>OY986435.1:197694379-198321879 GCA_963920525.1 Dichetophora obliterata
GCACATTCGCTTTAATGGAAGTATAGAGCCGGCCAATCGTCACCAAAGCCAATTTATATAATTTTCAATTAAATTGCTTAACGTTTCATTTGACATTTTGAAATATTTATTAGCGTCATTTCGATCATTATTTGAAAAAATAACGTGTGAATTCTATACTAGATGATGGTAGTTGAAAAGTTAAGTTTGTCGCAGCAATGAAACAAGATTATCACAGATTAATGGTTAATGAAATGAGGTTTTCATGCGAAAAAATTAACTGTTCAAATTAGCATACATTATACAAATTTCATTTGAAGCACCCACTCTTGCCTCATCAAGCTATGTCATTTATTGGTATATTTTTGTTCCTCTAAGGAAAGCATCAAGGTTTATTTTCATTTTCTCAGACCTCTTAGTCTTTTTTTTTCTATCAGTGCACTTTAAATTGCAATTTTTTTCAAAAACTTCACTCCTATTAACTATGTTTATGGGTTAAAAATTACTCCTTATACTGCGTTTAAGTTACTTGTCCTTTGTTATTCCATAATTGTTCTTGAGCACTTAATTATTTTTTAGAGCAATGTTTATGGCTGAGTTAATTATCAAACGCTTAGCATGTCGTTTTGCACTTGGTGTTAATATCTTAAGCCGCCCACAAACTTAAAAAAAATCATTGCTTTTTTCATTAAAAAAAAAATTGCACTGAATTTATGGCCGCCACTGTGACTACTACCCACAACATACAGAAACGAATCAATAATTCAATGACCTGTCCAATACAAAAGTTATTCTACTCGTTCTCGATTTACTTCTTTGCTTGAATGGAGGCAAAGCGAGCGCGAGCATACTTTAGTTTTCTACACTATACGAATATATTCTAGGAACTAAGCTAATTACTACGTTTTGTTTGTGGAAAATACTAAAATGTTCTAATGTGGGATTGTGTCTGTAATTTGTGCATGTGTGCGTTTGTTTGTTCGTAGGTTTATTTTTCTTACAGCTCAAAGGCGCCATACACAACTTCGTTCTTGTTGTTAGTATTTTTATGATGCAAAAGTCGTCTGAAAATGTTTGCAATAAATTTTAAATACCTTTGACGGTGTGTGTGTCAGCTAGCCAGCCAGCCAGCCCCAGCCCTTTAAGGAGCGGGTGTTGTGAACGCGGAGTTTATAGCACTTTTTATGGCAGCAACAAATATAGACGAAGAAGTAGGAAATAGCTACTATTCATTCATATCGTTTTCTGCTTCCTCTTTGGAAACTACATCGACATGCAAATAAATGTTCGACAGTGTGTTCTTTTATATATTTCCTTCTGATTCCTAACAACGAACTTGGGAGCTTGCTGGACTTCCGTTTTTTGAAGCGAAGCATTTTACGGCTCGTTTTGTTAATTTGCTTGAATAAAAATCACAATACTTGACAGTTTCAAAACGACAGATTTCTTTAGGGTTACCCCAGAAAAGGTGGCAGTAAGAGGTTAGAAGAAATTTCAGAGGTGAAAAAGTAGTCGGACCAGCTCACACATTGTATCTTTCACGGGGTCAATTAGGAATCAAGATAAAACCCTCTATTTCTAGCATTTTATGTGTGTTAAAAATATTAACATAAAAATTTATGTTTTTTACAAAAATTTGCCATCACTTTTACTTTCCTAACTAATTAGCCACCAGTACTCACGCTTAGAAGAGAGTGTAATGTGAGCGGCAAACTGAAAATAGAAATAGAGTGTTTTTTCTTCTTTGTACGCTCATATGAGAACGTTGGCGAAGAGTGTAAAAAAAACAAACACCTAACGAAAAATTCCAAACGTTTTTTCTGCTCTTTTGGTGCAGATCTTCTACGTATATATGCATATGCAATGCGTGAAATACATCATGCAGCATTTCACCTACTTAAAGCAGGTGAATTTTTAAAAATAAAATTCGGTGTACTTCTTATATCTACTCTAGCTCATTTAAACACTAAATTATCAAAATCGGTTGAAAAACACGGTTGAAAAGCATACTGAACCTACGACTATTTATATATATATAGACTAGCAGGCCGCAGTTGTCCGCGGATTGACATGCAAAACGAAATAAAAAACATTTCCTCTTTTGTTTTATTTTGTTTTGGAGTCAGAGCTGTCCACTCGTTTCAATCAAATCCCCCAATTCTGGTAATCAAGTTTCCCAATATTGCAGCCGATCCCTCCCAAAAAAAATTTATATGTACTTCAAAACAGTCTTTATTCAGTAAATAATTTTATCAGTTAGATTTTTTAGCCCGTATACAAACATCCACAAAAAATTTGACAAAACATTTTTGAAAAAGAACATAAGATAGGTTTTAAGAAACGACTATAATAAATCCTTTAAAATCCTTTTAAAATTTAAGTAAAAACATGTTTTAAAATGTCTATATATATTTTTATATTTTTGACTTTTTTATAAAAACTTCAACTTTTTTAAAATATTTTTAAACAGTGCATGCATATTTTAGAATTCTGGTATGGGTTTTTCAATAAATTAAATAAAAACTTGTAGGAAACTATCATCGACTGAACCGAAGTTAAAATATCCCCATATCCGTATTTTAGTTTATTCGAAGTTGTTAATGTTGTATTATTTTGATGACTCCACTTTTATAAGTCCTTGTTTTTATACAAATATTTTAAATGTTGACTCTACAAAGAGTACATACAAATTATCAAAGCATGTGTGTACAATATCAAGTTTAAACCATTCGTTTTTTGGAATTTATGAAGGTTTAACTATTATGATGACGTCAATTTTATTGGCACTAATTTTTGTAAAATTTGGGGGAAATTTACGGTTTGCATAAAGTTACTTTGTATGGGAGGTAGGCATGGTTTTCATTTGATTTCTACTAACTTCATACTCACAATGCATACTTGCGGTTAAGACTTAAGTGCAAAATTTTAGTCATTAAATTAATTTTTGTGGAATTTAAAGAGATTTTGCAGTTTTGGTAAAGTCACTTTGTATGGGAGGCATGAGCGATTTTAATCAGATTTTGACAAATTCCAAATATGTGATGAATATTTCACGCCAAAGCATCTGTGCAAAATTTCAAGTCAATATATTAATTGTTGTGGCATTTAAAGAAATTTTGCTAAAAACACTTTGTATGGGAGGTAGGCGTGGTTTTCATACGATATTGCTCATTCTCAAACTTGATCTAAGTTTTCTTAATATAAGCATATGTTTCATTACGATACCCAACAAATACAAGAAAAATAATTCTCTAACGTTTGAGAAATCTATAATTCTCAAGTTGAGTTTCAGCATTCCTTATCTCTTGAGATTAAGCATTTCTCAAACACTATTACTCAGAAGTTGAGCAGAGGGGTTTGAGAAAATAGTTGAGGGGGATTTGAGAAAATATTTGTTACTCTGGCAACAACAGTGAATGTTTTATTGTTTGCAAAAACATAGTGTCAAATTGTGAAAATTATTTAAAATTGATCGTGCCATTTCCTGAGAACAACGTAAGTAGCAGTTTATTGTGCCATTTTTGTTAAAAAATAATTGCAAAGATAAAAATGCACAGAAAAAAAAAATAAAACAGAAGTGAAGCAAATAATTTCATCCGGAGCACCAGAGCGCAGAGGAAACCCTGGCGTTGGAGGCGGGTCCATCCACTTCGAATATTTTATCTGAAAATAATTTAGAAGAAGAAGAAGTTCCATCAAAAACGACAAAATCAGGAGACCTCAAGGAAGAGTTAGCAGCGTGGGCTGTTAAGTTTAATATTTCAACTGCGGCTACGAACGAGTTATTGACATTATTGCGTAAACATGTAGATGGTATTCCAAAAGATTCAAGGACATTGAAATCCACTCCTAGGATATCTGCAGTGGAAATAATGAGACTAGGAGAATATTTTCATTACGGAGTTGCGGACTCGCTTACAGATTTTTTAATGAAGAACTCCTTTAAGTTGATGGAAATCCATCTCAACATTAATGTTGACGGCCTCCCACTCGCAAAATTTGATTGAAACAAAATTTATTATTTTTATTTATATTAATAGAGTATAAAAATGTCTAACAGATAAAAAATTGTGATCTCGTTAAAAATACTTTTTATAAAAATATAATAAAATTAACTGTTTACCTTTACGAACAGTTTTTATTTTAGATAAAAAAATGTTGATATATTTTTAATTTAAATTAATCAAAGTAGGTAAAATAATTATTAATTTTCATTAAAATAAAAAACAATATATTAATATTTATTTCTTGATATAATATTAATTACCATTTCTTTGCTTATGGCACTTCCATATATATATTCCATTTGAGACCAATTGGAGAAATGCACTTGAGATCAAGTGCATGGCATGGCTTAACCAAATCAGGTTATGTTTATAAAAAATAGATATATAGTCCAATCTGGATATAACGAACACCCAAAATAGTGAACAACTCAAAATAGTGAACGTTTTAATAACGGATATTTCAAAGAATCAGAAGCAAAAAAGTAAAAAAAAAATCAAGATTTAAGCAAAAACATCTATTTTTGAAAAAATTCAGTCTCGAAAATGCGAACAGTCTGGAAACAATGAACAGGCCTTGCAAAAATTAGTTCACTATTTTCAGTCTCTACTGTATTTTTCTATATCTACCACGCCTCCTTATTAGCGTTACAAACGGAGTGACAAAGTTAAAATACCCCTGATGCAGTATTCTTGGTGATATAAAAAGGAAGTTAACTTCTTGTAATCACTTCTTGTGATCGTACATTAGCTGATTAAATCAGTCAATGGTATAACTAGACAAGGTAGTGTTAGGGAACGTCCATTAATAGGTGATTTTTGCGATTTTTTGGACCCCCCCCTCCCCTTTAATGAGATATCGTGGTATTTGGCTCGACCCCCTCCCTACCCTCTAATTTCACGAGATATTGTTCAAAATGCGTGTTTCAGTGTAAATATGTTAATCTATGCTTCATTGTATTGGATTATTTAAAAAAAAACGTAATTTATTTAATTATTTTTATTTAGGACTAGTTGAGGAGAATAGTATTTAAGACTGCTAAGATCGTGGTTTAAAATCACAATGAAAAAAATCGAACAATAAAATACTTATTAAGTAAAAGTAAGTAAAAGTAAGTCATTTAAAATGAGAGAAAATTACATCATATTTGCGAGTGAGAGCGAGTGAGATTCGATGGATGCACGCCCCCTTATGGCTGAATGTGATTTCTTAGTGGCCACAACTGTCAAAATCAACCAATTTGCTATTTTTGCCTATTTTTGCTTTCTCATCGGATTCTCATCGGTTGAAGATTTTGTACGAGCTGTCAACTTCATTTTGGTAGTTTCGGTCACAAGCTCTCCGCCCTAACACTACCTTGTCTACCTATCAGATAACTGCATGAGTGGCTACACTAATACATATAAGCACTATGAGAGTAGTTATCGTGCATTGTATTCTCTTTCAACGAATATACAAAATGTGGACTCGCTCCAAAAAGAAATTTTGCTAAGCTTGCTTTTCACCACTGCATTGCTTAAGAGACTCGCTGTAACGAATAAATAAAGCTACAAACACTCAGCCACTCAAAGCTCCTCACTCGCACTATTCGCAGAAAGTTGATAAACTATTCGCATGACTCTCAATGCTTGAGCGAATCACAGCGAGTAATCTACGCGCTGATTTCAACTACGCTGATGTTTGTCGTGCTCAGGAAATAAAAAAAGAATGATTGCAAGATGAATGTCGCAGAATTCAATTACGAAGATCATGAACACCAGCTAGAATAGATTTGCCTGCATATAATAGGTTTTTTCAAATTTTTTCCCAATAAGACATGCGACAATGAAATACAGAGCACATTGCAAATTTTTTTTGTTACAAGGCAAATTTCACAACTCAAAGCATTTGGAGAGTCCCATTAACAACGTAGCTTTATCTCGAAGCACAATTCACTAGTTTGTTCGTTTATTCGCTCAACTCTCAACGTGAGAATCGAAGCAAGCACATATTGTCGACAGTGTGACCAGAAGATTTTTGAAGAAATATGCTTTTTGTTAAAAAAACATGATAAATATTCCACTTTCAATTTTTATATTCCACAAAAATATTCCACTTTAAATTTCAAAGATATATATTAGGGCGGGTCGATTTGTAGGGAGTGAAAAAATTCACCAATTTCCCTATGATTTCCGTATTCTATGGGTTATTCCATGAAAATTTGCTGAAGGAACCATACCTCTATCGTTAAAATCGAGTCCCCTACTTTTTGTTGGTAGATTTTTTCCCAAATTGACGTTCGTATGAAATATTACCTATATACTTCATACGTTCACATCCATAACTCAAAAACTATCGATCGGGTTTCATCGCCAGTGAGCGCGTTGGAAAGGTGAGCTCATTTTGATCAATTTTCAAAAAAAATCTCCAACATTGGTCCAACGGTTCAAAAGTTACGGGCATTTTTGTCCAAATTTTGGAGCATTTTTCCATTTTTTTCATGATTTTACTGGCTCACCTTTCCAACGCGCCTACTGGCGATTAAATCCGATCGATAGTTTTTGAGTTATGGATGTGAACGTGTAGGTAATATTTCATACGAACGTCAATTTGGGAAAAAATCTACCAACAAAAAGTAGGGGACTCGATTTTAACGATAGAGGTATGGTTCCTTTGGCAAATTTTCATGGAATAACCCATAGAATACGAAAATCATAGGGAAATTGTCGAAAAATAAATCGACCCGCCCTAATATATATATATCTAAATAAGACTAAATATGCATATAAAAGAAACACAGAAGCAAGTTTAAAAACATTTATGTATTTGATTACTATCGCACCTAAATTTATAAAACATAAGTTAATATAACATAAATTATATTAATAAGACATAAATAAAACATATATCAGTTCATTTGTACTTTACAAAAGTCTTTTCAAGAATTATATTCTCTTAAAAATAGTCAAATACTTTTATCACAGAGAAAACTTAATTTTTAAATCAGAAACATATACGTGTATTACATATTGTCACCTAAAATATTAAAACCCTTATAACATTTTTAATCTTTTTATGGAGAAGCCAAAAACCTTTTAAATTGGGACATATTTCAGATTTTAAAGCCGTTTTTTGGACAAATACCAAATAATATCTACTTAATAAACGCAATTATGAAGAAATTATGACTTTAAAATCTACTATATGTGCTATTTTAAAACGTTTTTGGCTTCTACTATAAAAAATTATTGACGTTGTTTTAGTTTTTTGAATTTTAAGTAACGATATGTAATACACAAAATTAAAATTCAGGCATATCTTCGAGATAAATACTGAAATTGTTGCTTATATTATAAAATTTGCATTTCTAAATTTTTTATTAAGGTCTCAGGTATTTGATAGATATTACAGCACTTCTTTTGATCATGAAGCCATGTTTTTGCATTCAACAAATTATTTAAGAGTTTTTCTCGCATTCTATTTCGAATTTTCGTTTTAATAAGATTCATATAACTAAAAATTCTCTCAACCTCAGCATTGCTAAATGGTAAAATAAGCAAGGAAAGCACAAATTCTGATAAATCTTCTTCAGATTCCGAACTTTGATCAAGAACTTTTTTCTACTTTATTGCTTTGAAGCCACCTTTTAAAATAGTTAAAAGAAATTTATTGTTTGCAATAATGTTTTCTTAAGTAAATTACTTACTGCTGCAACATTATCCATAAAAAATCAAACAAACATATAAGCAAATTTACTTCACTCTTTAAGCTGCGTCAAGTTATTAAATGAATTGCAATAAAATTGACAACGAAGAAGTTAACCACAAAACGAATTCCTTATATTGCGTTTTTCAAGGTGGTTCAGAGATAAAAAATATATAAAATGTCGATAGCCAAAAAATAATCATTTAGTAACCAAATAGACATTTTTAATTGCAATTTTTGTTAATTTTGAAAAATATGGGAATACGAAAAATATTCCACTTTTTATGCTGCATATGTTTACAAAAAAAAATATGCTTCCCGAAGGTAAAATATGCCAAAGTGGAATATAATATTCCACGCTGGTCACCAGTGTTGCCATGAAAAAAATTTTACAGCGTAACTTTTGTACTCTGCTCGTCGGATTTCTCGTCGGATTTGTGAAACTGTGAAAACAAGAACTAAGACATTTCTGTCGGATTGTACAACAAAGAAGACAAATAAAATATTGCATTTTAGTAGACGTATGACGTATATTTAGGGTTTATTTTTTTAAATAAATAACTTTTTTTTTTCAAAATTCAATTCAATAATCATTATAAATATAGAAAATATATTATAATAAATAACATTTTGAAAATATTTTTTAACACATAAACGAAGAGTAAAAATCAAATTAAATACATTTGCAACACAGTTGGATTTAATGTAGATCTTTTAAATCGGTAAAAATGAAATGCATAGAGCTTTAATACATAATTTTTCAATTTTAACTCTATAAATGTAAAGCTTTTGCTTCAAGTAAATTTACGAAAAAATGTTGTTGTTTTAAGCCAGCAAAACTACAAAAAAATTAGATTTTAGTAAAAAAATATATGTAAAATATATATTTTTTTCGAAGTCATATATACATTGCTTTATTAAATTTGTTTATCAATTCTTCTTTATCAATTTCAAGACTAAAACAGTTATTAGATTTCATACGCAGAAAATCTTTTGTATGCAGAGTTCTTTCCATTGTATCTAACTCTAATCTATTGCGAACTTTAGTTTTATTAATATTTATTTGGCTAAAAGTTCGCTCAACGTTAGCTGAGGAATTCGGTAAGCTCAAGAATTCAAAAATAAATTTTCCCATTGTTGGAAATGCAGAAGTACCATCGCATCTTTTTATTTTAAAGTTGCCATCAATTTTATTATATTTTGTTTTATGTAGATAAAAATATATGCAAAATCGGACGCCGGATCTACTTTTTCTGAAATCGTAACATTTTAAAGAATTTTGGTCAAATATCGGAACGTCGGATTCAAGTATTAAAATCGTAACATTTCCGATATATCGGACCATATGGCAACGCTGCTGGTCACACTGATTGTAGAGCAGAGATAGAGAGCATAATTCGCACTCAACATTAAAAAAGAGAGTGAGTTAATGCGAAGCAAACAAAATTGTATAGTGGCATGGTATAATTGTTTGACAAGGTAGCCGTGACAGTTTTTTGGCGATTGGTAGTTGTCAAAAACAGTTAAAGGAGTTGTAGTTTGCTGCTGTTGACAAGCTATGTGCTTATTTGTAACTTTTCTTTGATTCATTAAATTTGCTCACGAAGTTTATCGGAATGTTTTTAGTTTGCTGTAATTGACTAGCTTTGTTTAAGTCGTTCCTTATTTCTTCACATTTCTTTGATTAATCGCAGGAACAGCTAATTTTGACAACTACCCATTGCCGCTCGTGAGAAAAAAGCCAGTCTACGCTACTACCTTGTGAGTAATTGTACCATGGTTTGAGGAATGCGAATGCCTGAGAAAACAGAAAGTGTGGTGAAGAAGGAGAGTGCGTTATGAAGCGAAGCGCTTGTTGCAGATCTCTGCAACATGAATTAATCAAAGCGAATGTCAGGCATGAAAGCAGAAGAAATGCAAGTTACCAACTGAGGTTTTTAATGCAATGGTTATGTTAAGCAATAAAGAAACTTACCAAAAGTTTCTAAGTATATTAATACGGAAAATTTTAAAAATTTAGAAACAAAAGAAAAATTAAATTAATTCCCCCCAAAAACTAACTCATTCCCCACTCCTTCATCTAGTCAAAATTACACCTAAATTGGTGATTTCCCCCAGAGTTGGCAAGCTTGTCTGGAGCACAGCACAGCATTTATATGTATCTAATTTTTCGCCTTGCTCAAGCTCATCTGCATTTTTTTTTTTTTTTGTTGCGCTGTGCTAGCTGAGCAAAAAAGATTAGTCAAGAAGAACTTGGAGTTTATTAAAACATTCGCAACAAAACGCACAAACGGACTGATTTGTTAAGATACTAAACAGTTCACATGAAATATACTTATTCAAATTTCGAAAAGAAAATATCCCAACAGTTGAAAATTTTTTCATAAAAATCGGCACAGTACTTTTGGAGTTTGCATGGAACATAAAATATTTACTTCAATTTTATATAATAGTATAGAAAATAAAATGGCTTAAAACCTAGATTTGTATATGTAACTCTGGGGTGGTTTTGAATATTAAAAATTTGTTCACAGAAATTATTTTTTAAGCAGTAGAATTTTGTAAAAAATATAAAAAATATTTTTAAAAAATTAATTTACATCAAAAAAATCATAGGGGGTACACTATAGTTAACTCGATGTCAGAAAATGTTTATTGTATTATGTGCCAAAATGAAGCAATTTTTGCGGATAAATGATATGTCGTATAAAAGAGAATGCAAAAAGAAAAATTTTATCAACAAAAATGTACGAACAAAATTTTGGCCTATCTTTTGAGCAAAAATTTTATATTTTAGATGTTTTTTGAAAACATTATAAAACATTGGTGGGGTAAAATTAAATCTTTTCTGCCAAAGTCATTTAATTGAACTTTCAGACAAAGAAAATTTGATGAAAATCGATTGGAAAATGGCAGAGAAATTTGCTTGCAAAATCAAAACATGATAGCTTTTTTCTCATTCTGAGGTGATGACCATGCTTCAAGGAAGTGCATTGTGCGGAGAAAGTCTACAATTTTCGAGATATCGCAATAATTTTGATGCATAAAAACGGGAATTTTTTTCATATTATCCGTGAAAAATATTACCAAAAAAGCTTTCGTATAGCGTTATTTTTATTAACCATACAAAAAAATCCGTCGGTTTTTTGGCATTTCATTAAGGACAAACAAAAATCAAATGGATTCCCTAGTGTTATGGAATATGAAGATTTTAAATCAAATAATGTTTTAGATAGTTGTAACTTATTTTCAAAATACTTTCAAAATGTGTATGAAACACATACAAATACAAATACTTTCTCTAATTTTGATCGTCCTAATATTAAAAATATTGGAAACTTTGATTTATTAGAAGCTGATATAGAAGCAGCAATTTCAGATTTGAAAAACTCTTTTAAAATTGGAATGGATGGATTCCCATCTGCTTTCTTTAAACGTTGTTCCAAAAGTATTATAAAACCTCTTTTGTTTCTGTACAAAGTATGCCTTAAAAATGGTGAATTTCTTGATAGCTGGAAGATATGTGAAATTGAACCTATTTTTAAATCAGGAAATCGTTGTGATGTAACTAATTATCGAGCTATCGTTAAGCAAGGCGTTTTTGCTAAAATATTTGACAATATACTTAAAAAAAAGTTATACACTCATATTCATAACGTAATAAGTAAATGTCAACAATGGATTTTTACCAGGAAAGTCAACTTGTTCGAACTTATTGTTGATTACAAATTGAATTTCAAAAGCAATGGAGCAACATTCTCAGTTAGATGTTATCTATACTGATTTTTCTAAAGCTTTCGATAAGATTGATCACAATATTTTACTCTATAAACTCCAAAAGTTCGGGATAAAAGATTCTCTATTAAAATTTTTTGGTAGTTATTTACGTGAAAGAAAATTATTTGTTCAAATAGATTCATATCGATCAAATTTTATTATAAATGCAACATCTGGTGTTCCACAAGGCTCCCATTGTGGACCCTTACTCTTTTTGATTTTTATAAATGATCTACCACAATTTATTAAGCATTCGCAATGTCTTATGTTTGCAGACGATGTTAAGCTATTTCTTAAAGTAGTTAATATTTCAGACTGCTTAAAGCTTCAAAACGATTTGACTAGTCTTCAAGGTTGGTGTAGTAGAAATAATCTTTATTTAAATAAAAATAAATGCAATTTGATTTCATTTACCATGAAGTCAAATCCAGTTATTTTTAATTATAACTTAGATAGCTATTGTTTAAACCGTCAATATGAAATAAAAGATTTAGGAGTTATATTTGATGTTAAATTAAAATTCAACGCTTATATAGATTTCATTACAGCAAAAGCTTATTCAATGTTAGGTTTTATAAAAAGAAACACAACGGACTTTAGTGATCATTCATCTTTTAAAGCTTTGTATGTGGCATTTGTGCGAAGTAGACTGGATTACTGTTCATTTGTATGGAACCCGTATTATAATGTTTCTTCAAATCGCATTGAACGAATTCAAAAATTTTTTACGAAATACACATTTTCAAAAATGCAATGGTCAGATATTATACCCTCTTACGTAGCCAGGCGCAAGCTACTTGGTTTACAATCATTAGAGGATAGAAGATCATTTTTCTCTATAATGTTTGTGTATAAATTACTAAGTGGAAAATTAGTCTGTCCCGAACTATCTGACCTTTTTCAAAGTTATGTTGCTCCTAGGGATTTGAGAGTAAACCGTCGGTTTTGTGAGACAACGCACGCGACAAATTATGCATATAATGAGCCAGTCGCAAGATGCTTACGGTTATGTAATACGATCTCTCCAATTCTTAATTTTAATGTTGATGAAAACCGTTTTAGACTAAATTTATTTATACTCTTTAATAAATGGCATAATTTATTAAGTTATCTTTATAATAGTCTGTAAGATACATAATCAGTAGACTTAAATAAATAAATAAAAAAAACACGTTGTACTGAGAAAAGCTGCAGTTTTCGAGATATCGCCATAAGTTTGATGTCAAAATAACGGAAATTTTTTTAAATTTACTATTTGTAAGAAATTGAACCATTACAATATATCTTTGGCGTTAGGTACAAAGGACTTAAGTCAAAAAATATACACGCTGGTAAAAATATTCCTACCTGATAGAGGTTATTTTTACCTGACGAATTCGGTTAGGAGAGTCAACCACATCGTATTAACCTGATCCACGTTACTTTCACCTGACGTATTTGGTATACAGAAATACATGTAGAAAATATGGGAAAAAATTGGTCAAAAAAAATAACCTGCCAGCTGTCAAATTCTGATATAGTGATGCAGAATTTGTAACAAAGGGTACATCTTTTTTTTTAAAAAAAAAAAGATCAAAGAACCAAGGCATGCGCCTTATAAAAACAAGATTTGTTCTTTGAAAGGGATAGATTTATTTAGAGGAATTGATTGGAACAATACGTGAATTATTGATGAGGCTAAACAACCGTGCAAGACAATTTGAATTGCTCATGATAAGGTAGGTAAAATTTACATGTCTTTGAGTTTTCAATTTTATCTAATTCTGTGGTCATTTGGGCTAAAAAAATTAAGTGCCCTAGCACTTAATTTCATTTGCTCTAGCTCTCCCTTTGGCCCCTGCTGTGGGCAAAAAGGGTGTTTTTTTGTCTCAATTTTGTTTCTCCTGATAAGATTGTTGAAAAATTCCAAAAATTTACATGTAGATGATTGAGGTAAAAACATTTGAACCTGATTTAATTCGATTTTACCACAAATACTGGTTAACATTGGGTTAAGATAACTATATTTGTCAATTTCATTTAACAACAAAAACAGGTTAAATTGACCTGAATTGCATGTGGTAATCATAACCTGACGATTCAGGTTGAAAAATTTTAACCTGAAATTTAGGTAAAATTTGGTCCATTTTTTCTGGTGTAGTTTTTGGTAAAACAAAATTTAAGATTGTTTTATTAGTACCAAATCCAGGTGAAGTATTTTTTAAATTTATTAATTAAAATAGGATGCAGTTGTACTACACCAAAGTTGTTAACAGCAATCGAAAGAGGAAAAATAACTGATTAGAACCCAATCAAAAGGTTAAATTCCAATTTTTTGACTTAAGTCCTTTGTACCTAACGCCAAATATATATTCACACATGTAGTTAGCATAAAAAAATGCTTATTTTATGGTATCCGTAAGATATAACGAAAAGTGTTTGCAATGTCTAAAATTTCCTCTTGCACCATGTTCTTCCATCTCTTATAGTTAAGGTTTTATGTAAGAAATAAATATTCCTTAAATGCTTATATTTCAGGTCAGAGGTCAGAAAAAAATTATCAAAATCGGTTGAGCAACACGAAAAAAATGGTACCGAACTGTTCAGGCTACGTCTATTTATATATTAAGGGTTATCCAATTTGTTTTCTAAATAAAATACATAAAAATCAATGTATTGATGCAAATATTTCTATGGACTGATAGTTCGGTTCCTACAACTCAATGTTTAAAAATTATTTTGTTCAATTGTAGCCCACGAATAGCTCTTAAATGGTCCAATCTGTGGGTCCAACTTTCAAATTTCAACAAAATTCGAGATCGGCGACGAATCGATTGTTCATGGTTTTCACGAACACTCTCTACTACTGCAGCAGTATTCCCAAAATTACGGGCTCTATGCACTCTGGTTGAATGATGAATGTCCAAGAGTGCAAAATTGGTTCGAAATTTGGTGATGGTTTGATGGTTTGGATGCTCATAACGACAAAAATAATGTTAAAGAACTCTATAAAATTCTCTAACTGATGACTGATTTTAGTAGTAAGTTTTCACAATTAATAAACGTTGTTCAGGAGTAAGTCTCATGATTGAGTCGTATTTAATAATGAACACAAACGTCATATGGACAAGCCAGTTGACTCATAACAGCTGTCAAAACAACATAGTTGACAAAGGGACCTCGTGTTGGATCACCTCTTAGATATGAATGAAACAAACAACTATATGGTTAACTGCATAATGAAATATTTTATTTTTATTTTTTTTTGCATTATTATCTTGAATTATAAAGATTTCATGCTCATAATTTAAGAAAATTGTACAAAAGCCAAAATGCAAGATTTGAGCCAAATTTTCTTATATGCGCAACGTCAAATGTTTAAAAAAGACCCTATTTATATTAAAAAAATCATTTGTTTTGTCCAGTTAATATTTAGTTTTACCTCCATTTTCATTAATTATTGTAAAAATTCTATCAGGGAGGAGGTCAATTAATTTTCAGAGTAGGTACGTTTATTTCTAAATCTTGTTTCAAAATTTCTTTGTTTAACTCAGATACCGTTAAATATTGGTGTCTATTTTTATAGACAGCTCGTGCAATTATGTCCCAAACATTTTCAATCGGCTTCCAGTCCGGACTAGATATCAAGTAATTTTATTGATCGTTATTTCAAAACTTTTTTAACTCGTGTGAAACGTGAATACTGACATGATCTTGTTGTATTGATGTATTAAGTCTAGTATGATCTTGAAGTATTGAGTCGTCGTAATAATAAGCACGTCGTCAAACATATCAATATACTTTGTTAAATTAATTTTTGTTAAAATAAAACATCATTTAAGTTTTCCATTGTAAGATATACCACCTCATATTATAATGGGTCCATCCCCTAACTTTCGACTAATTCTCATTCCGACGATTAGGTTCATCAGGATTACATAGGAAAAAATCACACTCCTCGCGGTAGCTATGGAAAGGGCAGAACAACTTCTGCCGGGCCAGTTAGTTGATTATAGAATGAAAAATATCTTTAACCATTTTCGTAAGTATTTCAAAAAAACATTTCTTTTCACATTCAAAAATCCAAAATTTGTTTGGGCTGAAAAAACTCAAGAGTATTTTAAATTTCAGTTAGCAACGAGCAGTTTTGATGATTGCTAAATATAAATAGCGACAGCACAACAAGAATGCTTTGAAATTCAAATCCTTAACATGCACAGGGAACGCTTTGTTTCTATTTTTAACCCCATTGCTGTCATGTTACGTAGCCATTAAATAAGCCAAGCCAACTTAATTCGTACGCGTACATGGAAGGAAGTCTTCTTGACTTTAAAGAGGCGGCCCTCAAGTGACCGACCAGAGAAACGGAGAGCGCCACCTATGAGTCACATGCCTGAAAAAGGCAAGTTGCTTTTGTGTCATTGTTTCCGTGTTGTAGTTAATTGTTTTATTCTGTAAAAATAAAGGAATGACCGTAAAAAGGGAAGCACGGGGGAAGCAGGTGTAGTCTTTGTAAGCATGGTCAACTCAGTCAGTCAGTCGAATCAAACAATCAGTCATTAAAATCCTTTATTCATACAAGGTTCAAATGTAAATGTCTTGTCGAAGAAGAAGAAAAATAAGAAGAAAACAAAGCATAAAATATAAATAAAGATGTACAGTCATAACAGCAAACATACATTTGACTAGGGAAACCTTTTAATATCGACTTAAAGAGGACGATATAAAAACTTTGATGCGATTAAGAGTAATTCTAAAAAAAACAAGGCAGAATTGTAAAAATGCAGAATAATTTAACTAAAGCGAAGAGGGAACGATCTCAAAATGAAATTAAAACTCAACTGTTTTTACAAGAATATACAATTGATTTCATTACTTTGGCTATATCTGTATATACATTTAAAGATAAACTCGAGTTTATTTTAGTTTTTTTTTTAATGTGTACCTTAGCGTAGTTTACGCTTTTCTTTTATGTAAATTATTGTTAAAATTAGTACAAACAGGATTTTTTGGGACTCTGATAACATAAATTCAAACTCAAAAGTCAAAAGTGAGGATCACATGTGTTAGAATTAAAAGCCCCAGTTTAACTTAAATTAAAACTTTTTTATAACAAAAAAAAAGGATGGAAACGAGTCTGAAAGGATTTTCCTGGGCAGGACTAAGGGACAATATAAAATTTAACGTTATATTTGTGTCATTATTAAAACGAAGCTTCTGTTAACTTGCTTGGGTGAAAATCGCACAAGCTGACTAATTTTTAAAATATAAATTATGCCGTACGCCGGATTGGAACTTGTGACCTCTCGATCAGTAGGTAAAAATCCTATTTTCTGAGCCACGAATAGCGGCAGCCGTAATCCACTCACGCTCATACCACGACCACGGTTGTGTTCAAATATGGTCATATTTTATTCTCTAGTCTTTTGGTCATTTTTTTTATCCAACTGGTAACTTTTTCTAAAGAAATGAAAAAAGAAAAACTCTACACTAGATTATGATTTTCTCTAAAATTGCATGCATAAACGATTCATAAATGTGTTCAATTGAACAATCCCATGCACGGCCAATGAATACACTTATTTTCATCATATGACAATTGACAGATGACCTTTCCAGTCATCTTTTAACTGTGAAATTTAAAATATATTTGTATTTCGATTTCGCTTGCCAGTCAGTCAGTCGGTGGTAAAAATAAAACACAAAATAGATAGTTAAGTTATTAGATACATTATATACAGGTCCATATTCGAAGCGCCCATTTTATTTTTAAATAAATCAAAGAAACCACAATTTTGTGTCTGTTCGTTATGAATATCATTTAATTGGGTTCAAGTAGATTTGCTTACATTATTTCTTGAATATGATATCTCGTAAATGGTCGCCATTGGCCTCTACGACATATTGTGCCCGTTTTGCAGCATTTTCCATGGTTTTCTTCAACATTTCGATGGGAATGGCGGTTATTTCTTGACGGATGTTGGTTTTCAGCTCCTCTAGGGTCTTTGGCTTGTTGACGTAAACCTTTGATTTCAAATAACCCCACAAAAAGAAGTCTGGAGGCGTTAAATCTGGTGATCTTGGCGGCCAATCGAAATCACCATTTTTTGACATCAAACGGCCAGGGAACAATTGCTTCAAAAAATCGATTGTAGTGCGGCTTGTGTGTGGTGGCGCGCCGTCTTGTTGAAACCAGTAGTGCCTGATACGCTTTCGACGAACGATTCGCAAGAAAAAATTGTTTATCATATCGCGATAACGCTCCTGATTGACAGTAACTCTGTGGCCATTATCATCTTCGAAAAAAAACGGCACAATGAGCATTTTAGCACAAACGCCGCACCAAACAGTGACTTTTGCATCGTGAAGAGGTACCTCTTGAATCTCTTGTGGATTTTCAGTGGCATAAATACGGCAATTTTGTTTGTTTACCGTTCCGTTCATTTTTTTCGTTTATTTTTTTTGAAAGCACGTTGAGTTTTCACTATTGACTTGTTTTGTTGAATGTAAATTTCAACAATTTTAGAGCGTTCGCGTGGCGTGTACTGTTCCATTGTAAACATTTGCTTGGAATGACGCTTCAAACGCAGTATGTCATTAGTCGATTTGGCATCACTGCGGAAAGTTACAGTGTTGCCAGATGGGCGCTTCGAATAAGGGCTACCCTGTATAATGGACATATCCGAATTTTGGGAAAAAGTTAGTTATCTTAAAAATGGGTTAAACGAGGATAGTTTAAAAAATTTAAGCAGTTTCATTTACAACTTGATGTCCTTATTACACAGCTCAGCTGCGACTGAAAAAAATTTTACGACTTAAGTTTAATAAAAGAACTAAGTTAAGGAATAGACTCTACTTTCGATTATATATAACTTTTCGACCAATAAACTTCACGATTAAAAAATGACAGTCATAGGCATTTTGTAGGAAAAAACGTTTGTTTAAATATTAATTTATGTATGCATATTAATGTAGATTTAATTTAACTATAAACGATATCGTTTATATTATAACGCACCAAATTCGATTTTTAAAAAAAAATGATTACCTTAGTTTTATATGCTTGTACTTTTGCCAGTTGCGGACTTGAACCAGTGCAGTTGCGGACTTCTGCAACCCAAACCCAACTGCAGAAGCAAGTGCACTGAATCGTGAATACCCCTTAGCAAAATAGCAAAAATACTTTCAATGATAGCAGTAAGTGGAACAAGTTAAACTTATCGTTTAATCAACATTAATGCCATCAAAACGCACCTTATCTTCAACATCGCTTTGCTCACATTTAGGTCATTTTTTGCAGTTTTAAGGTCATGTTTGTCATTTTTCAGGTAATTTTTTGCAGTTTTTTAGGTCATCAAAATCCGAGCCCTGCTTATAAATAATACATTTAATTTTAATATAACATCATTACTTTTTCATGCACAGTTGAATGATTTTATGAGATATCTTCTTGTTATCAAACACAAATAAGAAAATGTATAAAATTTTAAAAATTAATTATAGCACATATCAATTACTATTTATTTTATAACTCTAAAAAATATAAATTTTTAAAATTTTATTTTAAAAAACAAGTTTTTTGCAGAACAAACCTCCAAGCAGACCAGGCAGCTATTTCGTTGATCGCTACGTCAACTCTTTAGAGGTAAAATTTTAGATTATAGCAGCAATTTTAGGAGTAGTAACACTTTAAAAGAAGGTGTCACAGCTATCAAAATTCACACCTCATCTTCAAGCTTATTCAAAAGTTTTCAGCGTTGGAAAATTTCTAAATGAGTTAACAATTTTGTGTCGATAAGTAATAACCACTTAAATCGATTTAAGACAGAACTGAGTTATTGATAAAGCTATGTTCAACACATAAAGCACTACAACATTTGGATCTTCTTGTGTGACTTAAGATAAAACTGTGACACGAAAACAAAAGACGCTTTCATATAACTAATATGGCGATTAAAGCAAGATTTCTCGAAACTTTGATATTAGAATTTAGCTGCACTCTTACAAAAATTCACGGGAATTTACAGCAATTATTGCTGGCAACAGATTTCCAACATTCAAAACAGTTTTATTCAGAGAGCCAAATTCAAAATATTTCACGCTAGAAAAGCGTAAAAACTTTGTTGTTCGAATAAACGTTTGGAACTCGTTAACGAAAAGGTTTTTCTTTTAGGCCAAGCGTTAACAGTGCTGCCAGAAAAAGGAACTTTCACCGTTTTGCGGGAATTTTCAACGGAAAGGGAAAACGGGAATAACACTTTTAAAACGGGGAAAATTAGGTTGAAAAAGAGTAATTTATCACAAAATTAACAAATTATGAAATGAATTTTTTAACATCTTGTATTCTTGAGTCCTCTTGAGTTTTAACTTAGTTTTATTACTATTTGAAATAGCCTTTCATTTGGATTATCAACAGCTGTAAGCTCAAACGTAATTTTTTCTCTGTTCAGCGTTATTTGATTTATTTGCTTGGCAAACTATGGAAAATGGGTAAATAAAACTGAAAACTTTTAAAAGATTTAATTTCTAGGACGAAGGCGGAGCATTTAGACTTTTCGCTTTTGTGGATCCTATCGTTTTGAAAAACAAAACGTATCCTTCATTAATTCCGTTGTGTTCCTATTCATTTAAAAAATCTACATATATATCGACTTAGAATATATGTCACTAAGAAAAATTGATTTATTAAATTGACTTACACAAGATGAGCAAAATTTTTTGGCATCATGTTTTAAATAAATATTTACCACACGGTTTTCTTCTTCGTAAAATTGTTCTGAAAGCAGTAATCTGACTCTTAAGTGCATTATTTTTTTGTTTTTTTCACGCCAAAGAGAATGGTTAAGAGCAAATTTAATATTATTAAAGTTTACTTTGTGAAAAATCGATTAAAATAGCTAAAAATACTGAAAAACGGTCAAACCGTCATTTAATAAACAAAAATTTGTAACTTTAAAAAGGAAACATAAGGATTTAAGAAAAAGAATTTCAACATGATGTTTTGCTTAAAGATTCTGTTTATTTGAGACTCTGAAAATTTAAAAAAATCGTAATCTTGTATATTGAAAGGTCAAATAAAAATCCTTGCAATATTGCTTTTCAAGAATATATTTCGGTTTCTGTTATGCAAAAAGTAAAATAAAGAGTAGTTCAGAGTGTGTAGTTGTAGGGTTTTAAACGAAATTTGCAGATACAAAAAATTTATATCCTTCATTTTTCTCTTCCGCATAGAAGTGCATGCAGTAAAATAACTTTTTCTGCCATTTGAATAAAACAACTGATAAATATGATATATTTTTAAGGCATTTGTTTTATTATATTAGTTAGGTTTGTATTGTTATGGTTTTTATTTCAAATAAAACACTGAACTTTAGAAAAGGGGAAAAAACGGGAAAATGTTAAGGAAACAACGGGCAAAACTTATTGAAATGAAGAACAAAAGAGAATGAACTCTCCCAAAATCTGGCAACACTGAGCGTAACACCCGCTCCAATAGCGTAAAATATCGCTGCTGGAGCGTTTTTAGGATTCTCTGAGCGACAGCACGCTGAAATAGCGTGAAAAATAGAGAAAATTTACATATTTCGAGCACATTAGGGCTCTCTGAGCCCTAAAAAAAAAACGCTGAATTTTAAACAGAATTGAAAAAAACCCGCTGCTTAGCGTGATTTTATTGCAAAATCGCCAATAATGTCGTGAAATTTTACAAATTTTATTGTAGTGATTTTTCAATCAGTTTTTAGAGTGTGTTATTGCTTAGGGATGGATAGTCAAATAAAAAATTGATTTTCGAATTTTTTTTCTTAAATTTTTAATGAAAGATTCTTTTGAAGTCGATTTTTTTGCCTTAATAATCGATTCAAATCGGTTTTTCGACTTTTTCCATTATCTCTTACATCATTTTTATACACTGAGAATAAAAGAGTTTAAAATGTGCTAACCTCAATTCAAAGCATTTTGGAAAATAAAAATATTTTTTTAATAAAAGTTTTTATTGTATATCATAGTCCTTGTTTTGTTAAAGTTTATTAATTAAAAAAAGATAAAAACAAGTTAAGAGAAAACAAACATAAAACTAAATAAATCCTTTTTGATTTGGAATTTCACTTATATTTCGATTTTTAAGTAATTTAAATTACGTTACGATATTATTTTTGTCAAACCAGACGTCCTCACCAACTGAACGCAGAAAGACTAATATATTAACATATTTTGGCGAAAGGCGATTGCGTAATTGGTTGGCGATAATACCTGCATGCGAGAACAAGCGTTCGCAAGGTACGGACGTTGCAACTATAGGCAAAAATTATTTTTCAGTATCCCACACGAAAGGCAACTCAACTCACATTGTATCCCATAATAAAAATGGATTTTTGTTTAATTTACGATTTGCTGGTGGTTGTGCAAGGTATTGGCGTAGTTGAATAGGAATTCTATCAACTTCTGTTGCAGTGTTACTCTGTTCTGTTACTCTGCTAACGGATCGGTCCAAAAAATCCCAAATGTCGTCATTGATATGTTCATCAGAAATTCACACAATATCGGACTCAGCGATTGTTGTTTGCGAGGTTGAAATGTTGGATTGATATTATAATTTTTGTTGCACCAATTCATAATTCATTTAAGAATTTTAAATATTTTTTTTTTTCACTATATTTTTTAATATTAAACAATACTAATGATTTACGTATAAGTAGTTTAAATATAAAAAATAGTGGATTCAGTGTTGAGATTTTGGATTGCAAATTCTTAAAAGGTATTGCAAAGTCCATGACAACAATTGCTTGGGTTCTCATATGCATATTTACCCCTTTCCTTCAGTGTTTATTTTATACGCTGCTGCCCTGCAACATGCTGCCCTGCAATATGAGGCTGCTGATAATTGCATTACTACTATTCATATTTGGGGAGTATAGTAGTACGCACTATCCAATAAGAGTAAAATACTACGATTGTAGTATTTTCGGCAGCGCTGGCACAAATTAGCAATTAACATTATATTGTTTTTTCAAAGTTGACTGCGTTGTTGGTGAGCTGAACGCACCAGTGTTGCTCTTGTATAGCAATCGTTTTTCACTAAGGGAAAACTAAGTGTTATCCTAATTGTTATTGTAACAAAAGCTGCGTTTTTTTCATGGGAGATCAGAATCATTACATCGCATTTGCAAGCAAAGCAAAAACAAGGAATGATCCAGCAAGTGAGCTGGATCATTTAAATTGATTCAATTCTGCAAGAAGGCAACACTTACTTAGCAGTTATTGACGCTGCGACTCTAAAAATTGGCAGTACTGCATTATTTGGCATTTAAAAAGTTTAGTAGCAATGGTATTGCTACAGATCAAAAATCATCTGATCTCCCATGCAAAAAACGCAGCTATTACTATATTAATTATGAATAAAAAAATTTACCAAAAACCGAAAATAGTCGAAATCGAATCGATTTTCGACTTATAACTGAAATCATTTAAATGAAAAATTTTATGAAAAAGTCGACTAATCGACTTTTCGACTACTCGACTATCCATCTCTATTATTGTTTATCGATACATAATTAGTGGTAATAATTTCAAGCTAACATTTTTAAATTACATATGAATAAAAACACATACGCTTTACATATGAATATGAATAGAACAGAAATAAAAAATTTAGAGCGTTGCTAAATGATCCTTTTGTAACGCAATTTTAAGCGACAGAATTGGCTGCGAGTGTGTAGCACAGTTGAAATGGTTTGAAAATAAATTTATTGCAGTTAGTAAAGTCGATGTAACAGTTGTTGTTGTTGCTGCTTTAAAATCACCACAGAACACGAAACCACAAGATAAAAGAAAAACTATAAATTCAGCAAAAATGGCGTCCAAAATGGCTCCACCAACAGTTATCAATCCAGTGCAAGAAAAAGGGAGGGGAACGCGTCGACGACTACTGCGACTTAGCGTGTGGCAAGTGGTTTGACTTCCTGGCGGTTGCTTAATGTGTTTACTGTTACTCAGTTATTTGCTCTGTTTTTTTTTCATTTAAGGCTATTAAACGGTGGTATACGCTTTATTGTTCATGTTGTAGGAAAATAAATTTTATTTAAGTTTTGCAGTTAATGTGTTGTGGAGGGTGGTTGGCGAAAGGATATACATAGCAAACGAAATATTTTAAATAGTGCTGTTTCTAGGTGCACAAAGCCACTATAAATTTAGCAACTCTTGCCAAATTTAAATATTTTAGGCAAATTTTGATAATTTCATCGAAAAATGTCAAAAATGTGCACAACATGTTTGCACATCGCAATAAAATTTGTTGTTTGTAAGAATGTGACATGGTAGCAACGGACATGGCGACATTTTTCTTTTTGCCAAAAAAAAATTGGGTAAATGAAATACGCATCGAACCAGAAGTGCAAACGAGCAGCACTTGATTTGTCTAGTTTAATAAAATGTATACACATTCAACTTTTCTTTCTTTTTTTTTTACTTTTAAAACATTTCGATGCTTAAACGACAGCAACAGCTGTAAGAAGCAAGAATACTACATTGCACTTTGAGCAAACATAAGCAAAATTTGACCTTGAAGAAAATTATTGTTAAGAAAAACCAGAGAAGAGAAAATTCAAATAATTTTATTCTTGTATATACCCGCTTGTAAAAATTTGTCGGTAATGACATTGTAATGCAGCACTGTAAGCGGAAACTATTTCTTGTTTGAGCTCACATTATTTTCTTTTCTTGTCAAAACAACAGTTTGCCTCTATTCGTCTGGTTACCAATACCATGTTTTCTAACAGAAAGTTTTGCAATGAAGTGTGTATCTGATAACTACTAATCTTTATGAGTAAGTCAGTTTGCTTCTTTCCGGTGTGTTCTCTTTCGTTTTTGATTTGTTTTTGGCGTAGAGAGTATTTTCGTTCAATTTATTTGAGTTCTCTCCAATTTTGTGAGCCATTTTTTTGTTGTCTCTTATCTTGTGCATACCTACTCCCATTGTCGCTTACTGTGTAAGGTAGATGTCATCAATGTGTTAGCGGCCATGTCCAAACAAATGTAATTGAGAATCGCAAGCAGATTTCGGAGGCCCCGCAACTACATTGTATTTAAGAAATAATTGGTTACGTCATGAGTCCATTTACCACTGGGTAGTGAAGCCTGTAAAAAATGAGAAAATTTTCTACCGCATGGCATATGAAGTAAACAGATTTTTCAAAACCGGTTTTGAGCTATTCGAGCAAATGGTTTCATGTTAAATTTTTTGATATTTTCGTTTCGGTTTTTCTTTAATTCAACAATTTCGGATTATTCCGGTAATTATAACCGGTAATTTTAAGTCGGGTTTTGCGATATTTTTGAATACTTTTTTAAACATGCTTTTCTCTTAAAATTTCAATTTTTTATTAAATAAAAACCTGTTTGTTTCAACATGATTTTCCCGAATAAGAACGGTTTAAATTCATATTATCAAGGAGCTTTATATTACATTTTATTATTCTAGCAGAAAAATTAATTTCTATTATAAAATTTTTTTCGTCAGAAAAAGTGTAAGTATTAGAAGCTTATTAACTTAACTCCGATGGTATTTTTACAAAAATTAAGAACTATTATTTTAACATTAGGTGTATTCACACTGACTTGGGTAGTGGGGTAGATTGGCCGTACATTTTGTTTTTGTAAACTGACATTGTACCCATCTACCAATTTACTCTAGCTGACCCTCTGACTTGTTTAGGGAGATTGATTTCTGCCAAATTGAGTACTTTTTCCATGTGTTACCACCTTTTGCAAAAATAGGTAATACAGTATTATCTTGATAGCCCGGACAATTATAAACCAGGTATGAATGAATCGCAATTATTACTTACTTATTTTGAATGAATCGCAATTATTTATGTTTTGAAAATTTCTTTTCATAATAATATTTTAGAAACATTTATACTGATTTCGATTTGTAATTTTCATTTGGCGAAGTTTCGTTTCATTTTTCTTTTTGTATGTCACAGCTTTCAGGCTTACAAGTTCAGAATTCTTTACTATTGGTGCCATTTTTCATACAAATGTAGTTTACGCAGTTTATATTTCACACAGAAGAGAAAGCGAATAAGTAAATCTTATTTTCCATTCGAATTTATTGTTAATATATGAAAATACATATCGTCGGCCCAATTCTAATACGACGTAAGTAAAAATTATTTATTGTTCAGGAGGCAAAGAAAACTGTATATTATTTGTATGAAGTTCATACGATAATGTATTATTTCAAACGTTCTACCTCCGTTTTTTTTTTCATACAAACATTAAAAACTAAAAAAGGACTTAGACGTCGTTTGGACCAATCTACCTAAACCGCTAATAAACGTTACTTTTCCCAAGTTTGACTTACATCCTATTAGAACTAGGGCGACGATATGTATTTATATGAAAAACGGAGAATCCTCGAGAAGAAATTGCTGACAAAATTTGTTTGAAAGATAAGTGTCTGAATTTTTAAAGTAAATAAAAAACGTGGTGTCCGGATTACAGAATCACTAATGAAAATCAGTTGTGTGTATGGATAACCGGGTTGTCCGAATTAGCAAGTGTGCGAATTATCAAGATTATACTGTAATTGACCTAAGAGCATTAAATTTGCAACATTTGTTGTCAAGGCTAATATCTAGACCGCCCACAAATCAGTAAAAACGCTGTATTTCAGACGAATTCTGTTGTATTGGACTAAAATTTTGTAATTTAGTTCGTATGGTTACTATCGGCAACTCCAAAATGGGCAACCAAAAATGGGCTTGGTCAAACTAAAACAACGGCCACTTCTTTTTTTCGAGTACGAGATGGTTTAAGTCAAAAAAAAATTTTGCCACACTCCCTTTTACTGCCCTCAAATCAAGAAAAGTGCTATATTTCCGACTGTTTTGGTCGTATTAGACTTAAATTTGGTAATTTAGTTCATAAGGCTACTTTCAGAAACTGAACGAAAAATCGGCGTGGTCGCACAACTGTTATGCAAGTTCAGATACATAAAATTATTTTTTCCGACTGGCATGAAAATTCTTTTATTGCAGTAAGGCGGTTTGTGGCAGGACAACGTCTGCCCGGGACTACTAGTAAATTATAAAATGCTGCGAAGTTCACGTTAAAAATTGTTCGTATATAAAATAACTTTTTTTACGCCCAATTAGTGGCATTAATTTTGAGTACATAAAATGACAAAAAATAATTTTATGGTAACCCTCTTCCAGCAGTCACTCATCTCTCAACAGCTACATAAACTGGGGAGATCAAAAGTACTCGATCTACCCAACTACCCAAGCCAGTGTGAGTACCCCTATTGTTATTTTGACTTTTATTTAATGTGCTCATTAGAATTTTGCGGACCATTTACTATAAACTACTGCAAGTTATAGAAATTGTATATAAATAAATAACAACAAAACTTAGTTACTTTTTATTCTTCCATATATATACTATTACATAAAATTTAGGTGCAAATTTACATTTACCATTTTACTCCAAAAGCACTGGGTTGATTTTAATGAAAAACGTTATAGGAAAAATTTTAATAATAAATATTTTTACTTTAAATGTTAAGTTTTTGAGGAAATCATCCCAGCTGCCATGCATAATCGTTTTCTCTTCACTCGTTTGTGTTGCGAGAGTTTCAATAAACTCCATATAGCTATATCGGACATTGTTATATTTCGAAGGATATAATAAACTTTTTAGACTACAATATTTACATGATCGATACAGGAACGAATTCATACAAAAACCAAGATAAACAATTTTCAACACAACATGGAGTTTGGTAGTACGAATGTATAACAACCAATGGCAACAAATTAAGGGAATGGTACTGTTTTAAAATAATGTTGGGACATTTGTTTATATTTATTTTTTTTTTCTTAATGTACAACATTTAAAAGTATTTGGTAAAAATTTCAAGTAAATCGTGCTAAAACTAACGAGGATACAGCGTTTCAAGTGAGCGGACCTAATGATCGATTTTTATACATACATGCCTGACAACATTGAATTATCATAAAGATTTGCAGCTGCGCGATTCGCTTACCTGAAATCTGGTTGAAGACTTCTTGCAATCTCCAAATTATGTTATACTTTTATATGTATTTGTAGGTATATAAACTGAAGTTGGGTATATTTAGGGTATTCACAAGGTGTGCTATCATGTCATATTGTCCTAAAATTTACACTAGTTTAAATATTTTATTAGGTCTGTTCCCGTACTCTAAAGTTTTAGTCCAATGAAACAGTTTTGCAGGTTTTAGTATGAAAAGCGTTTCCGTACTTGAAAAAATGGTAAAAGAGAGTGCAGGAGAGAGAGTAAAAAGTTTTAGTCCGAGAAATTTATTCTAGTAAAAATGGTAAAAGTGTCAAACTGCTCAAAATCAGTTGTTTAAAAGTTAGCAAAGAAATTGCAAAACATAAAAAGTTCTTTAAAATATATAAAAACTATTGGAATGGAAACCGGAAACACGTTAAATTGTAAAAAACTAAAAGTAAATGTTAATTTGAGAATTAATTTCAATATTATAATACATACATAATTATGTAATACATATTTCGGCAAACTATTTTATTTGACAGTTTACACAATTTTAGTCCGAAAAACGTTCCCTTACTTTTTTGTTTTTTTATCTATTTTTGAGAGATTTTTTCTTATTCTCACGCTTTTGACTGTTTTACCATTTTTAGTCCAAAAAGTACGGGAACAGACCTATTGTTGCCTTCCATATAAAAAAGTAATAATATATTACAACTCTAAAAGCTATGTTTATTGAAGTGTCGTAATCAAACAGCTGTTCTTATTGCATTTATTTATCTTGTAAATTTTAATTGTAAAGTTATAGGACAATATGACAGTATGACATGATAGCACACCTTGTGAATACCCTAATTATATATTTAGGGTAGATCGTATATGAATCAGTTGCCAGGTACACTTTTTTCCGAGCGGTTGTGTATGGAGACGCTAAAATTGTATCGTACTTTTCGGTTTTTATTTCTTTTCGGTCTTGTGTCGTGGTATGTTTATTTAATTGCAAAAATGCCAAAAAAAAGATAAAAATTAGAAAATTGGTCAAATTTTGAGTAGACGGAACAAAATTAAATTCCGACAACGAGAAAATAATGATGTGAAAGCGTCCAGTGTATCGCATAAAGAAACTAAACTGAGTACTACAGAAAGTGTTGGCAAGATTTGGAGAAATATTATATACTTCCTTTTAGTGTTTTCAACTATTTCTATATTAGTGAAGTGCAGAAATTGTGACAGGGAAATGTCTTTTCGCACATGCAAATCGGAAGGGTTAGCCTTCAAAATTAAAGTGACATGTAAAAAATGCAAAGAGCCTCGATATGTTCCGTGTAGTGGAACATTGAATACAGACTCAAAGCAATCGCATTATGAAATAAATCCTCGTTTTGTTTTCGACAAGCGTATATTAGGCCATGTCTTATATGGATTCAATAAATTTTGCGGTTAGATGGATTTAGCGGAGTCATTTTTATCAAAAAGTAACTATTACAACCATGTAGCTGGCATTGATAATCCTGTGTAAGAATAAAAAATTATACCCTCTTGTTGATTCTTTTTTTTTCTATAAAAAAAACTTTAAATCGATTTTGTGGAAAACAACGTTTTTGAAGTCGGTGATGAAGATGACGCAAAATCTACTTGGCCGATCGTTTTTGAAATTGTTTACTCTTTTTCTACACATAAATCAGCAGGTAATGCCGAAGCGTTTTTTTTTCTTTTTTTTCCTGTTTTAAAATAATAAAATAATTTCAATTTTTCAGCGAAAAACGCGTTTTGACTTCTACCATAAGCTACCAAAATAAACATTTTAAAAAAATTCTTTGGTATTACCTCGGGAAGCATATTACCATTTTAACTAATTTTGAATTTTTTTTTCAAATTATCCGCTAATCTCTAATCGTGTTCACCGCAAAACAACTTGTATTCGAGGAGCCTCCTGTGAATCGCTACCGCGGATTTCTTTATCGATAATTTTTATTTTTTTTTCCAAATATATTTAAAAAGCCAAACGATAACATGCATATGAAATAAATGCACCAACATTATCCATGTTTCCAAAAAAAAAATCATGAAAGCATGCCTTTTTCGGCTTTAAAACAGTACCATCCCCTTAACTTGCTTACGGAAAAAACATTTTATGTTTCTTGTACAAATGAACTTGATATCTGTCAACAAGTTTTCAAACATAAAAATATCCTTCCCTATTATGTTTCAGGTAAATATATTTTGAAAATGATCACCATAAAAAATTTCCTAATTTTCAATTAAAAAAAACACCAATTACGTTTAACCCTTTGAGGACCAAGGGACACATGTGTCCCAAAAGATTAAATCTGTCTTAATCAAAAGCGAATAACAAAAGTATTGATTTTTTCAACCATTCGAAATTAAAATGTTAGTTTTTTAAGATTGGAAGCAATGTTTTGTAAAAAAAGTTATTGTAACGGTATTTACGCAGTTTGAAAATCATGTTTTACAGCTGGTATAAGTGGCATTTTCAAACTGTTTTATTTTGTGTACCAAAAAATTTAAAGAAAAAAAACTCCAACAATTTAGTTTAAATACACAATATTCTACTGATTCATATTAACTTTATGTATAATTTTGTTACAAACATGTGCGAACTTTGAAAAAAACGAAAAGGGACACGGGTATTCCTATGGTCGTCAACGATAATTTTGCGTTTGAAATATTTGAATGTAACTGCTTCATATGGACACTCAACTAACGTAGCAATAATGTAGAAGCCATAAAACGGGGTTTCCCCGATTAAGCTTGAAAACAACAATTGCTGGCGTAGCTGTTTGAATCATTAGTTTATCTGGCGAACTTATAAGAAGCAGTCGTGTTGTTTTGTGTCTTATGAAAGTATTAATATAAAACTAATTCGTGATATTTAATTTACTGATTGATATAATTCGGTATGTATGATAAATGTAGAGGCTGAAATATGTTTATAACAATTAAAATTTTAGAAACATGGCTTCAACGCGTCGTAGAGAATTTCTCCTGAATAAAGAAGAAATAATTAAATTTCTCATGGCAGATAATAGCGAAGACGAAGATGGTTTACAGCTGGATCAAGAAGACCAAATTTTCCTTGAAGAAGATGTAAACGCAGGTGCAACATTCTGTGAAATCGATGATAACGCTGTAAAACAAGTAGACGAGCTTCCTAGAATATCGATTGGTGAACGTGTAGTAGAGTTCAAATGGAGAAAGTCATACGTTTCAAACATTTTTACTGATAATGATTATGAATTTGGAAAAGGGCAAATTTGCGATGTTAACGATCTCAATACTAAACTGTCGCCATTTCAAATCTTCGAATTGAGTTGTAACTTTGATGTTTTGCTTAAATTATTAGTTCGAGAATCACTAAGATATGCTGAGCAAAATGGAAGGGTTTTCGATCTTACCACTGATGATTTGCAGGCATTTCTTGGCATAAATCTGGTGATGACATATCATGTTTTACCGTCAATTCGTGATTACTGGTCAGAAGATTCTGATATAGGTGTACTGTTTGTAAAAAATGTCATGACCAGAAATAGATTTGAAGAAATACGCCGTAATTTGCACTTCGCCAATAATGAAGATCAAGCAAATACGACTGATAAGGTCAGACCTCTCATAGAGCATTTCAATGAAGCATTTCAATGCGCAATGAAGAACACATACAAACAATCAATTGATGAACATATGGTTAAATTTAAAGGTCATAATGCTATGAAACAGTACATAAAAAATAAACCAATAAAATGGGAATTTAAGATGTGGTGTAGATGTGACTCAGCTACTGGTTATTTATTTGAATTTGATCTGTATTCTGGTAAAAAAGAGTCTGGAACTCAATATGGCCTAGGTGAATCAATTGTGCTTCAGTTGACTGAAAAGATCAAAGGCTTGGGCTCCGAAATATATATTGACAACTTTTTCAACTCACCATTGCTGCAGTACGAATTGAAAAACGCCAAATTAAGTGTTGCGGAACAGTTCGAAGCAACCGAAAACAAATTCCAAAATGTGTTCCAGCCGATAAAAATATGAAAAGAGGTGATATTTACATACAAAGTTTTCAAGGCATATCATTCATAAAGTGGATGGATAACAGAGGGGTAACTCTCCTTACAAATTTCCTTTCGCCTTCGGAGAGGGATATTGTAAAACGTCGCATCGCCGGTAGTGCTGAGAAAATAAGCGTAACATGCCCAAAAGCCATTACACACTACAATAAAAATATGGGAGGGGTAGATTTAATAGATCAACGCAAGTCTTTCTATGAACTAGACCGTAAATCTAAAATTAAATACTATCTTCGGTTGTTTTTTGATATGTTTGATATAAGCGTGAACAATGCCTTTGTAATTTATACCGAATGTAAAACAAAAAATCTTGTGGAAGGATCGCAGCTGAACTCTCTTGACTACAGACGATTGGTTGCAAAAAACTTGATCGGTGACTATTCTATGCGAACGAGAGGAAATCGAATATTTCAGAAATCTAAAACTGCTGCTGACAAGAGGTTGGATATATTGCACTCCATGCTCAAAGGCGACATAAGAAAGAGATGTGTTCATTGCTCTAAACAAAAGGTTGAAAATCGCACCAACAACTATTGTAATGCATGTAAGGTGCATCTGTGTTGCACAAATAATCGTAATTGTTTTACAGACTACCATAATCAGACATAATTAGTTATTAAGAGTACAATTTTACAAGAAAAATGTAAATATCTTTGAAAAAAACACTAAAACCAATGTAACATAAAAACAAGATTTTTGACTCCCTTAAGGACCATAGGGACATATATGTCCCATTAAAAAACTACATAACGGAAAATACTTTTCTATTTTTTTTTTTTATTATTTTTGCCTTAGTTGGATCTCAATTAGCGTTGTTAATGCCAAGATTCTAAAAGAAAATTCCCAAAGGCTTATGGTCCTCAAAGGGTTAATTGCATTATATTATTCAAAAATTTCAACCAGTTTAACAGATTTTTAAAATTTTTTAATGTTATTGTTTGCAAACAATACAATTTGTTTATAAATACATAGTATGTTGCAAGCATAACAAGTTTGAAATATCTGCTACGTCAACAAACAGATATTTCGAAAATACATACATAACTCCAGACCGCATCTAGTTTAAATCAAAAATTAAAGACTTAAGAAGAAAAATTTTTTTTGAAATGGATATTAAAAATTAATGTTCTTCAATGTAAAAAAAAAGAAAAATAAATAAGATATAGTTTTCTAATGTAATAAGCAATAACATTATTAGCACGTGTGTTGTAATCCGCCCAGTGAAATGAGATTTAATATTAATAATCTGCTTTTGTTACTTTCATCGATGCGGAAGCATTTATAGTTTCATCATGTTTATGAGTTATTGCCAAGAAGAGCCAATTAGCCAGATTGCCTTGGCAACAGCAGGCAAATTAATCGGAGCGTGAACAAATAAAAAATAATTGTTTCTAATAGAAACAAAGTGGAATTATTCCAAAAATTTTGTTTTTTAAAAAGTTTGTTTTTCTTCTCTTTCGGCCATAATAACACTGTTGAAATTGTTTGGCTTTAATTAAATTAAGCAAAAAGCAGTGTTTTTTTTATTTTTTATTAAACTCATAGTTGAGTAAAAAACATTAAATTATATAACGTAGCTATTGAGGTTTTCATTTTATAGGATAAACTAGCTGGTGTAGGCGGTATAGGCGCATAGGGATTTTCAGATCAAATAAAATGAGAATGGGCCTTTACATTTTCACGCCGTTCAATACGTTCCCAATGACCCATAAACCTGAAAAGTTGCACGTTTCTTAACTAAAGCGTGCTTAACAAAACTCCATAATTAGATTTTTGACACAGTGAAATGTGACAAATTTTTTTGGCCGCGACATCGATACTCAGAAGTTTTGCAAAAATTAAAAATAAAAACATACAATAAAAAAAGAGTATGAAAGAGTTGAAGAAAAAGCAGATCATGTATTAAATGTTCGCTAAACAGAAAAAAGCACTAATGTGTTGATATCTATGAAAACTTTTAGAAAACAAAGATGACGCCTTATAACGAAATTTTTAAAAAAAACTTAAGCAAAAAAGTGCGAAAAGGAAAATAAAATGTTACACCAACAAATTGGCGAATAGAAAGCAGCATTAATTAAAATGGATTAAGAGAAATAACAGACATCAGGATTATTTTTTAACTACGTAATGAAATAATTTTATCATGCCCTTCCTTTTGTGACAGATATGCTGGATAAGAACTTTGAATTTTTGCACTTCAGACGCTATTTTAATAAAATTAAGAACAGACAAACCTTAGTCAATAAAGGTATCAAAATAGACGATACCCTTGATCATGCCCATAATCTGCTCATATCTTTTTATAGACAAAATTTTTTTTTGACAAATTTAATATACTTGTATGTTTGTATGTCCTTGGCGCCGTTTGTTAGAGAAATAAAAATCACATTCTAATATAATGTCGTAAACAATTCAGAGTCTGCGACAATAATAACGAAAAAGGCAAATAATTATTCTATTATTAAGTCAAAAAAGTTATTGCGCTTTAAGATTAACTACATAGATAGAACAAACAGATAGCAAATTTCAAATAGCTGATTAGTAGTATAGAAGTTAAATTAGTACTGAAGTTAAATAAGAACTTAAGAGCATTTTTGAAAAATCAATGCCTTGTAATATGAAACGTAGATTAATAAAAATCTGAATGGAAAAAAATAAATAAGTCAATGCCATTAAGTAAAACACACAAGTACGACACTGCAAATGCGGCAAAATTTGTGGTTGTATATAATTAACAAAGTGTTATTATGACTTTCTTTGGTGCAAACAAGAAAACGGTTTTGTGCTTAAAACAAGATTAGAGTCACGATAATTTACAAAGACGGTAACTGAACGGTAAAACAAGTGTTGAATTAGTAATTATGGCTAAAGCAAGTTGTTGATTATTGGTATAATAAACAAGAGTGCTAGTATGAGTATGAGTAGGTGTGAGAAGAAGATAAAGCATGTGGTTCGTAGGTGACACATCAATTTGTCATCGTACCTGAAAATACGAGTTCAACAGTGCCTGTGTTAAAGCTGAATAAATAGTATACACTGTTTTACATTCAGGTCTAAATGCCTTCTATATAAAGTATGTTTTCAACTAAAAAGCCTTTAAGTTCACTTTTTCAATCAAGTATTTAAGTATTTTGGCGTAGAGAGGACTTTCGTTCAATTTTTTTTTCTCACCTATCTTGTGCGTCCCCGCCTTTAAAAATTTGTCGGTGATGACAATGTTATGCAGAAATATAAGCGAAAACAAAATCTTGTTTGTGCTCACTTCTTGTTTGTGCTCACATTATTTCTTTTCTTTGTTCAAACTACAGTTTGGCTGTATTCCTCTGTGTAGCAAAATCGTGTTTTCTAACAGAAAGTTTTAGAGTGAAACATAACTATCAATCGTTATGTTTAAACCAGAACAAAGTTTTATGTATGAAATATCTAAGTATTATTAAACATTAATTCTGAAATTCTAGATAAAAGTAAATAAATTCGTCATTTGCATTTGTTTGCTTCTTTTCGGTGTTTTCTTTTTTGTTTTCGTTGTGTTTTTGGCGTAGAGAGGATTGTCGTTTAATTTATTTGTGTGCTCTCCAATTTGTGCGTAATTTTTTTGTTATCTCCTATCTTGTGCATACCTACTCACATTGTCGCTTAATGTGTAAGGTAGATGTCATCAGTGTTTAAGTGGCCATGTTCAAACAAATATAATTGAGAATTGTAAACAGACTTCGGAGGCCCCGCAGCTAGATTGTATTTAAGAAATAATTGGTTACGTCACGTGCCCATTTACCACTGGGTATATAGTGTATAGACAGACGAATAAAGTGAAACTGTTGTTTGAACAATCAAAAGAAAATAATGTGAGCACTAGCAAGAAGTGAGCACAAACAAGATTTTGTTTCCGCTTACATTTCTGTATTACAATGTCATCACCGACAAATTATTACAAGCGGAAGCGTAACAGGAAGTTTTGCAGTGAAGTGTTTTTGTGAAAATGATCAATTTTTATGTTTGAACCAGAACAAAGTTTAATTTATAAAATAGCTAAATGTTATGAAACATTAATTCTAAAATATTTAATTAAAGGTAATGAATTCGTTCATTAAACCAATAAGGACGATGATGCCATATGCACGGAGAAAACTGTTTGCTAAATTTTTATTGTGGTTAAGCAAAACTTGAACTTGATTCTCAGCCACTTCAAAATTATGCTAACTTTCAGCAAAAACTAATCAAATTTTGCTATTTCAATTTATAATATTTAAGCAAAAATTTGCTTGAATTAAGAAGAATGTTGCTTTTCCAATTTATAATAACTAAGCAAATATTTGCTTGAATTAAGTAAAAATTTGCTTTTGCACACAATAAAAAATTTGAGGGTAAATTTTATCTTTTTTATAACATTTGTGTGGTATAAACTTTTTTATTTCAAATAATTTATAAGTTTTATACCACTCAATATTATAAAAATAATAAAACAAATATAATTTAAAAATTTTATATGGATATCATGTGTAAATCAAAATATATTCTGGTTCGAAAGGAAAAAATTCACCGAAATCGGGAAATTTAAAAATATAGTGGTTTCGATTGGTCTGACGAGAAAAATAGTCTGTAAAAATTTATAAGATTTGATGGTATAAATTTTAACACATTTTTGGTTTGGATTTATATGTATACAAAATAGTATAAAATTTATGCTCATATTTTTTACTATGCAGTTTATTATAACTAAGCAAATATTTGCATCAAAATTTTGCTTAGCTATTATAAACTGCAAAAGCAAATTTTTTACTTAATTCAAGCGAGTATTGGCTTAGTTATTACAAATTGAAATAGCAAATTTTGATTAGTTTTTGCTGAAATCTAGCATATTTTTGAAGTGAAATAATTATTAACATTTAATTAAATTGAAAAATTACCACCATCTGGAGATTTAAACCTCGGCCGCGTTAGCTTATCCAATCGACCATCGAAGTTGTTAACCAATCGTCGCCTAATTTTCTCCAAAAAGAATAAACGTGTGCTCGTGTGTTTAAAACAAATTTGCTTGAATTGAATAAAAATTTGCTATTTGAGTTTATAATAACTTAAGAAATATTTGCTTGAATTAGGAAAAAATTTGCTATTCCAATTTATAATAACTAAGCAAATATTTGCTTGAATTTGCTCAGCTAGCACAGCGCAACAAAAAAAAACAGATGGGCCTCGAGCCAGTGCTGCCAACTTTTCTAAAATCCACCAAAAAGGCAAAAAATTCACTTTTTCATCAAGAATGCACCAGACTTAAAAGTTTTTTTAAAAAATAGAACACCAAATTAAATTCAAAAATTGCATTATATTTTGAACGGGCAGTTTTTTAACTTTTAAAAACAATTATTTCTACAGTTTTACACAAATTTAACGAATCTTAAAAAAAAATTACTAAAATTTTCATAAGAAGCGTGAAGCGCTACACAAATGCATTTCTACAGTTTTACACAAATTTAACGAATCTTACAAAAAAATTACTAAAATTTTCATAAGAAGCGTGAAGCGTGAAGATAAATTCGTCGCTCCGACGCTAACTTAGCGAAGACTCAAGCCAATACTTTAGATTTGCAAAAAGTTAGATTCGTACTTTGCATTAACTTTTGGGAGGAAATTAAATTCGTTCTTTTTGCAAAGTACGAATTTAACTTTTGGGAGGAAATTAAATTCATTCTTTTTGCAAAATACGAATTTAACTTTTGGGAGGAAATGAAATTCGTTCTTTTTGCAATGTACGACTATAACTTTTGGGAAGAAATTAAATTCGTTATTTTTGCAATGTACGAATATAACTTTTGGGAGGAAATTAAATTCGTTCTTTTTGCAAAGTACGAATTTAACTTTTGGGAGGAAATTAAATTCGTTCTTTTTGCAAAGTACGAATTTAACTTTTGGGAGGAAATTAAATTCGTTCTTTTTGCAATGTACGAATATAACTTTTGGGAAGAAATTAAATTCGTTATTTTTACAATGTACGAATATAACTGTTGGGAGGAAATTAAATTCATTCTTTTTGTAAAGTACGAATTTAACTTTTGGGAGGAAATTAAATTCGTTCTTTTTGCAAATTACGAATTTAACTTTTGGGAGGAAATTAAATTCGTTATGTATGCAAAGTACAAGTTTAACTTTTGATTCGAATTTAGCTTTTGGCAAGAATTTTCAATTCTTACTATTGCAAAGAACGAATTTAACTCTTGGTATGAATTTAAGTCATGGCACTAACTTTTTATGAACAAATCCTTTTATCTAAAATAAAAACGATATGTATTGCAGACCATTAGACAGGTAATTAAAGCACCTTTCCAAGGATATATGGGCATTTCCACCAAAAGGTCTACCGCGACTGAAAAATAAAATGTTATTGAAAATTTTTTTAAACTTTCATAACACAGAAAAAGTTTTTAAATTTATATTATGAGAGCACTGAGGGCTGATCTCAATTTGGCTTTTGAAAAATGGCAACAAATATGATGAATGGCAACAAAAGTAGAAAAATGGTGACAAAAGTTGAAAAATTTTAACAAAAGTAGGAATTTTATAAGTATAATAAATACTCGTATAATACAAAGTTTAATTCAATTTCTTCGGTTTTCTATTTTTACGGACCCGAATTACACTCTATACGATTTTTAAGTTCAATTAAATAAATAAAACTATAAAAAAATTTTACTTCTTTGAGGGGAATAATCTGTATCGTAACGTATTATGTTATGGCTTGTATAAAAATAATTAAAAAAGAATTTTCAACGAAACAATTACGAACATATAGCAACATCATTCCAGAAAAAATTAATATATTTTTAATAAAAAAACTCGTCCACACTTTTTAGATTTTTTGATTATATTAATGCAGAGAAAAACCACTTCCATTTTTTTTATCGTAACGCGTCCTCTTTTGATTACTTATATCTTTGGACAATACTTTCGATCGCTTCCACCTTTTACACTAAATATAGTACCAATAGAATGCTATCCAAAAATTAAAACAGGACAAAAAGTTTAAATATTTCTTTGCTTTTTTTAATTTTTAACAACAAAAAAGGCGTACGAACGTTACGTGCGTGACTATGGAAATGGCTATATGGCTTATAAGTGCACAATTAAGACTTTGGTCGAAAAAATTTTTTAAAAAATAGTGAATGTTAGGCTCAAAGTACGCGGCCGAAAATTTGGGTTTAAAATTAAAACCTCTTTGGGTTTAGATAAATATAGAAACCCTCAAGGGTTTTAAATTTAGTCGCAAATGTTCGACCGTGTTTGCAACAACAATTGTATTAACGGTAAAGTGACCGCAAATATCGTTTGAATTTGCCGACGAGATTTTTTTTGTGTGTACTTTACATGGTGGAAAATTGGGATATAAATTAAAATTTAATTTTGAACCTTGAGGGTTTATATATTTATCCAAGCCCAAAAAGGTTTTAAATTTAAAACCAAATTTTCGACCGTGTACTAAGTTTCCATGCAAAAATTCTTAAAATCTGTCTGGACAATATTTTTGTTATGCATATCATTGGACAGATAATTAAAGCACCTACCCAAAGATATATGGGTTATAAGTGCATATTTAAGACTTTGGTCGAAAATATTTTTTAAGATGTGCTTTAATTGACTTAAATTCATACCAGCAGTTAAATTCGTTCTTTGCAATAGTACGAATTTAAAATTCTTGCCAAAAGCTAATTTGGAATCAAAAGTGAAACTCGTACTTTGCAAATATAACGAATTTAATTTTCTCCTAAAAGTTACATTCGTACTTTGCAAAAAGAGCGATTTTAGTTTGCTCCCAAAAGTTAAATTCGTACTTTGTGAATAGTACGAATTTAACTTTTTGTGGATCAAAAGTATTGGTTTGAGTATTCGCTAAGTTAGCGTCGGATTGAGGAATTTATCTTTACGCACTTGTTTTCATATACTTGTACCATTTAATCACATCTTGAGATCAATTTCTATTAAATTTTTAGGGAAAATTGGTTGCCTTTGATATTAAAAAAATAGCACCAAAAAATGTACCAGGCACCACACCTCATTTTTCTTGCGCCAACATTTTCAAAATACACCTAATCTGGTGGAAAAAGCAATAAGTTGGCAACACTGCCTCGAGCAATGCGAAAAGTGAGATGCATGTAAATGCAGTGCAGCGCTCCAAAACAAAATAAAAGACAAAATGTTTTTTATTCCGCTTGACATGTATTGTCTTATAGAGATTAAATAAGAAAACGTCCGTGGCGAAGCCGCGTACATCTGCGGCACACTAGTACTTATAAGTAATTCTATTATAAAGAACAAGTCATCAAATTTTTATTACAATGTGTTTTACTTTTCTTCTTCTGTGTAGAAAACAAATTAACCAGATTATATATTTTTTGACATGTTACTTAACCCATTTCCAGCTACTGGTGCATTTTTGCATTTAGGATTTTAGAATTTTCTCCAAGTGAGCGCGAAAGTGATATTACCTGGCACTGTAGGAATTATGTTAGTATGGACCTTTGACAATAAACATTATATTTTGTTTGAGTTGATTTGGTCATTTACTTGGGTTTTACCCCCACGGCGCGGCCCAATTTTTGGGTCGTTTTTTTTTTTAATTTTAGAAAATTTCGGAAAAATATTTCATATCGCAATATCGAAAATTGTTTTTTAATAGTGACTATTATAAGTTTAAAACTTTATGATAAAATAAATTTAGAGCCTAGCCCGTTTGCTGTTTTATAATGGGCAGGTACGGCTGTGAAGGTATGTGATGCAGCTAGTGGTGCAAAAATGCATCAGGCCGCCCAGCCCTTACCTGTGGGGGTAAAAATTTTGGCAGATAAAGTTTAGGGCCATATATAGACTCTGGACGAAGTTTCATCGATTTTGGCCCGGTAGTTAAGGAGCCGTCAGAAATGGATTAAAGGCGAAGTCGGAGTGCCAAAAACAATTTGAAACAAGAAATAACTTTATAGTGACAGAAAAGAAAAGATTTCAAATCAGTTCCGCGATGAGTTCGTATTGATTAAGGAAAAATTTTGAAAATATTTGAGTTACTTTTATTCTCGCTGACTTATTGACACAGCAAAATGATATAAATTTGCTTTAACAACGCAAAACTTAAATAAAAAAATCAATAGGAAGTTGGAAGGACATTAGTCCAGTTTTTAATAAAAAAAAAAATTTTTTTTCTTGGAAATAATAAACAATTTTTTCCAAGTGGTGAGATTACAATGCAAGCTAATGAAAATCATAAGGACCATAAGTCCCTGTAATAACGTAACTGCAACAAAAATTTTAAAAACAAACAAAAGTGTTACTGACGATAATCTTGCCCGTATCACAGATCTTTTTATTTAAAAATAACAAAGCTGGCTTAAATTCTTTAAAAATTAGTATTTAAAGAGATGTATAAAGAGCGAAAACGGATCCCTTTTCTCATTCCAGATTACATGTTATTACTTTTTTACTCCAATTAAACACGAAAATTTTATGTTTTTCGGAAAGAATACTTGTTACAAATTTAAAGTTGAAAAGCTGAACCAAAATTTTGAACCATATAAAGTAGCTATTTCTTGAGTTGTCTTTTATTTTAACTAATATTTTTTAAATTAAAAAATTCTAATAGTTACTTTAAAGTGGCAGTAATTTCTAAAAATATGCCAAAATAATGCGCAATAATGCAACAACAATAATGCTTAGTGTCATCACATGCAGGCAAATCTACAAGGAAAAAATTTATAGAACGGAGAGCCCTCAAAGGATTGTTATGAGTTGTATTTAAAGAAGGTATATAAAGCTCAAGCAGCAATAACAGCAACAGTTAATCAACCAAGGAGCTGGTTTTTACACCCACTTGAAAAAGTATGACACAATACTTTTCATACCCCATGGTGAAAAATAGTTGACTTGACTAATGGGAAGACAAAAAAAAAGTATGTAACTAGGAGCAAAAAAGGTAAATTTGTTAAATTGAGGCGTGTGGTAAAACATAATCATAAAATTAACTACCACTTGTGTAAATCAAGCAACACAAATACATGCAGATAGACAGACTGTCGAAACGACAGACAGACAATGCTCAATAAAATTTAAGTTGACAGAGAATGTCAAGAATGGAAGAATACCGCTGGGCTGTGTATGAAAAGGCAAGCAATTCATTGAGCAGGCTCACATTGCGTATAGCCCACATACACTCCGCGACAAAAAGATAGCACATTGGAATTTTTTTTAAATTTTATTGAAAGCTATTAAAATAAAAATTTTGTATTTACTAGAAAGTGTGATTAGATTTAAAAACAAAATTAAAATATACAGAAATTTCATTTGAAAATTGATCTTGTTGTTCAGAAAAAAACAAAAACATATTCAGTAGTACGACAAAAAGATAGCACAATATTATTCAAAAGAAAAAATTATAAGAAATCAATATTTAATTTTTTTAATATAAGTATTGAGTAGCGCCTTTATTTGTTTTACAAAACTTCAGTACCGCAATTTGTTAGTGGTTAAAAAAGTTTTTTGATGTATTTTCTCGGTATCGTTTTCCAATTCGAAATTATGCTACTTTGCTACCCTTAAGGTTAATTTTACCATTTAATAATTAATTAATTACCCTAATAATTACCCTAAATACTTAATTGTATTATATTGCCTATTATCGGCATAAATTTCCTTTGCAAGGCAACACCAACAGTTGTGTGCACAATTCAATCTGGACCGTAAATACAAAGGTCAGGATATAGTTGTGATGTCAGACAGCCAAGCAGCAATCAAAGCATTAGTTTCCTGTGAGATATCATCGAGAATAACATGGGAATGTCTAACAAAACTCAACGAACTAGGCAAGAATAACACTGTTACTATACTTTGGGTCCCAGGACACAAAGGAATACAGGGTAACGAAGAAGCCGATGGTCTAGCGCGACAGGGTTATTGGGCGGATTGCGGATTGGGCACACATTCTATAAAAGAAGAACTAAGAAGGGAGGAGAGGCATAAACGTTCAAACCTTTGGAAAAGCCTCCCAAAGCTAAGACAATCCAAATTGCTCCTCAGAGATTTTAGCACTCGGAGAGCAAAATTGTACTTAGGCAAACCGAATCTTAGGATTCTAATGGGGTTCCTCAAATACCACCTGATGAAATTGGGCATAGAGACCGATAGTAACTGCCGTTTCTGTGAAGAAGCAGAGGAGAATCCAATACACCTATTTACAAACTGCGACGCCGTGGCTCGTAGACGTAAACTAGCACTGGGGAATTATGAGCTGAGTCTAGAGCAGGTTTCATCCCTTGAACCTAAGAATATTCTCAAATTCATTAGAGAAATAGGGCTGGATGAAATTCTGTAATCCGCAAATCCAGCGGAGCTTTGAGAAGGAGGTACAATAGATCTCATTTAGGTCGCAGTACGCATCTCCACCACACAACATTAACATTAACACCAACAGTTTTCAATAATGCTCAGACCAGGTGATCGTTCGGGGCATTCCAATATTTCAATATCCTGTTTTCGAAAGAATTTTTATATTATTCTTGCTGTATGTACAGCAGCATTTTTTATTGAAATATTAATGAAGTTTTAGTTAATTGTGACCCACGATTAACTATTTAATTATCAATTAAATTAAGATAATATTGGCGATTTATTCTTGTGGGAACAAACTTCATTTCAGTCCTTTCACAATAGCCAATTCCAGCCCATACCATTACTCATCTACCCCCTTGTTGGCAACGCCTTAGGATACGCTCTATCTTCCTCAAATCGTGGTAATAAAAAGACACTATCTTTGAGATGAAATTTTTTTCGTCAGTGATTTATACGCAGTGCCATAATTTTCACCACTTAAAAGTGATCTTCAGCAAACTTCAATTTTGCTGCTCGATGTTTCGCTGTAACTCAGCAAAATTTTTGTTACAAATATGGCATGCATTCTTAGGGACACTGCTTCCAGAAGACATTCTATAGATCAAGCAACAAGGCTTCTTCTTAGCCTTATCAAGAAGTGCTTTTAAAAAGAATTTCCATAAACCACTTCTCAAAGACATTCAAAAAGCATTTAATTTCACATATTTTTTTGATGTATTTTTCAATTTTCCGTATAATTTTTTAAACCTCCAACAAAACGCAACCACTTTCTACTTCAAACACCAAAATGCCGTGAAAATTGGAAAAAAGGATATTTTACGTGGATTTTTTTTAAACCTCCAGCAAAACCCAAACACTTCTCATTTCCAATGCTAAGATCGCGAGAAAATCGGGAGAAAGGATAACCTCAAAAACATTTCGTTCCATGCAATGCCTTCTTAAAGTGCTCCTCAAAAACACCTACCAGAATCCTTTCATTGAAGGGCTCAAAGAAATCTTCCATTGAAAAAAGTCTGGAAGCACTTCTAGAGAAGACTTAGGAAAGCATTCCTCCCAATGACATGCATATGTTAAAAGAATGCCTTCTGGGTATGAAAGTGGAAGGGATGGAACTCAAGACTTTCCCTTCCATTTTACCTTGATTTGGAAGCACTTTTTTTGCTGGGAAGTGGCGGTTTCTTGAGTTATTTTTTGAGTTAAATTGTAGTTTATTTTCTTAAAATCCTTTGCACGTTGCGGACATGTGTTTTCACTCAAACTGTTGCAAGAATTTTTCTGGCAGTGAGGTTAGAATATGAAGCTACCAGCAAAATTGCGCACTCATCTCGGAGTGTAACCACTTTTGGACATCCACTCCTAAAGACTCTTCCATAATTTTGTAGGTTTTTTATTTAATTTGTTATCACTTTACGACTTTTGTTTAATTTTTTTACGATGTAACTGATTTTCAAGTTTTTAAAAGAAGATTTAGTTTAATTTGAAATACTTTTACTCATTGAAAGTTGTAACTTAACTTTAACAACTAAACTTGTTTTTCATCGGATTATTAACACATACTCAATCCATTATAATGTGCTATCATTTTGTCGCAGCATTTTTCATATTTTTTAAACTAACGTTATATTTCTCCCAGAATGTTAAATCATTGTGTACTTAAAATACTTAAAGGGCTCGGATTTTGATGACCTAAAAAAACTGCAGAAAATGACCTAAAAAAATTACAAAAATTACCTTAAAACTGCAGAAAATTACCTCAAAACTGACAAAAATGACCAAAAAAAAACGCAAACATTAACATAAAAAGCTTTGAAAATAAAACATTACTAAATTTAAAATTTATTGTATAAAATTGTTATATATAGCGTTACAGTATATTGGCAAGACGATAAGTCTTATATAAGATACGCATGGTCATAAAATTTATGTAATTTACACGGACTTTTCTAAGGCTTTTGACAAAGTGTCCTACAAAGTTTTGGTTGCAGTAAATTAAACTTTAAAATTAGCAGTAAATAGTAGTTTTGATTTACTATTTCCAAAAATGCTTTCAAAAACCATGTAAATTGCTTATTAGTATTTTAATTGTAATCATATAGTCTTCTTATATTTGATTGTTTAATCTAGTCTGTTAGGAAATATTGTCCAAAGCCTGAATAAAGAATAAAGAAAGAATAAAGAATACTACAAAGTACATTTTTAAGTTATTAAAATTGAAGGAACGTTGATTGTCTGGCAAAATTTTTTTGTAAACAGAAAAATTTCTTTCTACTTCTGCACTGACGATAGGAAAATATTTTAAAGACGATATGTCATCTGATGTAAGTTCCTCTTTTAATTTCATAGCATTAAAATTTGAGCCCCTTATATTTCAGCAATAGAGCATAAAAATAGAGTTAATTAAAACTAGCATATCCTGAGCTTTTATCAAACACTTATTTCATCTTTCTACATACCCTTTCGTCAGTTTCACCACCAGAGTTTTTTTTTTCATCGAGGTATATAAACAACGCTACTCCTTTTTCGATAGGTAATGTTTTTGATTGAAAAGACTCTATTGTTAAAGGAATATGTTTAAAAATTTACATTTTTATATTTTTTAATACGAAAAAACGATAAAAAATTCTATTAAAATTACCTTAGAGCCCGAAAAATGCTCTAAAAATTACAAAATGACAAAAATGACATTAAAATAACCCAAAAAGCGCTAAAAATTACCAAAAAATGCCCTTGACCTAGTAAAAATTACCTACAAACTAAAACCGATAAAAAATGACGATAAAATGACCTAAAAACTTTTCATATTTGGAATTTATGAAAGATAAATGTACGTTCTAGATAACCAGTAAAGTTCTTAGAAGCAGCAGCAAAAAGATAACATGTCCTCGAAATCCTAGCCCTGCACATGACTTATAACACCTAGAGAAATAGCTTAAACATTCAAAGTAGATTATATATTTGGGGAAATGTTCAAGTGCTAACTTTTTGTCGCGGACTGTACCTAAATTGTTCTGCTTGAAAAAATAAAAAATATAGCTTTTTATAAGATTTAGACAGTAGCATTATTAAACGATGAATAGTTAGAAAAGTTTTGTTCAAAATTTTATTTTGGTATGTTTTTCTTTTTTTTCGAATTGTAGGTGCGTGCTGATTAAAAAACTACGAGTTTATTGTTGTTATAAAATATTTGAAGTGTCTACATCGCAATAAACAAAAAACACATTTTATTTTTTGTTCAGCTGTTCGTTAATCAATTTGTTGTTCTTAATTTATTTTATTTTTTTCTTGTTTGCCTTTCTGCTTATCTTATAGCTATTCATAGTTTCAATTTTTAATCGAAATTATTGTTTTTGTTTTTTTTTTTTTATCAAGAATAACTCAAGTGTTGAATGACGTTTTAGCAAAAATTTTAATTGCTTAAAATTTTTATAAATGAATTCCTTCAAGTGGTAAAAAATTTAACTTAACTTTTGGAAACAACTTTCTATTTGGTGCTTTTCTATTGTTTGGTTCTCTATTTCTATTTTTTGATTACAAAAAAAATACAATACGGACAAATTTTGAAAATTTGTATTACATTCAGGGAAAAATACTCTTACCTGATCCATGTTATTTTTACCTGACGAATTTGGTTAGGAGAGTTAACCACATCTTATTAACCTGATCCACGTAACTTTCACCTGACGTATTTGGTATACAGAAATACATGTAGAAAATATCGGGGAAAAAATTTGCGAAAAAAACAGCCTGCCAGCTGTCAAATTTTGATATAGTGCTGCAGAATTTGTAACAAAGGGTACCCCTGGATAAGGTAGGTGGAATGAACATGTCTTTAGGTTTTCCATTTTATCTAATTCTGTGGTCATTTGGGCTAAAAAACTAAAGTGCCCATGATTCATTTGCTCTAGCTCTCTTTCTGGCCCCTGCTGTGGGCAAAAAGGGTATTTTTAGTCTTAATTTTGTTTTTCGTGATGTGATTGTTGAAATATTCCAAAAATTTGCATGTAGGTGATTGAGGTAAAAACATTTGAACCTAGCATATGGTTAAATAAACCTGATTTTATTCAATTTAACCACAAATACTGGTTAACATTTGGTAAAGATAACTACATTTGTCACTTTCATTTAACAACAAAAACAAGTTAAATTGACCTGAATTGCATGTGGTAGAGTAGAAGGGGGTAATGCGGTGCAGGGGGTAATGTCGTGCACTGGCTTTTTTAGCATAAAAAATTGAATGATATACCAGCCGTTGGTAAGGTATGGGCCTACTGACCTACAGAGCTCATGCATACAATACTAGCAATATCCATGTGTAAGGGCAATATGTGCGACGTTTTTTAAAAATCGCACGTTCTCGGGACGACGAAAGTGTTTTTTTTATCGGATCAGATAAATTATTTGTCTCGCAGGAAAATATACCAGGTAAGTGTTTTCTTAAAGCAAATTTTCCGCCGAAAAAAAAATATGTACAAATTTTTGTTCTTTACCGATTTGTCGAAGTCAACCTTGAAAACGACTTTTGGGGCAATGTCGTGCATTTGATGTGGGGCAATGTCGTGCACTATACAGAAAAGAAAAGGGAAGGAAACGCGGTCGCCCTAGTGTACCAAGGGAGTCGTGAAGCCATAACAAAACGCTACAATCAAAATAAAGTTTTCCAAAATTTTTTCTCAATGTCAAGCACTTTTTGAAAAAATATTGTTTTTCTTTCCGTGTTTCATATAGCAAATTGCCTATTAACACTTTTCTTTTCATAAAATTGTATTTTTTGATACCTACAAAAATACAATATACATATACATATACATTCTGATACCTTTACAATACAATGCACGACATTACCCCACAAATTTTGAGGGGGGTAATGTCGTGCACATTTTTTTTTTTTTAATTTCTACTAACACGATTTCATGCTACACGAATATTGTTACACATATATGTTACCAACCAAATTATCTTTCGATGGGATGCTTATTCGTTGTATTCGCTTGTCATGTACGGCTTTACGAGCACTTTAAAGTTGAGTGCACGACATTATCCCCCTCTACTCTAATCTTAACCTGACGATTCATGTTGGAAAATTTTAACCTGAAATTTAGTTAAAATTTGGTTAAATTAACCAGATTTTCTTTTTTCTGAGTGTAGTTATACTTTTTTTGATCAACCAGAGTGTAAAAAATCGAATGTTATATTGCCAAATAAAACTTGTAAGAAATTATATACGACTAGGTCGAAGCATAAAACCCCTACAGTACATTCAAAGTTATGCATGTTTTGGAAGTTTGATAACGTCACTTCATATAGAACATGATCGGGGTGTTCGTCCAATTTTTGCAAAACTCATATGTAGAATATGTTAAAGATATGGAAGATTATGTATTAAATATGCTGTTAGTACATACATTTCTGTGGAATTTATAAAAGTAATAATACGTCGCCACTTTGTATGGGAGATTGGCCGATTTTTTAAACGATTTTGCCAAATTTCACACTGATAATGAACTTTAATATTCTTTACATATGTGCATAGTTTTAATTCATTAAATAAATTTTTGTGGAATTTTTAGAGACTTAGGGGTATTTTTTATTTGAACAGTTTGGACTTCATTTTCGGAAACTAAAATGGTGCCAACGATTTCTCAGCTTCTGAAAGAGGTAAATGAAAAAACCTTTGTTCATATGAAAGATAACACTAAAAACTATAATATTACATATTATCAGGCCACATATATTTCTTTTTGCTCTATTTTGGAAAAAATACCTTGAAAATTTACCCTATTTTCATATCTATCAAATGTTCTAAAAAAACTTGTTTTTAAATTTTAGAGATGATGGTAATAAATATTATAGTTTTTGCTAGAATAAGTATAATACAAAAAGTAATCGGACTAAGTTTTTCCATAATTTTTAAAAAATGCTGTTTTGATTAAATCGCGTTTAAGGTATAATATACGTGTAAAAATAGAAAAACAGCAGCTTGTTTTCAAACATTTTTTTGAGGTACAAGGAATTGTTATATTTTTTATACAGGAAATTTATACAGGATATTGTAAATAAAAAATACTTTATAAAATATTTTTTTTAGCAATTTTCTGGCTTTCTATAAAGGTCGCTAAAAATGAAATTGAAAAAACACATCCAAAACGGTTCGATAGATAACTCAAACTCTATTGCTTCAATTACAATGAATCTTATTGCATTTTGTTCCTAATTTTGTCCTTCAAGCATCCCACCTAAATTCAAGTACCTAAAGGGTGGTTAAATTTTAAGGGCCGATGTTGATTTTGAATAAAACACAAATTTTTTAGGAAATGATTGTCATTTCTTGTTATTATGCTAATATTGGTATGGTTCAATTATGTATGGAACAAAATGTCGGCCAAATGGCATGAGTTTGATATAGACAAGTTTTGTGAATTAGTACGCGCAATGAACGTATGTGGCAAGATCACATTCTTCCGCTACTCACGCTTGTGCTCCTTGTAGTGTGCCATTCATAGCAACCGCACCACCGTAACCCTGCCCAAACATAAAATCACAATCTATGCCAAAGTGCTTATATTATCTATGATCTGAAAGCATAGGTCGCAATTCTGTTCAAAATTGCAACTTTTTTGTTGCAAAATGGTTTGCAACTTTTTACTTAATGCTAATGTATTATATTAAAATACTTTTTGGACCAAAAGCGGGGGTTAACCCCTAAAACCCCCTTGTCTACGAGCCTGGGTCTACCTGAGAACAATGCTGTTTACAAGCACGTATTTTTTTTTAACTTGTCAAACATACGGAAAAGAAAAAGTTTGCCATCAGATAGTAAATATATAACGTGATCGTTAAAAACAGAAATGTTTCCAAAAATACATTACATAGAACGAAATTTTTAAAATGTTTAATTTTATTACTTTTGTGAACGGTATTGTCCATTACTGTATGTAAGTAACGTTCCACTGTGCGACGGCAAATACTTAGAGAAATTTCGTATGTTCTATTTCTTACTTACGGCTTATTTGCGTTGTATTTGTAGTTTATCTTACCTGCAAACGAAGAAGAAAAACAGAATTAATTATATAATTTAATATTCATTTTGTAATTGCATTTTTAACATTAATTTTTTTCGAGAACTATCAAACACCAACTTCAAAATTTTAAAGTCGTAACGAAACTAATTTTTTCACTTATTTACCATCGTTTTCTTTTTCAATAGAGGAAAAGCTGGTGCATTCAAATAGAAACTTCCGAAAAACATAAACTTCATTTTTAAGCTAATTATGATTTCGTTAAACTAACTGCTAATTTAAAACTGGTCATTAAGAAAAACCTTGGCTTTGAGGCTTTGTAAATGGTAGTTACGTGGTTGTTTTTTTTTTCAACATGAAAAGCACGTTTTTCTTTTTTTTTAAGTTTTAGCAAGGAAGAGACGAAAGAAATTAAAGAAAATGTGCTTGAAAAAGATTGCTTCAAGTTATCAAATCACATTGATGTACATTGAAGCCCAAAAGGAAAATAACGAAACAATAGCAAAACTATAAAGCAACATTTATGTATCTAACTAGTCATCCGATATTAATACTCGTTACACCACAAAAAAACTGTGCAGTAAAAACTTTTTAAAATTTTTTCGAATGAGTAGACGTTGCAATTTAAGCGTTGCATATGATGTTCGATGTTGTGGTCGAAAATTGTTGTGGCTGTCAATCTTGGTTTGTCGATGATTAGACGCTGATGACTAAAAAATTTCTAATATTTTGACGGACAGAAGACGCACGAAGGGCCGCTTGTATGGGAAGATTGGCCAAAACTCTAACTACATTATTCTGTATCACGAAGAAGCACACCAACGATGAGAAAGACACGAGAAGCAATACTTTATACCATACAAAATTGTATTGCTTCTCGTGTCTAACTTATCGTTGGTGTGCTTATTCGTGATACAGAATAAAGCAGTAAGTCTTACAGCCCTATTCTGGCAGCTTAACTAAGCTCACCACATTAACAAAATAGTTAATATTAACAATTTGTTAATGTTTCGTATTCTGCTGCAAATTTAAAAGCTCTTTTCCTTACAATTTTGTTAATAACAGAAAGAGTCTTAACAACGAATGAAATGTATGTGCTTAGATAGAAAATTGTTTTGAAAATAATAAAAAATACAAATTTTGATATTATATTGAGTTTAAATACATTAAACTGAAAAATGGAAGAATTTTTTACTTATTTTAAGTGTTGATAATGAAATCTTTCAGTAGCCGTCGCAAATTTTTCAAGCGCTTGCAAAGTCACAAGCAGCACTCGAAGCATCTGTTTATATAGCGCATCTCTTCTTTCAATAGGCAAATCGATTTTCACCATGCATGGTGAACTTTAAAAGCTTTTTAAGCTTTTATGTTGTTAATGATTTTTAAGAATACCAACATTTACATAACATAACAATCAGCTTAACAAGAGCTCCTTAACTATTTCTTGTTAAGCTAACAACCAGAATAGGGCTGTTAATGTGTGTTCAACAAAATTTCTACTCTGCTGTTTTGGAACCTTCTTAACACATTATTGGGAACAAACTTATTCAAATGAACAGATCAAACAGGAACGTGGCACCTCCCGAACAAGCGCTATTATTATTTTGAAATACTTTAAAACCTATTCGGATGTAAACAATAACAATTAGTATTTGTCGATAAATTGTCGTTCAATCAAGTAGCAAAATAAGTTTGTTACAGATTTGACAATGCAGAGCGCAACCTTCCATGCAAACTGAAATTAATATGTTGACATATTTTAAGAACTTGTCTTTTAACTAATTTTATCAACTACAAAAATAACTTTTGTTATGATTTGTCTATCAAGAGTGCAACCTTTTCATACAACCAAAATTCATAAATGAACATTAGGGCGTATCCTTTTTTTTAATTTTAGGGGGCTGAAGCGGAATTCAAAAGTTCATCACAAAAAAAAAATTTTAGATTTTTTTTTTAGATTTTCTTATAAAAGTTTAGAGGTTGCTTTATAAAATAAATAGTTGCTTTTATAAAAGGTCGTTTTTTTAAGAAAAGTAGTTCTTCAAAATAATACTTGTGCTTTCCACAAAGAATGAGTGCCTAACTGAAGAATATAATGTTCCAACGATCTTATTTGGAAATGAATACGTTAAAATTTTGTTTTCGTTGGCTTTGAAAAGGGGTTCCAACTGTTTTTCTGGACAGGAGGGTTCCAAAAGGGTGTTTTTTTAAAAAAGTTTGAAGTGCTTTTTTAACGTCAAATTTCTCCAAATTTTCGCACTAAATAAAAATTTCTAAAATAAAATGTTGGTATGCAGTAGTTAATATTTTATTTTAAGACCAAACATTTGGAAATATTTAAGGTTAAAACAAAAAATAGCAAAATTTTTAAAAACTCCCTTTTTTAACCCTCCTTTCCAAAAGAAACAGTTGGAAACGCTCTTCCAAGCCCACGAAAATAAAATATGAACATTTTTCTTTCCAATCAAGATCGTTGGAACATTATATTTTTCAGTTAGGCACTCATTCTGGGTGGAAAGCACAAGTATTATTGTTCGCGTCGCGAACGTGTTGTACCAAAGAAAAGCACTGAATCCCAAGTATTTTTGCACCACTTTGTATTGATCATTAAACACAGCCTTCCACTGTTGCTCCCTCCGACCGGTACTGGAGTTCCAGGCTTATCTCTTCTAACCAGCGAACAAAAAGGTTAACCTCTTGGTCAAGTAATAAAATATTCATTGTTTTCAAATACTATAAAAATTACATTCTTTCTAAATTGATTCTTTAATATTAAATACTTTTATTTGTAAACTCTAACATTCAGTATTAATTATTCTTATTAAAATTTAAATCCCCAAACTTGGAGTTTTCCTCCAAATAAAGCATCGTTGAAGAAAAACCTAAAATCGTTGTCATCCTTTTTGCATCTTCGTCAACGATAAGTATTTTACAATTATTTTGAAGAACTACTTTTTTGAAAAAACGACCTTGAGCAACCTCTTAACCTTTCTAAAAAATCTGAAAAATTCTCAAAATTCTATTTTTTTTATGAACTTTCGAATTCCACTTTTGCCCTCTAAAATTTTGACATAAAAAAAATTTTCGCCCTAATGAATATTAGACTGGATCGTTTGTATGGAGGTTAAAAAATTGATGTTGCCTGGCAATTTTCGGATCCGGCATGAAAAGTTTTAAAAAAAAACAAAAAGAGGCCGATAGGGATGCACTTTACCCTATCACATCTTCAATTTTGTGAATTAAATAGTTCAGCTCATTAAATAGTGTCAAACCCCTAGTAATGAGCTCAATAAAGGCATAATTTGTTTAACAACATTTAATATAAAACAATTTGTCTCAACCTGGCGAGGCCAGCATAATCCTTGTGAAATCGCCTCAAGTCGACTCAAACCTCCACGTGGTGTTGTCTGGGCAACGTCAAACCTGACAACTGTTAGTTTGGCGGTTAACCTGAGCGGCGGGCCTTCCTAGGCTTAAAACAGCTTGTGCGTCGGGTTTGAAGCCCACCCGTAAAAACCCATTTCAATAAAAACAAATAAGAATAGAAGAAACTGATCCCCAAATCTGATGACGACTACCGCAAACGAAAAACTGATACTGATTTAAGGATATGCACCTGGAATATGCGAACCCTTAATTGGAAAGGTGCCTCTATCCAACTGACTGATGTCATGGAAAGATACAAAGCTGATATCACTGCTATCGAAGAAATGCGATGGAAGGGACAGGGTTGCATTCGGCATGCACCCTGTGATATCTACTACAGCGGCCATGCGGAGAAGCACGAGTTTGGATGCGGATTTGTAGTTGGCAAGAGACTAAGGCCCCACGTCCTGCGATTCACACCTGTGAACGAACGACTTGCCATAATCCGCATCAAGGTTAAATTTTTTAATATAAGTCTAATATGTACGCACGCTCCGACAGAAAACAAGGACGATGAGATCAAGGAAATTTTCTACGAGCGCCTTGAAAATGCTTACGAGCGCTGCCTCCGTCACGACGTAAAAATCGTGCTTGGTGACTTCGACGCTAAGGTGGGCAAGGAAAATATTTTTGGTCCAACAGTCGGAAAGTTCGACCTCCACGGCAACACCTCCGATAACAGAATGAGGCTGATTGATTTCGCCGCAGCACGAAATATGTTCGTAAGTAGCACTACATTCAAGCATCTCAATGTTCACAAAGCCACCTGGATGTCCCCTGGTCAAAAAGCCAAAAATCAAATTGATCACGTTTTGATCGACGGAAGGCACTCTTCCAGTGTATTGGATGTACGCACGATCCGTAGTGTAAACATTGACTCGGATCACTATCTTGTTGTAGCCAAGATCCGCACACGTCTGTGCGCAGCTAAGAATGCACGCAACCCTACACAGAGAAAGCTAGACGTCGACAAGCTGCAATCGAAACAGACAGCCGATGCTTTCGCCACTCGACTCTAACTCCTGCTTCAAAGCACTCCGCCAATCGATGCTATATGCGCGCAGTGGACACACATTTCCAACTCCATAGAGGTGATTGGCTACCACCGCCCTCGCCGAAACCAGTGGTACGACCAGAAGTGTCGCGACGCCTCTGCAGAGAAAGACGCCGCCTAGAAAACCACGCAGCAGTCGGTTGTAACGCGCGCTGCTAAGGAGCAATACAAAGAAAAGAGGAGGGAAGAGAGACGCATTTTCAGGCGGAAAAAAGAGAGGCAGAAAAGCGCGAGCAGGAGAAGATTGAGATGTATGGTGATGGTTCTAAAACCGGGGCCTCTTCCTGCAAGGATGAAAACGGGAATCTAGTGACAGATGTCCAGAGTACACTGACGTTATGGAGGGAACACTTCTTTAAGCTTCTAAATGGTGACGCTGACAACAATCCCGCCAATAGAGATGATATTCCGGAAACCCCAATTTTGGATGACAGCATTGAGGTTCCGCTGCCCGACTATGATGAAGTTCTGACAGCTATAGCTCGGCTTAAAAATAACTGTTAGTTATTTTTACGGCTGTAACGGCTGTTTAAGAATGGAGGCGAAACTCTACTTAAATGCACTCACGAGCTTCTATGCAGAATATGGTCGGAAGAATGCATTCCGAACGATTGGAATCTCAGTGTGCTCTGCCCAATACACAAGAAAGGCAATCCCACTATCTGTGCTAATTACCGTGGAATCCTTCTTAATATCGCATTTAAGGTCCTGTCGAGCGTTTTATGTGAAAGATTAAAGGCCATTGTAAACGAACTCATCGGACCTTATCAGTGTGGCTTCAGACCTGGAAAGTCCACCATAGACCAGATTTTCACGCTACGACAAATCTTGGAGAAGACTCAAGAAAAACAAGTCAACACCCACCATCTTTTTGTCGACTACAAAGCCGCCTTCGACAGACCAATAAGGAAGCACCTGTACTCCACCATGCCTGAATTTGGTATTCCTGCAAAACTAATACGACTTTGCTGGATGACACTGAGCCATTTATTACCAAACCCCACCATTTATTACCAAACGAGGTTTCAGACAAGGTGATTCCTTATCGTGCGACTTTTTCAACCTAATGATGGAAAAGATCATCCGAGCTGCTGATCTGAGACGTAGTGGCACAATATTCTACAAGAGTGTTATGCTGCTTGCGTATGCTGATGACATCGATATCATTGGCCATAATACGCGCGAAGTCAGTGCAGCATTTTCCAGATTAGAAAAAGAGTCAAGTCGAATGGGTCTGGCAGTGAATGCAGATAAGACGAAATACTTGGTGTCAACAAACAAACAGTCCCACCGTCTTGGAACCCACGTTGCAGTTGACAATACCTCCTTCGAGGTTGTAAAGGACTTCGTTTATCTGGGATCTAGCATAAACTCAACCAACGACATCAGCATTGAGATCCAACGAAGAATAACTCTTGCCAACAGGTGTTACTTTGGGCTCAGTAGGCAATTGAGAAGCAGAGCCCTCTCTCGACGAACAAAAATCACGCCCTATAAATCGCTCATCATGTCCGTCCTACTTTATGCATCACAAACCTGGACGCTGAGCAGTTCAGATGAAAAGACTTTAGGAGCATTCGAGAGAAAGATTCTTCGTAAGATCTACGGACCAATCTGCGTCAATGGCGAGTACAGGATACGGTGGAATGATGAACTGTATGAGCTGTACGCTGACATCGACATAGTCAAGCGCATTAAAATCGAGCGGCTTCGCTGGATTGGTCATGTTCAGCGCATGAAATACGATGCTCCAGTGAAGAAAATATTCGATTCGGTACCCAGCGGCGGTCAACGCAGAAGAGGACGACCGCATCTTCGTTGGAAAGACCAAGTAGATGACTACCTGACGAAGCATGGAATTTCCAACTGGCGCCAGCAAGCGAAAGACAGAAATGGCTGGCGCAAATTCTTAGATGAGGCCAAGACCGACATACGGTTGTAGCGCCAACTAACTAAGTAAATAAGCAAGTAAGTCAGTAAGTCTCTCATCATCGTTGTCTAAAGTGTTGGAGTCTATAATGGCCGTGCAAATCTCGAAACACATAAAAATATATAATCTTATGTCCCGACTTCAGTCAGGCTTTCGATCAGGCCACAGCTGCTCTACAGCTATTGTTAAAATCTTTTATAACATTAGACAGCCATATGATCTGGGGCACATAAGCTTGCTATGTCTGTTAGACTTTTCCAAAGCTTTCGATTCAGTTGATCATGCAATTTTATGTCGGAAACTAGACTTAGAATTTGGTTTTTCTGATTCGGCGGTCCGTCTGTTATATAGTTATTTAGTCAGAAGATCTCAAAGAGTCAGGGTGGGAAATTGTTTGTCCGCTTTCAGAAATTTAACCTGTGGGGTACCTCAAGGCGCTCGGTACTTGGCCCGCTTTTATTTAAGATGTTCATTAATGACATCTTCAGAATATGCAGTCATGTTACCATGCATGCACATGCGGATGATCTTCAGTTGTACCTGTCCAGACCTATTGGTCACGTTGATGATTTATGTATGAAAGTAAACGAAGACTTGTGCAAAATAACAAATTGGGCTAAAGCTAACAACTTGATCCTTAATCCACTTGAATCATTTGTTTTGCCGGGTTTTAAATCTAGTTACTCCTTCCTTAATGGAGCGCGAATTTTTTGATGGTTCGAGCTCAAATTTGTTGATAAGGTTAAAAATCTCGATTTTTATATGAACTCCTCACTCTCGTGCGAAGATTATGTAAATTCCGTTGTTCGCAAGGTTTATTATGTACTGCGAAACCTTAGAAGGACTGCATCATTTGTGCCTGTAGAGACTAGAAAAAATTAGTAATTCAGCTGATTGTGCCAATTATCTCCTACTCAGATATAGTGTATAGTAAAGTTGATTCCCGATCCAAGCTTAAGTTACAACTTGTGTTTAATAATGCTGTAAGATACATTTTTAGAATGTTTGAAAGTTTGACCGCATTAGTCACCTGAATAACAATGTACTCGGTTGCAACATCTTCAACTATTTGGATGCTAGAAACTGCATCTTTTTACACAACCTGATCTGCACTCGTACTCCTGATTACTTATTTGAAAAGCTACAATTTTGTAGGTCAACTAGAAATCTGAATCTTTTAATCCCTACTTATAATTTTTTAAACTCTAACAGGACTCTTAACGTGAACGCCATCAGATTGTGGAATTCACTGCCTTCAAGTATATAAAGTATTACAACTGCAATTTTAAGCATGTAATTTGCCAACATTTCTTTAAAAAAAAAAACTTAATTTAATTAAAATTACTTAATCTTCATTTGTTGTTATTCTTGGTTTTGTCGATTTTTCGATTTTTTTTTTTTAATTAATTATTATTTTTATTAGATCTTTCAGTTAAATGGTATTAATTGTATTAAGTTAAATTTTTAATTATCTTTTTTTTTTTGTTATTCATCACTTGTTATTTTGTTATGTATCTATATTCTTAAATAAAAAAAATAAATAAAAAAAATCATCCGATTCCCAGTTACTATTTTTAGTTTTACATTCAAATTTAAAGGTTCGGCAGTGTTAACGTGAACATAACCAGTCATATGTTAATTTTTAGTTTTTCTTTTAGCAGCTTATAAAAACAATTATGAATCATTGTTTAAAATGTGTGCTACTTTTATAAATAAATCATTATAAGAAAAAAAAAAGCATATACAGAAAAACAGATGGCAAGCAAGGAAGACAATGGAATAATGAATAAAGGCTTAAAAAACTAAAAAAAAAAAACAAAAAGAGTAGTCATCAAGAAATGCACACAAAAACAAAATAAATATATAGTCATAATCATTCTTTGTTACTGTTGTTTCTCTGATTCGTTTTATTTATATAAATTTTATTCGCAACATGTAAAAACGTCCACATACAAAAACATAGACACACATTCACACTAGATTGCAAGATCAATTTATGAGGAGCTATGGAGCTGCTTTCAGTTTATTGACTTTTTCGCCACCTTCCAACAGACAAATAAAATACATCAGTCTCGGACAAAAAAAAAACAACCACTAGCATATATCGTCATATATAAATGAAAACAGCTCAAGACGACAAATAACAAAATAAAATAATTTCGAAAAATGTAAACCAAGTAGCAAAACTACGAATGAATCATCATTATCGTCATCACCATCAATAAAACTGTAAAAGTCTCAGCCACGTTAAAAAGTGCTAGCTTTCAGCTCCGAAAAGCAGAAAAAGAGGGGTCTGCCAAAAAAACCAGCAAAACAGCCAACTGAAAAAGACTAAAAGAAAAAGACGCACGCCAGACAAAGCGCCACACTGTGTTGAGCATTTTTTCCGTACGTTTCGAGCGTATTTACTTTAATTTTGCACTTTTAGTTGTGATATTTTTAAGCTGTTGTTTTGTTTTGGAAACACACGTTTGTTTGTATGTATTATTTACGTCAGTATCTCTCTAGCTATCTGTCTATCTTGCTGTTAAAACCTAATATAATGTTTCACGACGTTGTTTCCGAGTTCGCAGCAAGAGAGACTCTAAGCGTGCTATTGACCAAGTCATTTGTTCTTGCTGCTGGTTAGCGGTTAATTGAGTAGTATTGAGAACGTTTAGTGTATTTTAACCTGGCGTTGAAAAGAATATGCGATGGTCTTTTTTCGTCGATGGGGTCTGTCTGGAGCTTGGTGAATGCTGCTTAGTGTCTGCCAAGGAAAACAAGTTTTCTTTCATTGCAAAATGGATTGCAGCACACCAAAAGCAATGCTTTGTTTTGCTTTGTTGACAGTGTATTTTATTTAAATAAATCCGTTCGTTTCAGTTTCAACACTTTCGCGATGATACTTTTTTGTATGGTTTCGTCTAAATAGTTAGTATGTAATTTATACCTGCTATTATTGTTGTTTTTATATAAATTCTTGTAAATGTATTTATATAAAAGAAAAACCCACTAATCAATTAGATAGTTTTTGTCTACACTGAATAACCGCATGCCTTGCAGTACAACCATATTGTGCATAAGCTGCCTTAAGCAAATAGCAAAGGTAAACCAAAATTGTATATTTGTAAACAGTCCCTTGTAACATATACAATTTTATGTATATGTATACAGTACACAATCTGGTATTTAATGTAAAAAGTGGAATTGAATTAAAAAAAACAAAAATTTTTAGATATGTTAATGGAACCATCAACTTCAGGTATTTAAGTGTCGTGTTCTTTTTTCTTTTCTGTTAACCCTTTGAGGTACGGAAATTCCATTTTAAAAAATACTCTTGAGGTACAAGAAAAAAAAAGTCCAAAATATTTTTCTTTTTTTATTATTATTTATTTTTGTTATATTTAATGTTATAATTATTAACAAAGTTCATAATATAATATAACGGATGATTTACAAGCCTGGCGGCTGGTGAGGGCTAATTTAAACCTCTGTGCTTTAGAGCTGAGTGGTTTGAATTTTGTCCCAACATACCACAAAGGTTAATTTTTCAGTGGTTCAATTTTTGTCCCATGGTACTTCAAAGCGTTAAGTGATATTTTTGAATATTTTCAATAGGGGTATTCACACTGACTTGGGTAGTTGTGTAGATTGGCAAATGCCGTACATTTTGTTCTTGTTAAGTGCCCAAGTACCCATCTACCAATCTACTCGTAACTGACTCCCTGACTTGTTTGGGTAGATTGATTTCTTGCCAAATTGAGTACTTTTTCATGTGTTACCACCTTTTGCAAAAATAGGCAATCATTGATCTAAAGGTATTAAATTTACTACATTGTTGTCTAGGCTTGTGTCTCGAATAATAAAAAAAATTGCCACACCCCCTATTACCGCCCATAAATCAATAAAAACGCTATATTTTACACGAATTCGGTTGTATTGGACCAACATTTTGTAATTAAGTTCGTATGCTTACTGCCGGCAACTTTACTAAAAATGGGCGTGGTCGAACTATGTCTACGGTCCATTTTCAGGGGATAAGCATGGAGTGAAGCAAAGTGCGCCAGGTATAAGCTAAACTGAGCTGCAATTTTGGCAGTCGTTTTTTTTCGAGTACGAGATGATTCAGGGAAAAAAATGTTACCACACCTCTTTTAGCGCCCTCAAATCAATAAAAATGCTATATTTCAGACAGTTTTGGGCGTATTAGACTAAAATTTGGTAATGTAGTTCATATGGCTACGGGTGCGGGATATGGGTGCGGACTACAGTTATGTCAGTTCAGATATGGGCATTTCGACAGAAATTAAAAACTTATTATGTGATGATATTATCTCAGAGAAGCATTTAATTTTATTAATTTAAGCAATTCATTAACTATTCTTTAAGTATGCATGATGATCAAATCGTCTGCACTGTTTTACAAATGTAGTTTTTTTTCGTAAATGTTTAGTAAATGTTTCGTTAACTTTTTTGTTTTAGGCAAGGAGATGACAATATATTAAATTTGTTTTTAAATTATTGGGGGTTGGAATTAATTTTAAAGGTTTTTTTTCGGTTTTTGAGCATTTATTTAGAAATAACGGTACAATGTATATTATTCAAAGTATTGTCCATCGTTAGCTACAACATTTTCCCATCTTTCTGGCAGCATATGGATTCCGCGCCGGAAGAACGATTCGTCTTTTGAGGCAATCCACGAATCGACCCATTTTTTGGTATCCTCGTAATAAGTGAAGCGCTGCTCAGCCAAGCCATGCGTCATCGATCTGAATAGGTGGTAGTCGGAAGGGGCTATGTCTGGGCTATAAGGCGGGTGGGGTAGCACATCCCAATTCAGCGCCTCCAACGTTTCCTTGACGGTTCTTGCAACATGTAGCCGTGCGTTGTCATGTTGAAAAACCACTTTGTCGTGTCTTTTGGCATATTCCGGCCGTTTAACCTTTAATGCTCGGCTCAATTGCATCAATTGTTGTTGGTAGCGTTCCCCAGTGATGGTTTCGTTAGGTTTTAGCAGCTCATAGTACACGACACCCTTCTGATCCCACCAAATACACAGCATAAGCTTGGCGCCATGAATATTCGGCTTGGCCCTCGATGTTGATGCATGTCCGGGTGGTCCCCACGATTTTTTTCGCTTAGGATTATCGTAGTGGATCCACTTTTCATCGCCAGTGACAATACGATGCAAAAAACTCTTCCTTTTATGCCGTTGAAGCAGTTGTTCGCACATGCAAAATCGCCGTTCAACGTCTCTCGGCTTCAACTGGTACGGCACCCAATTTCCTTGCTTTTGAATCATTCCCATGGCCTTCAAGCGTTTGCCGACCGTTGATAAGTCGACTCCCAATGATTCTGACAATTCTTGAAGGGTTTGACATGGGTCTTCATCGAGCAAAGCCTCCAATTCCTCATCTTCAAACTTTTTCGGCTGGCCCGGACGCTCTTTGTCTTCCGTATCAAAATCACCACTTTTAAACCGACGGAACCAGTACTCACAAGTAGAAATCGATGGAGCATAGTCCCCGTAAGCCTCAGTAAGCGTGCGTTGTGCTTCAACCGCTTTTTTCTTCAAATGGAAGCACAAAAGTAAACCTTCCCGCAAATTGCGTTTTGTTGGAACGAAAGTCGACATGTTCACAGAGAAAAAAATATATGTTGTTTACACTTCAGTGGAATGACACATACTGAAAAATGAAGCTTAGACAATGTGCTTTGAAATGAATATAGTCACAGGTGTGCCCGATGCGATCTATTGATAGTTACGCCATCTCTTAGAAAACCTTTAAAACTAATTCCAACCCCCAATACTAAATTACATAATTAGTTAACTACCTGATTACTTAATTGCCCAATTGAACTGTAGTGGCCCAAAAAGCCTAATAAAAAAAACAGATAGGGTTTTTACATTTAATCACTTGGTAAATTAACTTATATTAATTCAAACTCTTGTTAAAAAAGTTGTATAGAAAAAGTCCTGTCCAATTCAGACAATTTTGCAAATTTAGTAGTCTTAGTCAAAAATCACTTCCGTTTTTTGTAACGTAACACCAGCACATATTTTTGCTTATATCTAAAAATCCTTAGGGTCGATTGTTGTCATTAATTTAACTGAATATAGTGCTACTTATTTCTACTCAATTATAAAAAAGCCTTTTTAAAAATTAGACGTTTTCATTTTTTTAAATACTTCTTCGTACAAATCGTCCGTAACGCCAGTTTGGAAATGCCGATATATAAAATAATTTTTTCGATTGGCATGTAAATTCCTTTATGGCAACAAGGCGGTCAGTGGCAGAAAAATGTGTGCCCGGTATAACTAGTAAATAATAAAAATCACACGTATATAAAATAACTTTTTTTACGCCCAATTAATGGCCTACATTTTTCGCAAATAAAATGACAAAAAAAATTGGTGGAAACCATCTGCCAGCTGTAAGTCAGCTCTCATAAACCGGGGAGATCAAACAAACTTGCATCACTGCTTAAAACTATTCCACAAAGTACTCAATTGCGATTTAGGGTGTTCGCAGTAATCAAAAGTACTCAATCTACCCATACCCAACCACCCAAGTCGGTGTGAATACCCCTAATATATTTTAAAGCGTCAGCCTAGAAATTAGGGTATTTTGGGCAAAAACAACGACATATAGATGTGAATTACGTGCACTCCAGCACATTCTTTTATTGTTTTAAACCTAAACATTCTACATGAAAAATTACGTGATGGCATATTTTAAGTACTTAAAATGAATTTTTTATAATTCTAAAAAATTCGGACTTTGCAATCTAGTGGAGAGTGCGCTATACTATCAACCTAGAGGTCCCTGGTTCGAATCCGGGTTCGGGCATGGTTCTTTTCACTTTCTTTGTTCTTTCCTACATTTAAGAATTATAGAAAACTAAAAATCCACAACTAAATTGTGAAAAAATGTGGAATTAAAGGTCATGGAACAACTAAGGGCTGGAAATGCTTGCCGAGGTTAAGGCATAGCACTAGCCCCGGTTAAAAGCATTTCAAATTGCCTTTCACGGTTGTTTCGCCTAATTAATAATCACGTTTGGTTCCAATCAATTCCTCTAAATAAATCTAACCATTTTCCTTTCAGGTCAAAGACCAAACCTTTAAACCAAACCTCTAAATAAATCTATCAATTTTCCTTTCAGGTCAAAGACCAAACCTTGTTTGTATAAGGCCTTGGTTCTTTGATCTTTAAAAAAAAATAAGGCAAGTCTCTCTTTTGTGTTAGAATACTACACTAAAACTTACGTGCACAAAATTCGTGTTTTGTACATTAAAGGGTTAAGCCTTGAAACTCCACCCTAGCTCCTGTGGGCCCATACAATTCAATGTTCAGTTTATTTGTACACTACTTAATTTATGACTTTCCTCCTAGAGTTCTGAGCACTCAAGTGGACGAGGTTTTTTATAGTTTGTGCGTTTGTTTTTATACTTTGAGAATTGTTGTGGTCAAATGTGGACCCATAAATTCACCACAGTATTTGATGAATTATAACTAACTACGAAGTTATTTATATATGTGCAAGCAAAGATAACGACAAGCTCATTATCTTTGCTTTTAATGTGTTTGTAAGTAAAAAATGACAAACTCTTGCTTATAAATGAAGCTACTTTTTGCTCTCTCGTCAACTGCATAAAATTTATTAAAGCATTCACCGATATTTACTGCACTTCAGAGAGTCGTTTTGTTTGTCCTTTGACATTGTCAGGTTTTAAGGTGTTTCTATTTAGATATTATTTACTGTAGTAGAAATATTTAGCTTTCTCTTTATATTTGTGTGTATCTATATTATTATTATTAAATTTTATTTGATAAGTTTTTATTAGCTTCACTTCATGCCTGATCCGCAAAAATCTTGGAATCCATTTTTACCCATTTTCTCGGTGAGCTAGAGTTTTGAAACTTAAAATGTAGCTCAGAACTGGAAGACAACACAATAATCACTTATTTTCTTATCTGTGTTTATTTGTTTACTAAAATGCGAAATTTTTTATGCATACATACATACATATTAATATGTATATTAAGTAGTGTCCCACCGAAACCGGAATTTGGGCCGAAACCGAAACCGAATATTCGGCCATTTTATAATATTCGGCCGAAACCGAAACCGAAACCGAAACCGAAACTGGTTATTAATACGAAAATTAAAGTTTTTTAAGATACGTTTTATTAAAAAGAAACAAAAGTACTACCAGTACACAAAAAGTATTATTTGAATATTGAAGTTAATAATAATTAATTGAAGTTTACTATAATAATAAATGAGATAATTTTTTATTTTATTTTTTGTATACAATATGCACCTACAATGCACATTTTTTTGAACTACAAAACAAAGTATTTCTGTATTAAAATAGAAATATGTACTTCGTTTTCTTTTCCTTTACACACAGAATTCGTTCGGAAGTTTAATTATCAATTTTTAACTTCAGTACCTATAAAACTTTAATGTCAATTGCAATAGAGATGATAAAATAGAACGCATAAAATTAACCAAAATGTTTTGCGTTAGCACGATAAACCAAATTATAGACGAATTCGTAATTTTTGTTTTGTTCAATGCCTTGTAACTATATTTTTATTAAACCAAACTTATATATTTGAATTAAATGACTGAGGCACAAAATCTTGGTATTATACAGCAACAACTCTCTTTTTTAATATTTTGTTAGATTATACGGGTTTTACCTCCTTAATCCAAATCTGGAAAAATTTCAGGCCATTCGCAATTGGTTTAAAAGTTATAGGCCTCCAAAGTTGCAAAAATGGCCTATAAATCTTGGTGGTTTTTTTTAGTGTTCCGCATTTTGAGTATCAAAACAAAGGTAATGCACCTATTCAACGAGGTATTAAACATGAAAATCCATTCATAACTTTTTAAGATACACCTATTATAATATTTACAATTTGTCTGGAAAACAAGTGGTTTCCCTTTTACGAAAGCACAATACTAAAATTGGTTATATCTTAAAAAGTTATGCATGGATTTTCATGTTTGATACCTTGTTGAATAGGAACTTAAATTATCTTTCTTATGATGCCCATAAAATGAAGTTTTGTTGAAAAATTTAGCAGATAAATAGCAGATTTGTAGGCCATTTTTTCCAACTTTGGAGGCCTATAACTTCTAAACCAATTGCGAGCGGCCTGCAATTTTTCAGATTTGGAGTTAGGAGGCCAAAATCTATGTTATCTAAAGGTAAAAATTAGAGTTGTCGCTAATCTTGAAATGTTGAAACTGACACAAGGGGCCGAAACTAGCCGTAACCGAAACCAAAACCGAATATTCGGTCGGACAGTAATGTTAAGTATGTATGTATGTATCAACTCAAGATAGTCTTTTTTGTTTATTTTGTGAAAGTTTTGCTTTGATGATGACGTCACTTTGTCAATTTTGCCATATTCCCAACTTAACGAGTATAGTAAAAAATTTAAAACTATTTTCAAAATTTTAAGGTACTCGTATTGAAATCAGTTTTTTAAATTAAGATAATTTTAAAATTAACATTAGCGTCGCAAAGTGATGCTATTAGTGCAATTTAGCAGAAAATTTTTATTTTGTGGTTTTTTTTTTACTTTTTGATGTTTAAGGTGTAGGAAAGTTCAAAGAAAGTATTTCAGAAAGTTTAGTCAAGTGGGCGTGGCAGTTGCCATACAACTAAAACACATGTTGTGCTTTATCTTACAAATGAGATAAGCTACGATAACAAAATCAAACATAAAGTGTTGAAAATTTCGACACAAAGGGGCAAGTGAACGTGACAGCTGCCATACACATTTTGGTTACATAATTTTAAATTTGGCAAATAAGCTTTGGCAATAAAGCTTATTTATTGAACTCGGGTTTTACAAGTTTGATTCAACTAATAATGACTCTTTAATCTAATTAAATTTTGCAAAAGGTAACTTTACAGCTATTAATGAATGCTTAAGCTCTGTTGATTGGGCATTTTTATATTATATGGCTATATCCGTCTCTCGCTTATCAAAGTTTTTGTTCTAGACTTTTGTTTGCTTCTTCTCTGTTTGTTCCTAAAAAAAGTAATTACGTTAGTCACCTTGGTTTGACTCTAGATTAGCAAAGTTAAAAAATTTTAAAAACAAAACTGCTAAAAAATTCAAAAACACTAATTGCTTAGCAGATCAATTACATTTTACTCGATTAAGGAATGAATTTGATTGCCTTCATAAATTCCTTTTTAAAACGTATGTTTTAAATGTAGAAAGTAATTTATTTATTTATTTTTTATTTATTTATTTATTTATATATTTATTTCACCAAGCAAGGCAATTTACTAATTCTATTTACATTTTTTACTTTCTTTTTTTTTTTTTACTTACATATTATTTAAATTAATTTCAAAAGAATACTTAAACTACGCTAATATATCTTAAGTACTACTTTTAGGGGATGACGGAGGGGGACTAGACCAAGAAGCATAACTCTGTAGGGAGCAGTGCTTGTAAAGGACAAATTATTCCGAGTCAAAGAGAGACTTTGAGAGGGTTCGCTTAAATGTGGATTTTGGTATGGATGGTGAATAGTGCTCGCTAATATTATTAAAAATTCTACAGAACCTACTAATGGGTTCATTATTTGCGTAAATAGTGTGGTGAATATATTCATTTAGGAGCCGCGTATGCCTAGTACGTCTAATTGGGTCATTTAGTGTAATTTTGCTGGAGATATATTCGCTATCAATAGCTCCGTTAATAACATCAAATGTGAAACATGAACTCAATAAAGTTCTTCTTGATGATAGAGGCATCAGAGAGAGGAGCCTGAGTCTTTGTTCATACGGTGGCAAGTTGTTATAGTCACGGGGGTCAAAGATATCTCTTAACGCAAAAAGCAGGAATTGTTTTTGAATGGATTCAATTTTGTCGCTATGAGATTCAAAGGCTGGATTCCAAATGATGCAAGCATATCCAAGAAGTGGTCGCACTAAGGTACAGTATAACGTTTTAGTTACCCACACATTTTGGAATTCTTTAGCACGTCTTTTTATAAATCCCAGCTGTTTATTTGCCCTCGATAAGACTTTATCAAAATGTAGATTAAATCTCAGCTTATTATCTAGGACAACTCCAAGGTCTACAATATGGTTGCTTCTGCTCAGAACAATATTATTAAGGAGGTAACTGCATTCTGGTATCAAGTTCTTACGGGAAAAACTTATCACGCAACATTTCTTAACATTTAAGTGAAGTTTGTTTTGATTACACCATTGCTCAAGGGACAGCAGTTTCGATTGTAGGAAAGTTACATCAACTTCTGATTTAATGATCTTATATATTTTAAGGTCATCTGCGTACATAAGATGGGGAATGTCACAAAGAGTAATAGATAAATCTGAAATGAAAATGTTGAAAAGTATTGGGCCAAGATGACTACCTTGTGGTACACCAGAGGTGACCGGTATATCATTTGAAAAAATGCCTTGAAATATAACAAACTGGGATCGTTCGCAGAGATAGGATTTGATCCAATTGAGTAATAAACCGGAAATGCCAAATTTTTCAAACTTCAAAATTAAGATATTATGGTCGACACGGTCAAATGCTTTACTGAAGTCTGTGTAAACTGCATCTACTTGGCGTCCTTTTTCCATTTGATTTAACACATCGGAGACCATGATCATTAGGTTAGTGGTGGTCGATCGGCCTTTCCGAAACCCATGTTGCTGCTCGTTTAAGCGGGGATTAATGAGACTCGTCAGCTTATCACATATTATCTTTTCAAATAATTTTGGTATAGCTGACAAGATGGCAATGGGATGGCAGAAGGATGGAAAAACACCTAAGGATAAGGATTTGTTGAAAAGTATAAATAAGGGAATGGCAAGATTGTTTATACATTGAACTAACAAACTTGGTGGTATGAGGTCTGGTCCAGGTCCTTTGTTTGAATCAAGTTCCATGATAGCATTAACAATTTCATCCAGCGTCAGACTGATATTGTTTATAATGTCTGTCGTATTAGGAGAGGGGGAGGAGTAGATAGTCTGGGTTGTGGGAGCACAGAAAACTTCTCTAAAGTGATTTGCAAAAAGATTACAGATCTCTTGGAGGTTGGAAGAAATTGTATTGCCTTTAAACATAGATGAGGGGTATCCAGCTGATTTACGTTTGACATTAACGAAATCAAAAAATTTTTAAGGATCTCTAAGAATTTTTTCTCCAATAAGGTTGGTATAAGTTCTATAAGCATCATTTGATTTTATAGAGAACTCATTGTAGAGCTCTTCGTATCTCATTTTGATTTCATCGCTTACATTTACGCCTTTCTTAATGAATTTGTATAGCTTGTTTCTTTGGTTTCTTATATGTCTGAGGCTTTGGTCAAGCCATGGTTCTGAAAGTTTATTTTTTTTCTTTATCTTAGGCTCAAATTTTTCAATACTTGTGAAAAGGCGTTGGTAGAAAAGTGAAATAGCACTATCTTTTTCCAAATTTAATAGATCGTTCCAGTTATAGGCATTCAAATCAATTTTTATACTGTCATAATCGGCATTAAGAAAGTCGAACACAATTGTGTTATTAAATGAGGTGGTAAAAGACATGTTGTTACTAGGAAATTCTACAGTTAAAGCAGTGTGGTGGAGTGTATCAGAAAATAAGTGTTCAGCCTGAGTAGTTGCAGTAATCTTTATTTCATCATACGAATTAGCAAAGACTAAATCCAACCAGTTGCCGTTCCGATTTGGGGTTGGATTAACTTGTTGTAGGTCATTGCTATAAAAGGTACTAAGTAAATTAAAGTCTATCGAGCTTGAAAGGTTAACCGGAAGAAGATAATTGTCATTTTCATCGACGATAAATGAGATATTTGGACGATTGAAGTCTCCAAAAATTATAACTTTATCTTCCTCATTTAAGGTTGCGATTAACGATTGGACTGTTTCACATAAATCGTTGTATGTTGTTTCGATAGAACAGGGGGGAATGTAGAAGACAACAATGTAAATAAAAATATTGGTCCCTGAGCGAACTTTGATGATACGGTGTTCAAAGAGTGTGTGAGAGGTTGTTGCAACAAGCTCGCTTTCTAAAGAGTAATGAGTTGCAATCATAGCACCACCTCCACGGGAGAGACCTGTGTAGCCAAAGTCCCGATCATTAAAATCAAATCCAAAGTACTTTTGGGAGTACTAAAATTCTAAGAAAAAAACCAGTGGGTATCCAACCAGTATAGAATTTGATGGTTTAAAATCTAATAATGCTTTATAATCAGCCTTTATTTTCTCTAAATATTTCTAAAATGTGTATGAGAATCATAGATCATCAACAAATCTAAATTATCTCAATTTTGAAGACCTAAATATTGATTGTTTGGATGTCTTTAATATATGTGTAGAAGACGTAGTTTTAGCAATTAATCTACTTAAACCTAGCTTTACATTTGAACATGGGGATTTCCCGCCAATGTTTTTTAAACTTTGTGCAGAAAATATTGCTGTTCCTTTAGCTTTCATTTTTAATCTATGTATTAAAAAAGGCATTTTTTTTTAGATTTATGGAAAATTTGCTTGGTCGTTCCGATTTTTAAAACTGGTAATCGTTGTGATGTAAATAATTACAGGGCAATTGTGAAACAATACACAATAGCCAAATTGTTTGATCATATATTAAAAATCATATTATTCGAGCATGTGAAGTGTGTCATCTCTGAATTTCAACATGGGTGTTTTCTTGGGAGATCAACATGTTCAAATTTACTGCTTATTTCGAAAAACATTATTAAAGCAGTGGAGAACGGTAGTCAGTTAGATATCATCTACACCGACTTTTCTGAGGCATTTGATAAAGTTGATCACTTTATTTTTCTAAGCAAATTAAAAAAGTTCGGTTTGTCGGATACTTTAATTGCTTTTTTTAAAAGTTATCTGAAAGATAGAACGCTTGATGTAAAAATTGGGTAAACTATTGCGGACGTGGCAATTGATGCTTTGTCAGGAGTTCCACAAGGTAGTCATTGCAGTCCTCTTCTTTTTTTAATTTTTATTAATGATTTACCAAAACACTTAAGTTTTGCTAGATGTCTCTTGTACGCTGATGATGTCAAACTATTTCTTAAATTTTCGAACGAGTCTGACTGCATATGTCTCCAAAGTGATCTCTCCGCAGTGCATAGTTGGTGTCTGTCAAATAAATTATTCTTGAATATCAAAAAATGTTGTATAGTTTCTTATACTAAATGTACTAATAGCGTTTTGTTCAATTATACATTGAATAATTGTATTTTAGAGCGCAAAGTTGAGATAAAGGATTTGGGGGTTATTTTTGATACTCAGCTAAATTTTAAAAGCCATTATGATTATATTATATCTAAGTTGATATATTGAATATCAATGTTGGATTTATCAAAAGGAATACTAATATTTTTAAAGATCCGTTAACTATAAAATCGTTATATGTTTCTTTGGTTCGAAGTATAATCGAATATTGTTCTATTGTTTGGAACACGTATTATATTATTGAATCAAACCGAATAGAGAGAGTTCAAAAACTAATAAGTAAATATGCACTTAAAAAGCTTTACTGGCCTGATGGTCTTCCCACATATGAGGCTCGTCGTAAATTCCTTGGATTGCAATCCCTTAAAGACAGAAGATCGGTTTCTTCTCTTTTATTTGCTTATAACATATTAAAATTAACTGCATTGAACTGTCAAATCTCGTCCAAATTTATGATGCACCAAGGGATTTGAGGCGCATTCGTATGTTTGAAGAAAATGTCCATAGGACCAATTATGCTATTGGGGGTTGGAATTAGTTTTAAAGGTTTTCTAAGAGATGGCGTAACTATCAATAGATCGCATCGGGCACACCTGTGACTATATTCATTTCAAAGCACATTGTCTAAGCTTCATTTTTTAGTATGTGCCATTCCACAGAAGTGTAAACAACATATATTTTTTTCTCTGTGAACATTAGGGCGTTTCAAAAAAAAAAATTTCCAACTCTTGAAGCGGAATATTAAAGTTTGTGATTTAAGAGAATTTCGAAAATTTTTTGGATTTTTTGAAAATGGGTACGTGGTCGCTGAAATCGATTTTATCAAAAAAATGAGGTTATGGAGAAAAATTTTTAATATTAATTTTTGCTGGTGCTTTTTCTTCATAAAACTAAACAATTCTCTTCTTAATGATCCGATCCCACGACAAAAAAATGATTGATGTGAAAAATTATTATATTAAGGACCACTTTGATAGTCTTAAAAGTACAAAATTATGTTTTTATAGATTTCAAACCTCAATAACTTTAAAAGTTTTCAACATTTTTTCAAGATGAAAAATGCGTTAGAAAGGTCTTTAAATTACCTTTCATTCGGTATATAGGTTTCTTTTTACTTGCGGGAGAAATATAAGAAAAAAATTTAAGTTTGAGAAAATTTTTTTTATTTTTCAAATTTTATAAAAATTAAAAGAATTTCATTAAGTTTCGTTCTTGGTTAAGTAAAAAAAAAACATTTAATATACATTGTTTTAATAAAAATATCAAAAATTCAATTCATCAATATATTTTTATTTCCATACAAAATCAAAAGATATTAAAAAAACAAATTCATGTTATTTAATGAACAAATTAAAATTAAAAATTAAATTTGTATCTAAAATCACAATATATAAAACATTAAATGTGGAAGAAAACATGTATCAACAAAAAATTCCATTTTTATTTTATACAAAATCGAGAAAAGTATCGAGAAAAGTATCGAGAAACAGTTTTCTAAAGTTACAGTTTCTTAAGAGCTTTTTCAATGACATTTTTGTTTACATTAGGTATATTTTTGTGATTTTTATCAACGCTAATCAACAAGTTTTGAAAATCATCATTTTTTGTAATTTTTTTGTTATATATTGTAGCTGACGCCACGCCTCTTTCTGATATATCATTCACAACATATAGTTTTTCTAGTTTATTCTTTACAGTAACAAAATCTTCATCATTTTCCCATAAATGTGTATCTTTCGAAAAAAAGGAAGTGGGCAATTTTAATTCATCAAAAACCCTTTTACTGTTACAGGTAACAAAATCATGAATTTTAATTTTTGAAATATCTTTCAAATTAACGAATGCTTTATTAGATGGATTATCACAACCTTTATTTTGTAATGCTGCGACCAATAAAGATTTCTGTTCAGGTGTTACCCTAGGGTCAAAAAATGCAAAGCCTACAAGAGATTCACTGAGATACCACAAGTGTGACGAAAAAGTTTTGAGAGTTGGCCCAGCGATGGATGGAATGGTTTTTTCGTAATCGGCAAGTTCTTGAAGCAATTTTAAATCATTGAATGGAGCAAATATAGCAGATCTGCAGGTATACCAGTTTTTCAAATATGTTTTTATAATAAAAAAATTAAATTTTTATAGAATAGAAAAAAGAAAATGAATAAGCAATCGCCAATGACATTTACACATTCGACGAGTTGTGTTGTATTTTTAGGGAGCTTTGTCTTTTAGTATTGCATTTTTTGCGGCGTAAAACTGTAACCATACTTTTCTCGATTTTGTATAAAATAAAAATGGAATTTTTTGTTGATACATGTTTTCTTCCACATTTAATGTTTTATATATTGTGATTTTAGATACAAATTTAATTTTTAATTTTAATTTGTTCATTAAATAACATGAATTTGTTTTTTAATATCTTTTGATTTTGTATGGAAAAAAAAATATATTGAAGAATTGAATTTTTGATATTTTTATTAAAACAATGTATATTAAATGTTTTTTTTTACTTAACCAAGAACGAAACTTAATGAAATTCTTTTAATTTTTATAAAATTTGAAAAATAAAAAAAAATTTTCTCAAACTTAAATTTTTTTCATATATTTCTCCCGCAAGTGAAAAGAAACCTATATACCGAATGAAAGGTAATTTAAAGACCTTTCTAACGGATTTTTCATCTTGAAAAAATGTTGAAAACGTTTAAAGTTATTGAGGTTTGAAATCTATAAAAACATAATTTTGTACTTTTAAGACTATCAAAGTGGTCCTTAATATAATAATTTTTCACATCAATCATTTTTTTGTCGTGGGATCGGATCATTAAGAAGAGAATTGTTTAGTTTTATGAAGAAAAAGCACCAGCAAAAATTAATGTTAAAAATTTTTCTCCATAACCTCATTTTTTTGATAAAATCGATTTCAGCGACCCCGTACCCATCTTCAAAAAATCCAAAAAAAATTTCAAAATTCTCTTAAATCACAAACTTCAATATTCCGCTTCAAGAGTTGGAAAAATCAGAAAAAACGTCTTTTGTGAAACGCCCTAGTGAACATGTCGACTTTCGTTCCAACAAAACGCAATTTGCGGGAAGGTTTACTTTTGAGCTTCCATTTGAAGAAAAAAGCGGTTGAAGCACAACGCACGCTTACTGAGGCTTACGGGGACTATGCTCCATCGATTTCTACTTGTGAGTACTGGTTCCGTCGGTTTAAAAGTGGTGATTTTGATACGGAAGACAAAGAGCGTCCGGGCCAGCCGAAAAAGTTTGAAGATGAGGAATTGGAGGCTTTGCTCGATGAAGACCCGTGTCAAACCCTTCAAGAATTGTCAGAATCATTGGGAGTCGACTTATCAACGGTTGGCAAACGCTTGAAGGCCATGGGAATGATTCAAAAGCAAGGAAATTGGGTGCCGTACCAGTTGAAGCCGAGAGACGTTGAACGGCGATTTTGCATGTGCGAACAACTGCTTCAACGGCATAAAAGGAAGAGTTTTTTGCATCGTATTGTCACTGGCGATGAAAAGTGGATTCATTACGATAATCCTAAGCGAAAAAAATCGTGGGGACCACCCGGCCATGCATCAACATCGAGGGCCAAGCCGAATATTCATGGCGCCAAGCTTATGCTGTGTATTTGGTGGGATCAGAAGGGTGTCGTGTACTATGAGCTGCTAAAACCTAACGAAACCATCACTGGGGAACGCTACCAACAACAATTGATGCAATTGAGCCGAGCATTAAAGGTTAAACGGCCGGAATATGCCAAAAGACACGACAAAGTGGTTTTTCAACATGACAACGCACGGCCACATGTTGCAAGAACCGTCAAGGAAACGTTGGAGGCGCTGAATTGGGATGTGCTACCCCACCCGCCTTATAGCCCAGACATAGCCCCTTCCGACTACCACCTATTCAGATCGATGACGAATGGCTTGGCTGAGCAGCGCTTCACTTCTTACGAGGATACCAAAAAATGGGTCGATTCGTGGATTGCCTCAAAAGACGAATCGTTCTTCCGGCGCGGAATCCATATGCTGCCAGAAAGATGGGAAAATGTTGTAGCTAACGATGGACAATACTTTGAATAATATACATTGTACCGTTGTTTCTAAATAAATGCTCAAAAACCGAAAAAAACCTTTAAAATTAATTCCAACCCCCAATAATAATGAACCTATAGCTAGATGCATGCAATTGTGTAACAGTCTTTCTAATATGTTAAAATTTAATGTGTCTGAGCACCAATTTAGACTGATACTGTTCACTATTTTTAATTAGTTAGTAAGATTGTATGAAATCCGTAGACTGAAACAAATAAATAAATAAATAAATAAATTTTAATATAGCACTCTGAGTTTTAAAATTAACCCTATCGTATGAAAACCACGCTCACCTCCCATACAAAGTGGCTGTATAAAAACAATAAAATCTCTTTAAATTCCACAAAAATTAAATTAATCACTTTCAATTCAGCGAAAAAGCTTATATCTTAACTGTACACTTTACGTTTGAAAAAGTGCCAAATAGGATGAAAACCACCTCTACCCCCCATACAAAGAGACTTTCAAAAAAACGGTAAAATTTCTTTAAAATCCATATTCCGTATTAGAGTTCATAGACCTCAAATTGTCTCCAATGTCAATTGTCAATGTCAATTTCTCATTATCACAACTAAAAAATACAGTCGAAACCTGGTTTGGATATAAAAATAAATAGCATTTCTAGGAACATCAAACATGAAAAAAAAACAATGCAACCGAAAGTTTGCGCACCTTAGCACTCTTAGAGCTTTAAGTAGATATAAAAGGGATTGGCAGGGCTCGGATTTTGATGACCTGCAAAAAATGACCTAAAAGACATGACAAAAATTACCTAAAAACTGCAGGAAATAACCTTAAAACGGACAAAATGACCTAAAAAACACAAGCAATTACATAAAAAAATAACAAAAAAAGAAATAAAAAATAAAGCATTTTTATGCAAAGCGTTACAGTATATTACAAAGTACATTTTTAAGTTATTAAATATGCATAAATGTTTAAGTAAAACAAAAACAAAAAAAAATTAAAATAACGTCGATTGTCTGGCAAAATGTTTTTGTAATGAGAAAAATGTCTTTTTTTTCATCGAGGTCTATAAACAAAGCTACTCCTTTTTCGATAGGTAATGTTTTTGATTGAAAAGACTCTATTGTTAAAGGAATATGTTTAAAAATTTACATTTTTACATTTTTTAATACTAAAAAAACGAAAAAGAATTCTATAAAAATTTTGCTACAATTACCTAAAAACCCGAAAAATTCTCTAAAAATTACAAAATGACAAAATTGACAATAAAATAACTCAAAAATGGCTAAAAATTACCAAAAAATGCAAAAAATCTAGTAAAAATGACCTTAAAACTAAAACCGATAAAAAATTACGATAAAATGACCTAAAAACTTTTCATATTTGGAATTTAAATGCACGTTCTAGATACCCAGGAAATGTCTTAGGGCCAATTTTTCAGTGCGAGCTTAAACCTCTAGTTAAATTAAGCTGAGGTTAACTAACCAAAATTGGACGTTTAAAAACTCGGTTTTACTAGATTTTTAGCATTCGTTGAAGTTAAATTGACTTAAATTATAATAAAGGGTGTTTTTAATAGAGTGATACAAGTTTAAATCATAATAAAGCATAGTAATATATTTTTAATATGAATGAAACGGGCTTTATTGGATAGAAAATTTTATTGCATTAATGTGGCCGACATGGCTGGCGCGTTCAAGGCGCAATCTGGAACACGAATTTTTACAAGCTTTTCGCAGCATTTGCGGCCGTATCTCGCCGATAACTTTTCGAATGTTGATTTCCAGGTGTTCAATTGTTTGTGGTTTATCGACGTAGACAAGTGACTTTACATAACCCCAAAGAAAATAATCCAATGGGGTTAAATCACACGATCTTGGAGGCCAATTAATTGGGCCATTTCGTGAAATTATTTTTTCTCCAAAAGTTTCCTTGGCATGTGGCATGTGGCATGTGGCTCCGTCCTGTTTGAACCACAAAATATCAGGAAGATTAATACCAGCTAATTGAGGTACGAAAAAACTTCGAATCATGTTCCTATACCGTTCACCATTGACAGTAACATTCTGACCATCATCGTTTTTGAAGACATATGGGCCAATGACTCCGCCAGCCCATAAAGCACACCAAACAGTAATTTTCTGTGGATGTAATGGTGTTTCGACAAAAGCTTGTGGATTCTCCTCACTCCAAATTCGACAGTTCTGTTTATTTACGTACCCATTCAACCAAAAATGGGCTTCATCGGAAAATAAAATTTTCCATGGAAATTCAAAATCAATATTAATTTGTGCTTTAGCCCATTCGCCGAATTGGCGGCGCATACGATGGTTGTTTGTCTTTGATTCCTGCACAATTTGAATCTTGAAAGGTTTTAAGCCAAGATCTTTTCGTAAAATCTTCCATAAAGTGAAAGGACACAACCCCAGTTGCTAAGAACGGCGACGAATTGATTGATTAGGATCATCTTCAATGCTTTCCTGTACAGCGGCTACACATTCTTCAGTGTGCACTGTTCGGCGTCTCACGGGATGCACATTATCAGTAACAGAAAGCCACTATGTTTTTAACGTTGACCCCTGCCGCGAAGGCTTAATTCAACGGTGCTCCAATGCTTGGGACAAATATGAAGCGTCGGTCAACGCCCCTTCGGAATTCAAGAAAGACCATTTTTGAAAGGTTCCTCTAATTACATGCCACAGAACCCCAGCACTGATGTCAAAAAGACACTATACATGACCGTGACTCATTCAGTCACTCGAATTTAAACATGACTTGGTTATTTTAATAACCATGGGTCATCTCAGTATACTATACCAAGTAATACAACCCTTTATTTGATCCGCACAAAATCATCCCATTCATATCAGAGGTCATCACTCTCTGACACGAAAAATTAAGGCGGCAACTAGGCCTGTCACTCATGCAATCAAATTCCTCAATCTCAAATGGTCACAACTCAGACTATTTAGGTTTCCCCGTCGCCTGTACTCAAATTCCAAAGGTAACAGTATATTGATCCGGTAGTTGCTTACCTTCCTAACATTTACTGTTTGAAATTGGCGAGATTCAATCTACCATCATTCTCTTAGTAATTTAAGGGAATCACCAACCCGAGTTCAACTAAAGTGTAACTCACACCGGCCTTCCTGGCCTAACCACAGTCAGAGCGAATTTAAAACCCACGTGGGCCTAACCCATATGATAGTCAAAACCCGGGCAAAAGGCTCCACCTGACAAGGCTCTTCAACATTCCGTCTACAGACCAAAAGTTCTTAGAACATTTATATCTGACTGTGACACCTTCAGCCACTCGAATTGTACTTGGCAAGGTTAAAAAATAACCATAGGTTTCCCAGTAAAACCGGGTAAACCTCAATTCTACTTATGCAACGTCGTTTTCCTAAATTAAGACTAATAAAAGCCTTAACAGAAAACTAAGAAGCATGAGCCGTTGTATACAAATTTGCTTATACAACGGTCCGAAGGTTAAATGTTTCCTACATAATAACCTTTATTCTAAGATAGGTCTGCAGAACGACAATAGATCAGGTCTCCTCATCATTGATGGATGACTATCCCCGCTCTTCAAGTTATGTTGGATTGATCGTCCATCGAAAGCATATTACAACTACGGTGTTATGATAACTTAATATCAAAACAATGCTTTCTCCAAGAATTTGGCAGCAACATCCAAGGCTCTAGGTAAACCTTTTCTTTTATAGTTATCAGACGAACATTCAGGAGCCGTGCCTCCAGAAAGAACTCATTATGAGATCAGTTCATGGGCCGTGCCCCATGAACTGCCCATCCAATAACCAACCCTCACCCTTCCATTCCTGGCTTGGGACAGGCAGATTCCCCGAAGGTCCTCTGGCGGGTTTATTATCAGTAACAGTAAATGTGGTCCGAAAACGATCTATTGTTCTTCGAATTAGCCATGGCGTACATAATCGTCCAACTTTGAAGGACGATTATGTACGCCATAAAATGGACGAAGTGCACGATAATTTTGACGAACAGAACCATTATTTTGATCCATAATGAAATGTCAAAGAAAACTAAACAAAAAGTAACTATCAGCTGTTAAATGGGTGGTCAAAAAAAGCAGTGATGCCAACTCAAAGTTGTATTACTCTATAAAAAACACCCTTTATAAAGTGTTTCTTTTTTGCCTAATTAAATTTAAAGTAATTTAATTTGTCTAAAGTTTAAGCTCGCACTGAAAAATTGGCCCTTAGGTCGCATTTATAGTGACAGCTGGTTGCTGGGCCGGACCGAGCTGGAAACGCGTCCTGTCAAAAGCAGATGGAAGTGCGTATAGTGCGCGCTTGTCGCTGGTGTCTTGTTTCAGCTGGTTTTTGACTATTTTGGGTTTGTTTGTATATATTAGTTTTTTTTTTTTTTGTTTATTTTTGCAACTGAAGCATCAAAAAAGCCACATGATTTCGTTCATTCATTTTGCTTTCCTCAAATCAACAAGTGCAGAGACGAAAATGCGAAAAACGCTGCTGAAACGCGCTTCCTGCAACTGCAAGTCGTTTCAAGTCACTTGAGGTACCAGCTTGTTTCGACTTTTTTCGCAAGTGTTTTCTGCTGGTTTTTGTTGCCTTATTGTTGTGTTTTTATTTCAATTGTTTTTTTGACAAAAAGGATGATCGTAGAAAGAACGCACATTAAAAAAACGTACATCAGCTGCTGGCCCAAGATTTTTTGATGCTATGACTCAGCGAAAACGCACTTCAAGCCGCATGAAGCCACTTGATCATCCAACTGGTTTTAACTTTTTTCTTTAGGTTTTTTTTTTGTTGAAGAAAAACAAAGAAAAGACGAAGAAAAGGAGCAACAGCAAAAACAAAAAAAAATTGTTTTCCTTGTTTCTTTTTCCATTTCATGTTATTCAACGAAAGTAATAAGCAAGCAACGTGTAAAATAAATCAAAACACAAGCAAACCGTGCGAGCGAGCGAGAAAGCAACAATGGGGAAGATGGAAACCAGCGCACAAGTCACTTGAAGTTGCAAGCTTGGCTGGCACTATACGCACTTTGAGCTTGTTTCATATGATTGTATGTGCAGCGTTTTCCAGATTTCCTTCTCGGTTCGGTCCGGTCCAGCAACAAGTCGCCACTATAAATGCGCCCTTAGAAGCAGCAGAAAAAAGATGACATGTCATCGAAATCCTAGCCCTGGTGATTAGATAACAAAAATATGGTTAACATTTGAGGTGGCCCTTTTTTTTTGTCTTACCAAATGTTTTACCGTTTGTTTTGCGTTTTTACAAAAAAAAAATCACTGCTAAAATTTTTTGTTTATTTTATATGTATTGAAATTTTTTTTTTTTCAGTATAAAAATATAGTGTGGCGTGTTGAGAATATTTAAACCCCCGCATACGGTCTCATCGACCACATTTTAATACCTTTCATACGAAAATGTCAGAGCTTGGTTTATACAGGAATCTTTAGGACCATCATATAGATTAAAAGTAATAGTTTAAAAAAATAGTTGCGCACCTTGACACTCCCAGGGCTTAACCCATTAACCGCTGTTGGGTATTTTTTTACCCATGAAAATGCTTCTGCAGCATTGATCTTATCTCAGGATTGGTAACAGCTACGTGTTTAATTTTTTGTTTGTTGCTTTAAGAAAACATACAGCTATTAATTGTTTTTGGAGTGTGTCAAGAAATTTGTACGTTAACTACAACATTTTCAAAGTCAAAAGTAATTAACATTAAAAATCAGAAAAATTTGTTTTATTATTTGTAAAAAATATTATATATTAAAAAAATGTAAGAGCTCTCTTAGCCAATTTACCAACTATACCTGCTATTGAGAGAAAATTCCTGATATAAAACTGTGCTGTCGTTGCAAAAGCGACGGTTGGGTATTTTTATACCCAACTTATATCTCGACTAAGATGAAATATACAAAGTTGTAGTTTGATGTGGTAGTTCCTGTGATCAATTTAAAAAAGCACATGAAATTTTAAAAAATCTTACGAAGCGTTTGGGAGCCGCGGTTAATGGGTTTAAGTAGATATAATAGCTATTAAATAAAAAAAAATTGCAAATATGAAGTGGCCCTTTTTTGTCATTTTCCGAAATATTTTACCAAATTTTTCGTTTTTACGCATAGAGTTATATCCTTAAATGCCGTTTTATTGCGCTGACATTTTAAAAGATACGTTATTGAATTTATTTTATTTCAAGAGAACAAATCTTAGTCATAAAGTAGGCCGATTTTTAACATTTTTTTGATATTGGAAAATATTTCAAAATTTAAAATAAGTACAACTACAAAATTCATGAACAAAAATTTAAAAAATGTTGTCATTTTTGGGCCAACTTTTAAGAATTTTTGTAGCAAACGGAGGAAAGTACAAAATTATTCCTGAGATCAGTGGATATGGTCAGAATTCAAAAATTCGGTGATTCGAACGCATCACCGTGCGTTGCCTTTAAAACAAATAAATTTATCTTTTTTTGCAAGCGCATATCATTCAACTTTTTTAGTTTTTAATTTTTCACAGCTTTTATATTTTGCTGATTTCTAAAAGTTGCTGTCAACACTAACTTCTCATACGACTTTGTTACATGTTGGTGTCACTTTATACAAGTTTTGATTTTATTTTTTAAACTCATTAGTTAATAGACGAAGCTAGCTTATAAATGTTTATTTATCTAAATTAAAAAAATTATATTTTTACTATAAAAAGAGTGCTGGCTGCCAGGGCCTTAGACCATGTTATAAATAATATAACACAGTTAATTAGTTTTATGATCTGTTAATTTATTACATGAATTAAAAAATTGTGAGGTTTAGATCAAGTAAGTTTAAGAAGGCAACAACAACAACTCTGTATAGAGTCAATCACTTAGCTGACTAGACAGTCTGTTTCGGAAATCGCTACATTTTCCTCTTTAGTAGTGTTCGAATGATTAAGCTGTGATCAACTCACTGTTTAAACTTGTATATGACTTCACAGATTTAGGAATTGATTCATTTGAATTATATGGCTGCTAATCATATGACATTTCAAAGCAGTAGGCTATTTATAGAACACCGCCATCAACTACACCAAGGTTACCATCTGTTCCAGTTGCATCTTTATTTATTTCAATATTCATTGGTGTTCGACAGTTTGTCGAAATGCACCATAGAAATGTCATATGATTAGCAGCCATATAATTTTTTGTTAGTTATCTAACAATATCTTTATCTAACAATATCCTGCCAAACACGATTCCACTCTCTATCTTTACCCACAAAATCCTGTGTGAAGTATATTCGAATCTAAAGGTACACTCGAGGTAGCACAAAGCTTTTGATTGCTGTCTGATTGTCTTAGTTTTGGCAATTTTGATTTAAAGTGTTGACGTTTACTTAAATTTGGCGAATGAATAATTTTCATATTTTTAGCATTGCATTTTCTTGTTTTTGAGTAAAGTATACTTGAAAGTAATTTTTTAACTTTTTCAAAAAAATTAATATAAGGTTTTATATCTCGGGCTCCAGAAGTGGTACCGAAGATAATTTTATTAATTAAGATTCTTCAAATATTTCTAAACAACACCCTGTACAAAAATATTTTTCAACACCAGGTTAAGACCACGCTTTTTTCCCCATTTCGATTTTTTAAAAAAATTTTTCTTCATTAAGAATTTTATATTTCGTTAAAACACCTCAACTCAGCATTCACAAAAATGTTATCTAAAATTTTGAGTTTCTGAGTTTGCCATTCGATGGGTCTCAATTGACTTCACAATTGTTGTTAAAGGTGCCCCCAGACTATATGTTACATACAGATGACATGTCAAAAAAATTACATACCGAATTTAATCTGTGTGTCAAAGTAAAGTTTTTGTCAGACAGCTTTTTCTTTTGTCTCCACACTATCTGACATGTCATTTGAAAACAGCTTTTGAAATTTTTGTAAGTCGTAAAGCTCTAAAGTGTCCTCCTTTGGCCATTTAAACTAAGAATAAATTCATGATAAATCAATGTATTGAAAAGATATCTTAAAATTTACCTTTTCTTCCATTTTCACGAAAAAAATTTATCAAACTTAAATTTTGTACAGATGAAAAAACATACGAAATTAGAGACGCTTCTAATTCAAAAATTTACAGACGCAAATACAAACGACATTTCAAAACAACAGTTTCATATGTTCCACACTATCTGTAGCTAAAGTCCATTTGTAATTTTTGACGTGTCATATGTATGAAACATATAGTGTAGAGGTACTTTAAGAAGCGTTTTAATGAAATAATAGCCATAAAGGAGATATGAACAAAATTGTTACATTTCATGCCTGAAGTAGCTTTTTTAAATATCAATATCAAATATCAAAATAGGGGGAAAAATCGTGGCCTTTTCCTGCTGTTTGAAAAAATATATTTTTAGACAGGGTTTGGTTCAAAACTATTTCCAGAATCCGAATTGAGAAAATTATCTTCGGTACCACTTCTGGTGCCTGAGTTATAAATTTTTATATTAATTTTTTTGAAAAAGTTAAAAAATTGCATTCAAGTATACATTTCTCCAAGACAGGAAAATGCATATGCGAAAAATATGCAAATTATTAGTTCGCCAAATTTAAGGGAAGGTTCTCCTGGATTTTTTTGAAAAAATCGATTTTTTTTTTTTTTTTACATAAAATGAAAGTTACATATATGTAGAATGTTTGTGCCAAGGGATATTTCAATACGACGCGTATTTCTCGAGCTAGAGCGTGTCAAACGTACCCATGTCACGCGCGAGTTACATACAATCCTCAGGTTGATCATTCAACGATGCCGATCACGCTACCGTTGAGTGATCAACACAAGAAACGTGACGGAATGCACAAAGTCAGCATATTCTAGCTGATATGTATTCCGCCACGATAATGCTCAGAGAGAGCATAAGTTTATCTTAATAAATACATACATATATGTTTATACAACAAAAGTTACATACATATTTATAAAGCTCAGATGGAGCATAAGTTAGAGTAAGAATAAAGTGGCAGTTGAAGTTTGACGATGACAATAAACAGTCAGATAAAATAAAGAGTGTTGAGTTTTTAATAAGTTATTACGACCAAATATATATATATAATTATAAATTATATAACTGGCGCAGTCGATGAACGATACCGAGTTCCTTATTATTATATAAAATATATAAAGAATAAAATATATTCAAATTCAACTCAGCTCAAATTAAGACCAACTCAAGCCAACACTTATAAATAAAAATCAATAAAGATCACTGATTAAAGTGAACTAATTTATCTCGGAAAAAGTGTGATTACCGCAAAGAAGGCAGCAGCACAGCATCCTACGGAACAAAATACGAAGAAGAATTGTGAAATTCTCAGCAAATTATCACAATCATTACCAGCGGATCTGTATACCTGAAGGCAGCAGCGAAATATACTACAGTACATAAGACGAAAAAGTGTTGTGAAATTCAGAAGTGTAAATCGGATCAGCATATCAATATACTTAGCATCAGTTTGAAAATGAGGATAAAAGTAAGAATGCATTTTAAATCATACTCAAAATTAATGTAATTAATAATAACATAAATTGTTAATTGTACTTAATAATAAGATTTGATTTTTGTAATTAAATTTTGCCGTTAGGTGTAAAGATTTTATTTTGGTTGTGAATGATTAGTGGTGTTATCACAAAAAAAAAAAAAAAAAAAAAAACAAAAATAGCAAATACAAAAATGGCAAACCAACAAATAGAGCGTTGTTTAGTGGCGATAACACAATTGCTGCAACAGAATGCAAATCATCAAGGAAATACGTTTAGGCAGCGAGTCGAAAAAGATTTAAAGTATATGCAATCTTTTGAGGGTGATTCGAAAAAGTTACCAGCGTTCATGGGAGCTATAGATAGAATTTTATTAGATTATGTAGGACAAGAGGTGGCAGTTTTTCAAGTAGTTTATAATATGAAAATACTTGGTTCAGCTAAAAACTATTTACAAACAAATCCACCATTAACATGGGCTGACTGTAAAACAAAGTTAAGACAGCACTACAAGCCTACAAAAGACCAAATGACAATTACAAAAGACATTACGACACTAAGAGTAGGTAGTATAAGGGAACTTAGTAGAAAAATAAAAGAGTTAATTGATAATATTACAGAATTCAGTGCACTAAGCGAAAATGAAGGACCAATGAAGGAAATTTTTTCTGCTTTGTTATTACAAAGAATAAAACAGTTAGCATCAGGCACTTTGGCATATACCATTATGAGGGTTACATCATTGTCGGAAATAACAGATAAAATTCACGAATTTGAAGGATTGGATGAAGGCAATTTAAATCCAAACTTAATTTTAAAAAATAATTATTGGACTCCGAAAAACAAAAATAAAACTTATACTCAGCAAATTGATACAGCAAGTGAAACCAAATATAAAAACAAATGGAAACCAAGAAATAATAGTTCAGATCAACTTAATTTACCTAGGCAAGGCTATAACAATTATATTCCACAAAATTCTGGTACACAAAATCGTTTTCAAAATGTTTCAGGGCAGTTTCGTCCTCAAAATTTTTCAAATCAAAATAATTACAGACCTCAAATTCAGGCAGGCCCCTCAGGACACAATCAAAATCGTCAGTGGAATGCCAATTCAGCTAATACTAGGCAAAGCTATCAAAACAGAACACAACAGTCAAGACGCTCTTTTCGACCAGAGCCTATGGAAGTAGATACTATGAGTAGATCCGAGGAGGTTGAAGAAGTAAATAATAACGATTTTTTTTATAAATTAGCCTCGGAAAATCAAAACAAAATTATAATATCTCTAACAATATTTGACAAAAAATGGCGCACTTTAGTGGACCCTGGATCCACTATCAGCATCATGAAAAAGAAAAGTTTTTTAGAATACAAATTGCCCATAGTAGAACGTAAAAATACTATTATAAGTACAATAGGCGGGAATATCGAGAAGCCAAATGAGAAAGTAAAAACGCCGTGTCCTTCGGAATTTTGTTTTCCTTCAAATGCGAAAATGAGATGGTTAAAAATGGATTTTAATAAGCCATATGATCTTCTTTTAGGAAATGATTTTATATTCAACAATGTAAAAGTAATTGATATCGCAAGTAAAGAAATCATCCTAAACAATGGGGTAAAGCTTCCTTTCCAATCGAAGACCTTGCAAGAACAGGTTTATTCGTTGGATACAAGTGAGGTAAAAAATATCAAATTAAACCATTTAAATTCGAATGAAAAAAACCAAGTGCAGAAGCTTTTGAAAAAATTCAATAAATTAATTTATAAAGAAGGGGACGCCCTTACAAATACAAAAGCAGTGGTACATAAAATAAAAACCACAACTAATCAACAAATAAATTCACGAATTTATAGGTTGCCTCCAAAGCACGAAGAAGAAGTCCGAAAACAAATTGTTGACTTACAAAATCAGGGAATCATCAGAGAAAGCAGGAGTAGATATAGCTCTCCGATTCTAATAGTTCCGAAAAAAATTGATAACTCGGGCATACAAAAGTACAGATTAGTGGTTGATTATAGGAGATTAAATCAATTGACGGTAGACGATAAATACCCAATGCCAAATATTGAAGGTATCCTTGACAAACTGGGCAAAGCACAGTACTTTAGCACAATTGACTTAGCCAAGGGTTACCACCAAATATTGATGGCAGAGGAAGACATCGAAAAGACAGCTTTTGTAACTCCGGCTGGACTATATGAATATGTCCGTATGCCTTTCGGGCTGAAAAATGCCCCAGCCACCTTCCAGAGAATGATGAACGAAGTTTTGAGAGAATATATCAATAAGATATGTGTTGTCTATCTGGATGACGTTCTCGTATTTTCAACCTCATTGGAGGAGCATATAAGTTCTCTTGTAAAAATTTTTTCGACATTAGAAAAACATAACCTTAAAATTCAAGCCGATAAGTGTAGCTTCTTAAAGAAGGAAACACAATTTTTAGGGCATATACTAACTAAAGAAGGCATTAAGCCAAACCCTGAGAAAGTTATGGCTATTCAAAATCTGGTGGTGCCTAAAACGGAAAAGCAACTTTGTTTAATGACCAAATGAATAAGCTACGGTATTTGGAAGGAAAGATTAAAGAAATACAGGATAATATAGCTGCAGCAAAACATAATTTAATACATCCAGGAATGCTAACCAAAGAAGAAATAGAATATTTCGATATAGATTTCTACAAGCTTAAACTTGCAAAATTAGGAGTTTTATCATACAAAAACGAGTCAATTATATTTGCTATACAGATACCAAACAATTATATTACTGCTGACCGAAAGTTGATAACACCACTACCAAATAAAGAAAATTTGCAAATAGAGGAAAAAGATGAAATTATTGTCACTGTAAATTTCAAAAATTACAAGTATATCGAAAACATGATGTTAAAAAAGTTAAAAATAACAAAAAACTGTATTTTTTCAAATAACTGTATTTTTAAGCATAATAATCAAACTAAAGTTAAAGACATAAATGATGACACAATTTTAATAAAAAATGCACATAATGAAAAACTGATACAGAATTGTGACAAACGTAATTTTACATTATATAAGAACTATATTATTAATTTTTCAAATTGTAAATTGCAGATAAGAAACCAAAAATATTATAACAACAAAATTGAATTTGTAGAAAAATATACCTACCCTGTCAAAATGTTAAATCAAACATACGAAAGCCAAATTAGTTTTGAAAAAATTGTATTAAATAACTTTGAAAACATAAAACATATACAGGAATTAAAGTACCACAAAAATGTTTCTTATAGTATAAGTGCTGTAATAATTGGTATAATTGTAATAACTCTAGTTTTGTTTTGGCTAAGAAAAAGAAATGTAAATGTAAAAATTTTAAATAAAAGGATTCAGGAGAATCCTAAAAGCAACCTGGGAGGAGTTACATACAATCCTCAGGTTGATCATTCAACGATGCCGATCACGCTACCGTTGAGTGATCAACACAAGAAACGTGACGGAATGCACAAAGTCAGCATATTCTAGCTGATATGTATTCCGCCACGATAATGCTCAGAGAGAGCATAAGTTTATCTTAATAAATACATACATATATGTTTATACAACAAAAGTTACATACATATTTATAAAGCTCAGATGGAGCATAAGTTAGAGTAAGAATAAAGTGGCAGTTGAAGTTTGACGATGACAATAAACAGTCAGATAAAATAAAGAGTGTTGAGTTTTTAATAAGTTATTACGACCAAATATATATATATAATTATAAATTATATAACTCGCGCGTACCAACTTTCTAAAAACTTTAAACGCGTTTTTCTCGGAACCATGTTTTCTAATCTAACGGACAGCACAGGGCTTGTTCTATTGATCCGGTTTCCTTCATTCAAAGAATGTTTGAAAGTATATACTTTTTTGTACTCTTGGAACCTAACATTGGCATAAAAAATTGTTTATTTATAATTTTTAAACGAGATCTAAGTAAAAAAAAAAAGCAAAAAATTTCAATTTTTTTTTTTAAAGTCCATAAAATTGGTTTTTTTTACCAAACTTAATTGAAGTTAGGTTCCAGGCATATGAAATGTTATCAATTTTAATAAATTTTATACATTTCTCATTTCAGTTCACTACCTGAGGCCCCACACTGTCCGCGGGAGGTCGATGTTTTGCGCGCAGAGGTCGACGAGATCCGCCATTTTCAAGCCGCCATTTTGAATTTTTCAAATATCTTTTTTTTTTACTCGTCAATAAACCACGAATCAAAGTTCAAAAGCATAAGTTCGTATGTCTTCTCATTTTCCCACAAACCATTCTCAAATTTTGCTTGTTTTTCGGTCAAATCCAAAAAAATCCAGGAGAACCCTCCCTTAAGGAAAACGTTAACACTGTAATCAATATCACAAAAATTTAGGCAATCAGATATCAAATAAAAGTTCTGTGCTATCTCGAGTGTACCTTTAGATTGGAATATCCTTCACGCAGGACACTGTGGGTAAAAACCAAGAGTGGCATCATGTACGCCAAAATATTGTTAGTTAAAGTCTATATTTACCATTTCTTTAAGACATGTGAAGTTTTTCTTACAAAAATTAAAGTATTTTGAGATCGTGATTTTTGACTGTTTTTCTTCAAAAAAAATTCTTGACTGCCCTAAGCAACTTTTGAGACTCTTTTTAAATGAGAAATTCGAAAAAAATTGTAATTCAATGCGCCCTAATGTACGTATAATGAAAAAATATAAAGCGAAGAAAATTATTTTGAAAATTAAGGAGTTTTTGAGGTTTTTACCATACAATAAACAAAAAAGATTAACGAATAGTGTCTATAATAATTGTGTGAATGTCTTTCAAGACGCTAATGCTAAACACAAGCTCACGCAAGGCTTGAAGCCTGAAAAAGGGACTAAAGATAAGACAAGGACATTTTTTTCACCAAAATTAGTATATTTTAAGTAAGCAATATATTCTCACAGCGTATGCGACCTAAAATGTTGGTGATATAAATATCTCCTCTACCTTATAAAGGTTTAAAAGATTAAATTTTCAGATAAAAAAGTGCTGAAACTCATTCTACACTTAATCTTTTAAGCCGGCCACCCAACAGATAACAGTGTTTCATATCGTTCACATTTGCTGGCGTCTCACCAACAATTCGTTCATATCAACAAGCTAACTGCACATCAGCACTGCGTTATCTCTCGAGATACTCCGCACAAGTGGAGCAATTTTTGCGATGTAGAGGCTTAAAATAAATGTTTTATAAACATAAATTATATAATGACACATTGGTGCCCAACAAAATATTTAGTTCAATCAGTAAACATAAAGTAAATTAAGCGAAATTGGGTTCAATTTGTGTCGAAGTAGTTTTTTTTTCTACTGACGCACACTGTGATATTTGTAAGTTACTTTTCGTGCCGAAATTAAAAAAGCTGATTTTTATAGTATGCTTCATTTTTTTAGAACAGGATATATAGAATGAACCTATATCTGTCGTTAACATCTTTTTTTTTTTCATTTTGTCGGTCGCTATAATTTTATAGGGCCTTTATGAAAAATTCTTCCACATTTAGACATTTTCACATCTTTTAATTGTGTGCAATCAATTTAATGCACAAAATAAGGTCACGTTATGTTCTACAGTGTGAACCAGAATAAGTGTCACTAAAATAATGCGCCATAAATACTAAAGTAGTCAATGAAATTTCATCATTTCTTTTTATTTGCTAAAAAAATATTACAAAGCTAAGGGAATCAGGCCGTTAATTCAAATCTTTCTCCTTTCTCTTTGATTGTTTGACGCAAACGTTTGAAGAATGATTTGCAAGCGGCACGCACCATGTCTTGATCCATTTCATTCCAAATGTCTATCAGCCGAGCTTTGAAATTATCAATGTTAAGACCTTTTGTGTTGCCAATTTTGCTCAACATATAGCCCCATACACAGAAGTCGAGAGGGTTAAGATCTGGCGACGCAGCTGGCCATTCTTTGGCTGATTTAAAATCGGGAACATTTTGCTGACACCAGTCTTGAGTACGTTTTGCCTTATGTGAAGGCGCAGAATCTTGCTGGAAACAAAAATATTCATCGCCATATAAGTCCTGGGCATGAGGTTTTAAATGGCCTTCCAAAACGTGTTCGATGTAATAGTTTGTATCAATTTTGACCCCTCGATCTATGAAAAGTAGCGGTAACTTGCCTTTTGTTGATATTGCTCCCCATACCATTACTTTCGACACATTCTGGTAACGCTCCACGGCCAATTTATCTCTGGGAGCATCTGCGAGACTTACTGCATACACGCGATTGTTTTGTTGATTGTGGCTATCTTGTAGTAGAAACATTTTTTCATCAGAAAATAAAATTTCATCTCCTTCATGCCAACGCAAAAGCTCTCTGCTTTTTTCAACTCGCAATTTTTTTTGCGTGTCAGTAAGGCCATGCACGCGCTGCTTCTTATAAGCTGTGAGCCCAAGATCATTTTTCAATATCCGCCGTATTGATGACTGGGATATCTGCATGCCCTTTGCCATAGATCGACCCGATTGAGCTGGATTTTGTCTTATTCTTTCTCTGACGCATTTTTGTCTGTTTGTAATTCAATTTCAAAAAGCTTGGCCAACTTAAAAAGTTTTTAAATTGAACTTCTTAAGGTAGGGAGCAAACCAAAAAACAGTGACAGTTATTCTGGTTCACACTGTATAGTGAATGAATTTTCGATGCATACAAGAACCTAACCAAAAGAATAAACATTGATAAAATGGTTTGTGTTCACAATTTATTAAATAACTGTTCGCAAAACTGTTCTTTCGTTATAATAGATCGCAAAAAATTTTAAAGACACAACAAATTACTAGTATAAACAAATCAGACTTAAATAAACTTATTTTATGAGTAACATTATACATACATACATTCTGGCAAGAAGGTGCCAGGAACATGGAGAAAATTCTTTGCGCACAAGTCATGATCAAGCTTTTCATAAAATAAAAAATATTTTTCTTTTAATATATATGTAAGTTCTGATCATGCATTATGGACTATGCTCACAACTCTAGATATAATTCTGTACAAAACATGCATAAAACACTGATCATATATTATGATCAATTTGTAATTTCTATAATTTTTGTGATTAACGAAATTGCGTGTATTGAACGAATTGCTCTTAACCCTGGAGAGGTAATCATATTTTACACACGTTGTAGGTAATCTACGTCGTATCGGCGTAGTCCAGTTTTAAAATTTTTTTCTAAAAGAATATAAAGCAGACACCCGCCAGACTTATATACGAATTTTTTCAAAGAAACAAAAACTGAGAAATTGACATTTAAAATCTCATCACCACTGTGGTGCATTGCGCTAATGCGCTTGCACGGCGTATCACAAAGATTTCCGATGAAGCCTGTAGCAGGGCCGAAATTGCAATAATATCAGATAGTGATGTTTTCCTTTTCATATTGAAAAAGGTTGTTGTTGTTACTGTTTTTTTGGAAAAATTCGTTAGAACAATTAATTGTTCTAACCTTGACCTAAAGCTCAATAAACAATTTTAAACTATCAAACAACTAGACTTTGTATTTAAAATCAAGTATGATTTAAGCTATCAAACATTTAAAATTTTTATTTAAATCATATAAAATTAACATTCGGGATATTATTTTTTGTTCGGGATATTATTACAATTATAACGCAATGAGAAGCACCGGTCTCTTTCTATGCTAGTTGGAGAAATAGTTGTACGATAATCGTAAGCAATTTGTAAGTTTTATCACGATTGCCTTTACCTCAAAACAAAATTATTACCTAAGTCAGAATCGGAATATTTTTAAATACATAGCTGATTTCCCGATGTTGCAAATTCTTCTAAGACTTTGTAAAGTCTTTGCTCCACTGATCCCACTCATCGTACTAACAACATTTTTCAGCCTCAATAAAAGGTTTTTTTGAATTCTATATTTATATCAACTAAAATTGAAATGGTTGCATTTACATGAATATTTGTAATAGAAATTTTTCCTTTAAAAAACCCGGGATCCCGCAAAGAAAATGCCAGAATTTAAAGGGGCTTAAATCGTCTGGGATCCCGGGATTGACTTCCCTAATTAGAATGTCTTTGTCATTCGTCGTTTTGTATGAAGACAATATCGTGGTATAACTAGACAAGGTAATGTTAGGGCTGAATGTGCTCTCATTCTTAGTGAGCAGAACTTTGAAAATCAGTCATTTTACAATTTTGTGAATGAAGAAGAGGTCAACAAATAAAACTTTGACTAATTGAATTGAACATTGTGTGTTTAGTGCCAGCAAAGTTTAAATCTTTAGACTTTAAGTGATTTAGTTATTTTTTGTTAAAACTTTGACTTTTTATCTTTTTTTACATTTTGCCTATTTTTGCTTTCTTATCGTATTCTCATCGGTTACAGATTTTGTATGAGCTGTGAAATTCGTTTTGACAGTTTTGGTCAACGGCTCTCCGCCCTATCACTAACTTCTCTACTTAAACCATAGACAAAATCTACAATATTTTCTTCTTTTTCTTCTTCTTAAAAAATGCTATACAACAGCGATAAAAAGCTACCATGAACACAAGGTTTTTATTGTACACTCTAAAAACTGATTGAAAAATCTCTACAATTAATGTTGTGAAATTTCACGACATTTATTAGCAATTTTGTAAAAAAACCACGCTATGCAGCGAGTTTTTTCAATGTTGTTTGAAAATCAGCGTCTTTTTCCAAAAAATGTATATTTACTCTATTATTCACGCTATTTGAGCGTGTTTTCGCTCAGAGAGTCTTAAAATAGGAATATCTCTCTACTTTTCACGCTATTTTAGCGTGTTTTTGGTCAGCTAATTCTAAAATATGTATATTTTCTACTTTTTACGCTATTTCAGCGTGTTTTCGCTCAGAGAGTCTTAAAATATGTATATTTTCCCTACTTTTCACACTATTTCAGCGTGTTCTCGCTCAGATACTCCTAAAAACGCTCCAGCAGCGGCATTTTACGCTTGTCCTTAAATAAACACCTCTGCTTTAACGTCATATAATTTCAAAGAGTTTTTTGGACAAGTGTCAAATTATATATAACTTAAACAGTAGATTGGTCACAGCTTAATTGCTCAAGCCTACTGAAGCAGGAAAGAGTAGCGCCTTCTGCTGAGTTATTGACTCTATACAGAGTTGTTGTTGTTGCCATGTTCAAAACTTACTTGAGAGACTTCACGCATTTCTAGTTTTTTTTTTTATAAGCACAGACAAGATTGGAGGAAATTATTTTAGAAGAGAGCTTTTACAAGAGAGCGAAAGAAATTATTGTAGGTGGAGGATTAACGCATTTTTAACGATAAATATTTCCAATTTTGCTCTATGGGATTTAACAACAATAAATATAGGCAATCAGTTGCCAGCAATAATTGTAGTTAATTCTCGTGAATTTATGTCAGAGTGTAGCTTTTGACATAAATCAATAGTTCTTCTATTTAATACACATTTTGTGTATTTATTTAATACTTGTTTTCTTTATTTTGTTGTTATATTAGCACATTTTTTGTTAAAATTTTATTATATTTTCACATTATCTGTTAAAATTGTATAATAATTTCACATTTTCTGTTAAAACCAGGGAACGAAAATAAACCGAACGATATTTTAATGTGCCTCGCATGGCATGAATTTCCGTTCGGTTGCGTATATGTCAGTGGAGACGAACATAAATGTTATTATTCTGTATCGTTCGACAGCATGGCATACACTACTTTATAATTATGTTTGCATACTCTCTACTCAACACATTCGGCATACGATATTTTTTACGAAGGCTATTCTCTCTCATTTTGTGTCTCAGAATCTCAGAAAACACTGACGCTAACACTGTCGAATTGTTTTTGTTTTATTGCATCATTATTCTCTATTCATAGCATTGAGAATCAGGAAGAGTTGCACAGTGGTGTGAACGCGGAATTAAATAGTTTTCTCGTGATAATTTTTGTTACAATTTTGTTATAACCCTTAAGCCTTTAAGGTGATATTAAAATTAAAACAATTGGCTGCGAACCTGCTTAAAAGAAACCAAAAGGGTAAATAAATGCAAATATTAGTTTTGACAGAGTTGTTTTTTGTATTTTGCTTACAATCTTAAAGTTAATATTAACATTTAAAATAATTGGCTGCGAACCTATCTTAAACGAACAAAAAAATAAATAAATTCGTATAGTTTTTTTAAAGAGCTGTTTTACTATATCTACAACAAAAGTATGTAGCGTTCATAGTTTTTGTGCTACATGGAAAGTAGGTGCGGTTTGGGGCATCTGGCAACACTGTAACTTTCCGCAGTGATGCCAAATCGACTAATGACATACCGCGTTTGAAGCGTCATTCCAAGCAAATGTTTACAATGGAACAGTACACGCCACGCGAACGCTCTAAAATTGTTGAAATTTACATTCAACAAAACAAGTCAACAGTGAAAACTCAACTCAATGAGCGATGAAGCTCATTTTCAGTTGAACGGAACGGTAAACAAACAAAATTGCCGTATTTATGCCACTGAAAATTCACAAGAGATTCAAGAGGTACCTCTTCACGATGCAAAAGTCACTGTTTGGTGCGGTGTTTGTGCTAAAATGCTCATTGGGCCGTTCTTTTTCGAAGATGATAATGGCCACAGAGTTACTGTCAATCAGGAGCGTTATCGCGATATGATAAACAATTTTTAAATGCCAATCGTTCGTCGAAAGCTTATCAGGGTTTACTGGTTTCAACAAGACGGCGCGCCACCACACACAAGCCGCACTACAATCGATTTTTTGAAGCAATTGTTCCCTGGCAGTTTGATGTCAAAAAATTGTGATTTCGATTGGAATCTGGTAATCTTGGCACCAGATTTAACGCCTCCAGACTTCTTTTTGTAGGGTTATTTGAAATCAAAGGTTTACGTCAACAAGCCAAAGACCCTAGAAGAGCTGAAAACCAACATCCGTCAAGAAATAACCGCCATACCCATCGAAATGTTGAAGAAAACCATGGAAAATGCTGCAAGACGGGCACAATATGTCGTAGAGGCCAATGGCGACCATTTACGAGATATCATATTCAAGAAATAATGTAAGCAAATCTACTTGAACCCAATTAAATGATATTCATGACGAACAGACAAAAAATTGTGGTTTCTTTGATTTATTTAAAAATAAAACGGGCGCTTCGAATATTGGCAACCCTGTATATAAACTCTTTCAGTTAATTTTTCCAATATATTGGACACGACAGAAAGCAATTTTTAATACTATTTTGCAACGGTTTTTTTTTAATTAATTTGGTTCTATAAAAAACAATGTGCCAACATGACAAAAATAAATTTGGAGAGATGTTTGACATTAAAGTCAGTTTGATTTAGTTTTTGTCCTATTTTGTAAGAAAAACCAACCTAGCCAACAAGCCTAGCCATTGGAAGGACTTAAGAGACGTTGAAGTGAAATTGTTGAAGTGTCAGTAAGATAACTTTAAACCATTTAGATGTTCTCTTTTCTAATATTAATTATAAAAACCTAAGTACTTTTTATAAAGATTGTTTTACATTTCAAAAATAGTGATGAATATGGTCAATTTTAATTATCGAAACATATGTACGTAAAAATATCAAGTCATTTAAATAAATTTTTGAGACTTTTTAAGAGAAAAAAAACTTTATAAAGTGATTTTGTATGAGAGTTAGGCGTAACTTCATCTTTACGCCTTCTTCATCTTTTCATTTTTAGATAGAATCTTAACCCACTACTACACGGTTTATGATAAAGCTAAACAATTTTTTATGGATTAATACACTGAGAAAATAAGCATACTAAAATCAAAGAACATTTACTCAATATTAAAAAAATTTTTATTTGTTTTAGCACAATCTTTTTTTTTGTTTTAAATGGAAACTTTTCTTTAAAATAAAGAAATAAATTTCAAAACAAAGAAATAGTTTATTCCTTTAAAGAAAATTTATTTCTTTCTGAAAGAACTATTTATATTACAAAAAAAAAAATTTTTAAAAATAAATATCTTTGATTTTAGTCTGAGTGTGTAATTCATTTTTAAAATCAATATAAAAAATAAAACGAATAAAATTTTACTTTTAAATCCAAATTCTTAGATGCAATAAATGAATATTGTTTAAAGAAAAAAATTCCTTAAAACTAACGAAATTTCAAATTTTAAAACAAATACCTGTGTTTTTTATTTCAAAGTTGAACTATTTTCTGAGTTTGTTTAAAATGGAATAACTAGATACACAAACAAGACTTTTTTCAAAAAAAGTAGTTTCATTTCCGTCAGAAGCCATATGTGACTGTTCAAAGGAATGCGTGATTTCATGACCTTAACATTTACAATTGAAACACAATTCCATAAACATTAAACAGAAGTCTTAAATTCTATAAAAAATTATATTAGTGAACTTAGTTATATGTAATAAAGAAAAATTAATATTTTATTTTCTGAATTCTCCAGCCATAAAGTGATAACACACACTAATAAATAAACTGAGATTGTCTTAGCAGCTGTGTTAAAAAAAGAGTAGTGTCGACAGACAGACAAACAGACGGAAACGAATAAATCGTCCCAGCTAGTGCTGCTGATCAAGAATATATAATATACTTTTCTAAACCTGAAACGCCTTTTTATGGGCGTTAGAAACAGTATAAAAATAAATAAGCTGAATAGCTAAAAAAATGCTTTGATTATTCATACTAAAACAAGAGCGCCCTGCAAATGTATGCTACCTACAAAACTGGATGCGCCCTTGATACGCAGCATGTGCTTGAGCAAAGATAAAATGTTTTTCTCTCTGCTTTCTTAGTCTCTCAAACAACGCTTCTCATAAGGTTATTTAGTGTAACTCATACTACGGAACAATGATGTTTATGTTCAAGTATGCAAACTTGAACGCAACCAAATAATGACCTTGGTAATGAATGCTACACAACATAAATGTTCAGTTCTCTCAATCAACGCTTTACTACCTTAACGAACGAAACGTTAGAGTTTATTTTCGTTCCCTGGTTAAAACTGTACTATATATAACTGTAAAAGTCGCATCAGAAGATGGACAATTACAGTTGTTGCTGACTGGTCGCACTTCACGACATCGCTGATGAAACGACGAGAGTCGAATCCTATAATATTTTCGTTGTTTTTTTTTTGGCATTTTTGACACTTGTAGTGTTATTAGCATTAAAAAAGTTTTTTTTTGTGGTCGCTCAGAGAGTTCAGCAGACTCTTTCTCACTGAGCTTTTCAAAAACATTATTGTCGCACTCTGCTAAAACTGTTTAACCCATTTCCAGCTATTGGTGCATTTTTGCACCAGTTACTTTAGAATTTTCTCCAGGTGAGTGAGAAAGTGATATTACCTGGCACTGTAGGGATTATGTTAGTATGGACCTTTGACAGTATACATTATTTTTGGTTTGAGTCGATTTGGTCGTTTACTTGGATTTTGGATTGTTTTTTTTTTTTTGTTTTTTGAAAATTCCGGAAAAATTTAAAATCGTAATATCGAAAATTGCATTTCAATAGTAACTATTATAAGTTTTAAATTTTATGTTAAAATTAATTTGGAGCCCGTTTACTGTTTTAAAATGGGCAGGTACGGTTGTGATGGTATGTGATGCAGCTAGTGGTGCAAAAATGCATCAGTCCGCCCAGCCCTTACCTAATGAGGCAAAAATTTTGCCAGATAAAGTTTAGGGCTATATATAGACTCTGAACGAAGTTTCATCGATTTTGGCCCGGTAGTAAAGGAGCCGCCGGAAATGGGTTATAACATGCAATAACAATAGAGTTCAGCTACTACAGCTTTTTCGCACTTTCTCCGCATTGGATCATCTTAAGAACCAGCCCAAATAACATCAAACATCTCAATAAGGCCATTCACAGTTCGAATACGCTGGTCTGCCATTTGTTCGATCTGCTATTTGTACGCCAATTTACGAAAGCGCATTTTGCTTTGCTGTTGTTTTGCATACAAATGCAAATACGCAGGCACGCGTAAATAAAAGCAGCCCTTGGACGTGTTTTGTATACCTCGTATTTTTATGCTCTGTCTACAGCCGCATAATCACATACATCACAGGGTTGCACAATCTTTTTATACGACAGTCACATGGCGAGGTGCTCACAGTTCGAACAATAACAAATGCTATAAATACGATTTGTTAAGTAAGCTCAAACCATGAATAGCCCTAATGATATCGATAAGAGCGGTCCAAAACAATCCAAAGTGAGAAAAATTTACCCACCATAATATGGGTTGGGCTCAGGGACAACACAAGACATAACAACTAACCATGCGTTTACATAGATCTAATCATACATTAGTTTTCAATCTACTTTTGAGTTGACCTTTCGATAAGTTAACATCAAAAAAGCTACAATTGTTAACAAAGGTACTCATGCGATGTAAAGGAGCAGTAGCCATATAATTTGTTCTGCTAAAAGGTAAGTAAATTAAATTGTTAGCATTTCTACTGCTTCTACGGTTAGTATTAAAATTTATAAGAGTTAGAAGTTCTGGTGAATCGAATACACCAGTTATGAGTTGGTGTAAATATACGATATCTGCAGACTTCCTTCTCTCATTCAAAGATTGCATTTTTAATAGTTTTAAACGATCCTCATAAGGAGGAAGGTTTAAAGTGTCAGTTGCACTTAAGCCCCTTAGAGCAAACCGAACAAAACGTTTTTGGATTCTCTCTATACGTTCAACATGTACATTGTAACTTGGGGACCAAACTTGACTTGCATACTCTAAGTGAGGTCGCACAATTGCATAATACAGCGTTGTAGTTGTGATCATACTATTAAATTCTTTGGCCCAGCGTTTCATAAACCCGAGCATAGAAGATGCTTTTTTACAAATGTAATCAATATGAACGTTAAAAATTAAAGCATTCAATAATTCTCTCTGTGAGATATTTTGAGGCTCTAAAACGCAATGTGCAGTAATAAAAAATAGAAAACACCATAAGCACCAAAACATAAAAAGTCCCTTAAAAGGTAATCTACTTCGCATCTACGTAGTGTGTTTTTAGTTTACTGTTTTAGTCATAAAAAACATTTTCTCTGCGCCAAGCAAAGCAAAACGTTTACACATTGCAAGACCACAAAAACGACTAAAAAAGTGTGATAACAGAAAGCAGTACGAAGAGACAGAAATGAGAAAATTGGAAATATGTACGCAATCTACGTCGAATCGACATAGATTATCTGACCGTTTTGCGGCTTCTGAGAGAGCAAACTCATGGATTTTGCGCCACGATAACGCACCATCTTACAAGGCTATCATTGTATACAAATGTCTTGCCAAAAACTCCACAAATATCATCGAACAACCACCGGATTCACCTGATATGGCTCCAGCCGATTTTTATATCCTTCCAAAACGGAAATTTAATTAACTACACTAGTTTACAGCTAAAATGTACATTCAATGCCACTATTTTTTTTTTCTTATTATGTCCTGCTTAACTCAAAAATCACATTAATAAATTTTCTTTTGGATATGTTTTCAAGATATTTTTTCGGAGGTAGCTTCACATATCAGGCAATATCAAGAGTTAGAGACGTCCAATAAAGTAACACAAGATACCATTATAAAGTTTATTTTCAACAATAGTTTTAGACATTACTTTCCAACCAGTTTGATAGTTAAAGCGTGATAGGCCAAAATATATGGAAAAACTTGAATTTTTCGGCCAAAATTTAAATCTATAATTCATTCTATCGCCATGCAAAATTAGTAAAAAATTTACAAAAAATATGAAAAATAATTTACGTATAAACCCCATTTTTTAGAATCAAATGAGGTAGAGTTGGGTAGTTCCGGACATGCATAGTCCATGGAACTATGTTCACTCTCGGACATAGTTCCAATCATTCCATCTGCACGATTTAAGCATGTCCAAACAGTTCCGACTGCAATAAATTTTTTTTATTGAGCTACATAAGCTGATATCTCTTTCGCACTTACATAACTTAATCGAATTGTTTAAGCGACGACAAGTAAGCCATTTATGTGAAAGAGAGTGAAGGAAATAATAGATAAAATAAAAAATGATATATCGTCATTCCAGTTGTGTGCATTGTTCAGCATTGCTGTTTATTTTTTCTTTTAACCTATGAAACAGAATAATCACGAAATGACATTGAACATGCTTTTGTTTCTTTCATTCTTATAAATAGAACTGCTGGAACTATATAGTTCCGCGAACATGTTTAAAGCTGATGAGCTATATAGTTCAGCGAACATGCTTAAAGCTGATGAATTATAAGATGCAACTGAGTTTCGAGCTTATGAGGAACTGATTGGAAATTATTTTTGCTCGCTTTTCAGCAACTTTATAATTTTACTACATGAATTTTTTTTACTTAATGAAATTATTTACTAAATGATAGAAGTTCCTTTTTTTATATAACGCCCATTTCAGATTGAGGTGACTTATCAGTCGCACTGATTTGGCTCAAATTTTTTTCCTATATTGGTTTATTGCTTAGAAAACCAAGTCCGAAGTTATAAAGTTTTAGAACCATTTTTCAAGGCCAAAATCGGGTGTACTTTGAAACGACGTAGCTCAGTCAATTTTCGTAATAAAGTTCGTAATAAAATGATTTTCGTAAATAAAGTATCATTGGAAAGGATATTTCGCACACCTAAATTTTATATCGTTGTAAAGGTATTGAAACGTACAAAAAACCAAAATAGAGAAACTGAAGAAATATTATAGCGTCTGTTGTTGGCATGGCATTAAACTTTGAAATTAACAATGGGTCAATTTACAGCAATTTTTTTAAAACTTTTATATATAATACTTAAAAAAGAGGAGATAACTATTCTAATGATAACTTAGTTAAAAAAATTTAATTTAAATTGACTGAGCTACGTTGTCTAAAAATAGGCTCTATTTTGGCATTCGAATGGTTGTGGCTCCGCAAAAAAATTTTTAATCTTTAAACTCCGGAATTGGTTTTTTTAACAAAAAACCAACCTAAAAATAAAATTTGAGCCAAATAGCAGACGGCCAGTGCGACTTATAGGTCACCTCAATCTGAAATGGGCGATAAACTAAAGAAATGTTTTTCTTTAAGTTAAAAATATTGAAATAAAAGATTAAAAAAGCAAAAAATTCTGTTCAAATGATTTAGGACTAGTCAAAGTGATGTGTTAAAAATCTACATGGACCTTTACCCTAGGTCTACACGAGACAAATTGTCAAGACAGTTTCAATACACTCACACATATTTTACTAACAGATTCATATTTTCTCAGTTGTCAGCTCAATTGTCTCAACAATCAGGCAGACAATTGAACTAACAACGATTTGACGTATGCTGACATTTTCTTCTGAAAGTGAAGAACAAGAACAGAGAAAAATTTAAAAACCAAAGGAAACGTCAAACAATATAACGAATGTCCTTTATTGTCTTGCAATTGTTAAGCCTACCTACGTCACACTAGACAATTTGCTTGAAGTTGACAAAAATTTGACAAATAATACGGATATAAACAATTCTTATAACAATTGTTACGTGTAGACACAGCGTAACACATTTTCTCCGCAGTTCAACAAACACTTAATTCAAATACATGCTTCAAATAGTTCTGCAGTTCAAATAAACAAAGGAACTAGATAGTTCAAACATGCTTCAAATTCCCTCTAGTTCAACAAGCAGACAGTCCAAATAGTTTATTCAGTTCAAATAAGCAAAGGAACAAAATAGTTCCGCGGACATGTTTCCGTGAACTAGTTCCTTTCTTCAAAAAAATCGTTCCATGTCCGTTCCGTCTCTGGAACTGTTAAGCACAAGCCTAAAATGAGGTATTGATGAAGAAATCTATGGGTAAGTACCGGTGTTATGAGCAATTGATTGATGGTGTGAAAATGCAATTCTTACTCTGTTTTTATATATTTATATCCTACAGATGAACTGGTATGAGTGTACTTTGTAAAAACTTTTTTAAGGGCCATGAAGAGCCATGGCCGGTAAGGAAAAGTATATTTATTCTTGATCAGAATTCTCCATTGAGTAATTAGTTTTTCATGGGTTGTGAAGCCATTATACGTAAAAAGATTTGAAAGGAGTTAAAAGTAGTAGCTAGAAATCGCACACGATTACTTCTTTCTAATTTAAATTTTTGAACTGGAACCCTTTTCTGTTTTTGTAAATCTTGCGTACGACAATGGTATAATTATGAGGTAGGACCGACTCGCTTAGTGCCCTCACGCCAAAACTTTCTATTGAGAAAATTAAGGAAGGAGTTTTTGACTGTCCACAAATAAGAGAAGTGCTCAAAGACGAATATTTACCTCATTATTGCTACATATTAATGCTGCAGCTTGGAAGTCATTCCAGTTTATTGTTCAAGATTTTCTAAAAAACTATGCAAAAATGGATATGTTATTTGCATATATATTAGGGCACTTCACGATCTTGTTGCATCGTTGCAAATGCAAAATAAACAGCTTTTACAAAAACAAAAAGCATTGAAAAGCTTTTGCTAAATATGCTTTTTGTTTTTGTAAAAGCTGTTTATTGTGCATTGGCAACGATGCAACAAGATCGTGAATTGCCCTATTGTTATTTTATTTAATTTTTTGTCAATGTTTTTCAAGTTCATTCATTGCTTTTGTTTACTAAATGATAAAATCTGTTAATTTAATTTCAATAGGCATAAAAATGTCGCTCAAAATGCATTTTTTGCATTCCCACTTGGAGTTTTCCGAAGAGAATCTCGGTGACATAAGTGACGAGCATGGTGAAAGAGTTCACCAAGAAATAAAAACCATTAATAGCATCTTTAGGTAAAACGTAGCCTTCGTCTTAAGCTTCGTTCGTTTTCCGACGATATCGGACAAAATTGGCTTGATGTATTTTTTCCTTGCGTCGTCGTCCACTGTTACGTTGCTTACGTTGCTCAAATACTCTTGACGTGAGTATTTGTCAAAAACATTATTACCAGATTGTAAAAGTTCATCATTTTGCGTAAAATTGACAAACGTTTGCTTTGTTTTTTTTTACATATATGAATAATTTTTGCTGCAAATTTGATCATAGTGAAAAGTTTTGTGAAAATTAATAATTATAATGTTTTCCGCGATCACTTTATACAATTTTAATGAATCGGATGCAAAGCAGGCAAGGCAGGCAAATCTGCAAAGCAGGTAAAACTCCAAGATCCAATCCAACTCCAAATTGCTCGCTTGTGGTTTTTTGTGTACTAAATAAAATATAAATTAATTGATTCTAAATTCATGCATTTGTTAATAAAATAATACATACAATTTATTTTCAGCAACTTCCATGTCAACAAATCTAAACGATAAGAAAACTTTCATCGTCTATATTTGACGTTTCGTTTCAAATTTTTTTAATACATCAAGCCAAATTTTAACTACAGTTACGTTATCGTTCATTTCTGAATCAGCTGTTCTCGTTGGGCTAAGAAATTTTTTTTACATCAAGCGAAAACAGCTGACATTCGGCTTTTGAACGAAGCCTTCGTGAAATGCACGTTACGTTCGTTTTACAGAAAGATGCTATAAGCAGCGCTATAAAGGATTTTGGGATGAGAGAATGCTGGGAGACTAGATTTGGTTCCTTTTCAGAGAAACGAACCCAGAGAAAAACAGAAGACAAAGCTAGGGCACAAAATATTTTTAACTTTAACACATTATATTGAAATTCGATAATAACAATTAATGAAATTAATTAAATCGACTTTTTAATATACTATTTCATTTTTGGCAAAAAATTCGATGTTTCTCGTATATTTTGGCCCATTATAGCTAAAAAACTGAACCAATTGGATAACAATGTTAAAAGTGATTGTTGAAAATTTGATATCTGTTGATTTGGTATCTAGTACGACCCAATTGGATATCTTTAACTCGAGAAATGAAAGGGTATAAATACTGAATTTGAAAATATTGAATTTTGATACCATCAATCAATTGCTCATAAGTCCGGTATTTATCGATAGATTTTATTTATCAATAACTCATTTGCATTTTAAAAATGTGGATTATACGTTAATAATTTGTTATATTTTTCGTAAATTTGTTACTAATTTTGAATGGCGAAAGAATGAATTATAGATGTAAATTTTGGCTGAAAAATTTAAGTTTTTTCATTCGAGCTGGTTTGGAAAGTAATGTTTAAAACTATAGTTGAAAATTTAATAACCTTTGTAATAGTACAGGGTTGCCAATATTCGAAGCGCCCATTTTATTTTTAAATAAATCAAAGAAACCACAATTTTTTGTCTGTTCGTCATGAATATCATTTAATTGGGTTCAAGTAGATTTGCTTACATTATTTCTTGAATATGATGTCTCGTAAATGGTCTCCATTGGCCTCTACGACATATTGTGCCCGTTTTGCAGCATTTTCCATGGTTTTCTTCAACATTTCGATGGGAATGGCGGTTATTTCTTGACGGATGTTGGTTTTCAGCTCTTCTAGGGTCTTTGGCTTGTTGACGTAAACCTTTGATTTCAAATAACCCCACAAAAAGAAGACTGGAGGCGTTAAATCTGGTGATCTTGGCGGCCAATCGAAATCACCATTTTTTGACATCAAACGGCCACCAGGGAACAATTTCTTCAAAAAATCGATTGTAGTGCGGCTTGTGTGTGGTGGCGCGCCGTCTTGTTGAAACCAGTAGTGCCTGATACGCTTTCGACGAACGATTCGCATGAAAAAATTGTTTATCATATCGCGATAACGCTCCTGGTTGACAGTAACTCTGTGGCCATTATCATCTTCGAAAAAGAACGGCCCAATGAGCATTTTAGCACAAACGCCGCACCAAACAGTGACTTTTGCATCGTGAAGTGGTACCTCTTGAATCTCTTGTGGATTTTCAGTGGCATAAATACGGCAATTTTGTTTGTTTACCGTTCCGTTCAACTGAACATGAGCTTCATCGCTCATTGAGTTGAGTTTTCACTATTGACTTGTTTTGTTGAATGTAAATGTTGAATGTAACAATTTTAGAGCGTTCGCGTGGCGTGTACTAATCCATTGTAAACATTTGCTTGGAATGACGCTTCAAACGCGGTATGTCATTAGTCGATTTGGCATCACTGCGGAAAGTTACAGTGTTGCCAGATGGGCGCTTCGAATATTGACAACCCTGTATTTTGTGTGACTCTATTTTACGTCTCTAACTCAAGATATTGTCTGATATGTGAAGCTACCTCCGAAAAAAATAAAACAAAATTTAAAACTTATATTCGAAAACCTATTCATAAAAAATGTTTTTAATATTTTGAGATTTTTAAGTTAAGCAGACCATAATCCATAAGAAAAAAATAGTCGCATTGAATGTACATGGACTTATGTTTTTTTTTTTTTTTTTTTTTAAGCCAGTGTTATTAAACAAAAATGCGGCTAAAACTAAAATTGATTCCATAAAATGCGTTATAAAAACAAACTAAACGACGGGTTGCCCTCAAACAGTCGTAAGTATGGGAGCGACAGTACAGAGGACACTTTTGCCAACTTATCGACAAAAAGCATTTAGATAATCCATTTATGAGGGCTTTTTAATTTTTAATTACCGGTGCATTTTTTGGTAGAATGTATATCGAAAATGTAAAACGGAGGAAGCCGTAGGTACTGAAAGAAATGGTAAAAAAAATGCATAACTAATTACTCATAAGATATTAGGATAGTTTTATTGAATTAATAATCTACCACCAGCTTGATGGTTATAGTCTTGTCTTTTGTATACATGACAAAAAAATGTAATTAATTTTCAATTAAACTAAATGCATTTAACTTATAAAAAATATGCGTAATCACTTCAGTTATTGAAAAAGAAAAAACTATGTTGACCTATTTCTTGAGCAAACATTAAGATAAACTTCTTCATAAGAAATAATAAGAAAGGCACATTATTTACGCCACCTACAAAGCTTGCTTCTGTTACCAAACTGAATTACTCAAGTCTATCACAAAGTACATTTCATAGAATGGACGACATACATATTTATAAATATCAACCAAATAATTCTTGATAGTTTTTTCCATCGATTGTATTGCGACAGAACTTGTCGTAATTGCAAAAATATTTTCAAAAGAATGTGACACAAAACTAACGGAAGGAAAAAGAATGTCGAAATTGTTTTTTATTGTGAAAAAAACTGAATAAAGTTCAAGGGCACAATAAATGTGTAGCAGCAGTTCAATAAAATTTCAAACGACAACAGCTTACAGCTTATGTCACACAGATATTTACTGTTTTGGGCTCTTATTTTAATAAAACAGGTCCAACGGACGTAGATTTGACAATCATTTTGAAGAGATGCACAGTGTAACGAGAGTGCGGCTAAAATTAAAAAATTATCAAAACACAGGAAAAAAAGTATATGCGTCGAGAGAGAATACTTGCATAAAGTATAATCCAAAACATTTCTCCAAATTTTGTATTTTTGTAGACACACGACACCATGAAAGTTGGAACTTCTAAAGTTAAATTATGCTAGTTAGATAAGCATACATTACATATGCCTACCTACTTTTAAGAATTTTGTTAATTAGTTGTTAATATAAGCAAGTACAAATTGTAAACGAAACAAATATGGAATTGCATTTGTCTGAAAAAATAAATTTTTTTTTGTTGTTTCTTATGTACAGTGCTCGTGATACCGGAACTTTTAAAATGTGGTATCTGCCAAATAAAATAACTAAAATTTCCGCCATTTTAGAAATAATTTTTCAAAATACGAAATAATTCCTCTGCAATTTTTTAATGTGTTATTTTTATAATTGATGCATTAGCACTTGTTATCGCTCTAATTTTAATAAAATTTGGTATGCATGCAGATCTTTGATAAAGCAACAAAAGCTTATTCAAGTCAATTATGATATTCGAGCTATTACACGGTGTGACAATAAAAAATCCCTGGGAAGTGTTACCATTTTTCTTGTAGGTCTTATTGAGTATAACAAGACTGCATACCAGAAATTCGCCAAACATCCCCAAAATCTTGACTTACCGTTAAAAAACCTGTTTTTGTACCTGTGAGCACTTATAAGACTGTAGCTTAGCCGATGTTGCACCAATTATTTATTTATTTATTTATTTATTTATTTCTATTTTAACTATCAACAATCGTTTAACAGTTTGAATAATAACATATCTATCTATACTATTATATAAAAGGAGACTCACGAATTTGATCCAGAATAAGCTCGGTAACCACTGAACCGATTTTGATAATTCTTTTTTTATTCGATTCCTATGATAATATAGATTGTTATAGCTTACCAAATTTTTCAAAAAATTTATTCTTTAATTATTGCAAAATCACGCATTTTATTCGATGCCTACATTCAACCAGCAGCACAATATAACAGCAAACAAAGCTTTTCTCTCTTTGTCGAGAGAGCTTCTCTCAATATAACACGACAGCCATGCTGCGTAGTTAAGCTGAATTCACTGATAACCTTCAGCATGTTTTTGTGTGATCTATACTATTATATAATCTATACTATTATATAAAAGGAGACTCACGAATTTGATCCAGAGTAAGCTCGGTAACCGCTGAACCGATTTTGATAATTCTTTTTTTATTCGATTCCTATGATAATATAGATTATTATAGCTTACCAAGGTTTTCAAAAATGTATTCTTTAATTATTGCAAAATCACGCATTTTATTCGATGCCTACATTCAACCAGCAGCACAATATAACAGCAAACAAAGCTTTTCTCTCTTTGTCGAGAGAGCTTCTCTCAATATAACACGACAGCCATGCTGCGTAGTTAAGCTGAATTCACTGATAACCTTCAGCATGTTTTTGTGTGATCTATACTATTATATAAAAGGAGACTCACGAATTTGATCCAGAATAAGCTCGGTAACCACTGAACCGATTTTGATAATTCTTTTTTTATTCGAATCCTATGATAATATAGATTGTTATAGCTTACCAAATTTTTCGAAAAATTTATTCTTTAATTATTGCAAAATCACGCATTTTATTCGATGCCTACATTCAACCAGGAGCACAATATAACAGCAAACAAAGCTTTTCTCTCTTTGTCGAGAGAGCTTCTCTCAATATTACACGACAGCCATGCTGCGTAGTTAAGCTGAATTCACTGATAACCTTCAGCATGTTTTTGTGTGATTTAAAATAATGTTAATCAAGTTGAGAGCGTGTAGAAATTTTTCTCTCTGAGCTAAAGCTTCATATTAAAAAAATTTTCAAACATGCTGAAGGTGATCAGTTAATCCAGCTTTACTTTTAGGGAGATTTTTGCTTTCATGCAGTGTTAATTAATTCTTTTTGTTAATGTTTTGAGGGGAGTTCCCAGAATTTAGATATCAGCATTAATAATGTTTTGCAGCCTTGCCAGCCAGCTTTTCCCCACTTGAGATTGTGTTAGTCTATCTGTACGAATATATAAAAGCGTTGTGGCACTGCACGTATGTTTGACAATCACGCAAGAACCATTGAACAGATTAACACGATATAGGTAGCAAACGCTTTGTTATTCCAACTTTATCATAATATGCTATGTTAGATTTGCCACGTCTACTTTTCATGCCTTTTTGCAAAAACTGCTATATTTCAGACGATTTCGGTCGTATAAAACTAGAAATTGGTAATCTATGTTGTATGGTTTTTTTCGCTAATTTTACTAAAAATGGGCATGACCCACTTTAGTTAAGTCCACTTTTCGGGGGATAAGCTTGGAGTAAAGCAAAGCGCACTAGGCTTAAGCTCAATTGAGCTAAAATTCTGGCATTCTATTGTTTCGAGTATGAGATGGTTTAAGTGAAAAAATTTTGCCACACCCCCATTACCGCCCTAAAATGTTATACTTCGAACGTTTTTGGTTGTATTAGACTAAAATTTGTTAACTTATTTCATACGGCTACTTTCGGCAACTGTACTAAAAATAGCGAATATATAAATTTTTTTTTTCGAACAGCATGAAAATTCGTATATAGCAGTAAGGTGGTCTGCGGCACGACAACGTCTGCCGGGCAATACTATACATCAATAAGAATGCTGTATATATCAGATTCTGATCGTCATGCATTGATGTTTCCAACGTCTAGCATGTGTTTTGTTTGAAGGTCAATTTACACTTTTACAAATTCACTAAACGATCATAAAAAATTCATTGAATTGGGTCAGGACAAATTCTACTATAACTTTAACGTTAATTATGAATATATAGATAAGGAAATAGATTAAAACATAGATTTATGTATATAACTGTGGAATAGTTTGAAATATTTGAAATATTTTTCACAGCATTATTTTTTAAGCTTTGTTTGAAAATGTTTTTCACGTGAATTATTTTTTAAGCTGTAACACATTGTAAAAAAAATAACATTTTAAGCAAATTTGTTTTCATCAAAAAATCATAGGGTGGTAGGTGGCCCATGATTTTAAATGACAGAAACAGTTTGTGTCAAAATAGAACAATTTTTGCAAGTAAATTATGTTATATGAAAAAATAAGGAAAATTTAAATTAAAAAAAAATTAAAATTAAAAAAAATATGTACAACAAAAGCAACTCTTGGCCTATTGTTTAGTACAAGTTGGATATTTTAGAGGTTTTTTGAAAACAATATAAAACATTGCGTTGGTGAGGTAACGGTAAAGCTTTTCTCATTTCCCCAATTTACTTAATTGAACTTTCAAACAAAGAAAATTGGATGAAAATCGATTTGTAAATTGCGGAAATGTTTGCTTGCTAAGTCAAAACATGAAATGTCGATCGTTTTTTTCTCATTCTGAGGCTAATGAGTTATACTGAGAAAATCTATAGTTTTGAGATATCGCAAGAATTTTAATGTCATAATAACAGGTTTTTTTAAAACATATCTAATATCCGTTCAAAATATATCCGAAAAGAAATATAAATTACCGTTAACTTTATTAATCAACGACCGTTCATACAAGAATGGATTGTTATGCATTGAGAAAGTCTATAGTTTTTGAGATATCGCCAAAAGTTTGATGTCATTATAACGGTTTTTTTTTTAATTTAAGAAGAATTGTTGTTTGGCCGAAGCCCAATAACAACAATTAATAACTGAAGAAAGCCGATTAACTACAACAATTTAAGAAGAATATATTTATTTTCAGAATATATGTACAAAATTACATTTTTGAATACAAATTCTAAAAATTTTTTACTTTCATTTTAAGATTTAAAATTTTTACATGGTATTTAATATTTTTATCGCAGGCGAAGCAGCGGGTATTTGCTAGTAAATTATAAAAACAATATGATATAAAACTAATAAAATGTAAACATAATTATATTAAAGAATATTACACTTTTATAAATTCATTTTAAACAATTCTTAATAAATTTTGTTTAAAAGTTTGTGTATTCAGAGTGAGATCTATTTGAGCACTTATGGAATTGAACGCTAAGCACATATTATTAATAGGATCATTACGGCCATACTTTGTCCTATGATACGGAATGTAAAAAAATCTTTTTGCCTAAAATATCTCTCAGGCGCATATATTCTTAAAAGAGCGAGGAGTAGCGCGCAGTCTATATGTGACATAATTATATCGCGAACAAAAAGAACCAGAAAAAATTTACGTCTGGAGGCTAAGGTATTAAGACCTAGAAGAGCACACCTGGATACGTACGTTGGCATAAAATTCAAATTTAATTTAAACATTATGTAACGAGTGAAACGTTTTTGTATTCTTTCCAATCGCAAAGAATCTACCTCGTAATATGGATCCCAGATCACACATCCATATTCCAAGATAGACTTTACTAAAGATAAAAATAACGTTCTAAGGGTATATGGATCCTTAAATTCCTTCGAATTACGCCTCAAAAAACCCATCATTGCATTAGCCTTAGTAATTATGCAATCGTAATGGTTGGAAAAAGAAATTTTTCTATCAAATAGAATTTCCAGATCAGATGTAGACTCGACACGTGAAAGACCACTATTTGCGATTGAGTAACTAAAATAATTTGGTTCTTTTTTCATATAAAAAGACATAATGTTGCATTTGGCAACATTTAAATAAATTCTATAAATAACTGAACACCATTTTATCATATTGTTTAAATAAATTTGAAGTAGCCGATGGTCGGAAGGTGAAGAAACCGCATTAAACAGTTAAACATCATCAGCATACATCAAACAGTTAGTATGCTGTAAAAAGTTTGGGAGATCGTTGATGAACAAGACAAACAATAGAGGTCCAAGGTGGCTTCCTTGGGGCACACCAGAATGGTTGGTAATAGATTTTGAGTAGCAGTTACCAATACGGACAACTTGATATCTATCAGAAAGGTAATTCCTCAGCCAGGATAACAAAGAGGAATGAAACCCCATTAGGGAAAGTTTTTTAACCATAATGGAGTGCTGAACTCTATCAAAGGCTTTGGCGTAATCAGTAAAAATTACGTCAATTTGATTGCCTTTTTCCATTTCAGTTTTAATGAAGTGAGAGAACAGTGTTAGGTTTGTAGAAGTAGATTTACCACTAACAAAACCGTGTTGGAATTCAGAGATAGAGTTTTTAATTCTAGCATAAATGTGTTTTTTGATAATTGACTCAAATAATTTAGGGATCAAGGGCAATTTTGATATCGGTCGATAGTTCGCTATATTTTGCCTAGAGCCAGACTTATGGATAGGGACTATAATGGATTCTTTCCAAATATTCAAAAGCTGCCCTGTCTTTAAAGATAAATTAAATAAAAGCGCTAATGGCTGGGCTAGCACAGCTGCGCAGTTGTTCTTTTATTATCAGTTTCTTACCGGATTCCAAAAGAAAAAACTTACACCTTTCTAATGATATGCATATCTATAGTAATAAAACTCATTTTCTGTTTGTTTGTTTGTTTGTTGATTTGGCCTTTATACAAATCCAAAAGGCTGAACGGATTTCGCTCAAACTAGGTATACATATTAAGTGTATCCTAAATTTAAATGTTGCATACTTAGTTTTTGCCACGCCCCCTCCGAAGTTTTTCAACTAACGGCAATTTTGTTGTTATAATAGTTTTTAGTATCGGAGGTTTTTTATGTATTTAATTTTAAAAAATTTCTGTTATTTTGACATCAAAAACACTCACATGTATACAAAATTGTAGAAATTTTCAATACAACGACTTTTTCATAAAACATCGTTACCTAAGAATGAGAAAAAAACGACATGAAAATCAAAGTTTGGTCTTTCGATGCAAATATCTCCGCTGTCCATTAATATATTTCATTCAAATTTTTTTTTGTTCAAAAGTTCAATAAAATCACTTCACAAAAACAGTTGAACTGTACCGTTGTCAGTGTATATATGTTTTATGATTTTGTCAAAAAAGGTCCAAAATATTGACCTTTTACTCAAAAAATTACTCAAAAATTGTTGTTGTTGTAAAAACGAAATCAATTAAAAATTGCACGTCTGGCTAGCTTTCATATGACATAGCATTTATTTGCAAAAATTCTTCCAGCTAAGCGCAAAAATTATTTTACTGTTTTTGTCATCAAAACAACAAGGGTACCCCCTTTGATTTTTTTCGCGAAATTTATTTTTTCCAAAATGTTGTTTTTATATTTTTTACAAAAAATTCAAGTCTCAAAAATAATTTATGTGAAAAAATTACCCCAATATCTCTTTCCAATTAAAAGTTATAGCTAAAAATCTATTTTTCATGCCAGACTATTAATGAAACTGAGTTTTGTTTTAAAATTCTCTATATAATTTGAACTTCCCCATTTATCTCTAAGAAAACAGTTGTGTGTCTGAAGTAATTTTACGAGCACTTTCGTTTATATTTATCTTACTTATAGTAATCTACTTAAGTTTTTAATTTTAATGTCAATATCTCCGCTGTTTTTAATATATTTCATTAAAAAATTCAATATATTTTTTTATATAAATCTTTGTTTAGATGTTAAAATGTCCATATCTCAAGGACGCATTGAGTCCCACCATAATTTTTATATTGTTAAAAAGGTAATTTTGCTAGCTTTAAGATTAAGTAAATAAAAAAATTATTTTTAATTTTTAAAATATGCTTTTCGTACCTCTTCTTTGTATATAATTAGCTCACCGCAAGAGATGGAACCAAAAACAAAAATTTTGGATTTAATTTCGTTCAATTACCTTTCTAACGGTAGCTAAAAAATAAAATTCAACATGTTTTTCATTATTCCAGAATTTAAAAAACATTTAATCGAGAAGTTTATATTAAAATGTTTATATAAATGACTCTCCAGTAACACCGGGTATATCAGCTAGTTGTTTATAAAAACTTGATAAATCCATGTGTATAGCAAACTCAATTGTTTCAATTTTTTTAATATTTTCCAACTTTCACTATTTTATATAGACACCACACTATCTGTTAATGTAATAAGCAAACACGTTTATTAACAATTACGACGCAATTTAGTTTTTAAAAATCGGCTAGTAATTAACTGAGTTATTGATGAAAAATAAATGTTTGCAAAAATGCCCGCGCAACGTTTTTCGTGTTCTTTTGCACATTTTTTTATGGGAGCACAAATAACTTAATATGTTATCTTTAAAACTATACCGATGACTGATATCTATTGAAAAGTCACAAATGTAGCAGCAAATTTATTAGGTTTTTCGCACATTTAATATAAGTTGCACACTATTTTTTATTAAATAGTAAATTTTTTTATGTGGAATGGTTTTTAAAGTGATAAAGCTGTGAGAAACAAAACGTCAAATGAAGAAACAAAATTACATATTCTTGACATAAGTTAAGCTCTCATTGCATATTGTGTTTGCAATTCTAACTTGTTCTCATTTTTTTTTTTTTAATGCTGAATTTTTAAAAGTTTTACTTAAGAGATACATTTTGTTTTTCTGGACTTTTTCTCTCGCGAATCATCAAACAAACAGCAGGTTGCGCTGACAAACATTTTACCTACAATCTCTTTGGTTTCTATGCTCTTTGCATTCTCTTAAGTCAAGCTTTAAAAAAATCGGAACATTTAAAAAAAATAAGAAGAAGTTGAAGAAGTAAAAATTACAACAACATACAATAAGAGCTTTTCTTAAGTAAAAAAATGGTTTGTCTCTTTATTTGACTTTTTTTTTATCACGTCTTTATAACTTTGAAATATTTTATATAAAAAAATTTCAAGTTTTATATAAATCGTGTGCAACTAAAAGTAAAATGTGTGACATAAAATTTTGCTACATTTGTGGCTTATTTACAGATCTCAGTCATCGGCGTAGTTTTAAAAACAATTTTGGAGCGGTGGAAGGGTACAACAAACTCTTTAATCGCTCTTATAATACCAGTCGCTGGTACGAGCCAGAATTTATTTGTGAATATTGCTGTCGAACAATAAAAAAATGCGAAGTTCAACCTTCAGCCGATTTACCTTTTTCTGAGCCTATGACTTGGCATCATCAGCCATATCATAAACCAGATGATTGCTACTTTTGTCAAACCAATGTTTCAGATCATAGTTTTAAAACTCGTAACATTATAAAGTATGCAAATGTTGTAACTGTTACTAAACTAAAATCTTGGGATGATGAAGTTCCGACAACGAGCAAATCTACTGTTGCAACTAAAAAAGATTTAAAACAAGAAAAGTTCCTTCCATCCAGATCAACGACAACGGAGCGACATTTTATTTCAAAAGCAGATTTCGATGATCTTGTACGCGATTTACAATCAGTGTGACCAGAGTGGAATATTATATTCCACTTTGGCATATTTTAGCTTCGGGAAGCATATTTTTTTTTTATAAAAATATGCAGCATAAAAAGTGGAATATTTTTCGTATAATTATATTTTTCAAAATTCACAAAAATTGCAATAAAAAAATGTCTATTTGGTTACTAAATGGGTTTTTTTGGCTATCGACATTATTTTTGTTTATCTCTGAACCACCTTGTAAAACGCAATATAAGGAATTAATTTTGTGGTTAACTTCTTCGTTGTCAATTTTATTGCAATTCATGTAATAACTTCACGCAGCTTAAAAAGTGAAGTAAATTTGCTTATATGTATGTTTGGTTAGATTTTTTTATGGATTATGTTACAGCAGTAAGTAATTTACTTAAGATTAGGGGTATTCATTAGGGGTATTCACGATGTGTTGTATTTTCCCTTGTATTGTGTATTTTTGATAAATTTGATATATGTAGTAAATTTTTTAATATAACAAAAACAAAATTCAGTTTTCAAAATACAACCCTGTGGAAAATATACAAGTTGTGTATTAGATCAGCTGATTGTACAAGCATTTCTACTCAGCATGGAGCAAGCTAAAGGCTACGCTGTGAGTTTATTTAATAAAAATTAATATATTTAATTTTAAAAATACAATATGTACTTTACTGAAGGTTCGATCACAATAAGTTGTAAGTATTGTAAATTTTGCAAAAATTTATCACAAATGCACCACATCGTGAATACCACTATTATTGCTAACAATAGCTATTTCTTTTAACTATTTTAAAATGTGGATTCAAAACAATAAAGCAGAAAAAAGTTATTGATCAAAGTTCGGAATCTGAAGATTTATCAAAATTTGTGCTTTTCTCGCTTAGCTTACCATTTAGCAATGCTGAGGTTGAGAACATTTTTAGTTATATGAATCTTTCTTATTTAAACAAAAATTCGAAATAGAATGCAAGAAAAACTCTTAAATAATTTGTTGAATGTAAAAACATGGCTGCATGCTCAAAAAAAGTGTTGTAATGCCTATCAAATACCAGATAGCTTAATAAAAAAATTTAGAAATGCGAATTTCTATGATAATAATACAAGCAACAATTTAAGAAATGACCTCGAAGATGTGCCTTTTGGAATATTTTTGTGGAATATAAAAATTGAAAGTGGAATATTTAGCATATTTTTTTTTAACAAAAAGCATATTTTTTCAAAAATCTTCTGGTCACACTGTTTACAATTGTCCAAACGACAATCAGAAATTCTCGCGTCGCGATTAGAGCAGTGGAATATGGTGGAAAAAGATTTTCTTGCAACTTCTTGTAGGAGAAGTGGCCGTACTTTGCTACTTAAAGAATGTTTTAAAACTGATGGCAATAACAGTGATCTCGTGTGTTGCGTGGATGTACCCAAACTATTTTCGACATTGGGTCACAATTACAATGCAGATGAATGGCGACTTTTCATTGATGGCTCTAGTAAAAATATATATTTAAAAAAAAAGAATTTTTGTACTCCTTTATATAAAATCGACATTGTAATATCTAGGTTTGAAAGCTGTTTTATTGCACAACGACAATCAGCTGCCATCAGTTTCAATCGCGTACGCGACTAGCCTTAAAGAAACCTACAATGTGATGGAAAAAATACTCCGTTTCGTCAACTATGCAACTCATAAATGGAAAATCGTCGCTGACTTAAAAGTTTTGACGATTTTATTTGGTATGCAAGGAGGACACACAAAACATCCGTGCTATTTTTGTGAATGGGATAGTCGTGCACCGAATCGCTATGATCGTAACGAATGACCACCTCGTGAGTCACATCAAATAGGGCAGAAAAAATTCGCAGAAAAACGTTTTAAACGCCCATTAGTAAAAGCCGAGAATGTTATTCTGCCACCACTGCATCTCAAGCTGGGATTTGTAAAAAAATTGGATGTAAACGGCGACGCTTTTTCCCATCTTAAGACGGTGTTCAGAAAACTAAGTAAAGCGAAAATAAAAGGAGGCATTAACTTCTTTCTTCCTTTCCATATATTGCTTTATTTTCAAAATTTTAATCCGTTTTGATAAAATTTAGGTATTTTCATTGGACCTCAAATTCGTAAAATTATGAGCGATGTGAGTTTTATGAACAAGCTAAGTTTGGTTGAAAAACGTGCATGGAAGAGTTTTGTTGAGCTATGCGATAATTTTCTTGGAAATCACGGAAGCGAAGACTACGGTTGTAAAAGAAATTTTTAAATGCGTATGGTTAAAAGGGCTGCATGTCTATCAAAATACATTTCCTGCATTCGCATTTAGACTTCTTCCCAAATAACCTGTGCAAGTTTAGCGATGAACAAGGGGAATATTTTCACCAAGAAATGGCAAAAACTGAAAAGCGCTTCGAAGGAAAAAATAAAATAAAAATGACATCAAAAGATTGCTGGTCGCTGAAACGAGATACTGAGTTAAAAAAAAACCTTCAAGCAAATATTTTTGAGTTGAATTGTAAAAATTTGTTTTTTTTTTTGTAAAAATTTGATTTCATGAAAAGGTTTATAACTCAGTCAATTACTTATCGATTTTTTTAAACAATATCGCGTTTTTTTTTTGTTTGTTTTAAAACGTACTTTTTCAAAAAAAATCACATAAGGTATGCTTCCTATATAAAATAGTGTTTCCAAAATCGCTAAAATTTAAAAAAGTCAAAAATATTGAAAAAAAACAATTTTTTTATTTTTTCTGAAATAAATTGTATATACAGTCATGTGAAAATAAATAGGGACACCTGTATTTTTATATTTAAAGCTGCATGAATTACGTACAAGGAGCAACAGATATAGCATTAATTCCCTCGGGTGGTGGTTTCTCTTGATAAGGCGAGTATACAACTTTATGGAGTTTCCTCCCACATTGTAAAACTTTCAAGATACAGGGTGTTTTACGGTTTTGGTACGTGTTTAGTATTGTTGATCTAGAATCAAAACTACTCACTATAAAATAAAAAATAATATTATGTATGGGTGGAAAAAAATAATATTTTTTATTTTAGAAAAAAAAAACAGCTTTTCCATCTATATATCAAACACTTTTATGTCATGTGCTACAGCGGAGCTAAAATTTTGATATTATCAAACGAAATATCAACAAATTTTGTATCTTTTGTTTTAGCGGAGCTGTAATCGTCAAAATTTAAAATCTCTGTTTTTCATGTTAAAATCCTCTTAATCAACAGTTCTTTTCTAAATTCTAACTTTGGATGATAACAGCTCCGCTAAAAGAAAAGATACAAAATTTGTTGATATTTCGTTGGATAATCTCAAAATTTTAGCTCCGCTACAGCACATCACACGAAAGTGGTTGATATACTGATGAAAAAGTTGATATTTTTTCTAAAATAGAAAATATTATTTTTTATTTTATGGTGAGTAGTATAGATTCTATATCAATAATACTAAACACGTACCAAAACCTTAAAACACACTGTATCTTGAAAGTTTTACAATGTGGGAGGAAACTCCATAAAGTTTTATACTCGCCTTATCAATAAGAATCACCAGCCGCGGGAATTAATGCTATATTCACCTGGTATATAATTCATGCAGCTTCAAATATAAAATTATAGGTGTCCCTATTTATTTTCACATGACTGTACATATGTATATTTCAAATAGTCTATGTTTTCCCTTCTTGAATCATTTCAAAAACATGAAAATGATTGATTATCAACTTATTGGGGGTTGGAATTAATTTTAAAGGTTTTTTTCGGTTTTTGAGCATTTATTTAGAAACAACGGTACAATGTATATTATTCAAAGTATTGTCCATCGTTAGCTACAACATTTTCCCATCTTTCTGGCAGCATATGGATTCCGCGCCGGAAGAACGATTCGTCTTTTGAGGCAATCCACGAATCGACCCATTTTTTGGTATCCTCGTAAGAAGTGAAGCGCTGCTCAGCCAAGCCATGCGTCATCGATCTGAATAGGTGGTAGTCGGAAGGGGCTATGTCTGGGCTATAAGGCGGGTGGGGTAGCACATCCCAATTCAGCGCCTCCAACGTTTCCTTGACGGTTCTTGCAACATGTGGCCGTGCGTTGTCATGTTGAAAAACCACTTTGTCGTGTTTTTGGCATATTCCGGCCGTTTAACCTTTAATGCTCGGCTCAATTGCATCAATTGTTGTTGGTAGCGTTCCCCAGTGATGGTTTCGTTAGGTTTTAGCAGCTCATAGTACACGACACCCTTCTGATCCCACCAAATACACAGCATAAGCTTGGCGCCATGAATATTCGGCTTGGTCCTCGATGTTGATGCATGGCCGGGTGGTCCCCACGATTTTTTTCGCTTAGGATTATCGTAATGGATCCACTTTTCATCGCCAGTGACAATACGATGCAAAAAACTCTTCCTTTTATGCCGTTGAAGCAGTTGTTCGCACATGCAAAATCGCCGTTCAACGTCTCTCGGCTTCAACTGGTACGGCACCCAATTTCCTTGCTTTTGAATCATTCCCATGGCCTTCAAGCGTTTGCCGACCGTTGATAAGTCGACTCCCAATGATTCTGACAATTCTTGAAGGGTTTGACACGGGTCTTCATCGAGCAAAGCCTCCAATTCCTCATCTTCAAACTTTTTCGGCTGGCCCGGACGCTCTTTGTCTTCTGTATCAAAATCACCACTTTTAAACCGACGGAACCAGTACTCACAAGTAGAAATCGATGGAGCATAGTCCCCGTAAGCCTCAGTAAGCGTGCGTTGTGCTTCAACCGCTTTTTTCTTCAAATGGAAGCACAAAAGTAAACCTTCCCGCAAATTGCGTTTTGTTGGAACGAAAGTCGACATGTTCACAGAGAAAAAAATATATGTTGTTTACACTTCAGTGGAATGACACATACTGAAAAATTAAGCTTAGACAATGTGCTTTGAAATGAATATAGTCACAGGTGTGCCCGATGCGATCTATTGATAGTTACGCCATCTCTTAGAAAACCTTTAAAACTAATTCCAACCCCCAATAGTTACAGGCTTATAAGTACGGAAAGGTACCGAAAACCGGTTTTTAACGGTAAATCAAGATTTTGGGGGTGTTTAGCAAATTTGTTGTATGCAGTCTTGTTATACTCAACAAGACTTACAACAAAAACAGTAACACTTCCCAGGGATTTCAACTTCATTTAAATTTGTAGCACTGTGTTATCGGTATCGGTGCTGTTTGAACAGCTTTCTTTGAGCCCTATTTTAGTCATAATTAGGGCACGGATTTCAATGCAAATGCATGTTTTTGTTGGTTATATTACAAGTGAAATAGTTAAATAATCTTGGCGAATAGTGAAATTTTCTTCAAAATGGCATTCAATCGTTTTTGCATATTTTACATATTTGGCAATTAATAAGTTGAAATGCATGCTTGGTTGCATTTCAAAAATTTCGTTGATTTTTTCATCGCAAATCGTTTTAAAAATTTACAATTTCTCTTCGATTCGATTTTCTGCTTAATATTATTCTATTTTATGCATGTTTTAATGCAAAATATTTTATATGTTAAACGGTGAGTTGATCTTGTAAATTCAAATTAAATTTATATTTCTTTCAGAATGAAATGCCGAAATTGAAACACACCTTGAGCTCAAGCCTTAATAAATTTGTATCCGAGCCATCCCGATGAATTGCAAACCGATGGCGCTGTTCTATGCTGCACAGTTTGCGATAAGGCAATAAGCTGTGGAAAGAAATTTTACCTTGAACAGCATTTGCATAGCAATTAACACAAAGAATTGAATGAGCGCCTTTCCAAAAAAGCAACACAGTGTCTTTAATATCTTCTGCAGCGGTTATACCTAAGAAATTTGTTTTTGAGTTTTGAGTTTGAATTTCAGCGGATATTTCATTGCACAAGCTCTGCAACCCACAACATAAAAATCTTTTTTTAAACATATACAAATTAAACTTTCCAAACGAATCCACAGTGCACAAAAATTATTTCAGCAAAATGTATTTTCGCTTATTAAACCAAATCAAACGCGATATAAAAGACCAGTTCCTATGGATATCCAGAGATGAGACCACCGACATCCAAGACAGATATGTGGCAAATGTGATCGTGGGAGTTTTGCATGAGAATGTTTAAAATTGGATTGCTTAACGTTGTAGAGCTGGAAAAAACTAACCGAATTGATTTCATTCAAAAATGCTCCTATTACATCTGTGGACGTAGAAAGAGAGAGATGATTTTCGATGTATACAAATATTTTAAGACCCAAATGGGACGATTACAGCTCCGCTAAAACAAAAGATACAAAATTTGTTGATATTTTGTTTGATAATCTCAAAATTTTAATTCTGCTACAGCACATGACACGATAGTGGTTGGATGTATTGATGGAAAATTTGATAATTTTTCTAAAATACAAAATATTATTTTTATTTTATGGTGAGTAGTTTAGATTCTAAATCAATAATACTAAACACTTGCCAAAAACGTAAAACACCCCGTATCTGGAAAATTTTACAATATAGAAGGAAACTGATGACAGGTTTTGAACCAGCGATGAAAGTACATATAAGAACGATAATGGGTTTACCGGATCCGATATTTGTAGACAAGTGTTGTTTATACAAACATGTGTGAATAAAAGAGTAATGCTATTATTTTGACTACAGCTACAGTGTGCGACAAAACACATGCACGAACTTGAGCCCATCACAGTTTCTTTAATAATAACGACAAGAATATATAGAATTCAACTTAAATCATTTATTTATTCATTTATGACCTTAATAAGCTAAATCAAAAAAAAATGTAACAAAATTTGTTGCTAACAATAAAAAAAATAAAAAAAAACGGTATAACACAGCTTTATGCTTGCGACAAAACATAAGCACATTTCAGTTTTCTTACAAAATTAATTAATTTCACTAATATTTAGTGGCGTAACCATTATTTTTCAGATTTTCTTCGCATCTGCGTGGCATGGACTCTATTAAATTTAATAATAAGTCTCCAGAAATTGCACTCCATGCCATTTCCACTTGGCGAAAGAGGTCATCTGAATTTTTGCAATAATCGCGATTTATTTTGCGATCTACAATACAGATTTTCTATGGGATTGAGATCTGGCGATTGTGCTGGCCACTTCAAAGTTTCAATCTTGTTTACAACGAACCACTCTTTCACACATTTTGCTGTGTGTTTGGGGTCGTTGTGATGTTGAAAGATCCACTTTAGTGGCATTTCCTCCTCTGCGTGTGGCAGCATAACATTTTCAAGGATATCTTTATATACGAATCGATTCATTATACCATTTATTTTATGAATCGGCCCGATCCCATTGCCAGAAGGAGGATTTAGACGTTGGCCCTTAGGTCGGCGTACAAGTCTAAATCCATCGGAACATTTGAGATTGTACTTGGACTCATCAGAGAAAAGCACGGTCTTCTATTTGGTTGTACTCCAGTCCAAGTGCTGCTTCGCAAATTCAATTCTAGCACGTCTATTTTTCACAGAAATAAATGGCTTTTTTGCGCTTGGGTACGATTTGAGCCCACCTTCAACAGCTCTTCTTTGGATCGACCGTATTGAAATGTTTAGCTGCAATTCATTTGATATTGACCTTGCTGATACAAAGGGATTTTTTTCTTATCAATCGAAGTATTGCCAGGTCGTCTCGCTTGCTGGTTTGCCGCGGCCGACCACCTTTATTTATGGGAGTCAATGACCCTAAAGACCTAAAACGGCTGATAGTTCGGGATATTACGCTATGATGTATTTCAAATTTTCTTGCAATCGATGTTACCGATTCCCCAGTATTATAATCTTTTATAATTTTTTCTTTTAATTGCGCCGAATAGTTATTATTTCCCATATTTTCAAAAACAAAACACTCAAAAATAACCGACACCTTCGATAGATCAGAATCAACTAAAAACACGTGCAAATTTTCTCTACCTATTGTTAAAATGTTCAAGAGACACTTGTTGTTGTTTAACTGCACTTGTTGTTGGTAATCTTTTACAACAACTACAAAATGTCAGTATTTTTGAATTCGTGCATATGTTTTGTCGCTGCTGAAAAACAACGGCGTAAATGGAATATCATGGTATCATGATAACCAATATTTTTCTTTTTGTCTGATATCTTCTATTTTGGTAGGGTCTTTAAACGTTACAAAAAAATTAGAATATATAACACCCTCCTAATTTTTTTATTGATACTAAGCTTTATTGTAGTGTGAACAAGTTCGTGCATATGTTTTGTCGCACACTGTATATGTGTGTCCGTCAAAATTTGCAGACCATTTTTCGGAATTTTGCAAACTTGTTTGTATCCGATTAAGCTGAAATTTAACATACTTATGTAATTCCGGTAACAATGCAATATTATAATAAAATTTTTTGCCACACCTTCTTTTACCAACCACAAATCAATAAAAATGCTGTATCTTCATAAGTTTTGAAAAGAAATTATGTTTATAATAAACCTTTAAGAGTAAAAAGTAAAAAATAAATAAAAAGTTACAAAAAAGATTTTATTTAAAAAAAAACGTGAAATAAAAAGAAAAAATAAATTTAAGTAACTGTATTTGTCGTATATGTATGTAGTAGGTATATTCTAGATGCAGAAGAACCCCTCTCTTGGTTACTCATCATCATAATATAAGCGTACGTAAATTGGTAAGTTCTAAGGACTTTTATCAATTTAGAATTTTTCAAATACATTTATAATTAAAAGCTTGAGGCACCGATGTCCGCGATCCGTTATCCGTTATATGTCGGGATCCGTTATTATCAGTGGCATTGAATCTTTTAGTAAGCTTACCTGTATATAAACTGCGATCCATTATACAGGTTTACTACACAATATCAGAAAAATTCTAAATTTATATAAGTCCTTAGAACTTACCAATTATGATGAGCAACCAAGAGAGTAACCAAGAGAGGGGTTCTTCTGCACCTAGAATATACCTTATATATACACATATGGCCAAAATAATAGGTGTAACCACTATTACAGCTATAAGTCAATAATTAAGACAAAAACTCGGTGTTATGATTATTTTATTTAATTCAATTAAATAGAAATCAGAAAAGTCCAAAAAATTACAATATTTTATATTGTACGAGTTCAACAATAACTTCGCTTTAAATAGCTTGGACAAAATAACAGGTGTGTTTACGATGGCATGTGTTTATATTAAAAAAAATTAAGAATAAAGTGTAATTAATGAACTTAATTTTAATAAACGACGTTAGTAGCCTGTATTATTTATTATTTTCTTGCAATTTTTTAATTCTCCGTGGCATTGACGCCACCAACCGATGACAGGTGTCTAAAGTCATACTATAAAAAATCTCTCTAACTTTTTGCCATAGTTGCTCTTTATTTTGGAAGCTGAAACTGGCCAACTGTTTTTTCAGTTCACCCCACAAATTCTCAATAGGATTGAGATCCGGAGACTGGCTTGACCACGTCAATAGTATGATGTTGTTGCTAAGTAACCAAGCATTTACTAGCTTTTACGTGTGCTTGGGATCATTATCTTGTTGCAGTTGCCAAACTAATGGCATTTGTTCTTCAGCAAACGGGAGCATAACGCTCTTTAATATGTTTTTATAATCCTCGGCAGTCATAGTGTTTTTAATGCGGTAAATAGGGCCGACGCCTTGCCAGGAAAAGCACTCCAAACCATGATGCTTCCGTCTCCGTGCCTAGCTGTCTTTTTTTTAAAGCCAACATCGAATTCATTTCGTTTGGGCCGACGAACGTTTCTTCCACAATTGTTACAAAACAAATTAATTTTTGTTTCATCAGTCCAAAGGATATTTCTCCATTTCTTTTCAATCGACTACCAAACGCAATTAAAATAAGTTCATACTAGACACAGCTGCAAGCAGATAACGGTAATTTTTTTATTTCATTTCCTATTTCGCCGTTAACTTGCAATATTTGTTGGTGAAGCACTCACACCTATTATTTTGTCCATATGTGTACATTAGGGCGGGTCGATTTATTTTTCGACAATTTCCCTATGATTTCCGTATTCTATGGGTTATTCCATGAAAATTTGCCAAAGGAACCATACCTCTATCGTTAAAATCGAGTCCCCTACTTTTTGTTGGTAGATTTTTTCCCAAATTGACGTTCGTATGAAATATTACCTACACGTTCACATCCATAACTCAAAAACGATCGATCGGGTTTAATCGGCAGTAGGCGCGTAGGAAAGGTGAGCTCATTTTGATCAATTTACAACATTGGTCCAACGGTTCAAAAGTTACGGGCATTTTTGTCCAAATTTTGGAGCATTTTTCCATTTTTTTCATGATTTTGTCATATATGACAAATGTCACTTACATTTATTTTTTTCTTTCTAGTTCCCCAGACAAAATATTCGACAGGAAAATGGCATTATATCAGCATAATTGTGGCAAATGAGCAGAGTTCTGGCAGTATGTTGAAATGTGGTGGCGGCTAGTTTACTTTTTATAAAAAAAGCCTTCCAGAAAGTAGCAGCATGAAGGCATGGAAAAGTCAGTAGAAGGCAGTGTGTCGAAATTAGGCATTGTATTGGACGGCAACTGAAATGTTCAAGCAGCTCAAACATTTTTGTTTTTTCAGCAGCAGCCTTCCTACGCACTATAACGGCAGGGCAAATGAACTCTGTTGAATAAAATCATTATTTTGGCATTGAACTGAAATATTTGGGCAGGCTTAAAAGTATTGTTTTCTACAGAACAGAATGCTTTCGCCCTATACTGGCAGGCACATGAACTCTATTAAAAACAAGCATTGTATTGGCATCCAATTGAAATTGTATAGCAGCTTACAAATGTTTTGCTTTCTAGACAACAGAATCATCTCGTCTTATACTGGAAGACGCTTTTATTATGTAAAGCTCTAACTTTTTACTGGCTTTATATTGAAATTTTTTAAAACATTTTCACGTCGGATGTAACATGTTACTTTGGCAGTTACAATTCATTTGAAAAGTTACAATTTTCTGAAAATTTGCAGAAAGAATCATAGATTAAAAATTTATAAAATTTAAAAAAGTAAAGGTGCTTTATTCATTTTCATTCATATTTGGTGGAACACAAACATAAAAAATATCATTAACATGTAATGCAAAATTAATTTTTTTGATACATTGTGGCGCAATTAACTGTATTTCAGATGATATTATATACTGATGTACATGAGTGACTTCAATATTTGATATCGCCGTTGGTATTGAATAATTTTTAGTACATTTGGTAATTACTACATAAAAATCTGACTCATGTTTACAATTAAAGGTACAAAGCGTTTTTGAACAACGTGGAATTTTTATGAATTTTTTAATAACTCCAATGTTACAATTTGATCTGTCATCAACATGGCGTCGGAAGCGGGGGGAAAGGGGTTGCAGTTGCCCCCCACTTTTTTAGCCAGATAAACAATTTTCTTGCATTTTGAGCGCGCCAAATGCCAAATTTCTACTCGCTACAACGTTAGACTTTTGCAAGATTTTTGTATCGAACTTCTGATACTTTGATATGTTGCACAATTTCGCTGCAGTTATTGAGACTCAAAGAAGCCTCTTCTGAACTCGATACTGAATGTACATTGTTGTAGCAAAAACGATTTTAGCAGATAGAAGGTAGGTATGTTGGAAAGAAGTATTGGGTGTAAGAAAATAATAATGGAACTTGCTGATATATTTGACCAGTTCAATGTAATTTATTTGATTTGGTATACGTTTGATTAGTTTTTGACTGTGCGGCCAACGCTAGCAGCACTGTTTTTTATCGCAGTCTGTTTAAGCCTACCAGTGCAGAGATCTATTTTACATCTTTGCTCGAGTCCTCCATTTTTAGTTCTAACAATTATACTATCCCATTTACTGAATTAACTTTAAATGCATTCATTTTTAGCATCTATAGAAAGCATGTCCTTGTTGGACGGCGTCAAAGAGCTTCTTACTGGCATTTTAGCCTCCGAATCGCAAGAAATAAGCCTAAACACAACGTATAAAAAACCACTGCAGAAATACTACTGTTTGTCTGGAAAGAATAGGGTAAGCTCTAAAGAAAATATGGTATAGCTCTTAAGCCTTATTTCTAGTTAAAATCAGGAATCTTGAAATTAATTCAATGCCTTTATAAATTTCAGGTAGCACTTGTGAAAAATCTTGACATTTTCATTAATACTGATGACAGGCAGTCAGCATACCTTGCAGCTGGTGGCTGTGGAGCAAGCCTTTTGCGAGAGCTCTTAATGAGACTGGTTCCACTTGAAGCGTTGAAGAAAATGACTGAACGGGGCAGGGGTGAAAATGGAATTCCTCCTGACTTATTGGACGCAAGTATGATAACATAAACATGTTCTGTTTTTTAGCATACAAAATTGTTCGTACTATGTTCTTTAATATCTTTTCTTTTTCTTTTCTTTTTTAAAAGTATGTGCTAATGACCTCATAAAGAGGTCAAACGAAAAAAATCGAAAAAGGCAAGGAGCAAAAACCATTAGGGAGAAGGAAGATGACGAAAATTCTTAACACGTTTTTAAGCGGGCTGCGATCGGGATACCATGATAAAAGTATCCCAAAGGCAAAACGTGTCGTAAGTAGTTTAATTTTAATGCTTACTGTTTTAACATAAAACTACTTTCAGAAAACTGCTGAAGTCGTAAGCCCATGTCAGGAATCATAAGCCTGCAAAATGCATTCCCTTCAAGCATTCCGCCATCCACCATCTTCAACTATTGCAACTATTTCTTTTTATTTTAAATTCATTTTTTCTTTTAGTACCAATGAAACCTACATTATTGAGTATTATTTAAACTTTGTTACTCTTAATTTCTATTATTTTTATCTTTTTAACCGACTTTAAACTATTTGAGTTCCACGTTTTTTAACTCTCTTCTTAACTCTGTTACTCTATAAAAGGAAAATAATATAAACTCAATTATATTTATAAAAGGATTTTTATTTTATTTGGATATTATTTGGAATAAAATAACGAAACCAAGAATCCACTTTTCTGCTATTCGATGCCATATTAATGTCCCATCCAATTGCTTGCCACTACCTGCCTCTATTCTGCTCTGTACATTCCTGCCAACTGGCTGCCACTGAACGCCACTTGCATGCTCTCTTATACATTTTTGAGCCTCTGTTAGCCAGTCTGCTGTTCTGTTCAGTGGCAGTCAACTGGCTGGTTTTGGTACAATTCCCGCCCTGCCCTGCCAAAATTGGGCCAAAATAATTTCATTTCTATTCCAATAAACAGACTACCTGTCTGCCGTTTTAAGTTCATTTTCCGGCCAAAAATTTTGTCTGGGGTTCTCGTCTTTTTTAAATAAAACCTTATTTTTAAAAAAAAAATTTTTTATTTTTTATTTATTTCTCTACTAGCAGACCCCTTATGCGTTTATAACACTTCGCGTTTATAACGCTTCGCCACACCCAAATCCTTTAGTTTTTTTTTAACGGGTTCTGGTAGTGAGCATTAATGGGTTAAGCAGTGCCCTATGGTAACGGCCACTAGCGTGACTAACTCTGGTCTTTCCAATGAGAGAAGGGCTCTCGATCGCTTTGTTGTTCTGCACGTTGAGAGTTCAGCCCATCTTGATGGTTGGTTATAGATGTAATGTACTCATTAAGCAGCATTTTGACAGTTACCATCGAGTTGCTCGGTGAGTTTTTTTTTATTTAAAAAAGATCAAAGAACGAAGGCATGCAGCTTATACAAACAAGGATTGGTTCTTGACCTGAAAGGAAAGGGATAGTTTATTTAGAGGAATTGATTGGAACCATATGTGAATTATTGATTAGGCGAAACAACCGTGAAAGACAATTTGAATTACTTTCGACCGAGGCTAGTGTTATGCCTTAACCTCAGCAAGCATTTCCAGCCCTTAGTTGTTTCTGTTTAATTCCACATTTTCCACAATTTATTTGTAGATTCTTTAGTTTTCCATAATTCTTAAATGTAGGAAAGAACAAAGAAAGTGAAAATAACCATGTCCGAACCCGGATTCGAACCAGGGACCTTTGGGTTGATAGTCTACCGCACTCTCCTCTAGACTACAAAGGTTCTGACAATTAGTTCCACTAGACAATTAGTTTTTTTTTTTTTTATAGACTGAACCAACGCTCAGGGGATGCCCCTGTAAATGCGTAAGCATTGTGTTGATTCGGAAGATGGGTGATAGTTAGTTGGAGGGTGGATAGATGGAGTAGTGTCGGTAAATATTTGTTTTAAATTTGCACAGCTCAAAACTGCCAGGAAACACGCTCGCAGGGAGACTATTCCACAACTTAACCGTGCGACTAAAGAACGAATTATCACGGTAATGCTATGTTCTATTGGGCATCGATGCAATGGTAAAAGGATGGGCTTGGACAGCTGCCCGAGTGGACCTGGGAAACACACGAGCTGGTGGCGTCAGGCCATGTATCTCCCTTGAACACTTCCCATGGTAATACCTATACAGTAGGCTTAGGCAACCAACATTGCGTCGATACTCAAGAGAGTTGAGCGAGGATGAAATACTTTCATCCCCTATCAAATATATCGCACGACGTTGAATTCGATCCAGAAGCTCCAAATAAGATCTTGAAGCCCCTGCCCAAATGTGCGAATTGTACTCCATTTTCGGCCTTATATATGAGGTGTAGATCATGCGAAGATCAGCTGAAGTGAAATATTTTTTGCACCGTTTTAGAAAACCTAGGCACTTGCCCGCTTCTTTCAACACATCGAAAATGTGATCATTTCAACGAAGATCAAATCTGATCGATATGCCCAGAACGTCAAGAGCGGCTGATTCCACAAGATCCACACCATTCATATTGAGGGGTGCTAAGGAGCAATCCATCCGCTTGTGGGTTAACAGGAAGCACTAAGTCTTGCTTGCATTGAACTCTACTCTATTAGCAAGACCCCACTCGGAGATTTTTTGTAGATCATTTAGGAGTGTGTCATTCATATTTTGCCTTTTTCTCTCAATCTCCATAGAGCTTGGGCGTTTACTAAACAGTATACGAATGACAAATGCTGCTGTCGTCCGCAAACGAATGTATTGGGTTATGCGTCAACGACAGAAGGTCGTTGATAAAAACCAAAAACAAGGTTGGCGATAGAACTGAACCCTGCGATACTCCTGCATTAATGGCGTGCTCCTCGGACGAAATACCGTCAACTACGACTCGAATCGTTCTGTCCTTGAGGAAACACGTGATCCATCGAGCAAAGTTACCACCAAAACCATATGCAACAAGTTTTGACACGAGCGCTTTATGCCACACTCGGTCGAACGCTTTAGAAATAGCAAGAGCAACAACCCTGCTCTCGCCGAAAAAGTGAACGCATTTATTCCATTCTTCGGTTAAGAACGCCATAAGATCACCAGTAGAGCGAGCCCTACGGAAACCATATTGACGGTCACTGAGCAGTTTGTTGCGCTCCAGATAATCCACAACGTTGAAGTTTATTACGCTCTCCATAACTTTGGAAAGCGTAGAGCATATCGCAATAGGTCGGTAGTTTGCAGGATTCGTGGCATCACCCTTTTTAGGCACCGGCTGGACATTTGCCACCTTCCAACAAGATGGAAATACTCCTGTTCTGTAGGAGATGTTGAAAAGGTTGCGCAAAGGCCGAGCCAGCGAAGAAGCACACATTTTAAGCACAATTGGCGGTATGCCGTCAGTTCCGAACCATTGAAGTCACCATGTACCTTTCTTAGCAAATTCGTCTGCTTTTTCATTCCCCGTATGCCCAAGTACCCATATTAAGCTGATGTCAAAAAACTTTGACGTTTCGCCTAATGCAGCACGGCATTCTTTGGCTACTTTAGAGTTGATGGATACTTGCTCCATCGATTTGATCGCTGCTTGGCTGTCCGAGAAAATATATATTTCTCGTTAAGAGATGACATTCTCTGAGAGTCATGTTGCAACTTCCTTATTTGCCATCATTTCGGCTTGATAAACACTACAGTGATCAGGCAGCCTACGAACCAAGGATACCTCTAATTCTTTTGAGTATAATGGGGTATACCCGACCTTGTCATTTAATTTTGGCCCATCTGTATAGAAAGGTAGGCACCCTGGTTTCCACGGCGCACCTTTATTCCAGTATGTTCTAGGTGGAATAAGCGTGCCGTAGTTTCCATCAAAGGAAAGCAGTGGTTTACAGTAATCAGTCCTTGGGGGAATGAAGATGAATTTGTAGAGAATGTATGCGTGTCCTGAACCCAGGTTTTTCCATACTTCAAGCTGCATGTTGCCTAGCAACCAAGTCGAGCGGTAGAAGGTGGAGTAAGATCTCTAAAGCCTCAGTCGGTGTTGTTCTCAGAGCACCGTTGATGACAATAGTTGCCATTCTTTGAACTTTTTGAAGCTGGTTTAAATATGTGATCATGTCCAAGGCTGTACACCATATTGTTGCTCCATACAGAAGTATAGGTCTGATAACCCCTGTACACAGCCAGTGAACGATATTGGGGGAAAAACCCCATCTTATCCCTATAGCTTTTTACAAGTGTACAGCGCAACTGTCGCTTTCTTCGTACGCTCAGAAATATTAAGTTTCCAGCTCAGCTTCCTATCAGGAATGAGTCCTAGATATTTTGCATTTTCCGATAAGGACAATGCAGACCCATTTAGCATGATTGGTCTGAGAGACAGAATTCTTTGCTTCCTTGTGAAAAGGACTAGTTCTGATTTGACCGGTTCGGCCCATAGTTTGCAAATAGCTCTTTGCATAACGCCTAGAGTAGTTGGAAATTTGCCTCTGACTGCGATTGCTAGGTCATCGGCATATGGTGCCACTACACAGCCCTCCTTCTCTAGATACAGCAATACGTGTTTCACTACCAGATTCCAGAGGAGTGGAGGGAGATAGCACACCACATTGTGGCGTACCTCTTGTTACCGATGTTATAATAGAACAAGTTGTTTGAAATTGTATTTCTCTGGGATGCTTTTTTGGGGAAATATGCCACCTAACCAACTACTGTTACATGAGGGGTGGGCGTAATAGTCGGCCGATTAGGTTCGTTTTCACACAAACTCGCTGTTGCTATTAAAGAACTAGATGCACAATTTTACTACTCTGAGATACTTTTTTGGGGAAATTTACCAACTTACTGATTTCAGTTATATGAAAGGTCATATTAGTTGGCCGATTCGGTCAATTTTCGCACCAACTAGTTGTTGTTAGAAAATAGATCGGTGCGCTAAATTGTATTGTTCTGGAAAAGTTTTTTGAATATATGTACCAAATTATCGATTTCGGTTATATGGGAGGCGGGCGTGCCATTTATTCAATTTGATCGCACTTTTGTGAGAATAGTTCTCTTATCACAAAACGTATTTCCAGATCGTTACACTGTGCGACGCACCTTCCAGCCTTTGTTATCACTTATGAATGATTAATTGGCAAGTCGTTGGTCATTCATAGCTGCCAGTTGTGTTCGTTGTCGTTTAAAATACAATTCTTGTTGTTTTTGCTACTTAAAGAATGCTTTATGTGTTGTCTAAATTTATTTTTATTGCTATTCTACGCTGTCTTTTAAGAATACTTTGCTCTTTATCGGCCAAAAGTTTGTTTACATCTGTACGCTTATGTGAATATTCTGTTCACATGTGATTTTCTTGCCGTCAAAGTGTTTGTTTAGCCGACAGGGAAAAAATAGTCCCACTCTTAAAAAAATATAAAACCTAAAGTAAATAATATAATCATAAAATTTTTCTAGGGTGAAAAAATAAGCACCAAAAAAGTCCTAAAGAAACATCGTTAAAACTAGATAACAACCTGAGGGCAATTGTAGCCAAGTAAGAAAATAAACTTAGCTCAATCTACTAAATGTCCATTTTTGGCGCGCCTAACTGAAAGCACTACATTTTTTAACTTCAACGCTTAAAACTCTTTTAAAATACATCATTAGTCGAAGTGTGCCAGCTTCTTACAAATTGTTACTTTCTAAATTTCGAAAGGCCAAATAAACGCCAACTGCTGAGTTATTAAGTGAAAATTAATAATGGCAAAGCTATAAACATATGATGTCAACCATCAGACATCACCTTAAGAGTTTATGTCCATAAATATAGACCGTTTTGCTTGAAAATGAGTTAAAAAACTTAAAAAAAAACACTGCCCTCGGCAACAAAGTCAAATCGCAAAACGTCTGGGTAAACATTGAAAAGGTAGAAAAAAGCCCTCTTCTCTTTCAAAAGTCATTCAAATAAGGAAAAGAAAGCAATGCAAATCGTCTGATTTAGCAAACTTTTACATTTCGATTCCTTTTCACAAAAGCCACAAACAAATGAACATAGTTAGTTTAATTTTTTATGCATTTTGTTGTTTTTTTTTACTTGCTCCATGTAAGCTGACTGGCTGGAGGTTCCATGGAGCGTGATTTCAAGCCTCGGTCAACGACATTGACTATGTTGGTTTGCTGCATAGGCTGTGGTTGGTAAAGTTAAAATCAATTTAATAACAGCACCTGCATTTTGCCTGGCAGCTAGAAAGGCACAGATTTTATAAGCACAAAAATAAATATTTGAATCAATGTGAATATTGACAAGAAAAAGCAAAATATTGCACTCAGCCAAGCAAGCGTGGAATAAACTTGTAGCAACCCAGAAAACCAGAAAAATTGTAAAAAAGTTAGTTTCGGCAGCCAAAAATCACCACTTTTGAATCATTCTCCGTAAAGATACCTTTTTTCAAAAACATACCTTTTCTTGTGTGAAAATAAGTTCAAAAATAATAATAAATTGCATTTTTTTGTCTAAATGTGATTTCTTTTAAAACAATCTAACGCTGATATGAAAAAAAAAACACCAAAACATGGCACTCTATGACATCACTCGGCCATATCAATTGTTGAACTTAAACTTAACGTGTTTAGTAACTAACATCTCAAAAGTAAATAGTATTTGTGGCTCTTTTTTGTATGTTCATTCTAGAGGTCCAATTTTTAAAAAAATACAAAAACAAAACTTATTTTATTATAAAGTATTTGGTGCATTCCATTGTGACTGTTGGGACATTTAACTCCAGAATTTGACCATCTATGAGGGATAACGATCAGGGACCGTACCGGTTATGGTTTTTATCAAAAAAGTCGGATATTAACTGTTATCATTTAACTTTTATTTTTTCCGACAAAAATACTAGTTATTTAATGCCTTTTATTTTTTCGGGAAAAAATAACTGTTACTTTTGACTTTTATTTTTTAGGTAAAAAATAACAGTTATTTTGTGCCTTTTATTTTTTCGGTCAAAATATCAGGCAATTTGAATTTTTTTAAAGGCCACTTGAACGGCAAAAAAAGTTTTATGCAATTTTTATCGTCTCATCAGCGCGCACATTTTGAGGTATAACACTTTTTAGTTTTTAAAGTTTTTTATTCGGCCTTTGAAAAAATACAAATTGCCTGATATTTTTGACCGAAAAAATAAAAGACACAAAATAACTGTTATTTTTGACTTAAAAAATAAAAGTCAAAAGTAACAGTTATTTTTGCCCGAAAAAATAAAAGGCAAAAAATAACAGTTAATATTAATTTTTATAGTAACAGCCAAAAATTTAAAAGGCATTTAATATTCGTGAAGCTGCTGCCATTACGATAATAATGGTATATTTAAAAAAGTCCTCCGGCCACTTTTTCGTTATGCCTTTTTCATCTGAAAATTGTAAAATAACAGTTATTTTCGGTCCCTGATAACGATGTCATCATAAATTTTATAACAGTGAAATACATTTTAAAACAGAGATAAATAATTATTGTGTAATATTCCTTCAAAATAAAAGTCAAACAGTATCTATATTTTGTGTTGCTATTATTTTAATGAAAGTGACTACTGAGACACTGAAAAATTCACACACTCAAATAAGAACTTTAGCCATATTATTTAAATATTCATGTCAGCTTCTTCTGTGTTGTACAACATATACTAAACGCTTTCATTTTAATAAAAAATTAGTATGCTTACCTTTGTAGAAAAAGTAGAAAAATATTACAAATTGTGACTACTGGGACAGGTCATTGTGACTTGGGGTACAAGTAAAAAATATGAGCTAATAATAAGTTGTTTTAATTAGTTTTATTTTTGTTTTAAGCCCAATTAATGTAGTTTCTGTAAAACATAAAAATAAATCAGAAGCTACGAAGCTAAAAAATTACCGCAAACTCTATAATTTAAAGAAAATGTCGACTTTTTCTCCAAATTCGTAAACTTTTACCTCTGAACAGTTTTATAATAGGACATAAGACACATACATATGCTATGAGGAGAAAAACTCTGCTTCATTGCCCGAAGTCGATCTTAAAAACTTGGTATTCCGCCTTCTCATTTTGAGATTTTCTTTACATAAGACGCCTTGAGAGTAACTTGCAGTCCTTGAATTAGCTTTTGCGTTTATACCTGGCCCAACCTTATTTTTAGAATCTCTTGAGTACACATCTCCAGTGCAAGCACAAAACTTAGTAAACGCCATTTCTAGGATTTTTCACTTTATGATGGAACGTAAATATGAATTTTTTTTTTTTTGTTCTACTCAAACAGTCACTCTTTAGTCTTTACGATGTATATATAGTTTCTGAGATATTGGATTGTCTAAACATAGTATCCACATACTATATTTTGATATTGTAAATTTGGTTTTTTTTTTTATATTTTCAAAAAGGTTTACAAAACAAAGTAAGTTATTTGATACTATAACACAATATTTTGCAATAATTTTGTGAGTAATTTCCAAATTTAGAGCATTTTTGATACTTATTAGCATTTTAAGTATATGGACTTAGACAATTATTACAAAGGGCAAGGCAAAAAATACAAAACACAGTTTTCTCAAAACTATGAAAATGTAGATACTAGGTTTTGTCGTTATACGGGAGACATCAGGGTAGTTTAAATTTCCCTCATGTATCAATAAAACATTTTCCAATTTATAAGGTGCTGAAGGACTATGGCCCAGCCCGGTAACAATCAAACCCCATGAACCCGGGGCTACTGGATAACAATCAAGCGCGCTACCACTAGACTTTCGACGCCGTCAAAGGGCATGATTAATACATTTATCTCCTTGGAATTTAAAAAAGTGGTAAGTTAGTGGATTTTTACAGCCATTTAACACTCAAGTTAGACAGACGAATGACTTAACTATTTTATTTTGAGTCAGAAAAGTAAATTCAGCTATACACAACGGCATTGAAATAAAATCAGGCTGTTCACCGTGACTACTGGGACATATTTTAAAACGATCTCGAAAGCATAATATGATCGCCTTAACTATTCAAAGCAGTTTAACTAGTGCACCACATGGTTGTTATTATTTCTAGGAAGTATTGAATTTATAAAGTTGTGTTTCAGATCAGGAAAACAACTTTTATATTTTTTTGCGTGACTACTGGGACATGCGACTTGCATCTGTTTAAAGAAGAAATACATAAAAACCAACATACCTTTTCACTTTATTTCTATATACCAAATTAGTTTTTTTTCAGGCTGTGTATTGAAGACACGCGCCAGGTTTCTATGGTTGACAGAATGGCCGACAACAGTGTAGCAAACATAATCAACATTTTACTCCCTATCAACTCTGTATGAAACAAAAGTTGTCATATAAAAGAAAGGATATGTTGGAGCATTTTTTTCAAATCTTTTTCACAGGTTAATCAAGTATAGACATTTAGTTTTAGCTTTTTACCAAATTAAAAATAATTAATGGAAAACCAAAATTTATCTCACTTTCCTCTTTTATGTGGAATGCCCCAATTTTATTTTTATTCATTATTTTTATTTTTAAGTCATTTTCAGTATGTAAATGGTAAAATAGTGTAATTTTGAATACGATTCCTAACTTGTAAAAGAAAGTAACATTAGATTTTTTTTTTGCGAAACTATAAAAGCTATCAAAAAATAACCCTTTTAGACTTTGGTCGCTAACTCCGTTAAGATAAATTCGCAAGTCCGACGCTATCGTAACGAAGACTCACACCTATAATTTATCTTTTGATACAGATTTGAACTCGTACTTTATTAAAACCGTGTGGAATTAGTGCCTTACATTCACTACTTTTAAAAAAAAATCTATGGAAAAGATCCTTATTGTGCACCAATGAATTATATATCGTTGGAAAGGTTATCTGTTCAGTGGATCCTTTTTTTTTAAACTAAGTACCGTGAAACTAACTGCTTTATTCTGTATAACCAAAATGCGCACCAACGACAAGCAAGACACGAGAAGCAATAGAATTTCGTATAGAAAAAAGTATTTCTTCTCGTGTCTTACTTGTCGTTGGTGTGCTGCTTCATGATACAGAATAATGCAGTAAATGTTTACATTAGCAGTTTTTAAAAAATGCTAATGTATACCAAAAGTTAAATTTGTACGTTTTAGTAGTACGAATTTAAAATTCGTGGCAAAAATTCAATTCACATTTTGCAATAAGTACGAAATTAACGAATTAACGCATTTATCTTCACGCCCTTTTTATTACAAACACTAAGGAAAAAAGGTGTTTGCCAAAAGTACAATATATAGTCTATAAATGGAATACTTCAATCTTACTTGAGCCAAACAATTTTTCCCCATACTTTTCCAAATAACCCAAATACTTCATTGTGCCAAAAAATACTTGAACCAAATTTTATTCAAACAATTTCTTAACATGAATTTACCTTTGCCAAACATCATTAAAAAATTTGTGAAATAAATATGATAATGCCTCTTCTTAATATTTCCTATATAAGAAAATAATTATGCCAAACATATTCTTACTTGCACTAAGTATTTTTTTGCAATATAAAAACTACAAATTAATATTTTTGTTAAACTTAAAATTCAAACCATTGATTCTAACTTGTAAACTGAATGGGAAAGTAATATTATAATGTAAAATTAATTAAAAAATCTAAAAATTATTGATCGATTTCGGTCAAGGTCATAAATAATTGAGCATCTGGCTGTGTCAATAACTAGTTTTCAGTTAAAACACAAGCTTCTAGCGAAGCAAAATTCGTTTCAATTCTATGATGTACTTCAGCAGACTCGTCAAACTCCAATGAATAGCTAAAAAATAAGAAGCAACTAGAGCAGACGGCAACCCTGGTATTGTTAAATGCTTGATCTAAAAATAACTTCTGCTTTAATTTCATATGATTAAATGGCCGATGAGAACATTAAAATTCTTACGATTTCTTCGAACAAGTATAAAAACGCTTTAATTTTTAATTTGTTTGTCTTAATGCTTACTGCTATTTTTTTGACCGCAGTTGTATATGGGCATTTTAATAGTCGCGCACGTAACGTTTGTACGTCTTTTTTGTTGTTAAAATTAAAAACACCAAAGAAAAATGTAAGTATTTTTTGTCCTGTTTTGGTTTTGGGTTAGCACTCTAGTAGTACTATATTTAGAGTAAAAGATGGAAGCAATCGAAAGTATTGTCCAAAAATATAAGCAAACAAAAAAAGGACTCGTTACGATACAAAAAATATAAGTGGGTTTTGTCTGCATCAATATAAACGAAAAAATCTGCAAAGTGTGTACGGGTTTTTTTATCAAAGTTATTTTTATATTATCTGGAATAGTGTTGCTATATATTAATAAGTGCTTTGTTGAAAAATCTTTTCTAATTACTGGGTCTTCCAAGATTGAGTTTATTTTTCAAATTCAAATGAAACACACATTTTGAATGGAAGTTCATAATCTGTTTATTGATATATAATATCGAGGGTCTACCATTTAATAATGATAAATGATGTCGATTCTTTAATTTTGTTTTAGCAACAATTTTTTTTTAACTTCTTTAATTGGGTAATCTAAATTTTTTGGATTATTATTTAAAAAAAATATAGTTTGTATTGGGGGTGGGGGATGTAGTTGACCTAAAATTCAAATTTTTTTGTGTTGTTTGTTAGTTTGGGCTGAAACTCATTTATACAAAGTTTCATGACCCTAGCTCTTATAGTTTTTGATATAATGCAAATGTTATTCTAAAATCGAAAAAGTGCTCTGTGCACCTTAAAACTGTTACTGGTCTAGCTCCTAAAAGACTTCCACACCCATTATGAAACTTGGCAAGGATACACTACATGCTATTTTCGAAAAAAAATAAAAAAAAAATTAAAAAGTCCCGGCTTTATGAAATTCAAGTTTCAAATAAAAATTTTTTTTAAATCCAAAAATGCATTTGAAAAGCTAATTAAATGAGGTATAAATGTGACTACTTGATTTATTTTATTGTAACTTTTTAAACTGGGTAATGGAATTAAAAGAAGTGCATACCTGCCGATTAGTCAAATTTCTAAAGACCTCTAGTTCGTTAATTAAACTTTAAACTATAAAAATATTTTGAATCTGGATAGAAGACGAATATAGATATAACATAATCAAATATTTCTAAAATCGGAACCATCAACATTTTTTACTTGTCCGCTTTACGTGAAATGCCCCTATTGTTTTATAAAGTTGAAAATAACAGTTTGAAAAATTATTCAGTTTACACTTTTGGAAACATTTTTACTCTTAACGCACTCGTTAATGCTTTAGAGAACTAGTCACTGTCACTAGTGTCTAAATAATTACCAAACACTGTGCTTTAAATTTCAAATTCCTCTCCACCCTACTACAAAGTAAGTGTATACTTAACAATTCAAAACTTAATTTAATTCTCAAACCCACACTAATTTTTTAAATGTCATAATTTACGATAGCGGAACAATAACTAAATTATATGTTTTGACAGCAATATTATGGAAATGCTTGGCTACACACTCACATACACACACTTGCACACAAACAACTGGCTGCCAGCATTAAATATTTTTTCAATTACAAATTCTAGACAAACTTCATTGCTAGTCGTAATTGTTGGGCGGCGCACAGTGGTTCGAATAAGCAATCTAGATGGACAAAATACGAAAAGAAATTTTAAAAAAGCTGTTATGCTATTTTTTACGAATTGTTCAATTAGCATAAGACTCTTGTTTTTAATATAGCAGTTAGCACTGAAAGCGCTAGAGAGCTGCTAAAAGACCAGTTATTCTTTAATTATTGTAAAAAAATAGAAGCCTGATTATCTCTAAAAAATTTAAATAAAACTGTAAAAATAAATATTTAAGTGAGATTTGTTGCTGTCATAATGGAGGGGCCACAATAGAAGGTATTTTACAAATATAATTTAAAATGGCAAACATTCCATTTGTAGCTTTGGTGGGATTATTTGTAACAATTTTATTTTGAGAAAATATATTCCGAAGATTTAGGAGAGTTTATTTTTATGAGGATCATCGTGATAAAATAAAATTTTTTTTATTTGTGAAATCGAATGCAGATTTCAAAATATATAGTCTTAGGGCGCGTTATTAGTGGCGACTTGTTGCTGGACCGAGCCGAACAGAGAAGGAAAGCTGGAAAACGCTGCACATACAATCATATGAAACAAGCTCAAAGTGCGTATAGTGCCAGCCGAGCTGGCAACTTTAAGTGACTTGTACGCTGGTTTCCATCTTCCCGAGTGTTGCTTTCTCGCTCGCTCTCACGGTTTGCATGTGTTTTGATTCATTTTATACGTTGCTTGCTTATTACTTTCATTAAATAACATGAAATGGAAAAAGAAACAAGGAAAACAATTTGCAACCTTGAGCACACTTGACTGCCAGCGTCACGATCGATTCTGTATTTCCTTGAATTCATTCATTCAAGGAAACAGAGAACACACGATAGCAACAAAGAAGACCAACAAGAAAAGTAATAAGCACACAAGAACACGAAATCGCGCTCAGTTGATATGCTGTATTTTCTTGCCCGCAAAAAATACGCACAGAAACAGCATTATAAATAATAAAGCCCCGGTTTATACTCGTCAAGACTTGACGGTCAAGTTTTGCATATTCCCTTTTAAACTTGACGATTCAATTTACACTCGTCAAGAGTTGACGGTCAATTGTTTCTTTCACTCCTCCCTTTTCCTTCTCAAGTTTGTACTGATGACGCCGAAATAAAATTGAAAATAGCGGGATAACGAACGAACACAAAACGAATTGCCCAAGAATTGACGGTACGGTCAATTTCTTTCTTTCCCTTTTGTTACGATTCCCGCTCCGTCGAACGCAAGACTTGACCGTCAAGTCTTGACGAGTATAAACCGGGACTAAGCAACGAAGATAAATTTCTGTCAACTGTTGCACGCAGAAAACAAAAAGAGAAATAGTGAAAAAAGCTAAACCAGCCGGTGAAGCAATTCGTCGATTAGCGGCTGCAAGTGCGTTTCATCTAAAACAGAGAATCGAAGATTATCAAATTTTCTTATGTGCGCTATTCCTTTCCATTTGATTTTGTGCACAAAAATAGCAGCAACAAGATAACAACTTTGTTAAGATTAGTTTTGTATTGCTTTGTTGCAAAATCAAAAATAATACAACAAAAACAAAACCAAAAGAAAAAAGTTAAAAAGTTTAAACCAGTTGGATGATCAAGTGGCTTCATGCGGCTTGAAGTGCGTTTAAGCTGAGTCATAGTTTAAAAAAATCTTGGGCCAGCAGCTCATGTACGCTTTTTTAATGTGCTTTCTTTCTACGATCTTCTTTTTTGTCTAAAAATTTTTTTAAATAAAAACCCAACAAGAAGGCAACAAAAACTAGCAGAAAACACTTGCGAAAAAAGTCGAAACAACCTGGTACCTCAAATGACTTGAAACGACTTGCAGTTGCAGGAAGCGCGTTTCAGCAGTGTTTTTCGCATTTTCGTCTCTGCACTTGTTGTCCGTCCGCTGGTTTGAGGGAAGCAAAATTAATAAACAAAATCATGTGGCTTTTTTGATGCTTCCGTTGCAAAAATAAACAAAAAAAAAAACTAGTATAAGCAAACAAACCCAAAATAGTCAAAAATCAGCTGAAACAAGTCACCAGCGACAAGTGCGCACTATACGCACTTCCAGCTGCTTTGAACAGGACCCGTTTCCAGCTCGGTCCGGCCCAGCAACCAGCTGGCACTATAAACGCGCCCTTAAACACTGCAACAATTCGCAACTTATATTTTTTCACTATTTTAAGATACCTGTCATCGTATAAGTCGACATGAGTTTCTTGGAAAATAGCTAAATTAACGAAATAGAAGTTTTCAAAACTTGGAATGAAAATAGCTGTGGTTCCGGATTATCAACACTTCATGCGTGGATCAACACTTTAAATTGCTTGCTTCATATTAGTAACAAGCTAACGATAAAAATAGGAAAGTTTATGGAAATGATAATGCAGTATTCAAATCAATGAAACTGGAAATCCAACAAAAATTTTTAAAATAACTTGGTTTAATAGTAGGTAAGTCAAAGCCAGGATATGGCACTTCCTATGAAGGCAACACAAACAGAACTTTTTTTCCAAAACAGCTTCAGAAAGCACTTAAGGTTTCATGTTATTTATGTGCACTTTCAAGCGGCTGAGATATAAAAGTGGAACGCTTCAGTCGTTATGCTGCCGAAACAAAACCGGTTAATTTGGAACTATATCCATGGTAATACAAGCCAGAAAGAATTCATAAATTACACGAAAAATTCTTTGTACAATGAATGTCACCATCCATTAGTAATGTAGAACCGATCGGTGATTCCGAAAATGACTTTCTTTTTTTTTCTGTCACTCCGTTTTCAGATATTGCCCAATGCAGTTTTTTTTACAAAAAAAAGTTGGTCCTAGTTAAGAGCATATATCTCCAGATCCAACAACAATAATCAAACAAATAGTATATCAAATTAAAGCTAGTAAAATTCCCTACAAACAATGCTTAAGTTATTTTTTGATTCAACGTTTAGCGGCGGTCGCACTTTCAATCGTGAGGCTACCTGGTTTTACTGTAGCATGCAATGTTACAAATATATTCCGTTTCGTTTTTACAGTATCGGCGGTTGCACTCCCAGTCATGAACATACCTGGTTTTATTGTACCATGCAAAGTAATGTATTCCGTTTCGTGTGAAAGTACCGGCGGTTGCACTCTCAGTCATGAACCTACCTGTTTTTATTGTACCATGCAAACGAATGTATTCCGTTTAGTTTTGACAGCATCGGCGGTTGCACTCTAAGTCATGAGTCTACCTGGCTTTATTGTACCAAGTAAACTAATGTTTTCCGTTTCGGCGGTCGCGCTCTAAATCGTGAGCCTGGTTTAATTGTAGCATGTTTGTTTGTATCTGTTGTGTTCTTTCTCAAAACACCTGATTTGAGACTTATGCCTTATGAATAATGCTACCAACTCATGTTATTAAAAAATAAGTATATTTACTTCTTAGAACACTGAAAAGTAAGTATTAGTAAGTATAATTTTTTCAAATAAGTATAAATAAGTATTCTACCTCAGAAAAATAATTTCAATATTTTTTTGATACAATTTACTAATTTTTGTTAAAATCAATAGAACCCACAATATTCTTTAAATATTGTCACACCATCTTTTTGATCTCCTTAAAAAGTTTTGTGTATGCAATCTATCTAAAACCAAAAAGTCTTCAGATAAAAAAAACAAAATATTAATTTTATATATTTGAAATTCATATATATTTCTAATACATAAAATAGTTTAAAAACAAACAAAAGCATAACAAAAAGTTAAAAGTTATACGCACTTTCAAAGTACAGTATAGTCTCGCTTATCCGGACACTCGCAATTCCGGACTTTGCAGTAATACGGACATCTTCACACTTCGTACATTTTAGATATTTTACCTCTATAGTTGGACAAAAAACAAAATCGAGCATGTTTGGTTTACAAATATACTGTCGCTATGTTAATCAAGGGAAAGTTGTCTTTTCAAATGTATTTCGTTGAGTTAACGTGGCTTTTTGTGAGAGCAAGGATTATTTACTTGCATATTTTCATTCAGTTCATTTAGTTTACGCAGTGAATTTTTGCCTACATGTTGATAATAGTGTGAATATTAAAATTTAAGTTTAAGTAGATTAAGTTTAAAACGATAAATCTTTTATAGGTGTAAAATTTTAGATTTTATTGAAACTGTGAAAATCGAAAATCTACAATTTTTGATATAAATAAAAATAAAGACAAAATTTTAAAATATGTGTCGCAAACATTCCAAGGCTCACTTTTAAGGAGGATAAAATTAAATTTAATCAAAGAAAAGGCAAAATAATTGACTAAATTTTTTCCAGGGAAAGAAAAAAATATCAGCCAAGGCGAATGAGCATCCGCAATTATGTAAAAGTATTTTTGTGAAACAATATTAATTTATCATTATTATTTATGTTAGTATATGTAATTTATTTACAAAAATTTCTAAGTAAAAGAGTTTTAATTAATAAGGCTCAACTATGCATTCAAATGTACTCAAATTTTTTTAACAAATTCTTCAGCTTTCTGTTTTCCGGACACATTCAGTAATACGGACATAAACCAAAACTATGTGTGTCCGGATTAACGAGACTACTGTAGTTAAATAAAAAAAAATAAAAAAATCACATTCAAATGTATACAGAGACCAAAGAAAAGTTATCATTATTAGCTCTCACTGTCACTGAACTGAAGCGCTATATTAATTTGCTTTTTTCTATTTCGTATTTGAAATCGTATTTGTCTTGGCTGTAAATTTTATTTAAGGTTAAAGTCTAATTAGTCACTTTCGAAATTTTTTTTTTTACATTTTACGAATGTTGTATATTGTATAAAATTTTTATGATGATCCGAGCAGTATAAGTAATTTTTTCAACCCAAATCTTTCTCTACTTGAACTCATGTTAGAACGCATTTAAAAAACTTTAAGAACGTTTTTCTCAAAACTACGTTTTCACGGACGCCCCACACTATTTCTCCGGTGGGCTGATCCTTCTGAAATTTTAACCACATATTTAACACAAAACAACTTACAAAATAGACTATAATCGTGTTAAAAGATTGATTATAACTATATTTTTTTACAAATAACAGCTGAATAGCAAATAAAATGGTTTTTGTTACTAAAAGTTAACAACAATTGCTAAAAATTAATATTAATAGTCTATTTTATAGTCCTTGTCATATTGAATCTAAAACACTTTGACTTTTTGTTTCAGATAAACAGATGCCGAAATATCGTGTGGGAGCCGAGCTGCCTTCAAATTATTAAAAAACATTAATAAAATTTTTATTTTTGTAAATTAAGACTTCATTTATCATTCCTAACAACTTTTATAAACATATCTTTCATAGCAAGCTCACGAGAAATTCCCAAAAATATCCTATTTTTAGCCGACGAACTAGACTACACCCTTAATATTTCAGGTCTTGTCTTTAAAAAATTGTAAAATTCGGCACAGCTGTGCTCAATATTATTTTTTAAAAATAAAATTGACTCCAGAGTCTGTATTTTTAACGCTGTTGGTTACAATTTTCAAACTTTTTCCGCTTTTGCAAACAAAAACGTTCAACCGGAGCTGAAAAGTAAGTATAGTTAAGTATAAATCTTAAAAGTAAGTATACTTATAAGTATGGAATTTTAGTAAGTATATGAAGCTGAAAATAAGTATGATACTTACAAAGTAAGTATAGTTGGTAACATTACTTATGAACAATAAATAATAAAAAAAAAATTATTTTACCTACAACAACCCTTACTTGTTATGTATTAATATGACAATAAAAGAAGGCGTAATGCATATGGTGAGACAATCACTCAATATTTGTACTTTCGTTCAATTAAACACAACTTTTCCCTTTCTCAATAGATTTTCTTTAACAATAACTTATTTTTTTTCTTAAAAGCACAGGTTTTAAGCAAAAATATCAAAATTAACAATATATATTGATTTTTTCACAAAATTTGCAATTAGTTTGGTTTTTTATTTTTTAATTTTTCAGAAAAACACAAAAAATCCTCAAAAATTTTATTTATTTCGCCGATATCACTTCACCAATTCCGCTTTAACTTGATATATTATTTGTTTGATTATTGTAGGTGGTTCCAGAAATATATGCTATTAAGTGGAACTTTGTGGAATATAACATTAGAAATGGATAGTGGCATTCATTGTACATTCTGACTGTAAGCCATTGTTATTAGTACACGGGGCTGCAGTGATTTAAAATTGCATTGTTCATTATGGGCAACTTTTCAAAGGAACGGATCGTCGATTCAGGGAGTTTTACAGCCGAAAAACTAGCAGAGAAGCAATGAATCTTTAGACAATTGAACATATTTAAAAGACAGTATGACATCGGATGTAAGTTCCTCTTTTAATTTCATAGCACTAAAATTTTGCCCCCTGATATTTCAGCAATATACCATAAAAATAGAGTTAATAAAAACTATCATATCCTGAGTTTTTATCTAACACTTGTTTTATCTTTCTAAATATCTTTCGTCAGTTTAATCATGCGCAAAATTTTTTTTTTTTTTTTTTTTTTTGTCTATAAACAAAGCTACTCTTTTTTTCGAGAGGTAATGTTTTTGATTGAAGGGACTCTATTGTTTAAGGAATATGTTTAAAAATTTGCATTTTTACATTTTTAAGCACAAAAAAAAATTATTTTAAAATTACACTAAAATTACCTTAAAAACCAAAAAGTGCTCTAAAAATTAAAAATGCCCAAAAATGATAATAAAATAACTTAAAAATCGCTAAAAACTACCAAAAAATGCCTTTTATCTAGTAAAAATGACCTGAAAATATTTGGAATTTAGGAAACATAAATGGACGTTCTAAATGACAGAGCTGTAAAGTCTGCATTCATATTCAGAATTTGAAGTACAACTGAATAACAACATAAGAATGCATTCAATGAATGCAAAATTGATTTATACATAAAATTTTTAATTCACATTCAATTTTAAAAAAATGATTAATTAATCATTTCAGTTATTCATTTTCGTTATTCAGAATAATGGATCAATTTTTTTATTCATATGAATGCTATTCACAAAGAATGCCATTCACAAAGAATTACAGAATTTTCAATTATTCTATTTTTATTCATTATTCATTTTTTATTCGTTATTCATTTTTTATTCTTTATTCATTTGTTATTCGTTATTCATTTTTTATTCATTATTCATTTTTTATTCATTATTCATTTTTTATTCATTATTCATTTTTTATTCATTATTCATTTTTTATTCATTATTCATTTTTTATTCATTATTCTTTTTTTATTCATTATTCATTTTTTATTCATTATTCATATTTTATTCATTATTCTTTTTTTATTCATTATTCATTTTTTATTCATTATTCATTTTTTATTCATTATTCACTTTTTATTCATTATTCATTTTTTATTTATTATTCATTTGTTATTCATTATTCATTTGTTATTCATTATTCATTTGTTATTCATTATTCATTTTTTATTCTTTATTCATTTTTTATTCATTTTTTGTCATTGCTTAGGACTCGGGCTATGTTTTTGTTTTATTAATTTGACGATATAGGTAACAACAGCAAAAAATTTTTTATAAATATCTTAAGAAATCAAAAAAAAAACATAACAGACAAACCTAAATCGTCGTCTTCAATCTGTTAAAAAAGCGCAACAAAAAAAATTTAGGAAATCGGTGAGAGAATTCGGTGGCATAAAAAGCATGTTTTATTTGGGCTTACTAGTTTCTAAACGTACGCTTGATCTCTGTTGTCTTAACTTATGAAGAACCAATTCCTCACACCCCGCTGGAATAAGTTTATCGGTTATGACATCAAATTTAAGAGTATGTAGTTGGTTACTACGGTTATCCATTTACCACTGGGACGAAGAAGCAAGCTCGGCATTAATTCGCTGGAAATAGTCATGACTGCGTGCTTAGCTTACTCTGAATTTTATTAACACTCATCCTACCTATTTTTCTTCTATACCTTTTCCTGAACCTCTTCATCAAATTACTAATAATTAACATATCCATCATTTTTATTATTAAACGCAGATAACGGATTATTTATTATTAAGTGTTTTCAATGTATTTATAATGGTATAGAATAAAAACCCATGTATTGATTCGAAAAACAATAATAGCAGGTCAGATTTACCGATTGCGGTAAGTTTAGTGTTAACCTAGTTTGTGTTTGCTTGCTTAGTTTTTGGCAAGCGTACGTTTCTAAGTACTTGAAGTTATTTCATATTTAAGAGGGTAGTTCGGTTACTTTGATTCCTTTCTTCAAAATGTTTTTTTCATGGTTCATTCAGATGAGAAACTCAATTTTTTTACATATCGATGGCTTAATATAGAAAAGGCGTTTTTCTAATAAAAACTTTTTAAATGCAGTTTTTATACAAAATAGGCAACAAATTTACAATCGAAGCTTCCGCAAAAAAACCAGTTACCATTTTCTATATTAATCCATCGATAAAAAGTACAAAAAATTATTTTGAAGTTCTCACCAGTTTTTTTAACTTAAAATACATACTTTTTCTTTGATCATATTACTGCCCAAAAATAAGAAAACTTTGTCCTAATTTGTAAATTTATTAAAGTACCCCTTAAGCAGTTTGATGCAGCTCTTTGGTCCAGATTTGCAAGAATTTTTTATACAGTGAATGTAGAATACGTGGAAATAATGACAGAAGTTACACATAAGTGCGGTGTGGCGCAAGTTTTTTTTTATTAAAAAATGACTTTGTTGCATGCGTTGAAGAAAATTCTATTGATCAGTGAACAAAGAAAATTTTTCAGTGAACGATTTTAGTCTGGCTTAAACTTTGATCAAATAAACATCTTTTACTCCTCTAATATATTTCATAATATAACGTATGCTTAAATCAGGTGTAAAGTGTGTTTTCTTATGTGATAAATATTTTTTGGCATTGTGAAGATCTAACGTGTGTAGATGTTAAAATGTTAAGTGACGGCGATTTTTCCAGCGATGACTACGAAGCTGATCCAACTTATTCCGGAGAAAGTTATCGTAGTTGCAAAAGACATTTTTCTGATGACGAAAAATCTTCAAGCCCAGTAAAGGAAACAAAAAATTTTTTTTCATCGATACTTTTTGAAAAATTTTTCAATATCATAACAGGAGTAAGTTTAAATAAATAGTTTTTAGAAAAAGGGAAGTTATTCGTAGTTATACATTTAGCGTAAGGACACGGATTTCCAAAAACAACGACATGGGATTATAGTTATGTGTAATTTATGCAGAACACAATTGCGAGGCTTTTTACACATCACATCTAATTTTGTGAGGCATTTGCGTTTGAAACATTTGAAAGAATTTAATGATTACAAATCAACCAGGAAAGATTCCGATAAATCAACAAATACAAAACACTTTAACAAATTACTCCTGAGTGTTATAGCAAACAATATGCTCCCAATATCGTTTGTTGAATCTATTTCATTCAGAGAATCGATATCTTTCGCAAATCCAAACCTTAAAGTAATGAGCAGACCAACAGCAACTAAATTGATAACAGAAGAATATTCTCAAAAGATTTCCGAAATAAAAAGTACTATAAAAAATGTTCGATACTTCTGTACGACTGCAGATATATGGTCAACAAAGCACAGAAGCTTTTTTGGTTATACTTGCCACTGGATTGACGAAGATTTTAAAAGACATTCTGTAGCATTAGCATGCAAACGTTTTTCAGGAAGTCATACCTTTGACTGCATACACGACTATATTTTGGAGATAAATGCAAAGTTTCATTTAAATATAGAAAATATAAGAGCAATTGTAACCGATAATGGATCAAATTTTGTTAAAGCGTTTAAGGAATTTGGTATAAACAAAATTGCAATCGATGAAAACCAAGTTGATGAAGATGAAGATGTTGGGGAGCCCACCGAGTTCGAAAAAAACTTTTTTGCTTCTTTATTACCGAAGCATATCAGATACGCAACACATACTTTGAACTTATTGGCCACAAAAGATTTTACAAAAATGTTGAAAGCGGATGTTTTAATGTACCAAAAGCATGTCATTGTAAGTTTTTTAGTACAAACATCTGTAGGTTTTTTATACAAATGTATGTGTTTCTTTTACAGATTATTGAAAAGTGCTCAAGTGTATGGAATAAGGTGAATCGTCCAAAATCATCAGAGCAAATCAAATTGTTATTGGGCTCGCAGTTAAAATATCCCGTTCCTACTCGGTGGAACTCATTATATGATTCATTAAAAAGTCTTTTAATCCATAAGTCTAAATTAAATGAATTATGCAGAACGTTGCAGGTACAATACAAACATTTTTTGATAAGGAATTAACGTATATTGAGGAATACCTGCAACTATTGCAACCGATTGCAAACGGAATAGATTTTCTGCAAAAAATGATGGAATGGTGTATGGATTCCTTCTTCCAACTTTGGCAACTATACGAACCAAATACAGCACGATGCGCAAAAACTGCACGTTCGAGTACTTTACACATACTGTTGCGTCTCTTGAAGAAGCGTTGGAACGCCGGTTCTATAATTACTTTCAATTAAAGGAGGACGTTAATGATGCAATTGTGGCTTCAGTTGTCTGTCCAGAAGCTAAATTTAAGTGGGTGACGGCACTCAATCCATTATTTAATGATTCTAAAGTGTCGGAAATAAGCATGATTGTTAAAAACGAAGTAATGAAAGAACCGGGCTTCTGTACACCGTTAAATAACGCAGACGAGCAGTCAAAAAATAATTACTTCGATTTTGGAATTGCAGGTGTTGTAATAAATTAAATGGTTATAATTTTTATAGTTTTAGACCACAAAAATATGTTTTCTTTTCACATATTTGTAAAGAATCCATTAATACTACTGGAGCTAATGACGCAGAGTATTTTGCTTATTTAGCAGATCCTTCAACTTCACTTGAAATGCTGAATCGTTATCTCACCATAAAGAAGGCATACATCAAATTTAATACTCCCCTACCGTCGTCAGCTGCAGTAGAGAGGCTTTTTTCATTTGCGTCCCTTATCAACACTCCACGGCGTGGAGCACTTTCAGACTCAAATTTTGAAAAACTTATTTTACTAAAAGTAAATAATGAAATTTAATTCTTATTTTTTATATTTATTTTTTAATGTAATTTTTTTTCCAATGTGTTTTTAAAAGTAAAATAAATGAATTTGATTTCGTTACTATGACTTATTGTGAGACAATTTTTTATGATAACTCGGTGAGTATTAGCTTTAAATTTTGTCTCTTTGGAAATGGTATATTCAACCGATTAGTTTTTACCTTTTTAAAGATTAACAGATATCTTTCTGTTCCTGAAGTTAGAGAACGACGCGTTTTATATCAAGTTTTATGTTGGATTTCTTAAACCAATTCTTAAATAAAAATACTTTAATTGTGAGCTATTGATCAAATAAGTTTGAAGAAGGCAACAACAACTCTGTATATATGTATAGACATTTTTTAAATTTTTTTATTCTGTACTTATCAATATCGTCAAATTATTAATGAAAAACGTAGCCCGAGTCCTAAGCAATGACAAAAAAATGAATAAAAAATGAATAAAGAATAAAAAATGAATAATGAATAACAAATGAATAATGAATAAAAAATGAATAATGAATAAAAAAAGAATAATGAATAAAAAATGAATAATGAATAAAAAATTAATAATGAATAAAAAATGAATAATGAATAAAAAAAGAATAATGAATAAAAAATGAATAATGAATAAAAAAAGAATAATGAATAAAAAATGAATAATGAATAAAAAATGAATAATGAATAAAAAATGAATAATGAATAACAAATGATTAATGAATAAAAAATGAATAATGAATAAAAAATGAATAATGAATAACAAATGAATAAAGAATAAAAAATGAATAACGAGTAAAAAATGAATAATGAATAAAAATAGAATAATTGAAAATTCTGTAATTCTTTATGAATGGCATTCTTTGTGAATAGCATTCAAATGAATAAAAAAATTGATTCATTATTCTGAATAACGAAAATGAATAATTGAAATGAATAATTAATCATTTTTTTAAAATTGAGTGTGAATTAAAAATTTTATTTATAAATCAATTTTGCATTCATTGAATGCATTCTTTTTTCGTTATTCATTGATTCATTTTTTTGTGATTTAAATCAAATTGAATGCATTCTTTTACAGCTCTGCTAAATGACATGTCATCGAAATCCTAACCCTGCTTATGACTATGATCAGATCCAATAATAGACTTGAACAGACAAATCACTGCGAAGAAAGCAGCGCCTTTGCCTTCGGATATTTGTCAACTTCTAGTTTCTCTTGAGTTGAAGGCAAGCACTATTTAGATACGCAGTAATCTTTCCAAGACGATATTTTTCATTGGAGGTTGGCATGGTTTTCGTCCGATTTTGCTTATCTTTGAGCTTTACATTATTTTGTAACTAATAAAAGTGCAAGGTTGCGTTTCTATATGCAACTATTTTTAATATTGCACTCTGCTAAAGTTGAAAAAGCATCCCATTAATCCTTCAAGGGTAGCTAACTGGCGAACGCTACATATGCGACAGCCCCCCTCCTCCCTAACTAACAAACATTTTTTATTCTTATTTTAACCCATAAGCCGTCATCCCAAAAATGTCATAAAAAAATTTTGTTCAGCAGGTTTGTTTTAAACGAAACACTGTGCGACGCACTTGACACGACGTTCAAGAAGATTTGATGGTAAGTAATTTAATTAGAGGTAGTTTAAAATATTTATGGCAACGCATTAGAATTGGTGTTTATATTTTTTTTAATGGACTTTGATGGTGAATATAGACTCGGCTAATATTACAGTAATTAAAAAAGAAGGTAGGAGAAGAGTTGAAGGAAATTTAAGTTGACATATAAATATTTTTATACCCGAACACGTTCTATGTACTGAGGGAAATATTAACATCTTGTAGTTTTATATATTTGTATATATATACCTAAAATAATTATCTTAATATATAAAAACGTTGGTGCGTATTAGGGAGTGCAATACCGGAAGCTTTTCTCGATCCCGGGATTATCGGGATTCAAAATTTCAATCGGAATTGTAAACTTTAAGAAGTAAATAATTCAAAACGTTTTGAATACAATTTTTTATTATTTATTACTTGAAACTAAAAAATGTAAATTAATTCATTTGTTAAGTAAAAAAAACCGAAACAAAACACATTAAGGGTATTCACAATTGCGTTGTTTTCAGTGTAGTTTAAAAAACCAAGTGGTATTAATACCACACTTTACCGAGCGGTTTTTATATTTTTTGTTGTTTTATATGAAATTCCTAAAAACCAAAAGTGTGTTAATTTTAAGTACCCCAATGATATGTTTCACGAATGTCGTTTTTAAAGTACCAAAAACAACTGATCGGATGCCAATTATTTTCTAATTGCAAAAATGGAAGAAGTTTAAAATGCAAGTTAAACTTTTTTATGCCATATTTATTATTAAAATATATCAAATTTGATAGTTTATTTATTTGTATAGTAACAAAAAGCTTTAGTGGGAGGTTCCTAACCACAAATTATTTTTTAGAGGATGCTCATAATTGTGGTTTTCAACTTGCCCTTAAGGGAATACCCTTATTGTTAATAAGCACAAAAAACTTAAATAATATTAATGACTAGCAAATTGTATTAATTTAAAAACAAAACACATAAAAAATAAAATACAGAACAGTTTAAGTTTGTATTATATAAATGTTAAGTATTTTTTTAGACACCGTCTTCATGTTTTTTTGTGTGTCCAAATTAAGGTTGGGAAAGACTTATCAAAATTAAATTTTTTGTTTTAATTATTTTTAAAGTAATACATTAAGCTGATCAAAGCGTCTTATTTTTCATTAGAAAGTTTTGTTCGGGTATTATAACAAATATTACCCGCTGATGAGAAACACCGTTCTGATTCTATGCTAGTTGAAGAAATAGTTTTACGATGATCGTAAGCAATTTGTAAGTTTCAATCACAATTGCCTTCAACACAAAACAAAATTATTTCCTAAGTCAGAATATCTGACAATTTCGAAATACATAGCTGACTTCCCGATATTGCAAATTCATCTAAGACTTTGCAAAGTCTTCTCTCCAGTGATTCCCATTCATCGTCGTAACAATCTTTTTCAGCCTCAATAAAAGGTTTTTCTAACCCTATATTCATATCAACTTAAATTGATATGGTTGCATTTACATAAATATTTGTAATAGAAAATTTTTATTTAAAAATCCCGGGATTTAGAGGGACGCAATCTTCCGGGATCCCGGGATTAACTGAATGAAACTAAACGTAAACGAAACGAAACAGTTTGATAACTTATTATTCCGTATGAACCGAACTGCTAGCGTAGTAACTCGTCAACAACAGCTGTGCAAAGTGCGTTTTTATTTTATTTTCATCATTAATTTGTTTCAATTTCATCATTATTTCACTCATCTTTCACAAATCTTTATTTAAAATTAAAAAATGCACAAATTAAATAAAGAAATAACACTCGATTGCCAACTTATCAGCTGATTCAGACGAGTTGAGCAACTCGGTTCATTTTGGGTCAAATCCGTAAACATCCGTAACGAGTGCAGACGTTCGTCAAGTTGCTATCGTCTCGTTTCGTCTATTTTGGTTGGGCCTTATGTCTGACCATCGCAGCTGAGCCACTGAAGCTATCCACCTCTTTTTCCGGGTGGTGCTCCGGATTGTTTTTGTTAGATCCCCTAGGTGGCGCTTGGTCGCTTTTATGAAAATATATGAACTGATTTAACTCAAATTTACACCATATAAAGGCTGTTTTTTTTTTGCTATTTGTTTTTTCAGTGCAAATTTTTTGATACCTCACGCGTGATTCGTAACATGTGGCAAAGCCAAAAATGCTCAGTAAGGTTTGCCATTTCACCATGAAAAGGCTAACAAACGAAAAGCGGTTGCAAATCATTGAATTTTTTTATTAAAATTCGTGCTATGTGATGAAATGAACTATTAAAATGTTGAAGATCCACTTTTTTACCGAAAATTTGTCTTCAGCAATGAAGCTAATTTTTGGCTCAATGGGTACGGCAACAAGCAAAATCACTGAATATGGTCTGAAGGGCAGCCAGAGGCAGTTCAAGAGCGGCCACACTGAAAATGCTTTTTTTTCTGCGGTTTCTGGGCCGGCGGCATCATTGGACCGTACCTTTTCAAAAAATAATGAAAACCGCAACGTTACTGTCAGTTTAAAACCGTAGTGCGACGATTATCGACCGTTTTTTTTGCCCAATATTGAAGAATTGGAATTGGTTAACATGTGCCAGAGCTGTAGAAGAATGCATTCATTTGTGATTTAAAATCATTTAATTTCCAATCAACGATTTGAAAAAATGATTGCATTCATTCATTTAAATCATTTTTTGTTTTTTTTTTATTTAAACTATTTTCTTAGAAGTGACCAAATCGAAATTTATATATTCGTTTCATTCGTAATATAACTGATATTTTGGCATATATTTTACCTTTGTATGATGAATATTAAAGGACCAATAAAATTTGCTACAGAATTTTTTTCCAAAAATCAATATTGTCCACTAAAGTCGCAGTGGAAGAAAAATTTCCAAAAAAATTTCACTACAGTAAAATCAAATTAACTAATAAAGGTTTTGATGCAAATAATAATAACAAATAAATTTTTTAATGCGTGTTAAAATTTGACGAATTTAACGAAAAAACGATAAAAGCGAACTGGCCATTTTAGACCTTAAAAAGACTTTGATCGAGCTTCTATTGATCAATAGTGTTGTGCGTGGTATTAAATGTTTGAACACAATTGATCGAGAACTTGACCTGCGAGTTGTACGCCGACTCCAAAAAGATTTTGTTCTCAAGAAGCTATACATGGAAGAAGCTATGCTTTTTACTCTCTGAGGTGTGCAAAGAAGTGCTGGCCGAACATAAATATAAATTCAACTGAAAGAACATTGAACATTCAATAGAATATTGAAAAATTAAGAAGCAACTAGAACGGACGGCAACCCTGGTAGAGCTAAAGGCTTGATCGAAAAATAACTACTACTTTAACCCTGCGAGACGTATGCTTTTTCAATTTTTGCTCTCTCTCTCTCTCTCTCTCTCGTGAAATTATTTTACTGTAAGTTTTTATTCTCATTTTTAAATAAAAATAGAGTATAATAAAATTTGTTTGAATAACAAGGAAATATGTAATAACACAGTACAACATTTTTCAGTTCATTGATTGCCAACTCAATTCTGAGAACTGTATGTGAAATTAGACCCAAAAAGAAGAATTTCTGCATCATTCGTTTTGTCTTCTTATCAGCCAAAATATTTTTAATATCGATTTGAAGTTAGTACTATAGTATAGATGAATTTATCACGTTTTAGGCCCTGTTGCTTGACATAGCTCGACAACCACTAGCCCGATTTAGTTGAAATATTTTAAAAAATTAAGAATTACAATTCCCTTAATCTGTTCATATATTGTTTTCCTATAAAAGCAACAGTTTCCAAGTTAAAAATAAGCGCATGAAGAAAACAAATATTTTTTTTTTAATTCATAAAAATACAAAACGGAAATAAGTTTCAAGTCTAGTTACTTTTTCGCAAAATCACATAACCTATGAGCAAAATGAGACAAAGATCATGAAAATCGATGCACGCGTTTCGCTTTTATTCTCAGAATTGAGTTGGCATATCATGTGTTGTACTGTGTAATGCCATGAAGGTACAAAAAAAATTGTTTAATTGCTATAAACATAATATTAAGCCAGGCAAACAATTACACGTCTGATAGACATATGGTTAACTTTTGAGCGACTTCTTATAAGGTTATCAAAGCAGAGTTAAGATTAAATGGCCGATGAGAACGTTAAAGTTCATAAGACTTTAACAGTGGGTTGGGCACAGCTGAATCATTCAAGACTACTGAAGAGAAAATATAGCAATTTTTGAAACAGGCTGTCAAGTCTGCTGTGTGATTGACTCTATGCAGAGTTGTTTTTGTTGTTGCCTTCATCAAAATTACTTGACCTAATAAGCTCACAATTAAATTCATGTTAAAATTCAAAGAAAAGATCACAACTAATTATCAAAAAACATTCTATCTTAGGTGGGCATTGGATCCGGTCTACCGCAGTTCCTTAGCAGACAGGCCAAGGACTATACCCAGTAGGTTACGGCGGCCACATTTGCAGAGTTTAGCGAGTTTTATAATTCATATGCTAATATAGTCCGATACAGTTAATTAAGTAATCAAAAAAGGATATGTCTAAGATGCAAGAGGAAAAGTGAACCGAAGAAGAGGCAATATGTTGAGAAGATATCGATGGATACAAGCACATATCCAGGAGGAAAATAATCTCACAGTTGCTTACATGCCATGACGGTTTATAACGGGAAAAATTAACCAGGCTTTCAAGAAGTTCTGCCCAAAGTCTCGAAGCCGCAAACCTACAATTGAGAGTTGATGGACCAGCGACCTCAAAAAGAGGCGATCAGAGATCAGAAAACTTCACCGGAAAGCCATCTTAAGCAAACTTGAGCAAGACTGGACAACATATCGATCCACGTTAAATGCCTATACAAGGATAGTAAGAACAGCAAAGCGAACATTTTGAACAAATTTCTGCGAGTCCATTGAGGATACCAGTGAAGCCGTCAGGCTTCGAAAGACACTACCCAAAGACCCATCGGTCTCGGGATACATTAACCCTCCTAGTGGCTAGTTAGTATTTGCCTACATGCTGTGGCTAGTGTAACGATATCGTCAAAGCCATTTTTTAATCCCTTCAAAAATAATTTTTGACCAAAATTTTTTTTTAAGGTTTTAGTTCATTTCAATTAAAGGAAAAAAAGTGTTTGGCCAAAATTTCCACTCAGTTTTGAGGCAAAAATTTCGGAATAGCCGAAAACGACCATTTTTTCGTAATGTCGTAAAAAGTAGGGGGACGATATCGTTACACTAGTCACACGGAGGGTTAAGAGGTCCGACGGCTCCTGGAAAGAATCCTGCCAAGAAACACTTTTGCTACTCATGGTAACTCATTTCCCAGGTGCTAACAACGGAGCTAACAGCAACCTGGTAATGACAATACCAGAACCCTTACAGAGACTCCACAACATTATTGCAAAGGCAACTGTAGAATGGTCGATTGGGTCTTTCAAGTCCTACAAATCTGGAGGGCCTGATGGAATCCTGCCAGCCATGATGCAACATGCCCTTCCCAGAATCATGGCCTGGCTTATAGCAATCTTCACCGGTTGTCTCAAGACAGGATATGATCCAAAAATTTGGAGAGAAGTGCGAGTTGTTTTCATTCCTAAAGCTGGGGAACCGATGCACACAGCGCCAAGGGATTACAGGGCTATTACTCTCTCATCGTTCATAATGAAAGCGCTAGAGAGAATAATAGATCTTCACATAAGAGAATCCTTGAACGATACCAATCTTTACAGTGTGCTGCACGCCTACCTTAAGAGTAAATCAGTGGAAACGGAATGAGTTAGTTTCAGTCATGGAAGGAACCCTTCATCACAAAGAATAGGCTTTAGCAACTTTTTTGGACATCGAAGGCGCATTCAACAATGTGAATACAGATTCCATAAAGAATGCTCTGGTAGACAAAGGATTCAACAGTAAAATAGCCCAGTGAATTTATAAAATGCTCAACAGCAGATGTATAAGCTCACAAATGGGAATGAGCGTGGTGAGGAAAGTGTTCACAAGAGGCACACCGCAGGGACGAGTCGTATCTCCCTTGCTATGGCTGATTGTGGTTGACAAAATTCTCACTAAACTCAAAACTGGTGGAACAAAAGTGGTAGCCTATGCCGATGACGTCGCCATCCTAATATGCGGGAAATACCTGCAAACAGTTAGCCAACTAATGACTGGGGCATTGAACGAGCTATGGCGGTGGGCAGAATCAAATGGACTTGGTGTAAACCAAACCAAGACCTTGTTCTGTTAACAAGAAGAAAAATAGAAAGATTCACATTACCGAAACTGAACGCAGTAACTCTCAAGCTTTCCACGGAAGCTGAATACCTTGGAATTATCCTTGATAACAAGCTGAGCTGGAAAAACAACACAGAAAAAAGAAGGAAAAGAGCACTATGCGCTCTTTACACATGTCAGAGAGTCTTTGACAGGAAATGGTGACTGTTCTTACCTACGGCTCTCTTGTATGGTGGACGATAGCGCACAAAAAGAGCTACCTTAGCTCCCCAACAGGAGTCCAAAGGTTAGCATGCATAGAAGTAATAGGAGCCATGAGATCAACGCCACATTCGGGTCTGGAAACGATGCTAAATCTTCTCCCCATAGAAGAGGTCTCTAACTGTTCGACGACCAAAAGCGCGATTCGCCTCAACGAATCACAAGCCTGGAGGAACAACTTTTACGAACATGCATCTATTCTGAATCTCTTTGGAACCGAGGAATCAAAAAGAACAACCGACTATATCATACCCAGTGTGAGATTCGGCACAGAATACACCACATCCATCCCCAGCAGACAAGAATGGGAAGAAACGGCAATCTCCAATTATATACTGATAGTTCCAAAATGGAAAACGGAACTGGATCAGGTGTATACTGTGAAACGCTACAAATCAAACGCTCAAAAAATTTATTATTAAAATTTCTACAAATGATATTAGTAAACAAAATATTATTCGTACATTCTAAAGGGTGTTTTTTTTTAGAGGTTCGTTTTTCGAATAGAGATAAAACTGGCATTTTGTGGTCAAATCTGGCAACTCTAATGTCATTTATGTTCAGTTTGGTTTGCCATTGCATCATGAACAGGTTGACAAAAGAACAACGCTTGCAAATCGTGCAAATTTATTTCGAAAATAATGGTTCAGTTCGCGAAGTTTACCGCAAGCTCCGTCCATTTTATGGTCGACATAATCGTCCATCAGAGCAATTAATTCGGTTAACCATGGGTTGTTTTCGCACTACGTTTACTCTATGTGATAATACGCATCCGCAGAGACGTCGAACAGTGCGCACCGAAGAAACAATTGCCGTTGTAGACCAAAATGTTGAAGAGGACCCGAATGAATCGATTCGCCACCGTGCACAGCAATTGGAGCTTTGTCCATCAACTTTATGGAAGATTTTGCGCAAAGATCTTGGCTTGCGACCTTACAAGATCCAGCTTGTGCAAGAATTAAAGCCGCGAGACCATGCAATGCGTCGTGATTTTGGTGTATGGGCTGAAAATGAGATTGATCTCGATGCTGATTTTCATCGCAAAATTTTGTTCAGTGATGAGGCTCATTTTTGGTTGAATGGCTACGTCAACAAGCAAAATTGCCGCATTTGGAGTGAAGAGAATCCACATGAGACCCTTGAGACGCCATTACAACTACAAAAACTGACTGTTTGGTGTGCTCTATGGGCTGGTGGAGTCATTGGGCCATACTTCTTCCGAAATAATGCTGGAGAGTCAGTTACCGTTAATGGAGACCGGTATAGAGCCATGATAACCGACTATTTTGTTCCCGAATTGGATGGCATGAATGTGGATGAGTTGTGGTTCCAACAAGACGGCGCTACATGCCACACAGCGCACGTCACAATCGATTTATTGAAGGAAACATTCGATGAGCGCATAATTTCGCGGAATGGACCTGTCAATTGGCCACCAAGATCGTGTGATTTGACACCATTGGATTATTTTCTTTGGGGATATGTGAAGTCGCTCGTCTACGCCAACAAACCAGAAACGTTAGGGGACTTGGAAGCCAACATTCGTGGCGTTATTGCCGACATACGGCCCCATATGCTCGAAAAAGTGGTTGAAAATTGGACCTGTAGAATTCGCTTTATTCGAGCCAGCCGTGGCGGCCACATGCCCGAAATCATATTTAAACATTAATGGCATAAAATTATCCTTCCAATGAAGCCAAATTGATGGACATTAAAACGATTTTCTTGTGTTTTATTTCAATTCGAAGTTCTATACCTCTAAAAAAAACACCCTTTACAAATATTCGTACAATATACAAAGTATTTTTATTGTGATATCTTTACGAATTCATTCGTAAAATTTTTCTAATACCTGATGTAGTATCTATGAATATATTGGTTTTATATACTAATGATAGTCATAATCAAAAACATATCAGTTCGTATTAGTGCATTGTACGAATGATTGTGTACATATAAATAATAATTTTCGTAAAGTTCTCTTACGAATATTTTCGTAATTTCTTTCATTACATTCGTAGTATTTACTAATGCTTTCGTACTATTTACGAATGAAAAATAATATTAGTAGAAATGATTCATTCGTATGCTGATCGTGCGAATTATGAGTAGAATGTACGAATTATGAGTAGAGTTTAAAAAATTTCAAACCGAAATCGTTCAGCCTTGTTTGTCGAACATCTATAGAACATAAGAAACTGTATGATTTTAATGTGACTGTAGCGTAACGGTAGAGTGCGTGGCCAGTAAGCGAAAGAGCCGAGTTTCAAACCTCAGCTCAGACAGAATTTTTTTTTATGCCTTTTTTTTAGGAATACTAATAAAGTATTCGCAATATGTACTAATATACGTCGATTTCACGAATCCTATTCGTGGCTGAAAACTACGAATAAAATTCGTGGAATGGATGCAGTAATTAGTAATATTTACACACAAATATGTTTGAGTGTACCTGCAGCTTTATTTTATAAAAACGATAAAATCTCTTCAAATACCACAACAATTACTTTAAGGATTGAACTTTAGCACATAAGCTTTGATCTCAAATACGCTCTCCGAGTTTCAAATTTAGCAAAAAAGAATGACAACTCTTAATAACTTCCATTCAGAGTAACGTCATTAACATAGTCAGAACTTTATAAATTCCACAAAATTTAATAAAATTAATTGATATTTTAGACATAAGGTTTATATTTTAAAAATAGTCTGAATTTTGAATATGCACAAATAGAATGAAAACCACATATTTTCCCCAAACAAAGTGGCATTTCAAAAATAATATGGCATTCACAGCTTGGGACGTATTGAAACATTGCTGCAGGGGGATTTTAACTTAGGCCCAGTCGAAGATAATTACTTACTAGTTTTATATCCAATAAGATACATCCATAAACTTTTCAGTTATTGCTACTGTATTTAGATATTTTGCTATTGCAAAATAAATTTGAAAACTTTCAGTTTTTAATTGAAACCCGTCAAATACAAAGAGTTTCATTATTTCAAAACAGAAGAGCGCCAACTTCCTAAATCTTTATGTTTGCTGCTTTTAAATTATAATCCCATAAAACAAAACAAAACAAAACATAACATCAGCACATAATAACATAGATACAAAGATACTAAGGCACACAAACACTTAAAGCAACGATAGCTTATAGAACATAAATGCTAAGGCAGAGCTACACGAAGCAACAGCATCTTATTGCTGTTAGCTTGGCGTGATTTCTATTTAGAGAGTCGAATGACCTTTTTCGGATATTAAAGTTTAACAAAGATAGCAACGTCAGTGTTTCCGTGCTGGGAAAGAGTAGAAGAGTTCCATGTAGCTTCATTTTTTGATAACTTTAAAAATAATCTAAAAAACCTTTGGGAACGTTTTACATATGTATTTCGCTTCATTTATTTCGTCTAATAGAAAACCGTGACTTTTTTACTTCAAAACAAAAACATTTTTATTTTGTGACTACTAAGTGTTTTCATAAGACGGTGAAGTGGCTTTTTTGTTTTTTTTTTTTTTGCCCAAACTGTGTGCCTACATTTGTACACTTTATGTATAAAAAACACTTCATAATTAATAATAACTAACAAAAATTATCATCAATTTATGGTGGTGTCAATTACTTTATTCATTTCATATTCTTTGTATTTTAAATGTTGAATCATCAAATCAATTGACACAACAACGCAACAAAGACACTTGAGTCATTCTCGAACAGTTTTACTTTATTGCGTGATAATTTGTTATCCGTTATAGCGAAATTATAAAAACAATATTTTTAATTAACTAATGCCCTCGACGGAAATAATGTAACTTCTGTTAAGGTTACAAATAGTTAATCAACCTGAGCAGAATTTTCATTTTAAAACAAAAGATAGTGTCAAAAGTAATGACTGAAAAAATCACTAAAAGCTAGAGTGAACATTGTACATTTAGCAACAGAAAACTGGAATTTTTTGGTAACATTAGTAAATTACAAGACAGAGTTTTTTAATTTAAAACACACATTGCTTTTTTTATTTCGTTATATTTATGTTAGGTTAGGTTAGGTTAGATAAGGTTAGGTTAGGTTAGGTTAGGATAGGCTAGGATAGGTTAGGATAGGTTAGGTTAGGTTAGGTTAGGTTAGGTTACGTTAGGTTAGGTTAGTTATGTTGCCTTTTGAATGAGTCCCACATAGACTATTTCTATCCTTAGTGGTAACGGTAAAAGGAGCCTTAGTAAAGTGCTGTTAGGATTAACGTTGAATTCGCAAATCTTACGCAAAAAACATTAAAATTGTCGCTATTTAACGAATTCTTATCCGAGTTCGATGTTCTTGAGTTCAATGAAGTTGTATTTTACGTGCAATTAGCTTTTGTTAAAAAACAAATGTTATATATGGAATACTATTGAATTAAAATTTATAGAAACACAATTTTTTTTGTATGTTAAAGAAAAGTACAAGAATTTGCTTCGATAAACGCGTCATTTTGCGTTTTATCGGATTTCTTTTTACATAGATTTTTTGAGCGAAATTCTACGGAAAAGAAGTTTTTTTTATTTTTTCATTTCCAACAACTCAAATGGCTTTAAAAATTCAATGAATGTCAGTACAACAAAATTCGAACACTTCAACTTTAAACATTAATTGAAAAAAAATTGTCACTACATTGTGAGTTCAAATCAGCTGCGATGGCCTCTCGACATGTCCCTCTTTAAGAATTGCTATAAAGTTTAGTTGTGCTTTTTTGTTTTTTCTGATTTCGTCGCACTGTAATTCAAGAAAAAAAATATTTGCTATCAACATTTTAAGTCGACTTTTTTTTGAGCGCGAGTATACTTCCATTCGTTTTTGCTCTTATGAATAGAAAGCAGGAACCGTTACTGTTATGACTTTTTTAAAAAAATTCAACAAGTAATCGATATATTTTTAGAGATTTTTTTCAATATCAAACAACAATTAAGATTTGACTTATATTTTTTTGATCAAAAATAAAAGTTGAAATTTTACTTTTTTTAATCATACAAAATTTATAATTTGACTATAAATTTGATTATAAAAAAATAACAGTTAAAATTTTTAAGAATATGTTGATTTTATATGACTTAAATGCAAATTCTAAATGTTTGATAGTTTTAAATCATACTTGATTTTAAATACAAATTCTAGTTGTTTGATAGTTTAAAATCGTTTATTGAGCTTTAGGTCAAAGTTAGCAAATATATCAGCAGAAATCTAAAAACAAATTCAGTAATCATGCTTCCAGCAGACTGTTGGACTCCATAATAATAACATAAGCATAAAGACTAAAGTAAAGCAAAAATACAACAACAAATGTGAGCATGTGAAATGGGAGAAAAACTGAGAAATTGGCACTTAAAATCTCATCGCCTCTGTGGTGCAGTGCGCTAGTGCGTGCTTACAAGGCGTATCACAAAGATTTCTGATGAAGCCTTTAGCATGGCCGAAATTGCAATAAAATCAGCTAGTGATTTTTTCCTTTTCATATTGAAAAAACGTTGTTGTTGTTGTTGTTGTTTCTTTTGAAAAGATTCGTTGGAACAATTAATTGTTCTAACATTGACCTAAGGCTCAATAAACGATTTTAAACTATCAAACAACTAACATTTGTGTTTAAAATCAGGTATGATTTAAACTATCAAACATTTAGAATTTGTATTTAAATCATATAAAATCAACATAATAAATAACAAGGTCATTTAGAAAAACTTTAATTTTTTATTATTATTATTTCTTAGCTGACAAGCTATATTCAAAAATCGAATAGGCTTATTTTTTCCGTCTGGCTTTTTGAATAGAAATTTCGAAAATAAATGCTATTTTCGGTCCCTGATAAAAAGTCATCGGACAATGTTCCTCACATTTTTTTAACTATTAATATCACTTATTTGGACTAAACGGTTTTCATCGCCGATTATGGAGTTGGAGTACATATTTTGAAACAAAAGAATTAGATTTGTAAAAATTAGATTCGGTCCGTTTTTTGAGGATCGTTGCGGCCATAATCCCAAATTTTTTTTTACAATGTGCCAAAGCCGAGGGCTTAGATTTTGGTAATCTACGAAATGGTAAATCTGCAAAAAAAATGAAAAATTGCGTCTTTTTTATATATAAAGCTTTTCTGCACAATAAACTACAAGATTTGTTTTAAAACTGAAATGGCAAAATGACGAACATTTAAGAAAAATTTAAATTTTTCTCTATGACAATGTTGTTTCTAGATATTTCATACAAATTGTGGTAGATTATTATTACTGAGGAGAACTTGTTGATATACAAAACAAAACAAACTTTGTGACAATTTTCCTAGCCATAGTTGAATTAAGAAGGTGTTAGTGTTTTTTCCCTACAGAAAAAATTTTGCTGGATCTGTCAAAAAATTGTGACGGAAAGAAGGAAAATAAGTGTAAAATCTTTATATGTGACCTTCTCCGAGAAAAGGGACCTAGTGTGTGAAAATTAAGTTTTGAGAAAAACGCATTTAAAGTTTCAACCTTCAGTTGGGAGATGAGATTTGGTATGGTTAGTTATTTGGTATGTGGTAACGTATTTTTTCGCTTTTAGTGTGAGAAACGCCGCTCTCTGTTCGCTCTCAGCAGGCTATCTGTTCGCTCTCAGCAAAGGGTTGCTAAGCAAGAATTGGAATAGATATGCGTATACCAATACGAAAAAAATCGAAAAATAAATCTGAACCTGCCAGCAAAAAAAAAATCGAAGCACCGGATCACGAGAAAAAGAAAGCTGAAGTCAAAGCGCCGAAAAAAGAAAAAACTGAAATTGTCAAACGGAAGAAAATCTAAGTTTCAGATCACGAAACAACGAAAAAAAGTCCAAACTCCAAAAAAATTCAAAGACTGACGAAAAAAAAACAATTTAAAACCAAAAAAATTAAAAAAAAAATAATTTTAATGTTTTTCTCATTTTTATCGATTTTCCCAAGTTCATTAAAAAAATTTATAAATTTTTATCAGAAATCTAACTCATTTTTTCTTATTCTAAACTCTTTTAGGTACCAGGATCCACTCTTAAGTCCAAACCCGTTTTTTGACACACTAGGTCCCTTTTCTCGGAGAAGATCACATATATTTTTTAATTTAAAAAAAAAAAATTTTGTATTTATTTTGGTAGCAAATGGCGGTTGTGTTAATAATTTTTATTTATATGATCGAAAAAAATCTATTTAAAATAACTTATACCTAAGCGAAGAGAATAGCGATAAAAAATTATTTTTATTTCTGGTGGAAAAAATATAAATAAAAAATAACTTTTATATCTGACCGAAAAATATAAATAAAAATAACTTTTTAACCTGATCGAAAAATATCGATCAAAAATAATTTTTATTTCTGTTCGAAAAAATAACAGAACCCGAGTAAAAATATTAGCGGCGAACAGCGGTCGAACATGGGACGCACGCCTGTACAAGGATCGAACATGGCCTGAAATAATCCAGAAAGCCTAGCAGTCGCAAGTTGAGTCGAAAAACAGTTGAAGAACGGCCGAACAAGGCCTACACTAAGTTTTACGGCCGTTGTACGCCACCAAATGTTTCTAAGCTCTAATTCGACAGCAAACATATGCGCAACAAAAGCAAGCCTAACTCGGCAATGCTGATGTTGATAGTATCGCCATTTGCGTGTGGCGCAAAATAATTTGTTGTGTATGAAGTTAATTAAAAAATCTGCTCATTTTTATTGTAGAATAATCGCTGTAAGGCCGATGAACGGCCGCTGTACGCCCTTTGTACAACCGAAATTATTTCAAAACGGCCTCTGTATGGCCGCTGTACGACCCATGTACGGCCTCTTTTTCCCAAAAATGTCCTGCACACAGCATTTGTACGACTGAGAAAAATATAAAAAATAAACACTTGTTCGGCCACTGTTTGGCCTTAGCTAAAAAAGTTTTAATTTTTACTAGGGAAAAGACTATAAAATTATTGATTGATAGCAAAAGCCGTTATTTACAGTCACTGAAGGAAACTAACGCTAAGGCACCGAATACTGACCGCTTATCAGGACGTTTGCTTGAATCTCCTAGAAGATATATAAGTATTGTATGTAATTTAACTAAAATTGACCTGTTCATTGTTAAACATGTTTCCCCGCGAAAAACAAGATAAAAATATTGAAATTATAGTTTTTATTTCTAGTTTTTTATTTTCTTTCAAACTAATGCAAGAAAACACAAGTTGCACCGATTTCCGACCAGCCTGTGATGAATTTACCTGATTCCGACCACTAAAGTACCTGATTCCGACCGCCAATGTAACAATAAGAAAAATAAACTTCGTTACATTTAAATTAAAAAGATAATATAATTTTTTGAACATTTTACCTTTAGCTAAAATGGACTTTTTTTACTTTTTCTTTTTCAAAATGTGTATTTGGAGCTAAAAAAGTGAATAGTGAAAAATAAGAAGTCGCTCGCAAGACGTTTGAAAGTTATAGGGGTCCAAAGTTAGGAAGAATGGCCTTAAAAACTTGCTGTAATTTTTTAAATTTTCCTAGAAAAGTAAGCATTATGGGTATCAAAAGAAAGGTAATACGAGCACCTATTCAACGAGGCATCAAACATTAAAATCCATGCATAACTTTTTAAGATATAACTTATTTTATACTTTAATATTTTCGTTTTGTAGTGTTAAAAACAATATTCAGTACAAGGGCAAAACACTATTAAGCTGGAAGTCCAAATTATATAAAAAAACAAGGAATAATTGCAATTTAAGTAACAAAGGTATAACTAGTTACATATACGATGTAACATATATGATGGAGGAATATTTACGAAGTTAAATAGTTACATGAATGATTGAGGAAGAAAGGGCCACACTCGAGAAATTTTTAAAACATTTACAGAGTAATTTGTTAAAAGCCATAAACAATTTTTGTAAAAATTTTTGAAATATTTAGGAACTGTTAAATAAACGGTGAATAAATAAAGCGCCGCAGGCGAAAAATTGTTATTAAAAATCAATTTTTTTTTGTCTTTTAAATTATCTTTATTTTTTTACATTCAAATTCATGGAATTAATTTTTGTCGTTTTTACATTCGAATTCATGGAATTAATTTTTGGCGTTTTTATTTTAATCCAAAATTTTGATGCAAAATAGTTGGTACATAAAAAGAAAGTAATTAATGGAATTTTATGGTTAATAGCTTATAGAATAGCCTTTCTTTTAATACCCATTTTGCTTTGTTTTGTTTATATATAGCAAAGATATCGCAAGTTTTTTTAGCCCATTTTTCAACTTTGGACCCCTATAACTTCTAAACCAGATGAGAGCGACTATTAATTTTTTCAGATTTGGAATAAGAAGGCCTTAATACATATGTTCTACGAAAAAAAAGTGAAAAAATTTAATTTTAGCTAAAGGTTAAATATTCCTAATTTTTCAAATAATTTGATTAAAAACTTTTAGTTTTAAGCAAAAAAAAAAAATTAACATATTTATAACAACTAACATTTATCACAATTCTTACTCAGATCACTTACATAAATAAAAATAATAAGGATTTAGTTGTTTAAAAATAATATTTCAATTTTAAAAACATGAAAACCTAAGAAATGTAGTTTTAAGTATAAAAACTAACATTAATCAGATTTCTTACGAAGATCATTAAGTTCAGTGAAATAAAAGGAAATACGAGGCGATGTTAGGTAAGGACTTTGAATTTTACAGATCACACATCACATCCTTTTCAGGCCACTTCCAGAAGTTTCCAGTCATCGTCAATGTCTTCACATTTAAGCAATTATCAATAGTGTGAACTACAATTACAGGAAAATATTCCCCTTCATATCGGATGATCTTATATATAAAAATGAATGTTTGTTTGTTTGTTTGTTACTTCGATATGCGCTGCAATACCGTTCATCCGATTGCGATAAAACTTTGTCAACTTATTGCTTGCACTTACGCGAACAATATAGGCATATTTAAAATTCGCCACATCCCCTTTTACCGCCCAAAAATCAATAGAAATGCTATATTTAAGACAGTTTTTGTCGCATTAAACTAAAATTTAGTAATTAAGTTCGTATGATAACTATCGGTAGCTATACTTAAAATGGGCGTGGTCCCACTATAGCTACGCCTACTTTTAAGAAAAGATAAAGAGACTTCGAAATTACTGGTCCTATCGAGCTAAAATTTTGGCAGTGGATTTGTTTCGAGGACGAGATGGTTTAAGAACAAATTACCACACCCCCTTTTACCGCCCACAAATATATAAAAAATTCGCGAGTTATGGGTCGCACAGCCTCGAAATTCGATATTCAACCACAATTTACACATGTCGTTCCACTGATGACATTTTATGGGAGTTAAACAAGGGCGAGTGGAATCTCCGATACAATCAAAAACTTGCGATATCGAATAGTTTTGGAGTTACAGGTCACACAGCATCGGAATTCAGTATTTGACATCAATTTATACATGCAGTTTCATTAATAACATTTTATTGGCGTTGGAAACGGTGGAGTTTCACCTGCCAAAACAACCATACAACCAAAATTTGTGCTATCGAATAGCTTTGAAGTTATAGGTCGCACAGCATCGAAATTCAGAAATCGACCTGAATTTACAAATTCAGTTTTACTGAAAACATTTTATGGCGTTGAACAAGTACAGCCCAGACATGCAAAATCGAATAGCTTTAAAGTTATGGATAACACAGCGTCAGAATTCAGTATTCGACCTCAATTCATACATGCAGTCTCATTAATAACATTTTATGGACGTAGGAAAAGGGGGACTAGCATCTCCCATACAACCCAGATTTGAGCTATCGAATAGCTTTGGAATTATAGGTCGCACAGCTTCGGAATTCAGTATTCGATCCGAATTTACACATGCACTTTCATTGGTAACATTTTTTGGGCGTTGGACAAGGGAGAGTGACACCTCCCATACAACCCAAATTTGCGATATCGAATAGCTTCTGAGTTATTTCTCGCACAGTGTTGGAAATCATTATTCGATCTAAATGTACACATGCCATTTCATTGATTAAATTTTATGGGCATTTGCTAAGGGACCTCTTATTTGGCCTAAATTTACGATATCGAATTGCTTTGGAGTTATAGGTCGCACAGCGTCGGAATTCCGAATTCGACCTTAATTTACACATTCAATTTCATTGATCACATATAATGGGCGTTGGTCATGGGGGCGTTGGTCGAGGGGGCGTTGGTCAAGAGGGCGTTGGTCATGGGGGCGTTGCACCTCCCATACAACCCAAATTTGGGATATCTAGCAGTTTTGGATTTATAGGTCGCACAGCATCGAAATTCAGTATTCGATCTCAATTTACACATGCAAGGAAGCGTGGCAGCAACGCGCCGGTTTTCAGCTAGTAATATATAGTATGCTCCTTTTGAATAGTCTTCTGTTTCATTTAAGCCCTTTTTTACGGCCGTATTTTTGAGTTTGAGTTATTTCTAATACTTTTTTTGTTTCCTTATTATTCAAGTTGTCTTTTCGTTTTTGAGCTCTACAATCCATTTGACTAGAATATTTTCTTCCTCTATTGTTAACACTGTCAGACTACCAACATTTCCAGGACTTTTGGTATTTATTTTGTAAAAGATCTATGAAGATAGTCTTTGAAACGTTGTTAAGGCAGCTTGCCTAATACTATATTTTTCTCTTTTAACACTAATTAAAGCTTCTCCTAGATTTTTGCGAGGAAAGTTGAACGTTTTTGCAATCCATGATGGTTAAAAAAAACAAACGTTTGCGTTCTAGACACTTTGTGGGTACTAGTATCCGACCGAGGCGAAAATATAAAAAATTAAATATGCCCTGTTTCCGACCATATTCAGATGCATTTTTTTTTAATAAATCTGTGATCACAAGGAATAACGACTAAGCTCAATGTATCGTAAAAAACGCTATTTTAACTGCACAAACTACGACCCATTTTTTTGAAATATATGAACCGTTACAAACAAAATATGTGCAGACATAAGTGATGATCAATTCTAGGCAAAAAATGGATATCTGCATACTTCCAAAAATTGGCAATAAAGTGAATTCTATATCGCTTTTTTACGATATCTTGAGTTTAGTCAGTATTCCTTGTGACAACAGAAATAACTGTAGTATAAACTTGAATGTCCCAAGCAGTGTCAAAGGTTACACAAAGAGAATAAAAATTAATGTAAAGTTTAAATATAAATTGATAAAGCAATTATATGTTCAAACAGGGAAATAAGATAAGACCGTAGAAGTTTTAAGTCAAATTATGGCAAATCTTATTGACTTATGCCCCTATTATGTATTACAACTCAACTTAAGTTGACTAGATTCAACTAATTTTTTTTCTCATAATTTATTACATACATTCCAGTTGAACTATGTTGTTTGAAAATTCTTAAAAGATTAAGCAAACTACATGGTTCAACTAAAATAAATGTAATACGTTATATGAAAAAAATTTAGTTGAATCTAGTCAACTTAAGTTGAGTTATTTTACATAATAGGGGCATTAAACTAGGTCGTATACAAGTTCTAGCAAGAATGTCGTATACATACTAGGAAGAATTATACGTTTACAGCCTTATGGAATAGATTTTCTTAAACAAACGATCAATGCTTGTTTAGTTACGCACTGTTTGAGGCTTTACGCATCCTCTACGCAACCTTGCTGAAATTGTTGTTCATAACCATTTTTTTATTCATTGCTTAATTTTGTAAGGTTTGTGTCAAAACAATTGAAACTCTTTTACAAAAACGAAGAATTCTTGTACATTTGCAAATCTGTTACTAAAAAAAGGCTAAAAAGGCTGCATATGGAGCATGTCTGTTATATAAATATCATATGCATCAACCTTAATCAAAACGACGACAAAAAAGTTTAAGTTAAATTTACGCAGCCTTTAAACGCAAATTGTCGGCGTTGAAGTTACGCAGATCTTACACAAGCCCGAAAAGCATTTATGAATAACGATGTGTTGTTTAAAGCTGGTTTAAGGTTACGCAGCCTTTAAAATGAGATTATGAATAAGGCTGTTAAAGTTTTATTAAGCACTAAAATTCTCCTTTCTACGAAGCGTAAAAATTCTGTTACCGACCAAATTCCGACCACTTTTATTTACCTCATACAACTTTTAAATTTATTTAAAAAGTAGAAAGTAATTATTTCATAGTTATGATTAAAATTTATATATGCATTAGGATGGTCTAAAAGTACTTTTTTCAAAAATGTTAACCTCCCAAGATAGCAAGTTATTCTTCATGGACTTAAAATATGTTACCAAAAAATCGTTTCAAAAGAAATTAATTTTTGAGCCATCCCAAGCAATAATAGTTTCGACAATAAACAAGCCAAATACCTCCAAACTCTTATGAACGCCCTTTTACAAAGAAGGCAGGTTTAACAAAGTAGGCAGAGCTTATTGCGATTTCTGGCAAAAAACACTTAACGCATTAAGGAATATAACTAAAATAATTTCTTTTTTTTTAGCTAAATTAGATAACTAATTCAAATGGAAAAGCGCAGTCAAAGTGAAATTTATTTGATTAATCAGCAAATTTCTAGTATTTCTAAAGGCGCGTTTATAGCGCCAGCTTACGACTGACTTATTTCGAGCTGAGAGAATAACCTTGAAAACACTACAAATACAATCATATGAAATCAGCTGAAAGTGCGTATAGTGCCAGCTGAATCATCAGCTTAAAGCTGCTGGTGCATAGTTTTTCAGCGCGCTGGTTCATGCTTTCTCACTTGCTCGCATGGTTTTGTTATTTTTGTTTCATTACGCATGTTATTTTTAAAGTTTTTCCTAAAAACTTACTAATAACGAAGCAAATAAACATATCGAGGATCTAAAAACAATGGCCCATTATCATATTTAAAATAAAAGTCGACTCTAAATTTAGTATAAGCATTTTTTACAGTTTTTTAATATAATATGTTGTCAAAAAGCTTGCACTAAATTTAAAGTCGACTTTATTTTGACTATGATAATGAGCCAATGAAAAAACGAAACACACAATAGCTGCGTTAACACCTAAAAAAAAATTTTAAAGATCCAAATATTCTTCATACTATTTTTTCCTGTTTTCTAAAGCGCTCCGTCCTTCAATATACAATAAATCAATAATCTTTAAACGCATTTTTCTAGAAACTATGCACTGTTAAAATATTTTCATACACAGAAATCCCTGTACAGCAACGCAAAACAAGGGGAATGCAAAATGATGATAAGCTGCCTTTTTCGCGTCTTTTTTTTCTCCGCTGGTTCTTCGCTATTTGTGATCTTTTGAATGCCCACAGCAACAGCACAACGGCTATTATTGCGAAAATATAACAGCCGTGCTGTCGCTGAGAAACCCATTGAAGCAAAAGAGAACGCGCGACTTGCATTTCCTTCTTTCGCATGTCTGCCATTAGTCGGCCATTTCTCTTGTTTTCCGGTGCTATGAGAGCAAAATCAACGCACGAATACACGTGATATGTTTTCTGACTCCATAGCAGCAAAAACAACAACAAAACGCGAGTTTGACAAAATTAGCGAGAAAAAGTCAAAAACCAGCTGATGCAAGTTCTCAGCTGAAACCAGCTGAACGCGTGTTCAGCTGGAAATAAATCAGTCGTAAGCTGGCACTATAAACGCGCCCTAAGACTCGATTACCCTCAAATGGCGAAGCCTTGGGATTTTTCTTTCATGTGTATAAAATAGAACATAATTCTTTAAAAGATTCATAAATTTATGAAGCTACACAAAGAGTGAATGTATCTATATAAACACAAAAATTGACAAAGCGTTCTTCATCGCCAACAGGAACGGGATTTTCAAGCAAAGATGCAGAATATCTTTGATATCGCTCATGAGGAAGAAATGAAAATTATGAAAGTTGAAGAAGATAGACAGTTTTTACTGTCACAACGGGAGAAAGGAAGACCAGGATTTATTGCATCAGTTGATAATAAAAGCTTGCAAAAAAAAACGAAAATAAGAGCGCCATGAAAAGGAAATGCTTTATAAAGAAAAGGTTGCCAAAGGCAATCAAAGCAGCGAAACTGTCTTTGGAAATTTAGATTCTGAAGAAACCACAACTGGCGATTAGAGCGCAGGAGATGAATTCACTGCAAATATTCATGCCGATCGCACCAAAGTAAAAGTTAACACTAATAAGGCCACGTTCATAGTAAACGCTTTTAACTTAGCCGAGAGGTTTAGCTGAAAAACGCTTTGTGTATAATCAAATGGAAAAAGCTCAAAGCGTTCATAGTGGTAGCATAAAGCTAGCATAAAGCCTAATTTCAAATACTTTTCAGCGCTTATCTTTCCATCTCGCTTGCTCACACAGAAAAACAATTTTGTTTTTTATGCTTTGTTGTAGAGCATTTTTAAAATGCTATTCGGCACATGTTTATCTATTTTGCCTGTTAACAATATTTTCGTTGATTTTTTTTGTGCTGAAGTTTTAACCGTTGTTGTGTTGTTGTTGCGTTGTGGTCCTTTTGTGGTGCTTTTCAGTTGTATGCGCTTGTGTATTCTATCTCGTTTGTTTACATAATTTTCGTTGTTCTTGCTTTCTTCTTGGGTACTTTTTGTGCTGAACTTTCCACCGTTGTTGTGCTTTGTGTTTTCAAGTTCCTTTGAACTTTTGTTTGTTATTGGTTTGATCTTTCATTGGTGATCATCGCGAATCTACATACTCATTAAACAAAAAAATTTACTTTGCAAAACGCAATTGAGGGCATTATTTTCCAAAGAGACTAATGAAAAAAAAGCATATCAGTCATAAGCATATCAGCCATAAGCATAAAGCGCGCACTATGAACACCAATAAGCTCAATAAGCTACTTTATGCAGCGTTGAATAAGCGTTCACTATGATCAAAAAAAGCTTGACAAAGCAGCTTTATGCATCAGCTTCAGCCAAAGCGTCCACTATGAACGCGGCCTAAGAAATTAAAACGAATTATAACACCAGAGTTGGCAGCTGTTCTAGATAGAACCAAAGTTAGTGAACAGCAAGCAACGTTCACTGTTGCAGCAACAGCTAAAATCCTAGGCGTAGATATCAATTCCTTTGCTTGCAGCCGTAGTTCGATAAAAGTACATCGAGAAAATTGTAGACGACGAATGGCTAATTTTATAGAAAATTCATTTCACCAAGCTGTTAACTAACAGCTCACTAGGATGGGAAGCTAATTGTTGATCTTTCTATGCAGAAGCATATAGACAGACTTCCGATATTGGTTTCAGGAAATGGAAAAAATAAATTACTGAGTATAAAAAAGCTGTTATCTTCAACTGGTAAAATGCAAGCCGAAGCTGTTTTTCACTGTCTATACGAAAATTGATGGAATATAAGTCAGAGCGTTGTTGCAGTGTGTTTTGACACGACTTCTTCTCGTACTGGAAGTCAGAATGAAGCTTGTGTGCTCCTAGAGAAGAAGCTTGAAGAAAACCTATTTTGGTTTGCTTGCAGAAATCATATGTTCGAAATAGTTGCTGCTGCTGCATTTTAAGCAGCTTTGCCCACTGCCGCTTCGGGACCAGATGTAAAACTATTCGTTCGCTTCAGGGCATATTGGCCTGAAATCAATCAGTCGGCTTATATCACTGCAAGAATGCCAACTATTGCCCGAATAACAGAGAGAAAACCTGATGAAATCGTTGAATATTGCAAAGGGCTTCTACACAGTAAGCAGATAAGAGATGATTATGGAGAGCTTCTTGAATTGTCAATTATATATCTCGGCAGAGAGCCTACCAGAGGAATTCGATTTATGACTCCAACTGCAACGAGCCATGCTCGTTGGATGTCTAAAATGTTATATTCACTAAAAGTCTTTATGTTTAAACAGCAATTTGATTTAGCTGAAAGAGAAAAAAACGGATTGGAATAAATAAATATTTTTATTGTTACTATTTACATAAAAGTATGGTTTTCGGCACCGCTAGCTATATGTGCTCCAAACAACGAATTGGAACTTATTAAGAACTAAATTCTTTATGATAATCTGGACATTGCACAAGCCGCAGTGAAGAAGATGTTGGGACATTTGTGGTACCTTTCGGACGAGTTAGTCGGACAGCAATGTTTCCATTAATACAAAACAAAAAATTGTTAACGCAATGCTGTATGATGATTCTCCTCGCTCGTGAAGTGCGACCAAAAATTAATCAACACGACTTTGGAAACTTGCAACTGTATAATTTGGCTAACCAAAACACGATGAAGATTTTTAAAGCTTTTGGCGTGAAAGAGTTCTGCTGGCCAATTCTGAGAGCTACATGGAGGCGAAAGAACTTTAACATCCCTTTTGGTAACAAATGACATGGCAGAACGAGGAGTTGCACTAATCAAAGAGCTAAACCGTAAAATTACGAAGGATGAAGACGAGCTTCAATTTTTGCTACAGATAGTTTCCGAACATCGGAAGTTATATCCTACTTGCAGCAAGGAATCTCTAAGGAAAGCGAAGCAGAATATTTATACATAGGTACCTACGTAAAACTTTTATTTTATTTGTCTATTTTATATTCCCTCCAGGAAATGTGACCATTCCCGGATGTAACCAGTGGCAACATGTTGTAACTTCGAAAGTTTTGAAGCTGTCGAAATTATCGAAAGTCGGTATGTTGTAACACTTTCGACAGGCGATATTTGCAATAAAAATATCACTTTATTTTGGTGGCAGTGTTCGAGAAGCGAAGTAAATATAAATGAAAATATTTATCCATTTAAGCATGGTTTTATTTATTATATATTATTTATTTACCATAGAAGTGTTAAATAATGATTTTAAGTTAGTGAAATGATATAAGAAGTGTCTTAAATAAAAGTATATATATGATTGCCTTAGAACTGTGTATTCAAATTAAGTTGACTTTATTTTTTCCAAACAATGTTATTTGTTGAAAATAACTAATTTATAATTTTTGGTTTAAATGACGTTTTTTATTAATAAAATAATTTTTAAAAATATTGATTCACGTTATTTAGCATGCCCAGATCAGAAAAAAGCTTGCGTACAGCTGTTAAATGTTCGAACATAACTTCGAAACAAACCAAATCGCCTGTCGAACGAAAATATTACAACATACTGCCAGATCGAAAACTTCGCTTCGATGTTCGCTTCGACAGTGAAGTTTCAACATGTCGCTACAGGAAACAATCCATGGAATGCAGGAAGCATTCCCCTTCGTTGCACACTCCATTGCTTTTTTTTACATAGCATGTCATTAGAGGAAAACATTCCTCTCCGCTGTGTTAAAAAGTGAATTGAAAGCAGTCCTCTCCCCTGTTCTGAAAATTATTGTGGAAACATTCCTCTCCCTTGTTATAAAAATGGCCGGCCAGGATTCAAACCCGGCACCCCTGAGCCTCAGTCAAGCGCGCTAGTACTATACTATCGAGAACTTATCAGATCAATGAAAAACAGGTTGGAAACTGTAATAAAGACTGAAGGTGGACATCAACGCCGTAGGTATGAAGGGGTTCAAACCCCTCCCCCCTTTAGCAATTAAACGTTTTTTATATATTAAATAAAAACACAGATATTCCAAATTTTTTAATTACCACATAACATGAAGATAAATTGAAAATTGTACAATCTACATGCTTAGTTTGTTTAGCAGACATTAAGTTAAATATAATACGATATAAATGGTTTTCTTAATTGTTTGCCTATGTATTGTGATGATAAGTAATGATGATGCGATGATAAGTAATGCTTCATTGTTCGTTAAATTACACTGTAGGTAAATTTTCTACTTTTGAAAAGACACAAAAAAACGCTGAGACACGTAAACTTAATTTTTGTATTTGTATTTGAATATTCAGATATTCATTTGACCTTCATTTAAAAATTTTTTATAGTATTTTAACAATTACTTTTTATTATATTTTCGAAAATACCTCCAACGTGGAAATCAAGTTAGCTTTGTGTGATCTATGATTTTTCAAAGGTTAAGCAATTTTGCATTTCTCTCCATTTTGACCAAATTTTAATGTTAAACGTAAAATCTTTAAAAAAATCATAAAATTTTTTTACTCAAATTAGTATTTTTAAAAGTAAATTAAATTCTGAAAATTAAAGCAAAATCGGAAGTAGTCAAAATTTTTGTTCTCCATAAATAAGGAAAATATAAACTACAAATGGGTCTAAAAGTGACTAAATTTCAATCGCAAATATCTCGAGATTTTGTTCTGATTGGGAAAAACTGAGTATGCCTCTAAATTCTACGACCAAAAAATAAGTTTACGTTTCGTCATCTTCGTGTGTCTTTTTGACGTCCCTACAGTGTTATTAAATGAACGTAAAAGTGAACGTCAGTCTCACGATTTTCTAAGCTGTGTGTGGCTATCGCAAAGTAGTTTTAAAAAATGTTCTCCTCAAATTCTATCCGTCAGCTGAAATGGTTTGAAATAACCTCTAAAAATCGATTTTTGTGTAAAAATATTGGCTGGCGTAATAGTGTTAAAAAAACAAATTATCAGAAATTATAGGCCGGAAAAATCTCTTCCAATCTGCACCAAAAATTTTTTCTGCACCAGATATTTTTTTTTTTTGTATTTCCATGCAAAAACTTTAAAAATTTAAACAACTTCATAACTTTTTTTTAATATCTTGCAATATCTTTTCAGTAGGTGTTTATTTTATAATTACTATTTTAGTTTTAATTTTTTTCAGTTTAAGCAATTCTGGCCAGGATTCTGACCAGTGAGGATATCATTAGAAATAATTAAGTTTTTTGAGCTTTAGTGAAAACAAAAAACTCGATTTTTAGGAGTTATTTCAAGCCATTGCACCTTAATACTGGCTATCGCTAAAGTCTAAATATTTGGGGATTCATTATAACATAAGCTAAGGATTATTTTGAGGAACTGCCCCGAACAACTTTTTTCGTGAGGCGCCTTAATGTATGTATATGTTTTTCTTTTTAAAATGTCTGTTTTCGTGATTTTACTTAAATAAATAAATACTTGTCGTCCTGCTCCAAATGAAGCGATTGAATCGATTTTTTATATATTTTTCCCTTAGCAACCCCCCCGTCCCCTTATCACCCATCAGAATGCACAGCTTTGTAAACAGCTCACATTAGTTCAAATAGAAATTGAGTAGGGAAATTAACCCCATGGTATCACAATGGGCCTGATTGGCTTAAGTGTGTCTCTGAAAAATGACAGCCATTTTAACATAACCTAAACCCCCCCCCCCCTTATGAAACACCTATCTACGGCGTTTGTGGACACACAAAGTATTAAATTTTAATATTATTGATTTTGCTGTACAAAAAAATTATTAATTTACATTATTTAAAATTTTGCCGTCCATTTTGCTTCACTTTGAACTTTGATGTTATTTTGTATTTTGGATTTTGTAACTGTTTATTCTTGACGATAGCTTTCTTTTTGCTTATGTTATTATTAAAAAGCATTGAAAAAATAAAAATAAAAATAAAAATAAAAATAAAAATAACAATAACAATAACAATAACAATAAAAATAAAAATAAAAATAAAAATAAAAATAAAAATAAAAATAAAAATAAAAATAAAAATAAAAATAAAAATAAAAATAAAAATAAAAATAAAAATAAAAATAAAAATAAAAATAAAAATAAAAATAAAAATAAAAATAAAAATAAAAATAAAAATAAAAATAAAAATAAAAATAAAAATAAAAATAAAAATAAAAATAAAAATAAAAATAAAAATAAAAATAAAAATAATAAAAACAAAAATAAAAATAAAAATAAAAATAAAAATAAAAATAAAAATAAAAATAAAAATAAAAATAAAAATAAAAATAAAAATAAAAATAAAAAAAAAATAAAAATAAAAATAAAAATAAAAATAAAAATAAAAATAAAAATAAAAATAAAAATAAAAATAAAAATAAAAATAAAAATAAAAATAAAAATAAAAATAAAAATAAAAATAAAAATAAAAATAAAAATAAAAATAAAAATAAAAATAAAAATAAAAATAAAAATAAAAATAAAAATAAAAATATAAATAAAAATAAAAATAATAAAAATAATAAAAATAAAAATAAAAATAAAAATAAAAATAAAAATAAAAAATAAAAAATAAAAATAAAAAATAAAAATAAAAAATAAAAATAAAAATAGCAAAAAATTTTTGAAGTAGTGAAGTAAGAAACAAAGCAATTTTAGTTTTGCATAGCTTTTTGCAACTAACTGTATATATTTTTTTCAAAATCTGAAAATTCAAACGTCTTGGGATGATGATTGAACAATAATAATAATGAAATTTTAAAGCTCAACTTTAAAAAAAATGTCCAGCCAACTTTAAACCACCCCAATATGCATACAGTAAAATATTACAATATTACTACAATATTATTACAATATTAATAAAATATTACCCCAATATGCATACAGTAAAATATTACAATAATTACCGCTCAGTTTATTTCCGCTAAAAATTCGATAAACTTGAGTCAAGCCGTGCCGTTGCGCGGTTAAAGTTTTAAAACGATTTTTTGCCAAGTGACGTATCAATATTGAAGGAATGAAATGCATTTTTGCAAATTTTCGCGGGATATTGAAGGAGCTAACCGGAGTTTTTTACAGCGCACGAAGCCATGAACCCGGTCGGCGACCGGTGCCGTTGCGTTATGAGATGGTAAAACTTAACTCTGTGTTTTCTTGTTGAATTTTTAAAAAATTGATTTTTATAAGAAAAACTGTTTTGTTTTAAGGATGGCAGCAACGAAAATGTTAAGAATTAATAATATTTTACAAATTATTTGATGAATAACTGAATTGACTTACAGCTATCAATGTTGTAATGTACAACCATTCAACATTTTATTTCATTCACAAAAAATGTTTTAATAATCATCAATTGAATTTCAGGACTTCAAAAATAATTTAATTTTTTTCTCAGTTTCCAGCACAATAAACGAAAATCGATAAAACAAACTATACAAAAAAAACTTTTCCTAAGCAAGAATTGTTTTAGTTGTGCCCAAATTAATTTAATTGCAGCAAACTTTGAAGACAAATTAACAAAAATTACTCTTTAGAAATTTATAGCATAATTAAAAGCACTAAAAAATGTTAAAGGCAAGTGGTGAGAAAAAATACGCTTAAAATCCACCTGGCAAGCATAACATAAATAAGAAGTAAAAAATTAAAAAAATAAAATTAGAAGAAAATCTCAAAATGCAGAAAGCACAAAACACCTATCAAAGAAAATAAAGCAAAGGAAAAAGAAAACACCGCATAACTGATGCGAGGCAAGAGCAAATATTTGCAAAACAAAAAAGAAGAGAAAACAGAAAAAACGTGGCTAAAAATAAAACCATACAAAAGAATTCTCGGCAAATGTACATGAATGTACATCAGAAAATGGAGGCAGACAGCAGAAGGGGAAGAAAACTAAGAGGCTTAATAAAAACAACACATACGATAAATACATTTGGGGGAACATTTTATAAATAGAAAAACTCTTTTAAGCCTTTCTGACTTTCATAGGTAAAGGCTGGTAAACAGAGGTTAAAATTCTACTATACAGTATAAAAACTCACCTCGGTATACAATTTGGTGGCGTACGATCAACTTCCCAGGCGGCAAACAATTTCATTGGCACCGGTTTTCCATTCTGACTGTGATGGTGATGATGATGTTGCACTGCACTGCTGCCGCTGATGCCACCAGCAGCTGTACCACCTTGTGTAGTTGTGCCAGAACCAACATTGTTCAAGCCACCAGAACCAAGACCGCTTCCCCCACCACCTCCTCCTCCTCCGCCACCACCACCTCCGCCTCCGGACCCGCTCATATTTGTTACGAACTTATCCAACTTGGATGTTTTATCTACCATTTTCATTTGGATAGATTTTAATTTTGACCACTTTTCTGCAGGAAGCAATAAACTTTGGCAAAATTATTTATAGTTTTAAGCAATGCTTTTGTTATTTGCTTTTGCACAACATGTTGTTGCTATTATAGCAACACAGGTTTATTTATAGGTTTGTATATTTTTATATTTTTTTTATTATTTTAATTATTTTTATTTTGTTTTTATTTTGTTAGACTTGGCCTTCAGTTCTTTTGAATAACAAAGCACCTATATATAAAAACAATAAAATTTATAAAAACAAAAAAAAACAACCCAGGACTTATAAAAGGCGCACAAGTTTTCAATAGCATCCACATTTTTTTTTGCGCGTTCCACATGCAACAAACCGAATTTTTTTATTAAACTATTTTCTGAACACTTTTAGTTTTGTTCTGTTGTCTTAGAATGTTTTAATATTTTTGACATTTTTTGCTTTTTTCTTTTATTTTTGTTCACAAACAGTCCTAAATAAAATTGCACAGATTTTAGCGAAAAAAAAAACAACCGATACTCAATACAAAAGGGCGTGCCGCTAGGCAAGAGTTCGAGTTCTCTCTACCACGAAACCGAGAAAAAACCTATTCACATTTTTCACTAAGGAAATTAACACATGCATTTCTGGCATATTTATGCAAAATTATGCACAAATGTTTCTACAATAAACACTGTATCTGAACTTATTAACTTTTCTTGAAATTTTTTAATTTTAAATAATTTAACTACTTTGTGAGTGAGCGCCCGTCACTGATTTTGATTTTGAGTTGGTTGCTTGCTCCAATGTGGCCAATATACTTGTGCAGCATTTCATCGACTGCTGCTCAGATACACAACAAACGATGTTCATGCGGCGGGCGTTTAACCGAATCATACAATTCGTGTGCTAAGCTTACTCGTTTCGCTCGTACGATTTTCAAAATTGGGGAGTCGTCTTCTTGGCTTTAGAGTAAGTGGAACGCATTTTTGGGGAGAGCGATAACAAAAGCCATTTAATAACAACTTACTCTCACAGAGTTGCCAATGTGACGAATTTAAGATTGAGTGTGATGGGGGTTTGATTTTTAGCATGGTTGCTAGACTGACTTATCATCAGTCTTACTATTTGACCAAATTTATTTTTGTCTGACCATGATTTAATTTATTGTTCCTTAAACCCATGGTAGAATAATAAAGGTAGTCTCGTGGCTAATCGTGATCTCTTTGACAATACTACCAGAATTGTCAAAATCAGTTTTTTTTTTAAGAAAACAAAGATAACCGCGAAACATTAAATTACTCCAATTGGATATTTTTGTGTTGTGTTTAAAAACTTCAATAAAAGTGAATTACTTATTTTTTTTTTTAATTAAAATGAAGTGCGTGTTGTGCCAAAAACATTAAGGCAAGGAAAATGGGCCGAGTTTTCGTGTTCCAGCTGACGAGCCTAGAAGACAAAGATGAAACATGTTCCAAAAATTATAAAAAAAGATGCTCGTGTTTGCTATAGACACTTCCACGAAAACGTAGTTTGCTTCCACCACCATCCAAATTTAATAACACTCATATACATTACTTCAAATGCTGCACAAAAATCTATTTTAATTGATTGATCAATAAAAAATTAAAAAAGCAAAATAGTTTCAGCCATGACAGATTCTTTTTAATTTTTCCTTTCTCATCGCATTCTCATCGGTTGCAGATTTTGTATGAACTGTCAGTTGCCTTTTGACAGTTATGGTAGTTCGCTCTCAGCCGTGCGACTACGTCTATTCTTCTGCCATGCCTTAAACATAAACTTCAGGCGCACTGTTTCCTCAAATACCTTCTCGTATTATGATTTTAAAAAAAATAAATATTCCAGCTTTTTTTCAAAATGTTTGTTCTATTCAATGGAATGAAGTTTCGAATAGTGAATCTGTAGATGCCAAATTAATAATCTTTACAAATATTATTACTAGTATTCTTGTTAATCATGTCCCATATCGTACTGCAACCATAAAGAATGCATCTTGTCCTTGGTTCAAAAGCCGAGTACAAAATGCTATTTATAAGTGTAATAAAATACACAATCTCACAGTGAATCGTGCAGAACAAGCAAGCTGGACAAAATTATTTTCTTGAATTTTTTTATTGCTACATGCATGGAACTATTATTTTCATTTTTAAAAACTTTTGTTTGCGGCACCTCCGATTCTACTGGTCAACAATTTCGCAACTTTTTCGTGCCTCACGAACAGTAATAGCTAATACTGTTAAAACTTTCTTTGTTTGGCTTTGAGTTGGCCTCAGATTTTTTGTGATTTTACGAATTTGATCCTGTTTTTATGCTCAGGAATCTTGACCCCTTAACGCAGAGCAAAATAAAAAAAAAACCATCTTATAGAAAATTAAACAAGCTTTTTTGTAGGGTATTTTTTATCTTTCTGCCATGTTTAGTCAGTGAGATATTCAAGTTCAACATCAAATTTTTGTTTTTTAAATTTTTACTTTTACAAGTATTTTTTTTTATTTAAAACCATATTTCAAAAAGTTGTTGTTTTATCGTATTTTATATTGAATTCCCTTAATTTTTATACCGAAAACATAAACATTCTCCGAGAGGAACAATTGAATTAAATTAAAATAAGCGAACAAGCCATATAGTCATTAGCTCTTGCACCTAAATGACATTCAATGTAAAAATTTTAAAAAATGTTATTATAAACTTACCATCTAAGATATGCTAGCAAATTTAGGTCCTGGTTGGTCCCTTTTGATTGTTCAGCAGTAATCTGCCAACATACATGGGGTCTATTCAAATTCTCACGAAAAAAAAATCGAAGTGTGAGTCTAATGCCGTGGTTATGCTAGCCAAACATGATTGCCGAACATTTTTTGTTGTTATTGTTTCACGTATAAAATGAAGAAATGAACTTTTTCTCATATTTATTTTCTCGCTCTCGGATCGAACATTTTGATTGCTGATTGAAACGCCAAACATGCCGAACTTTCCAGTGTTGGCTGTAGTCATTTTGTATAATAGCATCAAAAAAGTAGGTAAAAGTATTAAAAAGTGAAGTTGATTGTGTCTTCATGTAACCCTTAACATAAACAGCTAGCTAGCATGTCAGATATATGCAAACCATTTTGTTTAAGATATTATAATAAAAATTCAGAGTAAGTACTATCAGTTCGTATATTTTAATTCGTTAATTTTAAGTACAAAAATGCAAATTAGGGTTGCGCTTTTTTGTGTTTTGACATACTATTACATATAATGCAACTGTGCCACCAATCATAGCATAACCACCAAACAAACATTTCAGCGAAGAGAACAAATTAACAAAAATGAACACCGAACATGTTTGGCTAGCATAACCACGGCATAAGAAATGAATCTTTAGTGACTTTATTATATTGCAATAATACAAGTACATCTGATCTTGCTGATCTTGCATGATTTTGTTGTTGCTTTCAATGTAAAACTTTAAAAAGCCATTGAGAGTGGGGGAGGATGAACATTTTGATAGGCGTGCAAAATAGTTCATTCTTGCAAGCAGTTCACCGTGCAAAACAGTGTTGCGAGTGGTGATATTAACGATTTGGTACGTTTAAGTATCTATAATGTGCCTCTTGAGGAAAAGTGTTTCTATTGTACTTTAACAGAATAAAGAAAAAAAAATTTAAGTAATGAGAATGTCAATTAGGTGCAAGTGGAATACTAAAAGTACTAAATGCCTCATATGACTATTTGGCATGTTCGCTAATTTTAATTTATTTTAATTGTTCGGCTCAGAGAATGTTTATGTTTTTAGTATCAAAATAAAGGGAATGCAATACAAAATACGATAAAACTACATTTTTATTGAAATATGGCTTTAAATGTAAAAAGAAATACTTGTAAAAGTCAAAGTTTTTTACAAAAAAAAACAAAAATTTTATTTTGTACCTGAATATCTCACGGACTAAACATGTCTGAAAAAATAAAAAATACCCCATCAAAAAGCTTGTTTAATTTTCTATAAGATGAATTTACTGTTTTGCTCTGCGTTGAGCGGTTTGGATTCCAGAGCATAAAAACAGGATCAAAGCCGTAAAAACACAAAGTCCAAAATCACAAAAAATCTGAGGCCAACTAAAAACAAAAATTCAGTTTCATAACGAGGGAAGAAAGCATAAACAGTATTAGCTATCAAAGTTCGTGTGACATAACCACTGTTGACCAGTGTGGCTCGTAAAATAAAAACAAAAACTATTTCAAGCAATGCAGGTTAATTTTTCCTTCAAAAGTTGCGAAAATTTTGCTATCAAACGTTCTTTCCTGTTCACACAGAAAAATTTGTGAGTTTATTTTTTAATGGATCTTAAAGAATCCTTATCAGCATCGACGAGATCAAATTTTGATTCAACGAGCTTAAATAGATTTGCGTTTCTTTCGGTCTTCGAAAATTTGCACAAAATTTCATACAATTTCCATTAAGTGATGGAGAATGTGTGCTCTAAAAAAAAAGAAGATAAAATAGAAGCGAGCGTGTACAAAAAAAAGCAAATCAGCCCAGTGTCAATCGGTGTCAAATGAGTTCCTCGTTATGGAGGTTTAGAAAAAAAAAATAATTACGCAGAAATGAGCTTCTGGCAGTTTTTAAAATTCCAAAAATACTTATTTATCCGTTTTCACACTTTCTTAAATGTGAACAAACTTTAAAAAAAAATTATTGTAGAACAATGCGCAAGTGTCTTTAAAAATGCACTAATTTCAACTGATTACACAGGGCAGCACTGATTCTGCGGCATGGGGTTTGTAAGTCAACCTTGGTACATATGTTAATGAAGATCTAAGCCTATAATTTACTTTTTTTCAATTGACTTTGATTCTCGAGATAAACAACTATTTGAAAATGAAAAGGGTTTCTCCACATATTTTAACATACTCAAGAAGAATTTGTCAGATTAGGTAATTTAAAATATAAAAAAATCCGCAGCTAAATTACCTCCAAGTAACATCTCCACTGTTTTCAATTAGCTCAGTGGTTTCGGAAATATTCAGAAAGTTCACACGAAAAAATCATTTTTTTATGCAAAAATTTAATTTTTTGTTAAAAATTTATAAAAAACCAAAAACGTCAAAATTTATCTTTTTTGGTCTTTATTTAGAAACATAGATATGTTACACATAAAACAAGCCATATTTTATTAAAATCGATTGACAAGTCTTGATTGAATTCGCAAAAAAGAGTGATGGCAAGCAAAAAAGAAACATTAATTCTAAAAAAACTGTGTCGGAAAAAGTTTTGATTCTGAGATTTCACTCAAGAAAACCACAAACCGATGCGGAAAAAGCTTCGCTTCAAAAGCCTATTGTTTTTCTTCGTGCCGGAACTCGATCCCACTATAAAAAATTATTTTGCAGAAATGGCGATAGCTTCAAATATATTTTTTAATCATATCCTGGACTTAGTACAGAAAAGTTAAAAGCAGGTGTTTTTGACTGGTCAAAACTGCGTACTCTTATAAATGATGACTATTTCACAAATCACATGAATCAGGTTGAACTGGAAGCATGGATAAGCTAAACAAAGCTGATAACAAAGCTGAAAACTATGCCGAAATTGTAAGCAAAATACTCCAGAATTTCTAAAAACTAGGAGCTAATGTGAATGTCAAAGTGCATTACTTACAGAGTCAATTGGATAAATTTCCTGACAGCCAGTTATAGTGAAGAAAAAGAACGACGATTCCACCAGGACATACAGATTATGAAGGAAAGATATCAAGGCCGGTGGGACATTCATATGATGGCAGACTACTGCTGAAACTTGCAAAGCGACTGTCCCAACAAAAAATACCAAAGAAAATCCCATACAAAACTATTCTGATATTAATTTAGAAATTTTTATAAAAATGAGATACCATCGTCAAATTGTGTTTTATTTGTAACATATCTATGTTTATGACTAAGGATCACAAAAGGTCAATTTTTTAACAACAAAAAAAATTAATTAATAAATATTTTTTCGGGTAAACTTTCTGAACATTTCCGAATTATTAAGCTAATTAAAAGCGTAACTTTAATGCAATTTAGCTGCGGATTTTTTGATATTTTGTTTAATTTAAGGGGAGGTTCTAGTAGAAATCGACGGAGTTTTTTTTTACCTTATTTGTATCCTTAGGATCTTGAGAATATGTAATCAAAAGGATATTTCCCAATCTATCTTATTTTACGAGTCATACGAGTCAAGTATAAACCGGTTTTTCTCGAAACAACTTTTTTTCCGCGCTTTACACGATTCCGCTTCAACGACTTGACTGATTTCGATGTTTGACGGCTCAAATTAATGCTTATGAAATTTAGGGGTCCTCCTGCAAGCGTTTTTTTCCAAAAAAATTGTTATCATTATTATTTAACGTTAAACCAAGAGAAAAAGGAGGGGAAAAACAGGGTGTTTTCAAAGGGCCGCCATTCTTTTAATAAAGGTTTTATTAAAATCTGAAATCTACGGGACCACCAAATTTATTTATTTATTTATTTATTTCTATTTTTTCTATTTTCGTTTCAGATCACTTGGCAGGGCTGTAGAGTGTACAGCGCACATCGGATATCGCCACGCACGGCTTTGATCAGAGAGACCTTTAGCCGCCCTTCTGAATTATTTTTTATCAAAAAATTTTATAATGTTCTTGAAATATACACTAATAAATGCCACAAAAGATTTTTTCAAAAAAGATTTACGTTCGCTCAAAAAAAGTCCTGAAATTACGTTTTTACTAGAACCTCCCCTTAATCGGACAAACTGTTCTTGAGTGCTATTGAAATATGTGGAGAAACCTCCTTCATTTTTAATATAGCGGCTTATCGCGAGAGCCAGAGTCAATTCAAACAAAGTGAATTATAGTATTAGAAGGTCATTATCCATGTATCTAAATAGACTCCAAAAAGTTATGCCGCAGGAAAAAGCTTCATTTTGTGACCCTTTGTTATCAAAATAAAATTATTAAAACTATATACCTGGTTTGCGATGTTTATTACTTAATACTTATTTTCGAGAGAAAGAACAATAACACTATGCGCCCAAATCAGGAAAAAGTTCTATACACGACATCCCACTATACTTTTCTTATAGATTTGGGGTCTCTAAAAGTGAAAATAGCAAAAAATAAATTTTCTATGAATAGGTTTTTTTTAAATTGAATTTTTTTGTTTTTGTTCAATATTATTGCATTTATTTGAACATATCTTGAATACTACTTATCTAATTGAAACTATTCAGCCCTATTCCAGAATCCGTCGTAATGAATTTCCAAACGTAAGGCTACGCTACGAATACGACAAATTTGCTAATCCAAAATCTGAACGAAACTTCCCCTTTTCGAACTTACTTTCGGGAGTTCGAAAACAACTGGTTTCAACAGCAGACAAATAAATAAAAAGAAAAATTGAAAAACTGAAGTGTTTTTGATCAAAATTGTATATTTTAGCTGTGATTTTTAATGGATTTCATTGCAATTGCAATTTTCGCACAATAAAAGGAAGATTTCTCACATAGAGAATCTATGAAAATTCGTCGAAGAATATTGAGAGATTCCATCAACCCTTTGGAAATGGATTACGAAACGTAGGAAATGCACTAAATAAATTTCAACTAACATATTCACAGGATTAAATAAAAATAATTTAACTTTATTAACCAAAAATTAATTATAAGTTTTATTTTACGACGTAATTCTGTAAAAATTTAATTGTTTTCTTTTGTCGTAAACAAATCCGTCGAGGCAAGGCTTTCGTGAAAAAATCCGAAGAACAACTGTCTAAAATTGATACGTTCGGAATGTGTAGTTGCATTGCAACGAATGTAAGAATGTTCGAATTCGATTCGGATTGTAGAATACTTCATTACGAATCCGAAAGAAAATTTACGCTACGACGGATTCTGGAATAGGGCTGATTAATTTGAGCCTAATAAAATTTCTCATATGTTTAAATGTCTTCTAAAATTTAAAAAAATCATATAAAAATTGTTATTAGAGAAAAAAAAGTATCGTGGAAAGAAATTCGTGCAAAAATAAGGGCACGAGATGCATTTGAGATAAGGCACTAAAATTCGACATTTTACTGTTTTTACATTTTTGATTTAATTTTACTTTGAATGAATTTTTTTAGAGAGGATTTCTTTCGTCCAATAATATTTAAAATAGTTCTTGGTTCACTTTTGCCTTCTATAGTTTTCCGCATTTGTTTCTCTTATGAGAAACCAAATATAATCTCCCTTCAAATGTTCTCATTCCATGTTCCATGATAGCGTTGCTCCATGTTTTTCATTTGCTGATGAAAGCGTTCGCTGTGTTCAGCACTTACTTCGCCAAGATTTGGGGGAAAGAAAGCTAAATGTGACTGCAGCAAATTATTTTTTAATGATATGTTTAAACCTGATTTAAAAAAAAAACATTATTTTAATGAAGTGCTAAAATTTAATGAATAAGAGTCTTTTATACTAATTTTCGCATAATTTATTAGCATATCACGAATGCTTTCTAAGTATTCCGGATACCTATTGTTTCCCAAAGAGCTAGAAAGAACCAACAGAAACGAATTTCAGGCAGATTTTTCTTAAGAAGATAAGAACACTTGCAATGCTTCGCTTCAGACCAGTTGTTTGATTTGTGGGCCATCGAACAGAGCTTCCGTGATTTTTCCCAATGACAGTTTTGGAAAAAATATTTTCAAGAAATGAACGATTCTCCTTTAATCTTTAGAGTTTTGACAAAGTTTTTTATAAGTCCCAATTTGATGTGCAAAGCTGCCAGGATTATGTTTTCTATTTTAACCAGAGCAACATATTTGACGTTGTGTCTTGCAACTTTCATGTCCTCTCTTTTTGGGCAGTCCTTCTTGACAAAATGCTCGGCACGTGCTCGACTGTCCCAAAGGCAGAGCAAACAACAATATATTGTGCATGGTAAAACTAGGGACGAAAAGGGACCCACTGTGGTCTGTTTCGGCAAATCCCCAACTTATTATATTATTATATGGTAAAACTAGACAATGTAGTGTTAGGGCTGAATGTGCTCTCTTTCCTAGTGACCATAACTGTCAAATTCAACCATTTTGCTGTTCTTGCCTATTTTTGCTTTCTTATTGCATTCTCATCGGTTGCAGATTTTGTATGAGATGTCAACTTCCTTCTGACGGTTTCGGTCACCGGCTCTAAGCCCTAAAACTACCTTGTCGATTTCTACTATGATTTTGTATAACTACCTTGCAATGCACTCAAAATGACATCCCCTTTCAAATCGGAACAAACTTTCCACTCATGCTCTTCATACTTAATATGACTGTTCACAATCCGATGCAAATGGTTTTGCATCATAGCATTTGCAAAACGGCAGAGTATATTTTTACTCTGCACAAACAAAATATACATGCACTACGCTATTGGAAATATGCAACACTAAAGCCCATAGTTTATATTTGCTATACATTTTTTCACTTATTTTTTGCTACTTATAGTCTCATTTGTTGTTTTTTTTATAATTTCGAACCCTATTAGTTATTTGAACCTCTAAAAATTCCCCATTGGTTACAGGCCTGACACAATATGTAGCATATGAGCATTTCCAAAGTGGCATTAAGAAAGAATGAAAAAGTCATATTTTTAAAAAGGTTTTTTACTTTTTCGTAGTAATTACGTAACACTATATTAATTAAAAACAATGACAACAATCTATCCTAAGGATTTAAAGATATAAGCCAAAACGTGCTGTCGTTACGTTACAAAAAATAGAAGTGATTTTTAACTTTGATTACAAAATTTGCAAAACTCTCTGAATGTGATAAGACTTTTTGTATACAACTTTTTTAAAAGGATTTTATTACACAGGGGTTACACGAGACAGTACTGTTAAGACAATGAAAGATACGTATTAGTTGTCAAACTTTGTGTCTGTGAATAAGAGTCCAGACAGTTGGTAAAACAGTTGGCAAGACTGCAGACAAAATAGTAAAAAAATTATTTTATGAAGAAATTTTTGTTAAAACTACGAGCACGCCAGAATATTGCAAATTTCCAATTAATTCTATTAAATTTTATCATCTTCTGTCGTTTGATATGCTAAATATCATTCTACTGTCCTAGATACTGTCCCGCCAACTGTCTACAAAAAAGTTAAGACAGTAGAGCAGACTTTGTGTCTGTGAATAAGACAGCTGGAAAAGTGAGTGTGTGTCAGTAAAAATTTGTGAATGTGTTGCGACTGTCTTAACAGTACTGTCTCGTGTAACCCCCGTGTAATACAAGTTTATTTTCCAAGTGATCAAATTTAAAAATCTTGTTTTTTTTCTATTAGGCTTTTTGATCTGGCGTTTCGTTACTGGCGTTACGTTACTTATATTTCCATTGTAGTTTAATTGGATAATTAAGTTATGAAGCAGTTAAGTAATTATCTAATTTTGTAATTAAAAAAACAAATTTAAAATATTGTCCTTCCTTGCCTCAACCATTTTTCATTATTTTTAGTCAATGCCTTCTATTTTTACTAAAACAAAAAGTTTACGAAACATTTACTAAACATTTACAAACACGAAAAAATACTTTTGTGAAACAGTGCAGATGATTTGATCATCATGGTAAATTAATTTATGTATAAATTGATTAAATTAATAAAATTAAAATGTTTCTCCAGATAATATTATCAAATAGTATGTTTTTAGTAAGTTTTAATTTTTTGGTCACGGTAGACTTTTCTGTGGAAGTGCCCATATTTAAAGCGTAAAGCTGAAATTTAAACGAAGAAGAAATTTAAGAACTTTTTTGGTTCCGTGAAGGAATTTTTCCACCTTTGAAGCAAGTGTTAAATAATTTTTTTTTTGACAACGTTATTGATTTTTGAGCAATAATGAACAATGATGATAAGCAAGAAATATTTTTTTACCATAACACCATATTTTTTAAATTTGTTGAATTTTTTCTTTTTAGAGTTTAAGTATGGAGAAGAAAGAATTGTATGATCCTTATCTCGGTCATTTGTGATCAAACATTTAATAGCACGCACAACACAATTGATCAATAGAAGCTAGGTTAAACTCCTTCCAAGGGCTGAAATGGCCAGTTTATTTTTTTATTTTGATCCTTATATTAATAATGAATATAATTAGTCTTTTTCATATTAGTACTAATATTTTATACTAAACACTTAATAGCAGCATTTTTTATATATCATATACATAATCTTTTTTTTTAAACGGTTAAATTTATCGAAGATTGACAACTCTATGAATACCAAGAGAGCCTTTTTGACAGAGGCTACGTTTGCAGCACTTATCTCTAGCAGATTTTTTTTTTATTGGGTTCTTCTCAATTTAAAACTTTTGTTCTCCAACTTTGTTTCTATATTTATTTCCCTACATATAAGTTCAAATGTGTGTTCTACAGCTAGGCAAGATAAATTTAGATTCACAAAAGAAAGTAAGCTGTTTTTACCAATGAAAAAGACTAACTAAAATGACAGTGATGCATTATATAAAATGGGGAAGATTGAGAAACATGGATTGACATGTTGACTATGATCCTTAAATAATTTTCTTAAAAAGCAAGTTTTTGTTTTTAGCAGTGACATGAAGTGTTTGTACTATCTTTAGCGAGTTTTTTTTTTTTGACATTTTAAGCTTACGTTTAGAATCAACAGCAATCAAATGTTTATATATTTGAAATGAAAGTATTAGTAAGAGCTTACAACAAAAATTTTGTGCGGTATTTTTGAGAACATTAATCGGTATCATATCTTCCAAATTGTTTTATTTTTATTTGAAGGATTTATATGTAGTATGCATTTTTTTTATTATTTAATTCAAAGCAGAATGCAGGCGTGCAATCTGCTTTGGAATGGTAAGCAATCTTTTATAAACAAATACATTTGTTTAACATTTTTTGTAAATCTCAGTTTTTGGAATCATTTATATAGCCCTTTTTACAATTTTCTTTGTAAAGCAAACAACAAAAACTACAACTGAAATTATTTTTTGCCAATATAAAATGTTGATTCTGCAGTCTACACTTTTGTACATTCTAGATTAAAAAAATGAGGTAAAAAAACTGGATTAGAAATAATAATGTATCCATTTCCTAAAGCTTTGTCAAAAATCGAAGACTTCTTTTTTATTGTTTGTTTTTAGGAAATCCAGTTTTACTGGATTTAATTTTTGTTGGACACTTTAAAAGGCAACAGAAACAGACACTTGAGCCTGCAGCTGGAACACTTACTGCAGCGCTACCCCAAACTACGGGCGAACGAGACACACTAACTGGCGTAACTCAACTGATTCCGCAGTTGCTTCGATACTTCCGATTGAGCGCCAGAACAAATTCAGAATGCTCCCCATCAAATACAAAAACTCGGGTGTTACGTTAGCTCCTGGTATGTTTAATATGTACATGTGTATTCTTTAGATTATTTATCTCCGACTGGGAATTCTTGCACTCTTTGTGGCTGCTATTGAAGCTCTGCGCCAACGTAATTGTTAGTATATATTTTTCAACACTCTATTGTTTACTTTTAATAGTTTTTGGTTTGGCTACACTCGCGTTTGTTTTTTATTTGTTCTTTTTGTATAATTTTTTGCGTTATCGCCTCTGCGGCATTTCTTATTCCTGCAAAACTTGCGCAAGTCGTATGCTTCGGTTTAAAAACACTTTAAATACTACAAATTCTTAAATTTTATAAAGTGTAGTTACAAATTCAGAAATTTAAATGAAATGCTCAAATTAAGGCTAAACTTGATTTTCTTATTTGTTTTAATACTTTCAGACAAACTCACACCAGCACGCAGAAATCGTGTTTTAAACGCCATTAAACGTCAAAAATCTGAAAATGTTTGACAGTTGGTTGACTTCGAAAGTGAACAGGGCTGCAACAATTTTAAGATTTCGAACATGACTTGAATGACGAGTTTTTAGTTTAATGCAGCTTACACATTAATACACATTATCCCACACGTGTGGCACACAACATGGCGGCAAACATTTATGTGATATAGCAAGTGTTCAAACTGTTCATATCTAGATATCACAGGGAGGCTTGGTTTATTTTGTGTTATTATCTTTTGCAATGGCTATCGCTGGTGCGACGGAGAAAATCAAAAATGTTTGCAATCAGGCAAACATGGATGCCACGGTGAGATGACATAATTTGAAATTTCAAGTCCCAATCAATGATTTAAAAAAAAGAATGCAATCATTTTTTCAAATCATTGATTGAGATTTTAAATTTTAAATCACAATCAATGATTTGAAAAATGAATGCAATCAATTTTTTAAATCATTGATTGGGAATTAAATGATTTAAAATCATAAATGAATGCATTCATTCATTAATATAATTTTTTTATTTTTTTATTTAATTTAAAATATTTTGTTAGAAAGGACAAAATTAAAATTTTTAAGGCCTGCAAATTTTCACAACATTTTCGTCAGAGCAGTACTCTGTTCCGCTGCGTGAAATTATCGCAACATGTTTCTGAGCAACATTTTTTCACGACAATTTAATTGTACTGCCTGTTTATAACTACGTTAACCACTGGGCTATTACGCAATACGAAACAAAAGAAATAAAAATGCATATGAACAGAAAAATTTTAGTTATGGGTTAGTATTTGTGAAAGTTTAAATTTTACACCGTAAGGTTAAAAAATATGCAGTATATTTTGAGCTGTATGAAAATTTATTCCAAGATTTTTAACCGTGTATAAGGAATTGAAATATTAAAAGAGTAAGCTAAACATGTGAAAGAGCGCGAGAGCGAACCGAACAATAAATAACAAAATAAAATTAAAAAGCTCTTAAAAAATTATTGTTGCTTGCAAGTTACAAAGAAAAACTGTTAAACAAATAATATTAGTCTATGAATTTCCAATACTTGTTCAACAGAGATATCAATACTTTTGATAGTAAGATATGTTACAGAAAAATATGGACCCCCTCTGTAAAATGTGTTTTCTCATCTTGTCCCAAGGACTCAATCGAAGCCAGATTGAAGCATTGATCCAAACACACTGTTTAATAAAAAATATCTTACTTACTTCACACTGATATTTTAAAACATTATGTTATTGAGATTACAGTGACTGTTTTCAATGATTTAAATAAATGAATGAAATATCGTGAATGCAGTCAATAATCTCCAACCAAGGATTTGAAAAAATGATTGCATTCATTTTTTTCAAATCATTGATTGGGACTTGAAATTTTAAATCACAATCAATGATTTGAAAAATGAATGCAATCACTTTTTCAAATCATTGATTGGGGCTTGAAATTTGAAATCACAATCAATGATTTGAAAAAATGAATGCAATCATTTTTTTAAATCATTGATTGTGATTTGAAATTTCAAGAGAGTTCAAGCAAAGCTTTTAAATATAAATGTATTTGAAAAATTCTAAATTGATATTATTCCTTACAACTTACCAATTTACGTACGCTTATATTATGATAATGAGTAACCAAGAGAGGGGTTCTTCTGCACCTAGAATATACCTACTGTACACATATATGACAAATGTTACTAAAATTTATTTTTTCTTTTTAGTACACGTCTTTTTTAAATAAAAGCTTATTTTTTAAAAAATATTTTAACTTTTTATTTATTTTTTACTTTTTAGTCTTAAGGGTTTGTTATGAACATCTTTTATTTCCAAAACTATTTTCTTACCCCCATCTTTTACTTCAAGAAAACTTACTACCAAAATTTCAGCTGAATCGAGCCAGTAGTCTTGGAGATATAGCATTTTTATTGATTTGTGGGCGGTAAAAGGGGGTGTGGCCAAATGTTTTTTATAAACCGCATGCTTTATTTGATGAAACTTTACTGTTTAAATTTCAGCTGAATCAGTCCCGTAGTTTTAGAAATATAGCATTTTTATGGATTTGTGGGTGGTGAAAAGGGGAGTGGCAAACAATTTTTCTTAATTATCTTCTACTCTAAGGAAATTTACTGCCAAAATTTCAGCTGAATCGGCCTAGTAGTTTTAGAGATATAGCATTATTATTGATTTGTGGGCGCTAAAGAGAGTGTGGCAAAAAATTTTATAATAATATTGCATTGTCACCGGACTTACATATGAATGCTAAATTTCAGCTTAATCGGATACCAACAAGTTGTTGAAAAATTGCTTGCAACATTGCTTGACGGAATACATACGAACGAAGCAAGTTAAATAAAAGCTTATAAAAATATCCGAAATTCTCTTTTTTCTGTCGAGTATAGCTACATCTGCTTGTTTCACCAAAGTTCTCGTTTTCCTAATTTAGCCATCGTCAAAACACTTCTGTCAACACTTGAATTGTCTTGATGAACAATAATTTGTTCGACCGACCCTTTTTGCACGGGTTGCATTTCCGACATGGTAAAATAAGAGTTTTGTGCCTGACTGAAACCCAAGTTTCTTTGGCTTTTAGTAGCCTGACGTTCTTTGCGTACTACACCTTGGCTCTCATTTGGCCTACCAGGTGAAAACAAAGGAGGGTCGAGCACCAGAGTCTCGAAAAACTTCGTTGTGTTACAAAATGCTTTGTTTTTAGATTGAAACGGAAAAAATAGGTGTTTTCGTTACAAGTTACCTGGGTTAAAACATTAGTTAAAAAATGTAATACCGCTGAAAAACTCTTAAATATTTTCGTTACTACAAAAATGTTATAAGAACTTATATTATATCAACGAAAAATTTTTTTCATTAGTTAGATTTTCGCAGTTACATGAAAAATCTGAAAAATGTAATTTCATAATTTGACTACATATTTTTTACGCATTTAGCCCATTTTGATCAATTTAACTTCAAGAAATTTTTACTTTGAATCTATTTGCGCGTAATTCTTCTATTTTAAAGATATCGTCCTTAAAATTAAAAAATGTTTTGATACTTCAAACACAATAGTTTTTTTATTTGCTTTTATAAAGTGTGATTTTTTAGAATTTTGGTTTTCGAAGTATTTATTTTTGACAGCTCACTCGTGATTTGTGATATGTGTTTTAATTCAGAACTGTTCAGTTTGACTTGTCATTTTATTATGAATAGACTAACAACGTTTGAAAATTATTGAAAGTTAAGCCTTTTCCACATTGGTCAACGCAATTCTAACGCAACTTCAACGCAACTTTCAGACTTGCTTCAAAAGTCATGCAACATGTGTATGTTTGTAATTATATAATAACTCATGTTTTTCGACTTCTTGCACAAATTTAATATTTAACACTTGCTCACTCATGCTGCAAACTATTTCTTCTTCTTTTAGATTCTATTAATGAAAAAGGGAACAAATTAATTAACTTATTCACCTTGATTAATATATAGCTTACTGCACTACAAATAATTGAATTCACAAAACAAACAAACTGATGCAACAAGTCGACGATGGCAATTGTGGAAAGGCGCGTTGCATTGAACAGGTTCAGTACGTGTCGAGAACTTGTTGCGTGCACGTTGCTTAATCTGAAGGTTCCGGTCTATATACACAGGCTAGCAACTTGAGTTGGAGTTGCGTTGACCAAGTGTAAAAAGGGCCTTACTATCAAAATGCGTGCTGTGTGTGAAATGTATTTTGCTAGTTACGTCCATTTTATGGTAATCATAATCGACCCACCGATTAATGAAGGCCGCGATATGTACATCCGTCGCCGATGGGGATATAAATAAGATTTGTGAAGTTTTCAATGAAGTCATTTATATTTAAATTGTTGTTAAAATTTTTGAAAATCTTAATTATATTTTAAAAAATTAGTTATGAAAAAAAAATTAAATATCCGTATGTAAATAAGTTTTTGCAACTTTTGAAATAATATTTTTTTTTCAGTGTAGAGAGTTTAATTCTTTCTTCATTATGGACAATGCTCGGATACACAAGTCAGGAGAGACGGAAGGCATAGTGTTAGGAAGCGCATGTTTTTTTAAGTTTTTGCCGCTATACTCATCTATGTTAAACCCCATAGAAAAAGTTTTTTCTAAATTAAAATGGCATGCTCGCGCTATATTATTTGACTTACATACAGAGCACAGCATCGTTGACGTTATCAATACAAGCATACAACTAATTTCACGGAACGACTGCACCAACTACATAATGGACATGGTTCTGCAAATTCCGCGAGGTATAGAACGTCAAAATCATCATTAAGTTATTAAGTTATTTTTTCCTTAATAGAAAATATCATTTTTAAAATATTTGTTTAAGTTTAATATAATTCAAAAAAATTTTCAATAAAATAAAAAAAGTTTAAATTCAAAGAAAAAAAGTTTAATTCAATTGAAAAATGGTTTCAATGGTTTTGAAAAAAGTTTCATTCAATTGAAAAATGATTTCATTGATTTTAAAAAAAGTTTCATTCAATTGGCAAAAGGTTTCATCGATTTTGAAAAAGGTTTCATTCAATTGGCAAAAGGTTTCATTCAATTGAAAAAGGTTTTATTTAATTGAAAAATGCTATATACAGAACAAATTGAACGCTCAAAGTGGCTACTAATCATATGACATTGTCCCGGTTTATACTCGTCAAGACTTGACGTTCAAGTTTTACATATTCCCTTTTAAACTTGACGATTCAATTTACACTCGTCAAGAGTTGACGGTCAATTGCTTCTTTTACTCCTCCCTTTTGCTTCACAAGTTTGCACTGATGACGCCGAAATCAAATTGAAAATAGCGGGACAACGAACGAACATGAAACGAATTGCCCAAGGATTGACGGTACAGTCAATTTTTTACTTTCCTTTTAACATAAAAGGGAACCCGCACCCACGAACACAAGACTTGATCGTCAATTCTTGACAATTATAAACCGGGACATTTTAAAGCAGTAGGCTATTTATGAGCCTGTTCTCACGCGCCTTACGTTAGGCGGAGCATCGGATTAATTTTGACGTCTACAGGTAAGGTGGGAAGTGGGAAGGTGACAAGTTACGTGAGGCAGCATTTTCAAAAATTTTAAAAATTTTGCGATTCATTTTGACGTCTGTTACTTTGAAGTTTCATTGTGCCTCATTTTCCTCGTGGTTCTCTTATGTTTTAGCGCAAATACATTTTGTTTTGCATTGGTTGGGTTTTCTGTTTGCGTTGCTGTTTAATTTAAGACTTACAAAGTAATGAATTCTCCGAAATTTAACACCACATTTATGGACTGTTCTCGGAATGCAAAATAAGGCGGGCTTAAAAAAGTCGGTAGTAAGAACACCTGACAGATGCATAGTGTCAAAATAACGCCATTACTCTGCCTTTTTTAAGGCGAGTGAGAACAGGGTCTATAGCGGGGTTCACATGATCCTACATGTTGTAATTGAAATATTTCAAATTCAAGATAACATATTGTCAGTCGGTTGTATCGAGCGTTCGAACGGTCGAATACAAGGCTTGTCCTACAATGCGTGGCAATATGTAGGACCATGTGAACCCCACTAATAGATCACCGCCATCAACTCTACCAAGGTTGCCATCTGTTTATTTTACTTACTTGATCTAAAGCTCGCAATTTAGTTCATGTTGTTGTTAATTTTCTACAGAGCGTTGAAGTTAGCGTGTTTAAAAAATTGTTGCAATTAGCTTCTCGTCTCCAGCATTTACAAAGCCCATTCTTGAGTTAAGGGTTGTAGTTGAGCACACAACCTACGCAAATAAAAAAAAATAATTGTTGTTGTTTCTTTGGAAAAATTCGTTAGAGCAATTAATTGTTCTAACCTGACCTAAAGCTCAATAAACGATTTTAAGCTATCAAACAACAAGAATTTGTATTTAAAATCAAGCTATCAAACATTCAGAATTTGTATTTAAATCATATAAAATCAACATAATAAATAACAAGGCCATATAGCAAACGTTATTAAAACAAAAAATGGCATGCGTTGAAAAAAAAGTAAAAAAAACTCCTTTTATTGCCGAAACTTTCAGCCATACAAAGAAAAAATAAAAGTGTTTGGCTTTTTATATGTATAGTGCTTAACAGAGTGCTTTTGAGTGCTTTTGATCCTTATAGTCAAAATGAATCAAGATTCATCGAAATCGATCAAATAGAACTCCAGATATCTTAGAAGCCGATTCGAAAAACCATGTTTGGAGAAAAATGCTATTAAAGACTTAAAGGTTCTTGAATATCACGCGACATACGAGTATAATATATTTTATAACTTTTTTTCTATATGATATTTTTTTTTCTAAAATTTTGTATACGTTTTCTTAAGAACTTAAAGAACCATATTCTAACGAAAATTTTTTACTCACTGTAATAGTACCTTAAATAAATTCTTAATAAAAATGCATTCTTTTTTTTTTGTTCTGTAATATTTAAAAACTGTTTTATTAGTCCTATTTTATTTTTCCATTTTGATTTTGTTATTAAAGAAACTCTGGTGCAACTGAAAAATTATACTTTTAACAAACGATTATAATAATAAATTAATTTTAAGAGTGAGGCAAGTCAATTTAGGTATGATAAAACTTTTTTTAGCTTGTACTATAGCCATTATTAGATAATAAAATTATGTTATCTGATACCAAAAAAAAAATTACTAGTGCTTAGCAGTATTTTTAAATTTATTAAAATTAAAACTTTAAAATATTTCGTTATAAAAAGAAATGGACTTGCCCCACTTTCAAAATAAAATGTTCATACATAAATGACTTCTAGCACACAGTAGTTCAATATTTTATTAGACAACTTTTTTGCTGGTTTGTTAAGATACGACAACCTTGGCACCAATTTAATATTAAAAACCTTATTTTAATAGTCTTTTTTAAAGTGCTTAGTTCTAAAAGTAAAAAGATGTAAAGTGCAAAATACTACATCTTACCACTTTTTTTTGTAGAAAATGTCTAAAAACTAATTTAGTAAGAAGTTTTATCTTCATACTACCGGGTAGTTATACAGCGTCTTTAATAAATACATATTAATTGAAATGGATAAAATCTTTGGCACTAGAATGCATTCATAATTATTGTCAGTTCATTGAGCTCAGCAATCTATTTAATCCCACTCGTGGTCATTTGGGACATAGCTTGCATCACTCCAAGAGGCTCGGTTCTGTTCGTCTGAATCTCTTTCCATTTCCAGCTGATATGAACGATTGCGTAAGTCATATTGAAATGTATCTCGATACCGTCGTGCTTCGATTTCCATGGCATAATCAATGACGCTTTGTGATGGATTATCACCATCAAAATTCACAGAATTCGTAGGTAAAGGAGTTATTTCAAAATTCGTTTGTGGTTCATCACTCAAGCATTGCTGCAGATGATTTATGTAGTTAATCGCAATGCTAAAAGAAATAACTTAAGCTGTTATACAATTTAATTGCAATGACTTCAAATATATCAATACCAACCGCAAGCTCTCGATTTTAGAATATTTTTTACCGTTGGGCTTCGAAATGGGCAACTTGGAGCGCAACAAATCAAAAGCTCTATTCATATCACGCATGCGGGTTCGCTCGCGATCGCAGGCAGTCTTCTTGTAGTCTTTAAAGAAAAGAAAAAACTAACTTAAATATATTGTTTGGATTTTCTTACATCAAAATTAGATTTAATCTTTAATATTAATAATACTAATAAATTCTTATTTCTTAAGTCGACTGATAAATTAATAAGGAAAAGAAAATACCAAAAACAAGTTTTTACGCCACCTAGTGAGAAGCATATTTAGAAAGCAAAAATTGTTTGAACAATGTATTATCCTTTGTTTATTTAAAAACATAGTAAAACTCTTTTGCTAAGTGGAATTAATTGAGTTTGATAAAAGATTTTTGGAGAATCTTTTTAACCCATTTATAGCCACTGTACTTGCACAGGTACAGAAAGGTATTTTTAACTTTGAAAGTTTTCTTTGTTGTTAAGCATTGGTGAATTTTTTTGTTAATTGCCAATTGTTAAGCGGGTCAATTCGATTTGTTTCTCATCTGTTTTTAAGTATGTTTTCTTAAAAAATATATAAAAAAAATAAAACAAAATAAAACAAAATAAAAAAAAAATAAAAAACATTTTTTTGCTGTTTTAGTTTGTTTTCTATTGTAAAATAAAATTTTTTTGGTCTTTTCACTTTTACTATTCATTTGGCTCTTAATGGGTTAAGAGAGAACACAAATTTGGAATGACAGAGAGTGAACTCTGATTCAGGCAGGTAGGCAGGCAAGCAGGCAATAGCCTGCGAAGAAAAGAGAGAGAAATAAAGCCAAGCTGTCTTTTATCTTGCTTGTTCACACAGTTTGCCTACGCCTGCGCCTGCCTGCCTGCTTGTCCGCCTCGGCGTTCACTCTGCTGACAGCCTTACGGGCCAGGCATTTAACCTCCGCCAGGGCTGCCACCACATCTTTATATATTATATATATATATACTAGCCATTCTATATAAATCTCTTGAGTTATTCTTGTCTCTTTTTGTTTTTTATATATATTCGGCGTGACAGATCTTAAATAACCTATTACAATTTGGTTCAAATTACTAATAATTTTCATCGTTCAAGTCACCTGTCAAAAGAATGTCCAAATTTGTCTACCCGATTTTAATTGGGGTATTCACGATACAGTGCCCTTGCCAGTGCAGTTGAGGACTTTACAAAAATAAAATTCACGAACGTCAAAAATCTGCACAACTGCACTTCTACTATAGCCTTAAACTTGAGGACCTGAGCGATTGTACTCATTAATAGTATTCACGCTTCAGTGCACTTGCCTGTGCAGTTAGAACTTGGGACTTGTGCACTTTACAAAAACAAAATGCACGCACGTTTAAAATCTGCACAAGTGCTTTTCTACTGCAGCCTCAAACTTGAAGACTTCAGCAGTTCTGCCCTTGTGTGCATTAAAAAATTTGACAGCTTTTGAAAAAGTAGTAATGGTTTTTGAAAAACTGATACGAAAACCTAACTGCACTAATGCACAAGTTCTCAAGTCCTCAACTGTACTGGCAAGTTCACTGAATAGTGAATACCCCTGCTGAAGAATTTTACAGCTTTTAAATAGTGATGCACCATTTGAGAATTTAAATACCAATTACTTGATAAATATATTTAGTGAATTAAAGCAAAACGTATAATTCGACTATTTATTTTAAACAGACAAAATATTCTCTATTTATGCTTAGAAACTAGCATGATCTATCTGAGCCAAATACATAGTTGGGTACTAGATTTTTGGTACAAAATATATTGTGCATTACTAACTGTCAATTTGTAAGTTGCTATTTATGTTCAATCGAAGATGGATGGCATAAATAAAAGCTGGCTCTTATCAATTATTAAAAAGTTATTAAAAAATTAATAATAGTATTCACTACATTTGTTAGGCCCTGCTAACTTGCTAAACTTAACAAATTTGTTAAGTCCTGCCAAAATTTTGTATGGGAATATACCTAGCAGCTTTTTATGAAGTTAACAGGCTCAGTACCGTGTTTTTGTTTAGCAGATACCATTTGTTAAGTCGAAAACGTCAAACTTATTGAGTGTAGTGATGAATCGTTTTGGGAATGAGTTAAAACAAGTACCAAATTATTTTTGATTTGCAGCTGGGAAGTCTAAAAACTGCCTTTTTAATAAAGTACTAAAAATTTTGTAATGAAGTTGGTAGAGATTTGAAACATTTCAAAGTTTCTGAGTAGCAAATATATCAAAACAGTTAACGCACTGTATTATAAAAATAAAATACATTTATGGTTACTGAGTATGTACCATACTCCATAAATAAAACACATAATAACACACACAAATCACACACACATTCGAAAATACATTTTACTTTAAGTTACCAAATAGTTAAAAAATTTATTATCATTATTGTCAATTTTTTATAATCAAAAAATTATTCCATTATATTTCATTAAAAAATATTTTCTCAGTTTAAATAGTTGTTAAAATTAAAATCATTGTGAAATAAAATGTTTGAAATAAATAAAAATGGACATATAGGATGGATTTGACAGGTCGGACGGACATGTAGGATAAAAATCAAGAAGTTCTAAAAGTTCCGCTATGATCTTGTTCTTCTTGAATTTTTTGTAGACGTGAATTCTAATTATGTAGCTACAGTCGTCATATGAAATCAGAATTATATTTGTTAAGAGCTTGTAGCAATTTATTACATTTTTTATGTATTACTGAAACTATAGCTGCGTTCCATTCGCTTCAAAATAACCCAGATTATTTTTTTTTACATGCAAAGCAAAAACAAAAATAATAATCCTATAACAAATAGGATTATTTTTGCTATATATATAAAATTGTGATATAGTCTTTAAAAAATTTGAAACACAGGTGCCGCACCTGTATATTTTTGTGAGCTGTCATTTAATTTTTTCATTTTTTGTTTGTTTGATACAATGACTATTAGGTAGCCATGACAGCCACCTATTTTCTCACGATCTACGAAAATCGAATGTTAAACAAAAGAAAACAAAACAAACCGCGTGTGTCACACACATTGGACGTATTCAGCGGAACCAACAATTGCACTTAAATTATTTATATAAGTGCATAATATTAATAATTAAATTAAATAATTTACAATTTTTCTGACTTTTAGAGTAAAACACATTCAGAAAAAAACATCGTTCACTAAGGTATCGCTACCATAACAGTTCACAACAGTTTTGAACGACACACGTTCTCATAACACCTAATAGTTATTGTATCATGATTGCTTGTTTGAATTCTAATTAGACTGCACCGGTAGTGCCCTCTACGAGTCGTTTTTCTTGCCGTTCCTTTGATAAAAATTTGTTATCGCGATTATATTAAGGCGAAAGGAACGCAGCTTATTTCTTTTAAGCAAAAGTGTTACCATATCGAAAATACATTTAATTAAAGTTATTTATTTAAATTATTTTATTATTGAATTAATATAAAAAATAATAACAACTGAAGACTTACATGTGTTTCAGTATACACATTAAAGTCTTCAGTTGTCAGTTAAATGAAAAGTATGAAAAAATAATAATGGTATTCAGTAAAATTTGTTAAGTCCTGCTAAACTGCTAAATTGTTAAAGTTAGCAGCTCTTGATGTGAACGCACCAGCTAAGACATTTTACAATCATGTGCTAAGCTGATATGTCAAAACCAGCTGACAGACTTCTACAGCTAAAAATCTGTTGCTTAAATTACTCGTGTAACCAGAACTCAGTAACGAAAAATGTATTTTAATTTTTATATTACAGTGCGTTACCACTTTCGCTACAGTTGCTATTCAGAAACTTTGAAATGTTTTAAGTCTCTACCAACCCCATTACAAAATTTTATTTTTTTTTTTTATAAATAAAAGGCAGTTTTTTTACTTTGAAGCTGCAAATCAAAAATAATTTGGTACTTGTTAGAACTCATTCCCAACACAATTCATCACTACACTCAATAAGTTTGACGTTTCGGACTTAACAAATGGTATCTGCTAAACAAAGACACGGTGCTGAGCTTGTTAACTTGCTAACAAGCTGCTAAGTCTTTTCCCATACAAATTTTTGACAGGACTTAACAAATTGGTTAAGTTTAGCAAGTTAGCATGGCTTAACAAATGTAGTGAATACCATTAATGTTTTAACCATTACTTTTGATCAAATATTGGGGAAATTGTTTTACATAAATTATTTCTGAGTCTTGACCAATTCTTAAAAGACTTTGAAAATAACATTTTGAAAAAATTAATTTCGCCAAAAAAATCATGGAGTTGTTTTGATGAGAAAAACAGTTCAACAATTTTGCACAAAACTAAGAATTTTTCATATGAAAGGAAGACGATAAAAGAACTATTGACTATTCTTTGAGTAAAAAGTCAATACTTTGGACGTTTTAAAAAAAAAAGACAAAAATATATGCACTGACATTACGGTTAAGTTCAAACTATTTTCGTTATATGCTTTTATTCAACTTTTGAACAAAAAAATGTATATGAAATAAATAAAAAAAAACAGCGGAGATATTTGCATCGAAAGTCAATACTTTTATTTTCATGCCGTTTTTCTTCTCATTCTTACACAGAGAAAACAACATTTTCAAAAGTGGCAGAAACGAGCTACTTTTAAAAACGTTTAACCCAGATTTTGCACTTCGAACGTTTATTTTAATTTAAAAAACGAACATTTAAAAATGAAATAGTAAAACGTTTATTTTCATTTTAAAAACTTACATTTTAAAATGAGATTCTGAAATGTTCGTTTGACTTTTAACAATGGATATTTGAAAATGCTGTAGTAAAACGTTTATTTTCATTTTAAAAATGAAAATTTTAAAACGAGATTCTTAAATGTTCGTTTGATTTTTAATAATAAATATTCACAAATATAAAATGTTTGCTTTCATTTTAAAAACAAACATTTTAAAATTAGATTCTAAAATAATCGTTGGATTTGTAACAATAAGCATTTTAAAATGCAAAGGTACAACAATTATTTATATTTTAAAAACGAAAGTGTTCATTATTTAACATTAATTAAAAAAATTTACAGAAATCCGCATTTCCCCTATAAATTAAAAAAAAATCTTTATTGCTTTTCAAAATTACAGTTTCATTTCAGTTATTTTATCATCAGCTATGTTCATCACGTTAACATTTTTTAGATAATTATACTGTATACCAGCGTCTATAAAAAATAGAATTTTGTCCGATATTATTTATTTTATTTAAAATATTTACCTTTTAGTTGAGGCAGCAAATGCTCCAACTCAAACTCTTTCATTTCTTTCTTGCAGGCAAACTGCAGAGTGATGAAATTGAGAATGAAAAATATTTTATTTTCTGAACAAATATCAAATACATAAGTCAATGAAACATTTATAACAAACAATTCGTTATTAACAAGTGCTTTGAAACAAAGTATGTGAATTTTACTATGTATTGGTAAAACTTTCGTAGTTGTTTTAAAACGTTTCGTTTCACTTTTCTATTAAAAAATGTGCATTTTCATTTTTGTATGGCGTAAAATGTTTTTAAAAATATTAATTTTAACCTAAAATATTATAGTAAAATATTCGTGGTTGTCTTAAAAACGTTTCGTTTTACTTTTCTATTTAAAAATGTGCGTTTTCATTTTTGTATGGCGTAAAATATTTTTAAAAATATTAATTTTACAAAACGTTTTTAAAATGTGCGTTTTTGATTTTTTTGTTTTCTCAGTGTAGGTAACGATGTTATATGAAAAATTTATTATTACCGATTAATGGGCGGTAAAAGAGGGTTTTGCAACATTTTTTCTTACACCATCTTGTATTCGAAAAAATTCTACAATCGGCCCAGTAGTCATTTTTAAACATTTCTAAACAAGTGGGCATAGCTTTAGTTCGATCACGCCCAGTTTTACACAGTTGCCGACAGTAACCATACAAACAAAATTCCCAAATTTAAGTGTAGTTCGAACAAAACCACCTGAAATATAGCATTTTAATTGATTTGTGGGCGGTAAAAGGGGGTGTGTCAAATTTTGTTTAACAAACCGTCCTCTTATTCCCGCTCATGATTGCATCTGCATCCAACGAACACCATTTCATTTTTAATACTCCAAACTTTATTTTGACCACGAGCTACCTGCTGACCATCTGTTGTTGGTTTAAATGCAGGATTACTTATGTGTAAGGAGCTTTCATGTGGTGAGAGGAATACCAAAGCTTGCCTTATCTGTAGATAATTGTTTGGTAGTACCTGTACGAGCAAGTTGATCTGCTTTGCAGTTACCTAGAAAATAACTATGTCCATGAATCCAGCATAGAAGGATTTTGAGCTGCTTTGCCATCTCGTTAAGAGATTTGCGGCAGTTGAGTACTGTTTCAGATGTTATTTCAACAGTTCCTTGGGCTTTCATAGCGGCTTGACTATAGGATAGTATGCAAATATCCATGGAAGATATCTCATTTTCCTGAAGCCAAGTTAACGCTGCATGTATAGCAGCGATTTCAGCTTGAAATGCACTGCAATGATCAGGGACCCTGAAGGCTTTTTTAATGCTCTGAGCATTAGATCACCCCAAAATGCAAAGGTGTTTTTTCCGCCCCACCAGCATTTTCTAACAGAATAGGATTAATAAAAAAGATATGATATGATATAAGATAACAACCCGGTTTTTATATAAAGCATCAAAAACGCGCTTAAAATTGCTAGAAAATAGCTTAAACAATTTCTAACCTATTACTTTTTTTACAAACAGTAGAGGTTTTTAATTTTTTTTTCGGTTATTTAATGGTGTTTTTGAAGATCAAGCTCAATGTTTTACTTTATTTTGATGTTATATTTAATTCTATTGAATCCCTTAAAATCATAGAAAAATCTGTGAGATAATAACATTACATCATCATGAATGAAATTTAACGAGGTCTAAGAAATTTATTACGTTTCATTTTTTCTTTCACTCAAGAACTTATGTTTTGAAAGCAAACAAATGTTTTTTATTTTTGTTTCGTTAAATGAAAACATTTAAAATTTTAACAAAATACTTGTTTTACTCACCTTAATCATTGGTAATGATCCATTTATATGTTGTCACAGCGTTTGGACTTTGTTTCAATTCAATTAAACTCATAAGCCTCGTTGATACAAAATATTAAATGGTTTGGTTTTTTTCAAGTTAGATTAAAATAAGATGGACACCAGTACGGGCTCTTGCTGCCACTTGACTAATAAACCAGAATTTCAAATAAATTCGCAGAATGAGCATATTGCTCACCGGATATTTTTCAATAATTAAGCTAAAATTTAAAAAGGGCATCAGTTCACTGTTGAAAAAAATTCGCATAAATAAAATTAAAATGATATCAAATAAAATTCATTTAAAATTTTTATTTATTTGTCAAGTGACAGTAAAAGCACCCTTTAATGAAATATTGATGCAAAAAAAAAACTGAAAATGTTCAAATCAATTGGCGCCAAAATCGGAGAAAGTGTGCAAAAAAATGCTCAATCATTTATGGCATTTGAACGAATTTAATATTGCATTAGGATTTTTTTACGATCAAGTTGACGTTGAAACCAAACGAAAAATGTTGACAAATTTAAAAAGAAAAGGACATATTGACTAAACGAAGATAGTCTTCTTAGAATCTGATGATGTAATGATGTCATAATTGTATGGCTTCGTAACTAATAATATACACAACTTTTTCCATAGAATTTTAAATTAAAACAACCCAGTAGTTCCAAGTTGAAACTTGTACCTACTACTTGGTATGAGAATTCATATACCCCCAGTGGTAGGGGCATGCCCCTCGCCTCTTATCTTGTGCGTCCTTTTAACACATCAATGTCATTGACAGGGACGAACGGACTCAATGTGCATTACCATGGGCTTTACAATTCTCCTGTCCCATTACCTGTCCCTGTATCTGCAAAGGTTTGAGAAATGGCATGTCCAAAGGGATATGATGCCACCAGTCGAACTACAGGGAAACTTTTTGAAAACAATTTATTTATTGTATTAGAGTTGTTTAAATGTGTGTGTGCATATTTTTATTTCCTTTCGTTTAAAATTAATTTTAGTTTTTTTATTTGAAGTTTTTACAAATTCCTTTATACGAATCTATTTATATTCCTGAGGTATACTTCTTAATTTTCAAAAAATATTTCATCCACTCCAGCTCAATTCTGTAGACGTAAGCTAGGTTCTTCCTTAGAAAATGCCTTAAAAAAACCAAAACTGTTATATTTCTTCCACGTAATTTGTGTTAAAAAATAAAATAAAAAAAAAGCCAAAGTGGATTTTTAGGTAACCTCGTTAGGGACGGATTTTATATCTTTATGGGTCAAAAAAAGATTCCCTTTTTATGTTTCAGCTAAATTATTATTCTGCGCATACACTCTGCGCATTTATTTTAATCTAGCTGATATACCGGTGTTACTTGAGAGTAATTTATAGGCGTTTTTCTTTATTGCAACCGAGCTGAGCATGAGTTGTCAAAAACAAATCAGCGTTTATTTTTTACCTCAGACTTAGCTGTGATCAATATATGCGTTTCTTTTCATGGTCTGCTCATGGTCTGAGTGTAAAGGTAGAATTATAATAGACGTAATGTAATGTAACGTAACGAAATGTTGTCAACTGTCATCGGGACGGGACGTAATGTAAGAAAACGTTGTAGCAATTATAATAGGCAGTAGCCAGGCAGTTGTTTGTCGTAAATAATTGCACGTTCCCGTACAAGTTCAATTAAAACTTCGTCATCCATAGCTGTGGATATAAAGAACTATCACATTAATAACGAAAATTCAACAAAAAGCGTAGTTCAACAATTTTTAGTTGTTCTTTGAACATACGTAGTGTAAAGTAATGTAGAAATCGAAATCCAACGGATCTTTACGTCCCGTTACATTACGTTACGTTTATTATAATCACTTGTATAAGAAAGTATTGTTTGAAACAATAAGTGAAGGAACACACTGCTCAATTGACATTGGACCACATTAAGTTACGTCTATTATAACTGGGCCTTTAGTCACATGCTGTCGACGAGCTCAGAAATTTTTTACTGAGCACTAAGCAATCGGCTGCCAACACATACATAAAAAAAAAACAATAAGCAAAAAATTGCTTCCATTAGTTTAGAATGTACTATTTTTTATAAAATTTAGCTATTTATCTAAAAAAGTACATATCTTGACATTTAAATGGACGAAAGATGCAAATGTTCCCAAAATGTTTCATTTCCAAATCAGACCAATTTTTGTTTGATCTGATGTTGTCAGCTCAGGTTATGGTCGGTTTGAGCAGATCTGAGCTCAGATCTGGGGTCTGATGTGGAAAAAGAAAATCGCTTTATATAAACATTTTAATACACACTTCTCGATTAAATGTTTTTTTAAATTTTGGAATTTTGTAAAAACATGTTGAATTTAAGTTTGATACCACTATAAAAATATTAGTTAAAAAATTTGCCGTGCTTTCTTAACGAAGGAATAATCATATCACAGTTTTTTCACAATCAAAAAATGTTTTTTAGTTCTAAACTGAATTTACTGGTAAACATGTTACTTGCACTTCGCTTATGGAAATCAAATTTGTAAAAAAAAGGAAAATGGAAACCAATCTTCCTAAATTTTTTAGTAGTTTTTCCAGTTGAAAAATAACAATTGGTTTGCGTCTAAAATATAAAATAAAATAAACTGAGTTTGATAGTTGATGCAATTTCTTAAATCTTCTGAATTAATTTTTATATGCGAAAAATTGTACAGTCGTTTCTTAATGTAAATTAGCAAAAAGGTGTTAAGAAAGCAGTCGCTTTTTAATTTTAACTATAGTATATACAGCAACCTGTTACAATATTATCGACGTAAGCAGTTGATCGACATAAATCCAGCTGCAAAAACTGCAAGAACAGTGCAAGAAGTGCTATTAAGTTATTTGCTGCAAGTTTACGCGGTGTGCGAAAAGAACTAAATTGAGTAACAGTTACCGACATTTCTGAAATAATGGAACCGTGTTGGTAATGCAGTACTTACTTCTAATTTATAACATTTTCCAGCATACTTTCTGTTAGTACGCTGTTGAACCGAAAAATTTGTTCAATGCAGCCAAGCTTACAACCATGATTGGAGAGCTAAAATGTCAAAATTTCGCATTTCGCAAAATTTTACTGTATTCTATTCACGGTCATCTTTTCGATGAAATGGTGATATATTTACATTAACTAAAGTAAGTGTGAAAAAATAGATTTTACGCCATAATTTTTGATTGAAAAATGATATTGGGGTAATTTTTTTACATAAATCATTTTTGAAACTTGACTTTTTTTTTAAAAACAAAAACAAATAAAAACAACATTTTGGAAAAAATAAATTTCTCGCGAAAAATCCAAGTGGTCAATCATTGATGACAAAAACAGTAAAATAATTTTTACGCTTAGCTGGAAGAATTTTTGCAAATAAATTCTGTGTCATATGAAAGGTAGCCAGATGTGCAATTTTTAAATGATTTAATTTTTACAACAGAAACAATTTTTGAGTCATTTTTTGAGTAAGAAGTCAATATTTTGGACCTTTTTTGACATAATTTTAAAACATAGTTACACTGACGCAACGGTACAGTTCAATCTATTTTTGTGAAGTGATTTTATTGTACTTTTGAGCAAAAAAAAAATGTGAATATATATTAATGGACAGCGGAGATATTTGCATCGAAAGACCAAACGTTAATTTTGATGTCGTTTTTTTCTCATTCTTAGGTAACGATGTTTTATGAAAAAGTCGCTGTACCGAAAATATCTACAATTTTAATATATGTGAGTGTTTTTGATGTCAAAATAACAAAAAATTATTTAAATTAAATACACAAAAAACTCCGATACAAAAAAGTATTATAATAACATAATTACCGTTAGTTCAAAAATTTTGGAGGGGGGCGTGGCAAAAACTAAGTATGTAACATTTTAAGTTGGGACGCACTTAATATGTGTATTTAGTTTGAGCAAAATCCGTTGAGCCGTTTAGATTTGTATAAAGGTCAAACAAACAAACAGAAAATTAGTTTTATTACTATAGATTTTGGTTTCTTAGTCAAGTGGCAGTGAAAGCCCGAATAGAGGCCAAACAAGACCACATAATTTAAGGCCTAGTTGAAAAAATAAAAAGATTTAATATTTTTTTTTTATTAACGAGGCGTTTGAGTTAAATTGAATTAAACTAAGCCCAAACGCTTTCAGAACATATAAATGTATCATTATCAATTATTAAGGTGAGTAAAACAAGTACTTTGTAAAATTTAAAATATTTCCATTAAACGAAACAAAAATAAAAATAATTTATTTGCTCATGAGTGAAAGCTAAAAAAATAATGAAAAGTAATAAATTTTTGGGAATTTTTGGAACAAAAATAGAACATAAAAATTGAGTAAAAAATTAAATTTGATCTCTAAAAACACCATTATATAACACACCTACACAAAAAAATTTACACTGACCGTCTAACCTGTGTCATATAAAAGAAAAAAAGCCCTTACTTTTTAAAAAAAAAATTATATGTGGGACAGCAATTGTTTCAACTATTTTCAAGCAATTTTAAGCCCGTTTTTAATGCTTTAAATAAAAGTCGGTGGCTACTTTCTACTAACAATACCAATATTTCTAACTATCTATTTTTAACCCCCTCCTATTAGAAAATGCTGGTGGAGTAAAAAAAAACACCTTTGCAATTTTCATATATATTGTGAGTGCTCTAATGAGCATGTGTAATGTTTTTTTTTAAACTTTAAAAAACTTTTGCACCTAAAATTGTATGCCTTAATAAAGTTATGTTTGAAGGATATTTTAGAGACTTTTCAAATTATAAAAAGGAAAAAGGGAATTGTTCATGTGTTTGTAGGAAATTATGCATAAGTATACTGGCAGCACTGACTCTGAGTATTGAATTAAATCAAATCGAATGAAATCCACGCCTACTTCTCATAAAAAGTTTCTACGTGAAAACGGTAAAATCCCTAAAATTCCACAAAAATTAATCTACGTATTCTCGCCAAAAAACTCTGCCCTCTGAGAGCGCAATTGACCTGTAGTGGAATTCCAAAAAATTTAACGATAATAATCGTTGTCGTTATCGGTCATTGTGCGTGCCACGTTCATAGTAAATGACAGTTATTGCTAGTTAACGATATCGAAAATCGTCGTTAACGCGTTTGAGAATTCCACTACTGAACTCAGAAAATGTTGACCTGTTCTTAGTCGAGAACAGAACATAAAAATTCAACTTCTTTTTCAATGTTGTGTTGGCTGCCCTGCTATATCGAGAAACATCAAATAAATTGCAGAAATCTTCTGTGAAATAGCAATCCAACAATTCATTTTTAATAAAAGAGTCCACTGATGTGGCTATTTTGTTAATATCAGCCATTTTATGATTACTTATAATAAATATTTGAAAAAAAGAAGCTCACTCTTTAATAAAATGTCAATACAATGTTTATTAATTGTTATGTCATTGTTTTTGTCAAAAACATGTCACTTTTTTGTTTCTTCAGTTGGTAGCATTTGAGGGCAGAACTCTAAAACCGTTGATCTTGAAAGTGCAAAAATTCTGCATTTTTTATACTTTTCAGATCAAAATTTTCGAGAAAAGAATACGAATTAATTTTAGAGGTCAACATTTTTTTGAGAAAAGAACACAAAAAGCGCAGAATTCTCAAAGAAGGCAGAAAAAATGCAGAATTTTTTCGAGAAAAGAAAACACCATTACGCCCATTCCACGCATAACGCAACACTTTTTTTCAAAAATTGACCTCATGGCCTTCGATTTGTCTTCTTTTTCGGCTACAGGTTCCTATTAAAATTATAAGAACATAAGTTCATTTATTTTCTTTTTATCGCCATTCGTTAAAAAGTTATTGACCTTTCAATTCTGCTAATCGTCCGAAAGCGCCAGAATTGAAAAATTTTTAATTAATTGTATCTACATCAGTTTTAATCCAATTTTTATAAATGAGGTACCGTTCGAAAGGTATTAGAAAGTAGTTTCTGGTAAAAATATATAACTTTAAAATTTAGGATGTTAGGGTTGCCAACATATTTTAAAAAAAAATTATTTGCTAATTTCTCAAAAAAAGCGTAATTTTTTTCGATTTTTTATTTTTTCAATTTGAAGAAGAATGTTGCCTTTAAGTCAAACACAGTTTTATGATGGAGCTTTTATATGTTTTTTCGCAATTTCAATTTTTGTGCACATGCCTTATCATTTTGAGTAAATTTATCGACTATAAATTTCATAACGGTAAAGATATTTGCAAAATTAAATCTGCAAAATGGTTTGTCTTATAAGGACCAACATTTTATTCATAAGTTTCGATGACCTTACACTTGACCTTGGTAGAAAAAACTGGTAAATACCGAAAAAAAATATTTTTAATTTTTTTTACTTTTATTTGTAAAAAGATGAACAAAATTTTGTTTCAAGATTGCCATATTGAAGATTATTAAATTGTCACTGATTTTGTTCCAAAAAGTTTAAAAATTGGTCTTAAAACAAAAAAGTTTGATCAGCTGTATGATCAGTTGTATTAAAAAATCCTCTGAAGCTGAATATCGTTGAGTTTTATTCTCACTATTATTGATGAGATTAAAACTGTGTAACTTTTGTGTGCCGGTTATAGCTTGCACATTTTTAAATTTTGACATCAACTCAGCTTCAACAATTTCAAAAGACTCTTTTGAGCAAAACCGATAACATATTGTTCAAGGCTCATTTATAAGGTTGTGGCACTTGAGAACGAGCTCGGTCGAACTGTCAGAATGGATGAAAAGAAATGAAGAAAATGAATGCTCAGAACAAAGAAAAGTATGGTGACAGTTCGAGCAAAGGCGGAAAAAGAGTGCATTTCGCTCAAGTGCCACAACCTTACAAATGAATCTTGATATTGTTGATTCCTTTGTTATAACCCATTCGTAAAGGTCTCTCGCTTTTGTTAATTAGTTTTCAAATGGTCTTTGAAGACTGGCTTTCATGGCATTTCGTTTAAAAGCTCCACCGATGCCATCAAACGGCCCCTTATCATGCGATGTGGCAAAGAAATGCCACTCAGCGTCAAAATGTTCTTCTTCTTTCCACTGGCAAAGCTGGTAGAAATTCTTTCATTCTTATACTGCGATGCAGCTTCATCGGAAAAAAACTAATTCTTTTGATGTCGTTAAATCGAGCTCGTTAGACCAGTAGCAATTCTTTTTGAAATTGAAACACCGCACTGAAGTTGTGGATCAAACTTTCGGCTATTATGACAACGCTAAGATTTCCAACATCATTGCTGTTGTCCTTGAAATAAATGGAGAACGGATGGTTAGTGCATTGATCATGAGACCAATATTGAGACTGTACAGCATTCGATTAAAAATATAAAAAAAAAAAGTTTTTCGAAAAATATTTTTCTACTGCAGATCAAGTATTTAAGGAATTGTAGGGTTAACGTTAGTTTTACCTGAATGACTTGAATGACTGTAATTTTCTGAAAAATCACATATTACAACAAATTCTCCTGGTTTCAATGCTTCTTTCTGCTTTTTTTAAATAATCCGATGGTTTTTTAGCGATGAATTCGTGTGGTTTCAACTTGTTTACTGAATTCCGATATAAAAACATCTGCTGACTCCTTCATATTTTCCAAATTGGTTTTTTAAACGAAATGCCATGAGAGTCAGTCTTCAAAGACCATTTGAAAACTAATTAACAAACGCGAGAGAGCTTTACGAATGGGCTATAACAAAGGAGTCAACAATATGTTATCAGTTTTGCTCAAAAGAGTCTTTTTAAAATGTTGAAGCTGAGTTGATGTCAAAATTTAAAAATGTGCAAGCTATAAACGGTACACAAAAGTTACACAGTTTTATTCCCATCAATAATAGTGAGAATAAAACTCAACGATATTCAGCTTCAGAGGATTTTTTAATACATCAGCTGATCAAACAATCATAACTTTTTTGTTTTAAGACCGATTATTAAACTTTTTGGAACAAATTCAGTTAGAATTTAATAATCTTCAATATGGCATTCTTGAAACTAAATTTTGTTCACCTTTTTACAAATAAAAGTAAAAAAAAAATTGAAAATTTTTTTTTGGTATTTACTACTTTTCTCTACCAAGTACTAAGTTTCCATGGCGAGTTGATTCTGAGTTGGGTTTTCGTCAAGTTGACAAAATGGCGTTTCAAGCTCAAAAGTGTTTCCATGTACAACATCGAGTCGAGTTGCAATCGTCAATTTTTTTAGGTTTTTCCACTTGTGCTCATTATACACAATATTTTTATTTACGATGTCCCTTTTCTTAAACTCACTTTCGACAATTTTATATATTTCACTTCTAAATTTTTTTCCACCCATTATATCAAGAATTTTCCTTTCTTTAAATATTTCAATCAATAGCAAAGTTTCTGCAGCACTCCAAAAAACTCTTCCACTCGCCATAATCTTGTGATAAATGAACTTATTCGCTTTGACAGATAGAATCAGCTAATTCTAACAAGTTTCGTGGAGTTTTGTGGATTTAACGAAGTTCAACTCAACTCTCGTTTCCATGGGGAGTTAATCCCTAGTAATCCCAACTCGACTTGCCATGGAAACGTAGTAAAGGTCAAGTGTATGGTCATCAAAACTTATGAATAAAATTTTGGTCCTTATAAGACAAACCATTTTGCAGATTAAATTTTGCAAATATCTTTACCGTTATGAAATTTATAGGCGATAAATTGCCTCAAAATGATAAGGTATGTGCAAATTGAAAAAATAAAAAATTAAAAATATTACGCGTTTTTTGAGATTTTAGCAAATAATTTTTTTTTAAATATGTTGGCAGCCCTAACATCGAAAATTTTAAAGTTATATATTTTTTCCAGAAACTACTTTCTAATACCTTTCTAACGGTACCTCATTTATAAAAATTGGATTACAACTGATGTAGATACAATTAATTAAAAATTTTCCAATTCTGGCGTTTTCGGACGATTAGCAGAATTGAAAGGTCAATAACTTCTTAACGAATGGCGATAAAAAAAAAGAAATGAATTTATGTTCTTATAATTTTAATAGGAACCTATAGCCGAAAAACAAGACAAATCGAAAGCCATGAGGTCAATTTTTGAAAAAAAGTGTTGCGTTATGCGTGGAATCGCCCATAAGCTTTGATATTCAAAACGTATTCAGAGTCTAAAATTTTAAATCTTTGGATAAAATCCACGACCCATAAAAAGTGACGTTATCAAAATAATACAACATTTGAAAGTATCAATACACTTAAACACAGCTGTGGTCGAAGATAATTCCTTTTAGATTTAATCTAGCCATATTAAAAGGCGGCCGTAGCTTAGTAGAGTGCGTGGCCGCTAAGCTAAAGAACCGCGGTAGCCCGGGTTGAATTCCAGCTCAGACAGAATGGTTTTTCAATTGAATTAATTTGTCTGTTCGGTCGTTCTGCAGACAATGGCAAACCTCAGAAAAAACTGCCATGTACAGCTTCTTGAGAACCATAGGCCGTTCGGAATCGGCATTAAACTCCGTAGGTCCAGTTCTCAATCATTTGTGCTCAAACATTTAATAACACGCATAACACAATTGATCAATAGAAGCTCGGTCATAGTCCTTTCTAGGGCTGAAAAGGCTAAATAATTTTTTTTTATATTAATAACTGTGTTATGAAGAAAACTACTGTTTCTATATTTTTTTGACATATGTACTTTTTCCTTACTCGAATGCACTTTTCTGTAAAGTACATTAAAGTCTTCTATGTGAGAATATAATTTATTTAATAAAAAACACTTCAACTTTTAATCACTTCACCTAGAATTTTCGATTTTTGACTAAGAGCTGATCATATGTGTGATTTAAGTAAGTATGCCATCTCTGTGACACTCCAAAAATTTCCATTCTTAAGCTTAAACAGCTTATCATTCAAGATATTCAAGGTTTTTGTTTAAAAAAAAAACACTTTAAAGCACACTTTTTCCTTCTCTTTTAATTTCATAATCTGTACATTTTTCTATTTTCGAACACTTTTAAGGTTTGTTTTTTATCTTTTACAAAGTGTCAGTGTGAAGATAAACACAAAATGAGCCTCTTGAAATATACAGACGGTATACGTGTAATACTTCAGTTCAAAACGATCTATGAGCACATTTCTTAACAGTTTTATTCTCCAAAATCGCTTAAGAGAATTGTTCTTCGGTTACCAAAAAACTCTAATTTTTACTTTGTTAAGGAAACTTCACCAAATAATCCGCACATTTAAAAATTGCTCAACTTTAACAATCTAGCATCGTTTTGGAAGATTTTCTTCACGTTTAAACACATATTGACCGAATTCATCTTAACTGCCTTTCTTACCTTTTTCTGTTTGCAATGCCTTCTCCTTCCATACAGGATTCGGTTCCTTCGATATGCTGTGCTCTCGCGTATTTAACATGCCATAAGACATATACACTGCCGGTGGTACAACATCCGGTTTGACTTGTCTGTCTGCTTCCTCTGACGGCCACGTACTCACAGATTTTGGTAAAAGCGACGCAAAGTTGGTCATTTGATTAATATTGCGAATATCGATGGGAGTTATGCTTGTTGCGGATGGTAACTGGCGGTGTTGTTGATGAAGATGACTTGTGTAGGGATTGTTGTAAAGTGCTAACTGCGTCGATAGCGGTAATATTACTGAATGCTCGTTAATGTTTGACACTGTGCTGGCTCGATATGAATTCAATGTTGCCATGTGCATATCCAACGGATAGTCGTGGGCGTAGATTGCGGCGGGTTTGGATATGGGCGTTGCATTAGATTTTGTGCCAATTTCAAGTAAAATAGGTTTATCCGTTTCCGTTTCAGATGGATAATTGGCATCATCATAGCTGTGACCACCATCGGTAATAATTGTTGTTATTGTGGTTGATGTTCTTGTTGTTGTTGCTCCTGTTGCTGCTTCTATTGCTGCATCACTTGCAGCATTGCTCGACTCTTCCACTTTGCAGTCGTTCATTAAATGATGGCTCATTATTATTATTATATGTTATTATATGCCACACATAAGTTCGAAGTGCGTTAAAATTAAAATGTTGTTTTTTTTAAGTAAATTAATATCACAGTTGGTTATTATTCAGCGTTCACTAACTCCGACGATTGCTTTCTGAGAAATGAACGCAGATCCAAGATTGCTGATTGATCGCATCGCGAGCCAAGATCACTTTCGTTTTTTAAGCGTTAAATGTGGAGCTTATGTTCTATTTGTACAGAATGGAAACACCTTCTTGTCGTAACTCGGGGCAATAAAAGTAAGAAAACATGAACGAAACAATAAAATAACGAAAACACAAACATTTCAGTGGCTCTCCCACACCACCACGTACGGAGAGGGATCGATTTGAAATCGTGCAAATACCTGGCCACAGTGTTGCTTAAAGCTATGAGCCGAGTTTTGATCACAAAGTTGAGTCCCATCGACAGAAATGGAGATTTTCATTTGAATTCATAAAGTTGTAAGGTGCACCAGCAAATATATTACAAGATGCATTGGCCAAAATGGTTAAAACAGCAGAAAATGGTACACAATAACTATTGGCAGTTTCATTTATTTTTGTAACCCAGTAAATAAGAGAAACTTAATTTTTAATAATAAAAAAAAACTCTGAAACAAATGTATTCAAATATAAATCACCACCAGAAAACATCTCATTTCGTACATACTTTAATTGGGACGAATTTAAGCAACTAGTATCGCTAGCGGTCGAAATTCGACCAACTGTCTGTAAAGCAGTGAACAAAAAAGAACACTAACTTGAAAACACTAAGATGAAGTTTTTTTACCTGAAAGCAAACACAAACATAAACCATTTACCCATAAAACCCATAAAAATTAACACAAACTTTGTCATTTCGTAGCTTCACTGGAAGAACCGCTAGGAAAAAATGTATCCAACAGAGTTTGTATCTCTCCCAAATTAGCCTCTAGAGCAGTAAAATGCATGAGCTGGTTCTATTATTAATCCTACCAACGTTTCTTCCAAACATTTCCACCCTTTTAGTGAGCCTTATGTTTATCGCCTCCCCCCCCCCCTACAAAAAAATATATAAAGAAAATTGTCGAAAACAGTTCATATCTGTTATTACCCCTTAGGTGATTCTTAGAGGAGTGAAATGTATAAGATAGTCCAATTATGTTGTCATCCTCAACCTTTCTTTTAACCCTTAACTGGTACACCTGGTCTGTGGGACCACAACAAAAAATAAAAGAGCATATTTATCTTATTAGTCGATTCAAAAATCAATTTAATTCAATTCAATTATTCAAAATAATTCGCAAAATTCTTTCTGAATAGAAAAAAAAAAACTTTGTTTAAGATACTCTTAAAAAACCCCACATGAATTTTTGACTAAGTTTGTGTTTTTTTAGCATTTTAAGTTGGAGTGGGACAGTAGCGTAGCTAGGAGTGCTGGCACCAGGGGCGGAAAATAGATTTTGCATTCCAAAAAGGGGGTTATCCATATCTAAAATCTCTATACAAATACTTTACATTTTTAAATACACATACAGTAGGGTGGTCCTTATTTTAGAAATTGTTGAGCACCTGATTTCTTGTTCCTTAGCGTCTAAAAATAAGTCCCTAATTTTTTTTTTTTACAACAACAATAGCTCGTGCCGCTCGGAGCTTGAAGTTTACACAGAGGCAATGCAACTGAATGTGTACTTCATTGTTTTGTTCAATTTCAAAATCTGAAAACAAGTGGCGCATGGGCTAGACAGATATATATTGTAGAAAAGGAGGAAAATATACATCGTGTCAATTTTTTACATCTCCGCAACCATGGCAGCATTAGAGAAGGTATATGCATTTTGGAGAGGGAGAGTGCCGCAACTGTCAAAACGAAGTTGACAGCTCATACAAAATCTGAAAACGATGAGAATGCGATAAGAAAGCGAAAATAGGCAAGAATAGCAAAATGCTTGAGTTTGACAATTCTGGCTATGAGAAAGAGAGAGCAGTCTGAAATGCATATACCTTCTCTAATTCTGCCATGTCCGCAACGTTACTATTTTATCTCTCTTTTCTTATTGGCTACGTTAGAAAGAGCTCAAGCTTGTTTTTGGCACTTAATATTTGATCGAAACTTAACGAGTGACGAATTGAGAGAAACGTCAAGAACAATGCATTGAAAATGCTGTCCGTCGCACATTTTTTTGTCCAATTCGTACTATAAGCGTATACACTCACACTTCTTGCAATTTAGCATTAGCACTATTTCAACTGCTCTAGTTTAATTGTCAATGAATGAAAATTGGACAAAACAATGAAGTATCATACGGGCTTTACAGTGCACCCTAAACAAGTGCGCGTGGCGCTTGGGTAATTTTATTTTACGCTTAACCAAAACAAGTGCGCTGCGGAAAGAACTGCTGCTCTCGAACCAGCTCAGTCTGATGGTTTAAAAATCTTAAAGAAACTTTTAGTATTGTGTAAAAATCTATTAATATTGCAAATACTTCCATTTGCAATTGAAATTAATTAATTAAAAGCATCTGATTGCTCTTTGTTCTAATACTTTGGTTTTATGCAGCCAACTTCACATCCGTACGCACTGTCAAAATTGGAAATTCGATTCATGTTGCGGTAGTCCGGTGCGTGTTTCGGTAGGCTTCATACAAAATGTATGTGCATGAGCCGATTTTGACAGTTAAACCACGCACGCGCACTTGTTTAGGGTGGACTGTTAGGGCGTATCGAATCACAATTTTTTCGGATTTCACATTCTAAGGGGTCTCAAAAGTTGCATAGGGTGGTCAAGATCTCCAAAAAAAAAATTTAAGAGAAAAAGGATGTCTTTCCCTTCCGCAAGGACAAAGTTGTTTTTGAGAAAACAGTAAAAAAATAACGATCTCAAATGCTTTGTTTTTTTAAGACAAACAACATATGTCTTAAAGCAAAAGTAAATACAGACTTTCACTAGCAATATGTTTTCAAACGAGATGCCACTCTGGATTTTTATCCACAGTGTCCTGTTTTCTCAATATTGATTCTTCAAATATTTCTGCAAAAAACGCTGTTTTAAAGAATCTTTTTAAAATACCAGGTTGAGGCTACGTTTTTTTTCGTATTTCAATTTTTTTAAAACATTTTACATCCTAGCATGAAATTTGTTAGTTCGTTTAAACACTTTACCACAGCATTGGCAAAAATGTTATACTAAAATTTTGATTATCTGAGTTTGCCATTCGGTGGGTCTCAATTGACTTAATAATTGTTGTTTAGAAGTGTTTTAAAGAAACAATAACTATTCCGAATATATGAACCAAATTGTTTAATTTCATTGTTTAAATGGTGTTCCTCGCACCCCTACATCGAATCTAACTACTTTACCGCAAGGGATGGAATCCCCAACCACCAAAATTAAAAAAAAATACTTTAAAATTAAAGTGCGTTTAATTACCTTTCCAACGGTATTTGAAACTTAACATTCGGTTTAGAAGTGATTGAGATATGAATTCTAGTAAAAATCGATTTTCGAAGTTTTTGTCGTTTCTTGTCAATTTTGTGCATCCTGTAACTCCGCCAAGAATAACTCCAGCATTTTTTCCTTTAAATAAAGTTTTTTATTTTCTTCAGTGGTGCTCCATGCGAAATTTCACCCAAATCCGAGATAGTGATTCCGTAAGTCCAGTACGTTCAAAATGGAATTGCTGTTTTATCTTTTTTTTTCTCATATGCAGTAGAATATGAAATTGAGATATGAATTCTAGTAAAAATCGATTTTCGAAGTTTTTGTCGTTTTTTGTCCATTTTGTGCACCCTGTAACTCCGCCAAGAATAACTGCAGCATTTTTTCCAAATCGGAGATGGTGATTTCGTAAGGCCCGTACGTTCAAAATGGAATTGCTGTTTTATCTTTTTTTTCTCATATGCAGTAGATAATTTTTTTAATTTCTACCTGGCGGCAGTTCCGGATTAGCCCATAAGCATATAAAGCAATTGTTTAATGCATCACTTCTCGGGGGCACCATAAACATCACCGAAGAATATTTGTTACTATTACTATTTGCTACATTACTTGTTGAAGGATACCTTATTCTAATCTTATATATTAATAAGCAAACATCAAATGTTGTCGTACACTTTTTCGACATTAATTTTAGAATAATGGCAATGAAACTCTTATATCATTCGAAAGGTACTGCGCCCATTATGTGCAGAATCATTTTAGATTTTAAATTTATGACCTCTGACCCGAAATATTAACATTGAAAGTTTGTATTATTTTTAGTAAGGAATCTCAGGGCTAGGAACAGGTAGAATGGTGTATGAGGTACCAAATGAAAGATCTGACTGCACAGTATGATTTCATTTTAGATTGGTGACCTTCGACCTGAAATATGAGAGTAAAAAGAGCATTTATTAAATAAAAGCTAAACTGTAACAGATAGAAGAATATACTATAAAAGGGAATTTTAGACATTGATAAGGCGTAAGGCCATCTCTTACGGGTACCCTACAATAAGCATTTTTTTATGCAACAAGAGTGAATGTATATTGTAATAGTGAAATTTCTTTCAAATAGTAAAGTCTGAAAAATTTCCGTTATTTTGACAAAAAAATTATAGCGATATCTTGAGAACTATATATGTTCTCAGTACAACGTATTTTGGTATGAAAAGACGTTGGTTGAGGAATATAACGGTAAAGGAAAGCTTTCTTGGTAATATTTTCCACGGATAGTATGTTAAAAAAAATCCCCTTAAAATTATTTAGTCATCTCGAATAATTTATATCTTCTCAGTACAACGTATTTTCTTGAAGCAAGGCCATCGCCTAAAATTGAGAAAAAAACTATTGAAATTGCAAGTTTTGGCTTTGCAAGCAAATATCTCAGCCATTTTTCAATCGATTTTCAAACAAATTTTCTTTGTCGAAAAGATTAATTAAATGACTTTGGAGAAATAAGAAAAGATTAACCGTTATCTCATCAATTCAATGTTTTACATTGTTTTAAAAAAATCTCTCAAATACATAGGTTTTGCTCAAAAAATAAGACAAACTGTTTTTGTTGTAATTTTTTTTTTTTATTGCATTTTCTTTTTTCACTTTCTTTCATATGACATATCATTTATTTGCAAAAATTGCCGCATTTTGACACATAATTCAATAAACAGTTTCTATCATCGAAATTCATGAGCTTTTTTTCAAACCACTCCAAAGTTATATACACAAATCTATGTTTTAAGCCATTTCGGTATTAATATAGAAATATACGTGAAAGAAACAGTTCTTCCGTGTTTCAGAACCGATTTTGATAATTTTTTAAAAGAAATTAGAGCATGGAGAAGGAGTTTACTGAATATTTTTGTGACCTTTGACCTGAAATATTAGCGTTTTAAGAATATTTCTTAGTAAAAACTAAACTATAAAAATTGGAAGAACTTTTCGACATTAATACAATGTACAAAAAACATTTTTCGCTATCTCTTACGAATACCCTACAATAAGCATTTTTGTATGTAACATGTGTGAATATACATATATTGTGATTGTGAAATTTCTTATAAATAGTAAATTCTGAAAAATTCCCTTTTTTTTGACATCAAAGTTATGACGATATCTTGAAAACTATAGCTTTTCTCAGTACAACGTGTTTTTATATAAAAAGCCCTGGTTGTGAAAAATAACGGTGTACGAAAGTTCTTATGGGTAATGTTTTTACAGATATTTTTAAAAAAATTTAGGCTATTTTTATATCAAAATAATTGCGATAATTTGAAACTTAAGATTTTCTTAGTACAGCACATTTTCTTAAAGCAAGATCATGCCTTAGAATTAGAAAACAACGATTGCAATTTCAGAAGGTTGTTCGAATTTCGGCCACAGGCGATACTAGTAATGATAATTTGCTATCATTTATGGTACCAAATACTAATTTTCTACAAAAATAAAGATTCGGTAATTTTCTTTAGAAATCTTACATGCAATTATTTACTCCTTGAGATTATCCACTGTCTACAGAAAAATGACGGCCGCACATAAGATTGTATCACAGAGGTCCCAGTTCGACTTCGAATGCTCTTCGAACTCAAGTTTCGTTGTACAAGCGTCCGGAGAATAGAAGAAAAACAAAAAGAATTATGCTTTTGCCTCAGTGTTCGTTTTGACGTTGCCTATACTTTTCTATAGGTGTGCATGAAACAACTGCTGAAGCAAAAGCATAATTCTTTTTGTTTTTTTCTTCTATTCTCCGGACGCTTGTACGCTGTAATTTGATTGAACTTCGAACTGACACCTTTGATATATATCTGTCTATGTGATTTTATTTAATTGAAAATATTTTCTACGGCAGCAATATTGCCGCAGCCATTATATCAGGGTTGCTGGAATTTACAAGCCAATTTGAATCCTTTCTAGCGGCACACATAACCAAATATGAAAACGCCGGAAAAAGGATCGTCTCATATTTATTTAAAACCATCGTGCATCGTAAAATTATAGCGCAGATACAAGATTTTGAATGCTATATTCTATTAGTGGATTTTATGCCGGACTTGCCGAACACGGACCACAGTAGCTCGTTACTGTAACAAAATCGGCAAGTTACCGATTTGTGTGACGTCAGCCGTTATCGATCCCTAGTTACCGATTTCGTGACAACTAATGTTTCTGTACGTTTAAATCGGTAAAAACTCTGACCGTGATGAAAAAGAGCACAAACCGAGAAGAAAAGTTGCGAAATTGAGTCAAATGGCAAGCAGCTGTTTACTTGAATATATTATTTTAGTTGCGCTAAAACTTTATAATAATAATTTATAATTTATAATAAAACGGTAAAACTTTATAATAAAAAAGTGAATATTTGCAGTTTAAGAAAATTAATTATGTTATAATGATGTGTATAAATGGTTGCGGAAATAATCAACGATTATGAATGTAAATAATTTTATACTTAGTGCTGTGCTGCAAAAACTTAGCAAATATATGCAACTGGGTACTTTTTCATAGCTCAAAAATATACTGTTTTGCTAAAATTTTTAACTTTTATGTAAAAAGGCATTATTTATAAATTGCATTACCTTTAAAACTAAAACTTTTTTAAGAACAACAAAATATTTCAATCAGTTAAAAATTCGACTCATATGAAAGTAACCATTTTTAAAGGTATATTTTGAGTACTTATAACCAGGGACCGTACCGGTTATGGTTTTCATCAAAAGAGTCAGATATTAACAGTTATCATTTAACTTTTATTTTTTCCGACAAAAATACTAGTTATTTAATGACTTTTATTTTTTCGGGCAAAAATAACTGTTACTTTTGACTTTCATTTTTCCGGTCATAAATAACAGTTATTTTGTGCCTTTTATTTTTTCGGTCAAAAATATCAGGCAATTTGAATTTTTTTAAAGGCCACTTGAACGGCAAAAAAAGTTGAATGCAATTTTTATCGTCTCATCAGCGCGCACGTTTTGAGCTATAAAACATTTTAGTTTCTAAAGTTTTTTTATTCGGCCTTTGAAAAAATACATATTTTGATATTTTAGACCTGATATTTTAGACCGCAAAAATAAAAGGCACAAAATAACTGTTATTTTTTATCTAAAAATAAAAGTCAAAAGTAAAAGTTATTTTTGCCCGAAAAAATAAAAGGCAAAAAATAACAGTTAATTTTAATTTTTATAGTAACAGCCAAAAATTGAAAAGGCATTTAATAATCGCGAAGCTGCTGCCATTACGACAATAATGGTATATTTAAAAAAGTCTTCCAGCCACTTTTTCGTTATGCCTTTTTCATCTGAAAATTGTAAAATAACAGTTATTTTCGGTCCCTGCTTATAACTTAATAATACACAACATTTCTGACATTAGATAAATCGGTAGAATTCTCACTTGCCACAAAGCCAGTGAGAAAAGTGACACATTGTTATCGATTCACTTTACGTACAGAAACACTTCTTTAAAAGCTTCCATTGAAATGAAATCGGAACATGTGGTAGCTTATCGCTTTGGAACGAACGAATCGAACATAAATCAATTCAGATACATACAGAAACATTGCAGGTGAGAGTGACATCAGAGTAACGTCAAATCGGTAATATGAGTCGGTAACTACGATCGCTACGAGTTACAGGAACGAGCTACAGATGTCGGTTTTAAAGACACCCGTCAAAGACGATAGAAAAATGCCAATAATGGTCCAGTTCCTGAAGTAAGTCTCTGCACAAGAGAACAGTTTAAAGTCATGAGCAGTGCTAGGATTTCGATGACATTTCATCTTTTTTCTGCTGCTTCTAAGACTTTTCCTGATTATTTAGAACGTCCATTTATGTTTGCTAAATTCCAAATATGAAAAGTTGTCTTCTTTTATCGGTCTTTTTGGTTATCTTTTCTTATTGGTTTTAGTTTTCAAGACATTTATACTAGATTTAGGGCATTTTTTGTCATTTTTAGCGATTTTTAAGTTATTTTATTGTCATATTTTAACATTTTTAATTTTTATAAATGTCAAAAATAAAAAGGAAAACAATAGTTAGTGAGATAAATAACTTGAAATGTATTTCTGTGTGTTCTGTATTAACCTGTTCCAGTGTGCATATTAAAGTGAAATGTTTACTTAATTTTGACTATTGAGAGAAAGGAATGCTGAAAATAATAAAATTATAAAAAAACAACTCCTTGGGAGAATTCTAAGAAATAAAGGGAAAATTTTGGATTCCTGTGAATTAAAATAGAATTATGAAGTAATATACGATGGTAAAAGAAAGCACCAACGGCGAAAAATTTTCTAAGTTTCTAGTAAGAGCTCACATGGTATAACAATCTATGGCATAATCCTCTGATTGTACGTATTCATTTCACTAACAATAAAAAAAACCACCTGATTTTCATAAAATGGAACTGATACTTGATGTTTAAACCAATTAAGGGCGATAATTTTTTGCTATTTAGGCTTTTGAAGCCCAAAATAAGAAAATAAATATTCGGGTCCGTGCCCTAAAGTAAAATTTTGCTGGAATAACATTTAAATTTCCACAGAATCCAAGTACTGGCAAGTATTTAAAATGTTTCGTGATCGCTTTACACAGAGCAAATAAGAGTTGGTTATAAAATACTATCAAAAAACGACAGTCAACTATCGCATTAGAAGATTCCACTGCTGTTTTTTTTTTAATTTTTTATTGTAATAATAATTTTGTTAAGCTCATCGAGTATATTTTGCATTTATAAAAACAATGATTCGGTGTCTGCAAAAATACAAAAAAATTATTTAGTGATATTCCTTCATAATATCAAACTTTAAGGTACCATCAAGATTTAAAAGTTCTTCTTTCTTTCTCACAGAGATGCAAACTTTTCGATAAATTCATCGAAATTTATGTTCTCCTCTCAAATCATTTAACCTCTTCGGCTTCAATAGGTAGATAACATGTAACATTGTAGACCTTAAAAATTTTTTTATTAATTTAAGTTTGGAAAGGCTTCTTTCGCATGAATCTACATCTATTGATGTTCAAAAATCTTGAACATCTTGAAATTGAGGTCCAGTTTTTTATGTGTTTCGAAACCAATGTCTGCCGCTTTAAGAAAGGTTTTAGGCAAATAATTTTTTGAAAATCGATGTTTTTTTAACTTGATTATTGTTGTACATCTACTCAAGAATATGTAAAAAAATTTCAAATCAATCCCGCTTATAAGTAATACAGATTATACTGTGCTTAAAACCCGGAGCGCCAGAGTACCTTAAACTAACAAAAGTAACTTGAAACAAATTTTTAAAAAACGGGCCACACTACCGCCAATAAACCAATCAACCGATTTCAATTTTTTTAATCTGTTTGTATTGTAATTATACTCATTTTGTACCAAAATGAGCGTCTTTGAAAAATTTGTCTGCAACAATATGGTCAAAAATAACGTAAATTTTTCGACTTTTTTCCACGCTTCATAATTTTCTTAATTTTTCATTTCCCTAGCCTTCTCATCACTCTTCTTCATTGACCTCATGATGGACTGTCACCAATCTTTGTATTAAGATCTGCAGCTTATTTTCATGAATAGTGATGGGAACTATCGAATAAAAATATTAGAATTATTCGATAGTTTAAAAATCATTCATTCATTACACAGTTTTTTTTTATTCGATAGTTTTTTTCATTTGCACTTCCTTTGCTTATCTTCAACTGATCGAACGAATTGTGATTATAGCAAATTTAACTGAAAGAGTACGTGTAACAACACTTCTTGATTTGTGTTGAAATTAAAATTATAACGAAATCACTCTTGTTATTAGTTATTTAGAAGATTTTTAAGTCGAATAAATGTATTCTTGAATTGATAGCAAAAATCATTAGATAGTTCTTTGTACTATCTACTATTTTTATACTTCTAATGAATGAATAATTTATTCCATAGTAAAAATCGTACGATAGTTCTTTGTATTAGTTATTATTTTTTAATTCGGAATGAATGAATTATTCGATAGTCTAAATTATTCGGTAGTCTAAATCATTCGATAGTTTCGTTTCATGCACTATTTACTATTTTTTGAAAGTAAATGAATAAACGAAATATTCCAACGATATTTGAAAGATCGATACTTGAAATCATTCGATAATAAACTGTCGTTAGTTGAAATAATTCGATAGTACCCATCACTTGCTCTGAAGTTCTGAATGAAACCTATCCATACACTCTCTGATTTATATAGCAAACTGCACGAACGACTCCTAAAAAAACCATTACATAATTCTTGTTCCTATTTACCCAGATGAAAAACAAAGCAGGCCTGGCGATGGAAGGAATGTGCAAGTTTATTATTTTAATGCAAAGTATCATGTTTGCTAATGCAAACCATTTCAAACCATAGGGGCAACCATTTCATTATTTTCATGATTGTTGTAATTCGCCAACATTTTGTGTTTTCACCACTCAAGCACTTCTGATAGCAACAATGTTCTTATGTATGACATTTCAACAAAATTACAACAGTGCGAATGGCTCAGTTGGCTAGGGCTTTAGTTTTTATTCATGTATTTTGGAATCTTGAGTAGTGGGTTCAAATCCCATCGGAGATATAACTTTTTTTTCTTAATGGCTTTTAGATTTGTTTTGGTTTTTTTTTAGTTTGTTTTGTTTTTTTATGATTTCGTTCTGTTTTTTGCATTAATTGCTTTTTACAAAGCGAACGCGTTAATTTTCTTACTCTGTGCTCGTACTTTTATTCTTAAAGAAGCAAATTAAGCGACGATTAGTTAACAGCTGCAATGCTCGAATGGATAAGCATATGCACTTACTTTCACGCGGCCGAGGTTCAAGTTTTCGGATAAATGTAATTTTTTAATTTCCGGCAACATTACTTGGAAATACAGCAGACATGCTCGCCTCCATACCCGCTTATATCTTTTTTCTATATGTCCTAGGACGGCATGTCTGTCAAATGAACTGCCGTAGCAGCAATGCAGCATGCATCTCATGTTTCCAACTGGGTTGTTACATAAAAGCATTCATATAGCAAAACTGTTTATTAAATGAAAAAATTGAGGCATCTATTTGTAATTAATCTTTATGATGATTGCTCCCCTCACCAAACATTATATGTGACCTTCTCCGAGAAAGGGGACCTAGTGTGTCAAAAAACGGGTTTGGACTTAAGAGTGGATTCTGGTACCTAAAAGGGTGTAGAATAAGATAAAATAAGTTTATTTATAAGATGAAATTTATTTACCCCATAAAAACGTACAAAACAAACTTGGGAAAATCGATAAAAATGCGTTATGAAACTTTAAATGAGTTTTTCTCAAAACTTTATTTTCACACACTAGGTCCCTTTTCTCGGAGAAGGTCACATATATATATTTTAAATTTGTTTTAATTGATACGAACGCATTTTAAGGAATGCTTTCTGGTATTTTTGCACCCGTTGGCATCTGCAATGAAAGAGTGCAGTCAATATAATCAGTTCAGTCATAGGTGTTAAGAAAACATATTTACTATGCGCTCCTATTAAGAGAAAATGTAGATATATTTATACAAAAAATTTGATATGGTAAGTAGAATGTGTGTTGAAAAAAATTTGTTTGCCAATTTTGCGCCCCTTCTAACTGTGCACCCGGGGCGAAGCGCCCCCACCTCGTCCCCCATTGCTACGCTACTGGAGTGGGACCAGATGTACTGTTAGCTTAATTTTTATGAGGTGTACCAGCTAAGGGTTAAACACCTCATAGTTTCTCTCTGGTTTAGTTTCTCTCTGGTTTATTTTTTCGTAAGAAAAATTCAATATTTTTTTAACGCTCATATTTCGGACCATAGATCAGTCCGAATTTGAACCAGTCCAAATTTGTTTCTGCTCATTTGTATATTCTTCCATTTATAATTAATATTAAAAAATGTACAACAGCAGGTAAGGTATCCAATCTGCTACAAACATTATTTGTACCTTAAAATTTTTGAAAAAATATTTTTTTAACATAGATAAAACAAAACCAAAATATACATAAAAGTAATATTTTTGTGTACTTTAAAATGGAGAGATGTAAAAACAGGCATATTTTTGAAACTCTTTCACAAATGTAGTACTCGAAAAAATTCTACAAAAATCATTGGGTCAGTAGAAATGATAGCTTAAATTAAAGGTATAAATGTTTTATTTATAAATATGTATAAAATTTGTAATATAAATAAATACTTTTAGAGTTATAGGATAATAGCTGGGAACGTATTTTTCTAAACTTCAAAAATTGGAAAAATCACTCTAAAAAACAAAAATACTCTCAACTTGGAAAAGTCTTAGTGATTTTTATTATTTAGAAGCAATACTTAATCGAACCAGTGAAGTCGATATCGCCACGCAAAAATGCTGTCAAAAATCGCCTTGAAAATAGTTTGCCACTATTTAGGCACCTTAATAATTTGCCTGTTAAAAATTTGTTCTTTTATAAAGTTTTAAAAATTGTTTTCAGTAAATCTGGTTACATGATAAATATAAGTAATTCCAATCATAATTTAAGCATTAATCTCCTTAATAAGGCTCATATTCCATCACAGAATTTGCAACATTTCCTGCTTTTTTATTTGACCATAGCTTCCAGGCTGTTTAATTATTTAACTCAATTTGTTTTTCTTAAAAATGTAAGATTGTGGCTTTTTACTTTGTCATGCTTAAATGTCAGCTCACTTCTGAATATAATGTATTAACTTTAGTAAAAAATGTTCAAACTATATCTGTATTTTGCGAAAAATTATTTTAATTATTAATTTTTTTTATTGTTTATTATTAAAAAATCATATTCATATTAAATATCAAAATGTTAATGTTTTCATTGACTTCATATATTAAATACTGTTTAAAAGCACTCTATTAATCTATCTGCATTCGTCACTAATTCCTTGTGAATTACAGGATGTAGGATTAGCATTATTGTTTAACAAATTTATCAAATTTAAAAAATTGCTATTATTTTCATAAAAATATTTGTAAAAATTGTAAATTGTAAACAAAAATAATACTAAAAATAAATATTAATCTAATTCAAATCTAGATATTTGCTTACAAAATCAAAACTCGAATTTTCCATAGTTTTTTTCTTATGCTGAGGCGATGACCTTGCCTTGAGAAAATCCGGTATACAAAAAAAGTCTTCATTTCTTAAGTTATCGCAGTAGTTTTGATGTCAAAATAACGTTAGTTTTTTAACATATCTGAAATATCATACTTACTATTATACATACTGTACATTTTGTACTATACTATCTGTACAAAATATTACCCAAAAAGTTTTGGGATACCGTTATTTTTTTTAATCAACAACTTCAAACAAAAATTCGTTATACTGAAAACATCTATAGTTTTCGAGATATCGCAATAATCTGTATGCCAAAATAACGGAATTTTTTAATAATTTCAACCATCACAATATATACCCATCACAGTATATTCACGTGTTTCATAGAAAATGATTGGTGTAGGTAATGTCTAAAATTCCCTTGTTCGTCATATTCCTTCATCTCTTATTGTATAGCTTTTATTTAAGAAACTTCCTTTTTACACTTATATTTCAGGTCGAAGGTCAACAATCTAAAATCCAATCATATTTTTCAAGCATCCTCACCCAGACCTTTCATCCGATACCTCATTTACCATTCTTTCATTCCCTAACCCTGAGATCCCTTACTAAAATTAATATAAGCTTTCAACGTTCATAATTCGGGTCATAGGTTATCAATTTAAAATTTGTCCATTTCAGGACTGTTTTGAACCCTGAAATAAAATCTACCTGCTAACCGGTTTATATTATTTTGAGATCTCCAAACTAAAATAAAATTAGAACTCAATAATTTCGTTATAAATCAATCAAAGTAAAATTAAAGAAGGTATATGCATTTCGGAGAGACAGACTACCGAAACTGTCATAACGAAATTGACAGCTCATAGAAAATCTGAAAACGATGAAAAAGCAAAAATTGGCCGCATTCATCGTAGTCAACGGTTGTGAACTGTTATGATAGCGATACCTTAGTGAGCGATATTTTTCTCTGAATATGTTGTTTCTCTAAAGCTTATGCATTGAACACATTGACGACGACAGCAACAGTGCGTCAAATGTCAAATTATTTTTACATGCTTTTCTTATGGAGGTGAATGTGGTGAAAATGTTGCAACGATAATGAGTGATTGCAACAAAGTCGCTGTCGTCGGTTTAGAATTTTTTCCTAATTTGACGTGCGACAACAGAGCAATATAAGTGTTTAGGGCTGTTCACATTTCAAATCGCTCATCAAATCGATCATCAACTGATTTGACAAATGATTTGACCAACAGAATCTGTATGGATTTGATGACGAAAAATTTGGTGAGTCTGAACACTTTTGTTGTGTTTCATCAACGATTTGACAAATGATTTGATGAGCAGTTTGAAATGTGAACAGCCCTATTGTGTATACGTGAACACCGAAGTAAGCACATCGCGATGACGGAAAATTTTTAATACCACTTGTTATTAAAATCGTATTGGAAGACGAAGAAATTATTTTATAAATTATTATAAATTATTTGCAACAGTTACATAGTTATTATTATTTTGTTATTATTTTCTTCCGCTCCCTCTTTTGATCCGATGTGGTGAGGTTGAAAACTTTTTTGAACTGACAAAATCGTGCTACACAATTTAACTAGTGTTCACACTGGTCAAATCGTTCGTCAAATCAGCAGAAAAATCAAAAAATTTTGACCAACGATTTGATGAGTGTTCACACTCGTCAAATCGCCATCAAATCCATACAAATTCTGTTGGTCAAATCATTTGTCAAATCAGTTGACGATCGATTTGAATCGCCATCAAATCCATACAAATTCTGTTGGTCAAATCATTTGTCAAATCAGTTGACGATCGATTTGATGAGCGATTTGAAATGTGAACAGCCCTAATAAAACAATCTAATGATACTTCCAGATTGTTGTTTCTTTCTTCATGTTGTTCCGCACTGTTGCAGTCCTCGTCAATGTGTTCAGTACATTAGTATGCGGTAGAAGCGAAAAGCAATCTTCCGTAAGAAATGTATTGCGTTTTTGGCAGCGAAAAAGTAGCGAAATTTTTTTTTCGTTGGTTAGTATGCTGTTAAACCGAAAAATTTGTCAATGTACCCAAGTTCACAACCTTTAATGGAGAGTTAAAATGTAAAAATTTCGCTGTCTTTTATATGTCCGTACATTTAATTGTCGTGGAAATTTGACATTCAACAATAATGTTCAACTAACTCATTGAACAAACAGGTTATAGTTAGTATGTGTTAGTGTTAAGTCTACACCAAAATTTCGCGTGTAGAATAAAATACCTAAAAATTTTCATTCCTGCAGCATACTAAGCTTTAGAGCCAGTTTTTCAGTACGAGTTTAAGCTTTAGTCAAATTAAACTAAGCTTAACTCTCCTAAATTTGACGTTTAAACTCGGTTTAACTAGATATTTTAGCATTCGTTGAAGTTAAATTGACTTAAATTATTTTATAATGTGTTTCTTTCTTGCCAAAACCTAGTTTAAACGTCCAATTTTGGCGAGTTAAGCTCGGTTTAGTTTGATTAGATTTTAACTCGTACTGAAAAACTGGCCCTAAACGTTAAAAAAGTTGAAAATTATTTCATTTAATTATTATAATTGTTTACTTATGTAAATAATTTAATGGCAAAGGAACGCTGTCCGAAATGCAACTACCTTCTCTAGTTCTACCATGAAATCAACAAAACGAAAGATTGATGATTATTTTCTCTATTTGAAAGGATAAAATATAATAAGTGAAAAAGTGAAAAATATATTCAAAACGAAATAGTGTCCTAAAAACTATAATGAGTGATGTGTAGCTCATACTTCGAAAGTTACTGCTAACAAAGTATCACGCCCCCTTGTCCAAAATTTAACATAAACCAGTAAAACTCCAAGCGTAAATTGAGGTCGAATACTGAATTTCGAAGCTATAGCGAAGTTATAACAAAGCTATTCGATATCACAAATTCGGGTTGTATGGGAGATGCCACACCCCCTTTTTCTATAAGTGGCTATTGGTTTTCGACGATACCTTCTATTTATGTATTTCCAACTTTTGTATGAAACAAAACCACTGTGCGACGGCTTAATAAATTTGTTCCACCTTCAAATGCTTGATTAATATAGTAAAATAGAGAAGTGTTATTAATTAATCACCTCTTACTAACATTCTCCTTCTCTATTCCTCTCTCTTTCGTTCTTTCTCACATTAGTGTGTTCTTTGAATCTGCTACGAAATAGGGGGCGGTCCATAGCACTTAACCATTAACATCTTTTGATGATGTCTTGTTTATGCTGTAGATGAATGTTTGTCTCCTTTGGCTGTGCCACCTACACTTGTGTGTTCATGCGACATACATCAACTTCATCACACGATGCAGCCGATGCACTCGATATGGCCGTTTCAATGCAGTTGACAAAACGTGTGTCAACAAACACACATCATTTGTCGGTGCATTTGTACCTGAGACAATCAATTGTTTATTGTTGTCATTCGGCGTTTGCTACATTTTGGTTTTGCACCGTATTGATCGTTTGCATTCTTCAATCATCAATCATCATCTTCATGCGATCGTCAACATCATGAGCAAAACATCACTAACATCATGTTGGATTTTTATCAATACTATTTAGTTTTCGTTCTCTTTGGCATTTAAAATTATGTAATCCTCAAGATTTTCTTATCCTCCCTAATTTAATGCTCTTTGGATTGATATTAATTTGAATATATTTTTATGATCTTTATCTTCGCATATGAAAATGTGTGTGTATGTGTATGACAATATGTAGTAAATAAACACAAGTGTTTTTATTAATGGAATTGAAATTGGAATTGTTTTACCTTATCACGCTTTTTCTGTTGTTTTTTTTTTTTGTGTTTTTCAGCTTTTTGGATTTAAGTTACCTTTGTACGCACACAGGCGCAGGTCCAGGGGAAGAATTTTGGGGGCTGAAGCCCCCCAAACGCTAGTATATTTTTTATAACGTTTTAAAGTGTGACAATTTCTCTATAAATATGATAATTCTTATACTTAGAGCAAAAAAGTTATTCTTCTTTTCGTTACAAGTTAAAAATTTATTAAACAATACGGGATCAAATCAGTAGCAATTCTTTGACTTTTCTTATGTAGGAAAACTTGATTTATTACTCCCTGTTTTATAACACAGAAGTATCAAGGGAGGTTTTAGGCAAAAGCGGATAAAATAAAGGCATATTTTAAAGATGCTTTCTAGAAAAGTTTTTTATACATTAAGCCGGATCGAAATTTAGATTTCGCCGGACACCAACTCAAAAGTAAGAGAGACTCTTAAAAACTATTTCGGCATTATTGTTTTTGAGATCGGATAAATCCCCATGGAGCGGTTTTGGTTATCCTGAACCCTTTTTTTTTTTGTCAAAAAATCATGTTTTTTCATGTCACCTTTTTTTTCTTCAGAATGCATACCCAAGCTAGGCAAAATAATAAAGATATTAAACGTACATAAATTACAAAATTTTTTTCTTACAAACTCTTTTGAGACCCCAAAAATCGATATACCGTCATTTTCGGAAAGATGTTTTAACGCCTATAAAATATGATTTTTTTCCTGGTATTCACATGCATTTTAGCTTATTGAAAATATATTGAGCTCTTCTTTTTATTGATGAATCTTTTAGTAAAACTTGATAAATCGATATTCAAAGGGCTTTTGTCAGCTTAATTATTAGTTAATTGTCACAATAACAGTTCGATTTTGACAAATCTTGGTATATATGAGGTTTTGGGTACTCAAAATCAAATTCTGGCAACTGTGCTCCAGTACAAACTTAAGGATTTACGAAAACTCTTGTTCTAAGGCACGAAACACACATAATATTGCTTCAAAAATAGCATCGAAGAACTTTTTAAAAACCACACTATACGATATATCAATAAAAAGAAGAACTCAATACCATTCCAATAAGTTAAAAATCATGTGAATTTAATGAAAAATACATATTTTATAGACGTTTTAATAAAACATATTTCCGAAAATGACGAAATATTGATTTGTTGGAGTCTCAAAAGAGTATGTAACGAACAAAAATTACAAAATTTTTCCAGCCAAAATTATCTCGATTATCTCGGGTATGCATTCTGAAGAAAAAAAATTTACATGCAAAAACATGATTTTTTGGTCAGGAGAACCAAAAAACCGTTCCTAATCCAAAAAATGATGCCGAAATTTCTCTAATCCAAAAAATGATTCCGAAATAGTTTTTAAGAGCCCCTTCTAACTCTTTTTTTTTAATCGGTATCCGGCTGACTTTTTTTCTCCATACAAATCGATCCGGCTTATTATACATACAGAAAAATTTCATATCCATGCTAATTTTTTATCATCAGTTCAAGTAAAAAAATGTTTTTTTTTGTTAACATATATTTTTTACATATAAAGACGGCGCTAAGGCCCGTTTTGAAAAAGTATGTTTCGAGAAAAACTCATTAAAAATAATTCTGGCGCATTTGGTTTTATGCGCTGTAGAATATGTATTATAAGCGGGATTGATTTGAAATTTAAAAAAAAAAATTCGATTGGGGCTGCAGGCGGGTGGCGTATAGCCTGTCAATATAGAACAATATATTTCTTATTTATAAACACAATCCACATCACATGCCGAGCTTTTCGTGCGGCTACATAATGTTATAAACACAATTGGGGCTACGGGCGTGCGACGTCTAAGTTCCACTGGCGTGTAGAACTATTGCTGGCGTGTGGAATACAATCTTTGGCTATGTTCAGACGACAATCAAATGATTAAGCTAATCCCTTCTTTTGTTAATTTTTACTCTATTTGACTAATTGATTCAGTTCTTAAGCGTCACCAAAATTTTGATTATGTTTGAAGTTAATTTTTGCTCTCGCATAGTTCATTTTTTTAGTTGAGAAAACAAACCACAAATTTGGATTACTTCAATCATTTGATTCTCGTCTAAGCACAGCCTTTTTTATTTGTTTTTTTATTTGACACGCCTGTCAAATTAAAAAATACAAAAATGAACTATGCAAGAGCAAAAATTAACTTCAAACATAATTAAAATTTTGATGACGCTCAAGACCTGAATCAATTAGTCAAATTGAGTAAAAAAGAACAAAAGAAGGAATTCGCTTAATCATTTGACTGTCGTCTGAACATAGCCAATGATTGTATTTCACACGCCAGCAATAGTTCTACACGCCAGTGGAACTTACACTTTGCACGCCCGTAGCCCCAATTGTGTTTATAACATTAACAAATATCTTGAAATGAGAATAGATAAAAACAGTTTTTAAAGTGTTTTCCTAAACATTGAAATAAAACTTCCTCGAGTATGTCAACCGAAATATGAAAGCAGTTTCCAAGTTGAAAATAGTACACCTGAAGAATTTTCGTAGTTTTAATTAATCTTAATATATAAAAGACAAGCACGCTGCTCCGTTCCCAATATCTCTCAAACTCTTCTTAAAAATTATCAACCTAAAAGTATGCCCATCTTAATACATAAGGGGGCGTCCATAAATTACGTGAGGTGACTTTTTGCGATTTTTTGACCCCCCCCTCTCCCCTTAGTGAAATTCCGTGAGATTTTGCTCGATCCCCTCCCCCCCCTAATTTCTCGTGAGATTGTTCAAAATGCGTGTTTTCAGTGTAAATATGTTAATCTAATTAAAATTACTTATTAAGTAAAAGTAAGTCATTTAAAATGAGAACTTCTAAAATTGGTGAAGGAATATTCATTCTAATTCAGTCCATTCGGACTTATGTGCTGTCTCGAGAGTGAACAACCTGGAACTACTGGAACAACCAGCATGTCCATGTGATTTTCAGTAAAGTCATCTGCTCCTTCAATCTCGCTCTGATCATGATTCAATTATTACAGGTTGTCCATTCGTTTGACAACACCCGTAAATTTGTAAAAAAAATATATTCTCTCTCAAATATAAATGACAACCAGGGTTTTGTGGTCTTCTATGAAAAAAGTTATGTTTCAGTGTTTTGTTGTGTATTTTTTTTTTAAAAGTAGTTATTCTATATTTTGCTGTTGGCAGGAAAAATATAGTTTGCATTGCGTTTATAATAATTATTGCTCTGATAATTATTATTAAAAATTGTTTTTAAATTTTGTTGCGAGTCGTTTTTTTTCAATTGAAATATAAATCGCTACTGTATAGTTGTAATTGTTAAAATAACGTGCGGTATTTGCAAAACAGTGTATTTTGGTGATAAAATTCGAAAATATAATGTGCCAGTGGAAAATATAAAGCCGTCAGCGGTGTAAATAGATTTGCACAACAAAATATTGAAATTAGTTTTTTAAAAACTTACTTAAATTTAATATCAAAACAAACAAGCAGTGCAGGACGTAGTAGAAAAAGCAGCAGTGAAATGTATCCTTAGGTATTTAGTACTGCGAAAAAGTATGATATTCCTGCAACTGATTACTTTGATGGCATTAAAAAATTACTCTTTTGCTCTCCTCTTCAATTTTACGGGTGTATATCTTCATTCTTGTGAGTAAACGTCAAATGAATGGACAACCTATAGTAATTGAATCATGAATTATAACATGATTCAATTATTATAGGTTGTCCATTCGTTTGACGACACCCGTAAATTTGTAAAAAAAACATATTCTCTCTCAAATATAAATAACAACCAGGGTTTTGTTGTCTTCTATTAAAAAAGTTATGTTTCAGTGTTTTGTCGTGTATTTTTTTTAAAAAAGTACTTATTCTATATATTCTATATAGCAGCAGAAGAATAGCATTGCATTGCGTTTATAATAATTATTGCTTTGATAATTATTATTTAAAATTGTTTTCAAATTTTGTTGCTAGCCGTTTTTTTTTTCAATTAATATATAAATCGCGACTATTAAGATGTAATTATTAAAATAAACTTCAACGTGCGGTATTGGCAAAACAGTTTATTATAACAGTAACAAAATATTGAAATTAGTTTTTTAAAAACTTACTTAAATTTAATATCAAAACAAACAAGCAGTGCAGGACGTAGTAGAAAAAGCAGCAGTGAAATGTATCCTTAGGTATTTAGTACTGCGAAAAAGTATGATATTCCTGCAACTGATTACTTTGATGGCATTAAAAAATTACTCTTTTGTTCTCCTCTTCAATTTTACGGGTGTATATCTTCATTCTTCTGAGTAAACGTCAAACGAATGGACAACCTGTAGTAATTGAATCATGGCTCTGATTTAGCCACTTTAAACCGTTATCACAGAAGCTCACAGAAGCTCATTAGCTCGACGTGTGATAATCCGTGAAGGTCGCACTTTGTGCGCTGCAGCACGGTAAACTGCGCGCCGATGCTCTGCAGCTCTTGTGATGGATGAAAAGTTAATACCGCATGTATTGCAGCATCTTTTTCCTAGATCACCACGTACACTAGGGCAATATAGGTCATAGGGCAAATCCATGAAGGCATGTAAATGCTGAATCGGTAAGTAGTGGCGAATCAAAAAGGGAGCAGATAACTTTCCGTCATGCTCACCAGGATCTGAGATAGTCAGATGCCCATCAATCTGCGTGATAGGGTGTGGAGGTGGCCCCAGTATTAAGGCGCCTCACGCTACATAGAAAAAAAAAAATGTTGTTCGACACAAATGCTCAATACAATCCTTGGTTTATGTTAAAATGATTCCCCAAATATTTCGACTCTAGCGATAGTCATCCGTGAGCTGGAATTATTTGAAATAACCTCTAAAAATCAAGTTACTTTGTAACCATATTGGCTGGTGTATTGTCAGGCCGGAAAAAGATCTTCCAATCTGCATCAGAAATTGTAAATGTTTGCAATCAGATTAAAGATAACGCTATTTTTCATGCATATTTTGGATATTTTTTATTTTATTTCCATACAAAAACTTTAAAAATTCAAATAACTTCATTACTTTTATATATATTTTTTTTTAATTTCTTACGATATTTTTTCAGTAGGTGTTTATTTTATAATTAATATTTTACTTTTAATATTTCAAATTAAGCAATTCTGACTAGGAATCAATGTGAGCACTCAAAACCTTTCCAACGATATCTTGAAAGGGAGGATCGCATTAGAAATAATTAAGTTGTTTTAATTTTAGTGAAAATAAATTTGAAAAAAATGCATGAAAAAATCATTATTTTTAATCCGAATGCAAAAATTTTAATTTTTTGATGCAGATTGGAAGATCTTTTTTCCGGCTATAATTTCTGACAATTTATTTCTTACAACAATTACACAAGCCAATATGTTTACAAAATAACTCGATTTTTAGAGGTTATTTCAAATTATTCCAGCTCAAGGATAGCTAGAGTCGAAATATTTGGGGAATCATTTTAACATAACCCATGGATTGTATTGAGCATTTGTGCCGAACAACTTTTTTGTGAGGCGCCTTACCCAGTATGTCCAATGTAGCATGCATACAGGAAATCTGCATGCTGTACTAAGGCATGAACCTTGCATGCATAATAGTCTTGCTTAAAAAATATGAACTACCATTGTGCATTTAAACTTTAAGGAGTGCAGTTGCACATAATTTATTAACAAAATATAAATTACTATAACAGAATATAACAAATTTAAAAACTGAAATAAATAAGATGATTAATTAATGACAATAGCAATTTTTTTCTTACAGTATTAATGCAAATGTATGCATATAGTATTAAGAGTAATGTATGCATGCAGTATTAATGACAATGAATGCATAGAGAACTACATATTCCCCATGCATACAGCAATACTAATTGTGCGGGTACACAGTACACATGCTCTTGTTTGACATCGCCATGTTAAATGGAAATGAGCTTACATTTATGCTGGCATTCATACAAAACATCAAACGTATGCCTACATCATCAATGCTGTATGCATGAATGTACTTACTGGGATGTGCTTCATGTGTGCCGACCACTGAACTAAACATTTATGGACGTAAACATAACAAGTAGAGACTTGTCCATGCGTCGCTGTCACAAGTCGCAGCGCTTGTCGAATCGCGTGTTCAGCTAGCCGGTGGGAAAACAATCGACGAGCTACTACGCTACTTTGTTGCACTCGCAATATTATAGTGTAAAATTTAGTCATATTTTAGTAGAGAAACAAGTTTTACTCAATTTAACCATTTATCTTATAATTCTACACTGTTTCTTGCTGATAAAAAATTACGTCATTTTTGCGAGAACCCCCCTCTCCTCAACGTGAGATTTAGTGAGATTCTGCTCAAATGCCTTAAATGCCCCCACCCCCCTAAATGCCTCACGTAATTAATGGACGCCCTCTAAAAGTCAAGCTTGCTACTCTACATACAGTATTTTTCAAACTATAATTATTTTTTGACAGTAAAGCATTTTTACAAGACATACTGTTCTCAAAAATGTTCAGCCTGAAAGTATGTACAGAAAATATATTTGCTACTTATCAGTGGCAATATTGCGTTTTTAGTAGGGGTATTCACGAGTTGATGCGAAAATGCATGATTACGAACTTTCGCATCATTCAACAACAAGTTTGCACGTTGATTTTAATAACCTTTTATGATTTTGAAATGAGGTGACAATATATTTAATGTTCATTTGATATTTAATTGTATTGCATAATTGTGTCGCAACATTGATGTTCACGCGTTAGTGCGCCAAATCTCTTGCATTTTTATACTCTTGCAATTTGCAGCAACCCTTGAATACCCCTAGTAATTTAGATTTTACAATAGTACGTTTTTGATCTAACTGCTCCTTTGATAAATAAGTTATGACGAATTTAATGAAATTCTTTTTTTATATTGTATCAGATATAAGTGTATCAGCCGCGAAACGACACATGAGTTTCTACGTAGATATATGATGAATGCTAATTTTTCAACACTGCTTCAATACTTAAAGTAGTACATTTGTATTTTGTAAAAATCAAGCAAATAAAAATTCAAGATTTAAGAAAAGAAAAAAGTACTTTCGGCAAATGGCTCCAAAAAGGAAGTGTGCGGAGGACCCGTCGTAGGACGGGCACTTATACTAGTATTGTATATTGTACAAAATCATAATTACAATTTTACAGTGCTGTTCTCTACTATCCATATCTGGATCAGGAGGAAATAATCTCCTTAAACATTAAATTTGAAGATTATATTTGGCAAATTTGAGGATATACTATATTTGGAGAGCTTAGTCTCTTGCAATCAAGGCAATTTTTCATTTAATGACATTACAAAGGCAGCCTTTATATACATAGCTAAAATAACAGCTTGAGCGTGTTGAGCAGAGTTGAAAGCCGCAATAGTTATGTGGCAATGATATTGTTCTAAGCAAGATCTAAAAACAGTAACAGTGATGGAGACAATAAAATAAATTCTTACCAAGGACTACGAAAATTTTTTTCTAACATGTTGATACTTCTATGAAAGAATGTTTTAGTACTAAGAAGACTGAAAACCTACTTTAGATCGCTATGTTAAGCATAAGAATTTTAATATGTATATTTCTTAGCTACTTCTTAGCTTTTAATTTCTAAAAATTCTTCAAAATTTTAGCCGATCAGAACAAATCATAGAGAAATTTTAGCGAAACGAATTTACTAGGCTTAGTGACTGGAAGAGCATTTGTTTAAGTAACACTGGGTTTAAGTTTTAAATATGTGTATTTCTTAGAAATTTTTAATAAAATTTTAAAAAATCCTTGCGCATAAATGTAAGACCACTATCATCATCACAAATATTCCCAACTCATCGTCAACAATATTGTCAAAGTACTATGCATTTTGTGCTCTCTCGTTTTATTTTGCTCTCGCATACAGATAACGGATACAAATCAGCAAAACATGTGTTCAGCATACCGTTAAACGTCATACCGAAACTAAATCCATTGTCCATAAACATCGATCTGGATGGATACCAAAACTTACTCCAAGAGTTGAACGTTGTCTACATAAGTTGGTGAAACAGAATTGTGCCGCAAGTAATGTCGATCTAGCTGAACGACTAAATCAGATGGCAGGAACTCAATTGCACCCAGGCCATGTGCGCAGGGTACTGTGCCAAGATGGTTACAGAAAGATAACTGCTGGATAAGGAAAACCCTTGCTGACCAAGAAACATAGCAAGCGCAGAGTAAACTGGTGCAAAGACCACAAGGAATGTGACAGCGGATTTTGGAAACGCATTTTGTTTTCAGATGAAAGCACGTTTAAGCTTTTTCCAAACGGCCGGAAGACAGTTCGACGTCTTGCATCCGAAGAACTAAATGTGGATTGAGTCAATAGTCAACTGCAGTATGGCGGAGGTAAGGTAACTGTCTGGGGAGGCATGTCGTGGTATGGTAAAACAAATGAAGTTAACTCAGAAGAATATGTAAAAATTTTAAGTGATAATCTGTTGCCATTCATGAAGGAGTAAATGCCTTTGAGGGGAGCTATTTTCCAGCAGGATAACGCTCGTCCACATACCAGTCAAAACGCATCGAATTGGTTTGCTCTACAAAACATTCACGTTTTACCATGGCCTGCTCGCAGTCCTAATCAGCGTTGCCGCTTTGGTTGAATTCTACCAAATGTGGTCGATTTTTTTCTTCAAATCGGTTTTTGGTTATTTGGATTTTTTTTCAATAAGGTAGAATTTGGAAGTTTTTTTTCCATTTTGTAGACATTATTATTTATTTTTTTTTTTTAAATATTAAAGAACCAAGGCATGCGTCTTATACAAACAAGGTTTGGTCTTTGACCTGAAAGTAAAGGTATAGAATTATTTAGAGGAATTGATTGGAACCATACGTGGAATTATTGATTAGGCGAAACAACCGTGAAAGACAATTTGAATTACTTTTAACCAAGGCTAGTGTTATGCCTTAACCTCGGCAAGCATTTCGAGCCCTTAGTTCTTTCTGTCTTTTAATTCCACATTTTCCACAATTTAGTTGTGGATTTTTAGTTTTCCATAATTCTTAAATGTAGTAAAGAACAAAGAAAGTGAAAAGAACCATGCCCGAGCACGGATTCGAACCAGGGACCTCTGGGTTGACAGTCGAGCGCACTCTCCCCTAGACTACAAAGGTCGACATGAATAAAAATTTATTCAAAATAAAACTCTTAGAAATTAAATACAAATGGAAATCGTAGCTTTTGGTTCACTCTGTTAAAATAATGAGCATTTTGTAACCCTTTCCAAGTATCATATTTTTGAACGTTTTCAAGTTTAGTTCTTTTGTTTTACTGTCAGAATTGCTCATAGTACTGCAGCAGTAGAAAGAAAGTTTACTGATTTGACATTGATAAAAACGAAATGTAGGAACACATTAGCGCATAGTGTCTTTACTCATATAATGCTGGCAAATAATTGGCCAAAAATAAAAAGTTTGGTCAGTTTTAAACGAATTTTCAATTTTTTTAATTTTATATGGAATATGGAGACATCTTTTTCCTTATGTCCCCTTAAAATTTTGTATAGCTTTATTATGTTTTTCTAGTCAAATTAATTAGCTGTGATTTTATTTCATAGAAATAATTTTATTTTATATTTAAGAATTTTAGTCTTTCTTTTAAAGTAATTAATATAGTATTATTTCCAAAAAAAATGTGTTATTTCAAATACAGCAGTTAAAAACTTGTATTGAAATTTTAGTCACTGTCATTATCTTTATGCCATTGAAACAAATCATGAATGCCTATGTAATCGTTTTGGCCTTTATTGGCTTGCAGATTATAAATAAATAAATAAATTAATTAATAGTATTTTCGGGCTTATAATAAAATGTGTGTTTATGCTTATGATTGCTTAACAGACATTTTTACAGTATTCCGAACAGAGTATTAAAACTTTATTTTGCTTTGGCAGTTTTTTGTTCAGGGGCCGAATTACAGCATCCGTGATCGAACAAAATTGTACAAGATTATTAGGCACTTGTCTCGTCGTGCCCTTCGTAATTTTGCTCGATCACGGATGCTGTAATTCGGCCACATTTTGGTAGATTTTTAGATGAGATTGGTAGCTAAAATTTTATTTTAGTGGCAGCCCAGGACCTGATCCGAACATTATAGAGAATGTATGGAAGCTGCTGGGAGATAGAGTATCTAAAATAAAGCAAAAACTAAGGGAAATCCTAATATTGAAGTGGAATAGTATTAATTTAGACATAATTCATAATTTATTCCTTGCAATTCCAAGAAGGATCCAAAGCTGCCTAAAACCTAAGGGATATTTTTTTAAAGGAAAGAATGGTGTTAAATAAATGCGCAGTGTTATTTTCTGTTTATAATATAACTATAATATATAAATTTGTATATAATAACTTTTTTTACAGAAATTCTATTAAAAACTAAAATATTATAGGAAATAAGTTTCAATAAAAGGTAAATTCTTTAAGCAATGGAAAAATTTTATTTGAGTTCTATTTGTGTTTGTGTATTTTATTATATATTGTAAAAACGCAATTTTTTTTAATTCGTCTTAAACTTCTACGCAAGACTGTACTAAAGTCCTCCCCCCATTTGCAATTTCTAGATCCGCCACTGTACGCACATACATATATACACGTATATAACTGTGTGTGGGTGTGTGAATCTTGAGAACAATTAAGCCCGAGCAATTCTAGGTGCCGATCATGATTTTTTTTCAATAATTAGTTCAGAAGCTAAAAAGTCTCGGATTGAGTTACAAATCAATTTTGTGGAATTCTCAAAAGCGATATTTAAATACATTTTGCGAATGAGGTCAGAAAACAACCTTAAATATAAATATTTTCTAATAGAAATAAATGTTGCAAACAATTGACTTATTTATTGCTTAGCCAAATATCCTGCAAAAGAAACTTAATGATCAATTAAAGAAAATGATAAGAAGAAATAAAAATCAATTGACTTATTTATTCGACGTTTTACTATTACATCCTGTCGACCTAAATTGTCGTATATAACTATATACAATGATGGAAAAAAAAGTAGAAACGGCAAGCCATTTTCAATTGCAAACTATATCATTGATTGTTTTAGTAAATTTTTTACACGCGTTCCTCTGTTCAAGAAAGCTAAATAACGGTACTTTATTATGATTAATCTTTTGAGCATATCTTGAATAAAAATATCACATGTGTTCGCCCATTCATCAAGCGAACACGTTTTTCGTTTGGAAAGGATAATAAAAATGAAATTAAATGTTGTTAAAAAACTTGCAACTATAAACACCAAAACAATTTTATTTAGGTAAAAGTTAGAAATTATTCAAACAAGTATTGAACAAACTAATAATTACTGTGATATTCGTCTTTCTATTATGTTATTGCTCCAGAATGGGTCGCTGATCGGATTGTAGGAACGCTGAAAGGGAAATTGAAGAACTAATAAAATGCAGTTTATTTCGCAATTAAAGAAGAAACACGAGGTAACACGTGGAACTTCAGAAAAATTTTATAATTTTTTTATTCATAAATCTAAAAAACTCAATTTCTTTCATCCGTAGAACTAAGGAAAGAGCTAAATGCTCTAGTAACCAGACGAACAATTGGAAATGGGCTGATAGAAAAGGAATTGAAAGCACATTTAACAAGAAATGTACCATTCCTTAGCAAAAAAAACATTCGCAGTAGAATAACTTTCACAAGGAACATCTTCTGCGGGATTGAAAAAATGTGCTATGGTCGGATTAAAATAAAGCGAATCTGTTTGGATCCAATGGAAATAGGCATGTAAGACGCCCAAAAAATACCGCCTACTATCCCAAATACACAAATAAAACCCTTAAACCGATGATACAAAGAACTACCGATAACGTATTGTGCATGTCCGTCATCTTTGCTGTGACGTATGTGGAGCTCGTTGTTGCAACCGTAGTCACAATTTATTCATAGGGTGTAAAGATTTTAAAATGTCGAAATTTTCTTATGAAAACTTGTTTTACTTGTTTTGAAATACTGTTGTGAAAACTTTTATTGAAATAAATATCGTTAAATAAAACACATTTCCAAAATAAAGTAAATATATTTCTTCTTCTATATATATCATTTAATACACATTTTGTGTATTAATTTTTTGAGTTATATTTTAATTTTTGTTGTTATAACGGAATATTAACAGTAAAAGTCGCATCATTTAAGATGAACGATTATAGTTGTTACTGACTGGCCGCACTTCACGACCTAGCTGTTGAAACGACGCGAGTCGAATCGCAAATATATTTGATGGGTTGATGGGTTTGATTATACTAATTTGGGGACGAGAAAACGAATCTGAAGTTTGTTTTTAATTTTAGTTTTTCGTATATTTTTTACAAGTGAAAAAGTCAGCTATAGGTACAAATTTAAACGGTTTTCGTTAACAGCTTGCGAATTGTTTTACATATTTGTTTGTATCTCAATTAAAAGAAAAACTTCTTACTCACTAGTATCTTTTTTTCACTTCGATCTCACTTCAATTAATGTATTTTTTATTTACCAAAAATCGTTTCCGAGTAAAAAGTTAATTAAATTCTTAAAAAAATTATGAAATCTCGATTCAAATTGACGTAATTGTCTAACAGAGAATGCTCCAAGCGAGAAAAACTGAAATGTAGCTTGAAGATTCGTCTAGACTCTACAGGAAACCATTTGAATAGTTTTCAACACACTGCGGTTGTATAGCGGTCGCCGTGAGCCCCGCCTATAGGAGGACCTGGGCATTATTGCTAAAATTCAAAATTACTTCAATTTTCAAATATGTCTTCAAAATCGAGGATTGTTTTTAAAAAAAACAAAAAGGCAAGTTCTTGTATAAGCTATTATGTAACTCTCTGAAAACTCATCTGAATTTAAAAATTCTCTAAACAAACAAAAAATTGCCTTTACAATGATACATAGAACAGCACATTTTTATATTTAAAGATAAGTAAATCATATCAAATTAGAATAGGCATTATTATGAAAAATCAGATGAAAATTCATTCCAATTTTTATCCGATTTTTACAAATGATACCTATCTGATTTTAACCGAAACCAGGTTCACTTTGGAATAAAAAACACTAAAAATTATAATACTTCTGGTAAGTTTTATTTAGGTAAGCTTTTTAAATAATTCTGTGACTATAATTATATACTATACTATACTATACTATACTATACTATACTATACTATACTATACTATACTATACTATACTATACTATACTATACTATACTATACTATACTATACTATACTATACTATACTATACTATACTATACTATACTATACTATACTATACTATACTATACTATACTATACTATACTATACTATACTATACTATACTATACTATACTATACTATACTATACTATACTATACTATACTATACTATACTATACTATACTATACTATACTATACTATACTATACTATACTATACTATACTATACTATACTATACTATACTATACTATACTATACTATACTATACTATACTATAAGCAATAACAGCTTAAGTCTGATTTCAAAGTCTGGAGAAATCTTGCTTCAAAGTTTTCGATCGCCATAAAAGTTGTATGCTAGGGTCGTGCTAGAAGCTCCAGATTTTGTGTATATAGTACTTTACATTTAGCTACACCAATAACTCAATTCTGTCTTGAGTTGATTTAAGCTATTATTACTTATCGACATAGAATTTTAGCAGCCTCTATTAGACAAATATTCCATACTGGATTCAAAATTATTATAGTTGTTACTCCTTGTTACATGGCTTACAACCATAGCCGCCGAACTTCTTGTAAAACATTCCTTTTATAACCCCGTTTTAAAATCGAAATTAACTTTTACATATTACAAAACTGCCTTCTTCAGAAGCAAAATAGTTTATTTATGTGTATATATTATGAAAAAGGTGAATGTGTAGCATTACAATGATTGCAAATATTTTAAGTATTACACAGCATATCTAAATACCTCAGTTTACTACATGTACTACAAATAAATTACTACAAACGAAGAAATCAATATCAATTCTAAACACTTCTAGCTGGCAAATTTCAACGGACGAATTTGCATGAATGAATCGAGTACTTCATCTGTGATCAGTTTACGTGCCGCTTGATGCTGCTCCACAATAGGAGTTAAAGTCTGAAGGAACATACAAAATATTAAGAGAGTTGTGTGCATGATTTAACCTGAACTTTTTACCTCAATAGCCAACTTTTTCATTTCGCCTGTCAACATCTCACCCTTGCTATACGCCACACGCACTTCCTCCAATTTAGCATCATCTTCAAGAAAGAATCTCAACAATTGGAAAGCAACATCAATGTCTGGAATTCCACCGAGCGCACGATGCTCCTCTATTGTCGCGCGTCCACCGGAGAACGCGTATTTGTTTATTTTGTTTTTTATCTGTTTTGGTGTGTCAGTAAGAAAAATGGCAGAGTTCGTTTCACTGGCAGACATTTTAGACTTCGCACCTTGAAGCGCGGGAAAGAAACTGGAGTGAATAAGTGCACATTTGGGGAAACCGATGCGTGGTGCGACATCACGTGTCATGCGGAAGTAGGGATCCTGGTCAATGGCGCAAGGTATAAGGCAGTGAACCTTTTTATCGCCAAATATAAACGGAAAAGTGCTGGATATGGCTGGACATGCCTGAGCAGCGGGAAATCCAATTTTACCTATAATGTCTGAGTCACCGAATCCGAATATTCCCTTGACCTGATTGAACGTGACACATTTCTGAATACGTATTATATTCTGGTACATGGCTGGACATTTGCTGAAAACAAATTTTGAAATTAATGCGTTAAAACTTTTAAAGATAGTTCAATGCATACCCCATGAATTCGAGATTGTTGAAAATAAACGTTTTGTTTATATCAAAGCCCATAGCTACAATATCCTTGGCATTTTCACGCCCCAATTTAATGGCATCTTCCACTTTCAAATCCTTCCATAAGGTCTTCTCGTCATCAGTCAGTTGAATAACCAATGGAACATTAAACGTTTCCTGCAACCATCTACCAGAAGTTATACATTAATGTTAGTCATTAAGAATTCTTTAATTTGTTTTTTCTTCCCCTTACTTAGTCATAAGAAATGGGATCAAATGACCCAAATGCAATGATCCAGAACTTGGTCCACGCCCTGTATACAAATAGAACGACTTTCCCTGCTCCGTCAAGTTGAGAATCGTATGCAAGTCCCGATGTGAGAAAAAAATTCCACGCCTAATAAAGTGGTGTGCTGGCTTGCCAGTTATTTTCTCAAACCTTGCAATTAGCTCCGTATCGATTTTCGATGAACCGAAACGTTCTATTTACAGAAAGTTAGCACTATTTTCCAATGATCACGCTTTTGAGCAAAGTTTTTCCTTTTACTTACTAATGAGTTTGTCATAATCGATGCCTGCATCGTTGGTACTCGTTACATTCCAAGGATCGACAAAGTCATCCTCCTGCGATGTTGTGACAGTCACTTCCACTCCTGTCGCTATAGGACTTTCCTCGTGCTTTCCATTCAGTGTTAGCGCTTCCACTCCCTCCGCAACTTCGGCTTGCATGTCAGTCATTTTATCTTAGTTTAATACTTTTGCGATTAAATACACCAAAAGCTTTGGTTTGTCCAACTGCACGTGTGGCAATAGTTTCTGTTGTTGATGAAATCACTCGTCTTCTCTTTCCTACGACATTCGGAGAAGATTAAGTGATAAAATCAAAGAATATCTGCAGGAACGTCAAATGTTTTGTGGCCTCAAACAACGCAATGAGATGAGAGCGAAAGTCACAGCTGATCATTACGATGTGCTTACAACGTAGTGGGTTTGCTTGATAACGGGTGTTATCATGATACAAAGAACTACTATATCTTTGTTTCATGGGGTTTTATAGCAAAATTATTTTAATGGTATTCACTACATTTGTTAAGCCCTGCTAACTTGCTAAACTTAACCAATTTGTTAAGTCCTGTCAAAAATTTGTATGGGAAAAGACACCCAAAGCAGATACCATTTGTTAAGTCCGAAACGTCAAACTTATTGAGTGTAGTGATGAATTGTTTTGGGAATGAGTTCTAACAAGTACCAAATTATTTTTGATTTGCAGCTTCAAAATAAAAAACTGCCTTTTATTTATAAAAAAAAAATAAAATTTTGTAATGGGATTGGTAGAGACTTTAAACATTTCAAAGTTTCTGAATAGCAACTGTATCGAAAGTGTTAACGCGCTGTAATATAAAAATTAAAATACATTTTTCGTTACTGAGTTCTGGTTACACGAGTAATTAAAACAACAGATGTTTAGCTGTAGAAGTCTGTCAGCTGGTTTTGACATATCAGCTTAGCACATGATTGTAAAATGTCTTAGCAGGTACGTTCACATCAACAGCTGCTAACTTTAACAATTTAGCAGGACTTAACAAATTTTACTGAATACCATTTTTGTTTTGAATAACGTATTGGAATAATTTTACTTTAGAGTCCACGCCCCTTTTTGGAGCCAAAATAAATTACCTCCATAATGCAATGGTAACGTTTCTACGGCAAACTATTGTTGTCTCTTATGTTTTTGTATAAATTCCAAATTTAATGAAAAAAAACTAAATGCTATTTTATTAACAGCTTTCAATTTATGCTAAATGATATGTAGCTAAATGTCAAAAAGTTTGTGAAATAAAACTATATATATTTAGTTTTTCTTTTTAAGAGGCGGCATTCGGCTGCCTCTTAGGGTTTACAACCCTCAGTAAGTCCAACACATGTTTTGCTGTCTACAGTACTTCTGGATATAATTATCTCTTATTTTATCACGCGATTTTTTTAAAAAAAATTTTTACTTTATTATATATTAAGACTCATCACTAATTTAAAAAATTTCAAATATTCAAAGAGATAAAACTCGGCACGCTTACTTAGTAAAAGGGAAAATTAGCTTCAACACACTTACAAATTTGCACTGAATTTTCAAACTTTTGCGAATTTTATCTCCCAAACCATAAAAGACTTCCATTTAATTTTTGCCTTTTTAGACTAAGGCAAATGCATTTTATAAAAATAAAATATTTACGCTTGGGCTCTAAAGTAAAATTATGCCAAAGTATTTAAGGGTTTATTTCGAAAAAAACACGACAAGCCACTTGAGTTCTTAAATTATTTTATGTCCGTTATATAGCCAGAGACCATGCCACATCTACCGAAGAGGTTACGGATGTTATTCGATAAATTCCATGGCAATAGGATCTCAGCATGGCAATAGGAATTTGTTGAAAATAATTTTTGTCAATTTTTAAAGTCAATTACAACTGTTTTTGGTCAATTGGAACTGCATTTTGTTAAAAAATGGGCTTATGTTAATGTATCTAGAAATGTTTCCCTTCCGTCAAACATAGACTTTTTCGTCTGTAAGTGCACAATAAGAGATGAAAAAATATCATAGTTCTAAAATATCGAAATTTTTTTATCTTCATATTTACTACCTTTGGGTTTGGTTTAAGCATTTCTTACTTTGAATTAAAAATGGCAACTAACAAAAAACGCTGAGTTAAGCTTGAAATATAAAACAGTGAGAGTGCAATGTAAAGTTAGAAACTCGTGCTGACAAATCATCAGCAGAGTTCTTATGTACCAATGTACAAAGTTATACTACGCGTAATTTAGATCGAAATCACCAACTTTAAATAAAGTAATCTGAACGCAAAGACATTTTTCTTGATACATTCAAATTTTAATCTGCAATCTGCAATCTGATATATTCTGGTTATACAAAAAAAAGCAATACGGAAGTTTCGGTCAGTATTTTCTATCAGTTTCTTAAGGGCCATGTGAAAAATCTTACCAAAACATTTGCGTACGTGTGATTTTGTATCCTTTTCTTTTAGCAAATAGTTAAATAGTGGGTTAAATAACTTATTTATATGGCAAAAATACCAGTCGCATCTACCAGTGAAATGACTAAGTAATTAACTATTTGTTATACCAAGTACACCAGTTATATCTACCATTTAAATGACTGGTTAATTCCCTATTATTTTTTAACTATATGATCACATTTATTTTTTTAATTTTTATTGAAAATTGCATATTGAAAATTGCTGCGTAGCTGCATTAACAAATCCACTTGGAAATACTGTGTGTAATAGCAGCAAAAGTATTCGTGATAGGCATGCTAGCAGCTCCTGCTTGTTGGGATAGAACTATCGGATTGGCTATGGCCACGGTGTTCAGACACTTGTTGGCGAAGTATTTTGTTGCACCAAAGTTTGCTGCTGAATGCCAAAGTTAGTAGAACGAAAAGCAAGGTCGTAATATTTCCATTTTATTGAGCCGTAGAGGTGACTGCTGGTGTAGCTTGAGCCTGCGGTTCTAGAGCTGCAGTCAATGGTATTCCAGTAGCACTCGGAGCAGCAGCTATCACCTGCACTTACGACCACCAGCTTCGTCTATTTAACTGGAAAAGTGTTAAAATATAATTATTTTTACAATATATAATATTTTATTTAATATATTTCACAATTAAAAGTACTTACGTGCTGTTACACGATATAAATCGTTCGTTTGAAAATTTTCTAAATTGTGTGTATATCAAATTTATTTTTCTCATAAGAGAGAACAGGACAAAGACAAGTAGAACACAACGAAAATCATTTGTCTCTGTCTATCATACCAATAAAGAAAACAAGGATGTACAACTGAATTGCTGCTTGTTAAATAATAGGTTTAATAACAAATAGTATTTTGTACCGCCATTTTAATAACAAAATACCATGCATATGTGTTAGTGAATACTAAAATTTTTTTGTGAATGTGTTAAAGTTTCGGTTAGGAGTGTCTTGCAGGGATGTTATTATTATGGAGTCCAACAGTCTGTTGGAAGTCTTCCACTAACAAAGCATGGTTACTGAAGTTATTTTTAGATTTTTGCTAATATATTTTCGGCTTGTTTCTGTTTGGTCGCGCTCTACCATTTGATTAAAGTTTTTTTTTAAATTACCTTGTTATTTATTATGTTGATTTTATATGATTAAAATACAAATTCTATATGTTTGATAGTTTAAATCATACTTGATTTTAAATACAAGCTAGTGATTTTTTCCTTTTCATATTAAAAAAACGTTGTTGTTGTTTCTTTGGAGAGATTTGTTAGAACACTTAATTGTTCTAACTTTGACCTAAAGCTCAATAAACGATTTTAAACTATCAAACAACTAGAATTTGAAAAAATCAAGTATGATTTAAACTATCAAACATTAAAAATTTGTCATTAAAATTTAAAATTTAAAATCATATAAAATCAACATAATAAATAACAAGGTCATTTAGAAAAACCTTTAATCAAATGGTAGAGCACGACAGAAACAAGCTGGAAAATATATCAGTAAAATCTAAAAACAACTTCAGTAACCATGCTTCGTTAGTGGAAGACTCCCAACAGACTGTTGGATTCATAATAATAACACAAGCATAAAGACTAAAGTAAAGCAAAAATACAACAACAAATGTGAAAAATATGAAATGGGAGAAAAACTGAGAAATTGATACTTAAAATCTCATCGCCTCTGTGGTACAGTGCGCTAGTGCTCGCTTGCACTGGTATCACAAAGATTTCTGATGAAGCTTTTAGCGAATTACGAATTCCTTAACGAAGTTGGTCAAATTAATACCCTTAAAGAACAAATTCGATTAAAGCAACTTGTTACAAACCAGTCAAGCAGACTTATACCATGTTTCCATCTGCTCGAAATTTTGAGATTTCGTAAAATCCACATTGAAATCAACAGAGTTCTCTACACAAGTGAACTACGTTTCCATGTCTAGTTGAGCCTGAGTTGAGTAGACAAAATGGCGTTTGTAGCTCGAAAGTGTTTCCATGCAACACTTCGTGTCAAGTTGGACTTCGGCCATTCCATTCGCCTCTTTTTCTTAGTATAAATGTGTGAGTTCAGAAAGTGCAAAATTCCCTGCACATGTTGAGTCTTTGATCAGTATTAGTTTCCGCTACTTTGTATGCCTGCTGAACGGTTTGTTACATTTTATGTCAGCAGAAATAAAATAATATAAAAAGTAATCAATAAATTCAATAAAACCTCGCGCAACAGTTGAGCAACTGTTGCACCATCTGAACGCATCCAATATAACTCAAGGTCCAACCAAAATAGACGAGTTACTTCGTAACGAGTGAAAACGTAAGTGTTCTGTTAAATACATTTAAGGGAAAGTTTCTCGACGATAAATTAACCAATTGGTTAATTACAGAAATCAGCTGTTGTTAACTAATGGTTTAAACCACCACCAATGGTGGCTTTATCTATTAGTTAACATTGCCTGCATTCAGCGGAAAGAACTGTTCCACAACTGAAACGGTATGCTCTCACAGAACATGTTCCTTGAGATGTCACAATTTATATAGCGAAAATATTTTATGCTACTTGAGCAATTTTTCGGCTAGAATGCGGCCATTGATAGTGAAACTCAAATCTGTTAGTTAACCTCTGGTCAGTGGTTAACTAATGGTCGTGAGACTGGCCCTTAATGTAGTTACCCAAAATGAGCAAACGTAACTGAACGAAACTAAACGAAACAGTTGGACAAAACGTATTATTCCGTAAGAACAGAACTGCTAGCGTAGCAACTCGTCAACAACAGTTGCGCAGAGTGCGTTTTTATTTTATTTTCATCAATTTGTTTCAACTTCACCATTATTTCACTCATCTTTTTGAAATTTTTATTTAAAATTAAAAAATGCACAAATTAAATCAATAAATAACACTTGATTGCCAACTGATCAGCTGATTCAGACGAGTTGAGCAACTCGTTTAATTTTGGGTTAAATCCGTTAACATCCGTAATGAGTGCAGATGTTCGTCTTGATGCTATCGTCTCGTTTCGTTATTTTGGTTGGGCCTTAACTCAGTTAAATCTAACAAGTTTCGTGGAGTTTCGTAGATTTAACGAAATTCAACTCAACTCGCGTTTCCATGCGGAGTTAATGCCTGGTTAACCTCGGCTCAACTCGCCATGGAAACGTAGTAGCAGTAATAGATATGCGCAGCGGTCAATTACGTTTACGTTTAGTTTTATTGGATAATGAATGCATCCCTGCTGAAGAGCTGCTTTGCAAAAAACAGCTGATATTCCTTTAAGCAGTAAAAGTAATTTTTCCTAATTGTATTTATTGTAAAGAAAATTAATAGAATTTTGTGGAAAATGCCAGTTATGCACAATACAGGTGACTGGTTTGTATTGCGACCGGATACTTACAGGTGAGTGATCAAATCGCATGTTCTTTAAAAGTTGATTAAAACAGCTGTTTATCTTAATACACCCACTTCTATATAGAAAAATAGATTTTCTTACTCCTGACTGGCCGTACGATCTAGATCTAGAGTATATGCAAGTGTATGGTGCACCTTTTGGTGGACCTCTGGCGATAACACGAGATCCACAGAAAATAGTGCCTATTAAAGGGACTGCAAAACCGGTGATACGAATTTTTGACACTGCTGGACAAGAGCTTGGAAAAATTTTTGTGAGTGTTAGAAATCAATGTATTATTTTATCTATGTGTGGGTAAAATATTTTTCTTCTAGTGGAATCACGGCAAACTCATAACGTTGGGTTGGTCTGATACAGAGGAAATCATATGTGTTCAAGATGATGCTTTAGTTTTTATTTATGATATGTTCGGTGAGGAGAAAGAGTCATTTAGCATGGGTCAGGAGGCCAGTTTAACAAAGGTGATTTAAATGATCAAGAGTCCTTCAACAAAATTTGGATTTAATTTTTTATAATTTATGGCAGATTGTTGATGCAAAAATCTTTCAATCCTGCTCCGGAACAGGGGTCGCTGTAATGACAACTAGTGGTAGAATATTTCTGAAACTTAACAATACGAAAGATTTTCGTTCCAGACAGTTACCAGAAATACCAAGTAATAAATATAACTATTTCATTTTCTGGTGCTCAAAGCTTTTTTCACTTTAATTTTAGAATCAATGTCTGAGTGCAGCTGCTGGGAAATAGTAACAGAAGATCGCAACAGCTATTGCTTGCTTGGTCGTGATCGTGAAGTTATAAAACTTTTTCCTGGTGAATCAGTTGGCACAATAACACGTAATCTCTTTGATAAGCCTTTCGATCGCATCATAATGATGTCCGTCTCTTATATTCACCAAAATCTTGCACTCTACACAAACACCGGACTGCTTTGGTTGGGTTCAATTGATATGCAGAAAAAGTACTGTGAGTTTGATACCGGACGCAAAGAACTTCCACGCCAAATTGAATGGATTTCAAATGCTGACAACAACGAAGCAGACGCTGTCATCATTTCCTATCCATCATTTTTGCTAGTTGTAAATTGCAATGGTGACAAAAATCTCTTTACATATGATCCTGCAATTTTCTTAATTCCTGAAATGGATGGTGTGCGTATTATTACAAATAGTGCCCACGAAATGATTCAGAAAGTACCAAAATGTGTACAGAACATTTTTGCCATCAACAGTCAAGAGCCGTCTAGTTTTCTCTTTGAGGCTCATAAGAAGTTTCAAGAAAAGTCACACAAATCCGATGAGTATCTGAGCTTGTTTCGCGACCGAATGGACGATGCGGTAAGAGAATGTATCGAGGCAGCAGGCTTTGAACTGTGCACGGAAACTCAAAAAAGTTTATTGCGAGTAAGTAGAACAAATAATAATGAAAATAACTTCATAGATAGCTCACAACGATACAATTTTTGTACCCTTTTACTTTCTTATTTACCATTAGACTGCTTACTTTGGCAAAGGCTTTATACCGTCTCACAATCCGGATGAGTATGTTCGTATCTGCCGTATCTTGCGTGTACTTAATGCGCTACGACATCCAAAAATTGCCATGCCTCTGACATTTAACCAGTAATTATTTTAGCGTTTAATACATTTTTAATTTTTTATTGAACTTTCAATTCATAGATTTTCGCATTTGAAACCTGATGTGATCTTAGCACGGCTTGTCTTTCGAAAGAACTACGCCATCGCTATACAAGTAGCAAAACATCTGAAACTTCCAGAATCTTGGATCTTAGAACATTGGGCCTATCATAAAGTCATCAATGATAAAAGTACTTAATTTTACTGAACCAAGCGTGGTTGGTTCTTAATAACAAATTTTTCCTTAAACAATTTTTAGATGATGCAGAAGTGGCGCGTAAAATAACTGAGAAATTTAAAAATCCCTCTGTGGAAGGTATTTCATTCTGTAATATTGCTGAAAAGGCACGCTCTGTAGGACGTGATGAGTTGGCCATTAAGGTATGTATAGAGCAAAAAACAAACGTTTCAACTAATGATATTCTCAACTACAGCTACTCGAATTGGAACCGCGGGCTTCCTTTCAAGTTCCTCTACTGCTTAAATTAGGACAGTTCGATAGAGCAATACAGAGCGCTACCCAGTCCGGCGATACAGAACTTGTCTCAACGGTTCTCTTGGAGATTAAAAAGAAAATGATGTTGACAAATTTTCACGTAAGCAACAATTTGTAACTAGATTTTGAGAAACTTAACAACGGTTTCAAATTTAGCTGATAATACGCGAATACCCGATGGCTCTTAATATCTACAAAAAAACCATGTCTGAGTGTAGTCGCACAGCGCTTTATGATATTATCAATACAGAAGATGATCACAAATCCATTGCAGAATATCATTTACGCAATGCTATTGAAGGCGAAAGTCTTGAGCCAAATTTGCCAATTATTGCAAATAGCTATACTCAAGGAAGGCGAATTGTTGAAGCTGAGCTCTGTTCGGACACTGGAAAAATGCTAAAGCTGCAAAAGAACTTGAAAACAAAGTACGAAAAAAATGCTTTAACCATATAACTTCTATTATTATTTTTTGTTTAGATACGGAAATGCACATGGAGACATTGAATTTTACGGTATGTCAATACACGATACAGTCTTGCAACTATTGCAGATAGGTGAACTTAAAGAAGCTGAAAAAATTCGAAGTGATTTTAAAATTCCAGACAGAAGGTTAGAAACCAATTTTATAAATTTCTTCTAATAGATATTTCTAATAGATATAAAATAAATTGCAGATTCTGGTGGTTACGCATTCAAACATTGACCCAATCAAAAAAATGGGACGACTTGGAAAAGTTTTCCAAAAGCAAAAAGAGCCCTATAGGCTATGAGCCATTTGTTGAGGTTTGTCTGAAGCAAAATAATTTGCATGAAGCACGCAAATACATTTTGAAATGTCGCGACGATCGTAAAGCTCATTGGTACATGCGTGCAGAGTAAGTTTATTTCTTTGTTTGAAGATATTAAATGCCTTTGTATGTTGTTTTGATATTTATTTAGTTTATATGATGAAGCTGTTGACTGGGCCTTTCAACAAGGTGACACCAACACCTTGTATATAGTTAAACAGAAAGCCACGCTGAATGGTTATCGTACGCTACTTGATAAGACCAACACACATTTGTCTATGCTTGCCACAAGGAAATAAACAATGTAACAATAATTTTGCTTTCAACTGATAAAAGATTTATGATTAAGGTAACACTATTAGACATTCCCAAAGCTCATAAAAGCGCCTAAGAGAATCGGTTGATGTTTAAAATTGTTAATACCTGTTTTGCTAGCCAATTGCTTGTTATAACTTTAAATTGTTTAATAAGAATAATAAGTAGCAACAGTAATTTTTTTAAACAATAATTGTTTATTTAACACATTTTATCTTTTCTTTATATAATCCTTATTATTTAATTTATGTATCGGAATTTGCATTTTAAATCTTTATCAAACCGTTTAGTTAACTAATTATAATTACTTACTTAAGTTACGCTAATGTATTTATTTTAAATAATACTCTGTTAAATATATAATTGAAATATTTTCAAATACAAAATAAATGAGGAGTTTAGAAGCAAAGTGGTCCAACACACATACTGAAGTCATCGAGAAAAATGTATTGGAAAATATTAATGAATTTTACGTCGCTCTAAGAGAAAATGTGCAGGTTAAGAATGTGCAAAGAGTGTATCTTTTAAATGGAATTAATTAATTCTGTATTAGTTGTTGTTTTGAAAAAAAATTTATGGGTTGGACCACTTTGCCAAATACAAATTTTTTTGTTTATACTATTAGCAACCTTTGCTTTGCTCGCGATACGTAAACAATTTTTTTTTATATATGTTGTAGCAATGGTTAACGAAAACAACAGCGATAAATGTTTTTAAAAAATTGCAAATATTTCTTGCTATTATAGAAAGACAACGGCTTACGAAAAAAATTTCTATGCTTTCTCTCTCTATCTATGTATATATGTATCTCTCCCTATCTCTTTTAAATGGAAATAAAAGTTAATGCCGTTTACCAAATTTTCATTAAACAGTTTAAATAATGCATAAATTTTTGGGAGGAGGTTTTTTCCAAACAAAATAATAATATTTATTAAGTATACTATACTATACATGAAAAAATTATGATAAAAATTATTACATAAATGTTATAATTTTGGAAATGTTAAAAAAAGGCAATCCTAGAATAAACAATGTATACCCGATTTCAAAATTTAATAAGACTGATGGTATACATTGAAATAATGATTGATCCGACAACTTAAAACCTTACCTAGACGGCCTCGGTAGTACAATTAAATATATATGGTAGCGCACTTGCCTGTCATTCAAAGGTTAGCTGGAGATAGATACATATTGTGTTTCAGTCTTCTTGGGTTTTGATTATTTTGCTTGCTAATAAAGAAAAATTTAAAGAAAGCAAAATTATTAGTATAGTAGTTGAAGTGTGGAAATTTGTGAAGATTTTGGTTTTAAATCCTTGTGATCACAACGATCGGAAAACAGTTTGATGGCAGGAAAATGTTCGCGATTACTCGGATTCAAAAACATTTTTAAATTTGCAAGTATGTATATGGGAAAAAAACTAAAAACATATGAGACCAAAATATATAAAACTAACATACTTGACATGATTTATTTTTTTTTTTTTTTTGCTTAAATGTCTTTCATCGTATCTGCATTTTAGTAATTTTTTATTATTTAAAAAGTCAAGCTTAGTAAGCCTTTTCTTTTCTCTGAATAAATCTTTAAAAAAGATAGATATTAGCCTTAGAGTCGTCTTAAAACTTGAGGGTCCAGGTTTTTAATCATTGTCGCACAACACAATTGATCTTAAGAAGCTCGGTTAAAGTCCTTCAAGATAAATTTTAATTATTTTGTTTATAACTTGGTTAATTTTAGTATGATTTTTTAAGTTATTAAACTCCTTTCTTTTAGTCAGCAAGCTTTATGCCAATACACCGACTTTTTCGTTATGTAAGAAAGGAATGCAATAAGTTCAATATTAAAAAGGTATAGGACAATACTCAAAGAGAAAAAATAAGATTGCCAAAATAGGTTCCTTTTTACAACTTTTTGGTATTAGTATTGGTATATATACTGAGGTTGGGCGTATAAAGTATACGTACAAACAATCATAAAGCTAAAACGACACAATCTACAATATGCTACCAGTATCGGGTTTGTTCGTTTAACAAATATCACCTTCAAAAAAACTATTTTGGAACATATTAAAATACTAAACAGATTTTATTTGAAAATAATTCCATTCAAACAATAAGAAATCATTAAACTATACTTACTAATGAATTGCAAAAACTCTAATAAGTCTTATGACCTTATTTTGTAAAACGCACGCAATCACCTCACTTGGGGTTTTTTGTCTGTCATTTAAGTGTTTGCCAAACAAAATATTACAATGAAAATGTGTCACTTATTATTTTATTTGCTCAATAATAGCTTTATTTCGTGGTTTGTTAAGTTTGATTGAAGGTCTTTTTATCATTTCAGCTGTGTGCGAAAGGAAGCACAAAGATCGGTTTTTTAATATCCTTTCTTCCTGTTTCTTCCTATTTGAATATCAATCGCATTGTTTCATTCTTGTTAGGCTACACTTGGTAAATTGGAAGATTTATGAAAGAAGTGAAGCAAAACAGATTTCTTTCAATTGACCAGACGCAATAAGTGTCTATGTCAATGCGTTTGCATATATTTTAATTTGTATTTGATACTTGTATTTGATATTTTAATATATTATTCGTTGTTTTTTTTTTCATTTTAAAATTTTCAGCATATAAATATTTTAATTTTTTTACGGGATATTTCTTTACTTTTTCTTTAAAATATTATTGAAGATTTTTTTATAGCATATTTTTTACCTTTTTTATGTTGCTATATTTTATTTATATTTTATATTTATTTAGAAGCCGAGGTGTATTCGGCTTTAAGTTCTACGCATATTAAGTTCAAATATTTTTTAAAGGATATTTCTGTTCTTTTTTTGGAAGAGATATTTTTTGAGCCTTTTTGAAAAAAGCATTACTTTTGTAAGACACATGCCTAAAAACGTTGTTCATAAACGTTTAATAACGAAAAAACCTCTTGTAATGGCTTCACAATTGATAACAATTTTCTGTTTGTGGCGATAAGCTAAAATGTAAACAAATAAATAAATGAAAATAATTGTGTTTTGTGATTAGTTTTACCATATGGGCAGATAAAACTTTTTTGCCAGCTTTTTAAGAGGTAGTTTTCCAGTTTTTGCCTAAAAAAAGAGTTTTTTTTTATTTTACCCAGTTTTTAAAGTTTTTATGATTAAAACAATGCTTACTAGTTTTATGAATCAAATACAATAAATAAAATAAATTGTATGTTACTACAAAAATATAAGTAACATTTGAAGCTGCTACTACTTTTCACTCCCTTTCAAAAATTTATTTATGTGGTAGCGCTGTTGCTATTATTGTTGCTTTCGTTGTTTCTGTTCTTTTGTCTCGATTTCCACTCGTCAAGTCTTGACGGTCAATATATATATATGAATATATATGCTTTAAAAACTACAAAGAAATTGATGTAAATGATTCCAAGTTTTAAAAAATCCTCAAGACACTTATTTCTCGATCATTTGTGTTCAAACATTTAATAACACGCACAACACAATTGATCAATAGAAACTCGGTCAAAGTCCTTTCTAGGGCTAAAATGGGCAATTTATTTATTATTTTTTAAAGAAATTTATTTAGAAGCCGAGGTATATTCGGCTTTAAGTTTTACGCATAAATTATTCGAATCAGATGAAATGGATTTGAGAGAACATAGTTTCAATTTTTATGTTAAGCTATGCAATTGTTTATTACAAAAGTTTGATTTTGGGAATGATTTTCTAAAATGAGTCGAACTTTAAGCACATACGAAAATTTTAAAAAGGCAATATTTCACTATTTTCAATTTGTGTATTTTTCTACCTAATGTCATCCATTCAGAAAAATTGCAAGAAATTGACGATGAGTTGACTTTTACTTAGGAAGTTGACTACTTAGAAAACTAGTTTATGTTGTTTTAACGATACCTGTGGCAAAAGCAAATGTACAACTTATTTTTTTCACAAATAAATATTAATAAAACTAAAATCAGAAATATATTAGAAATTCTCACATTGAGTGGGATTCTTTGACCTAAAGATTTTTAAGGAAAATCGATTGGAACTGCACAAATTTAAAACAATCATCAAAAATGACAAAAAGTCACGAATCCATAAAACAGCATAAGCAACTTTTCGTCGTAGTGAAATGACTTGGAATTATCTCCACATTTCTTAAATTAATCCACTAAAATTAATGTGATTAATTAATGTGTAAAACTATTTTATATAGGATGTAATTTAATTAATGAATGCGATTGTTTTTGCTTTGTTTAATTAATAATTTAATTTTAATACTTTATTTCGAATACAATAATAAAAATTTTAAAGCACTCATTTTAAAAATATATGTTTGTTATTTTTTTTTAATTCCAGTTTTTTCACAAAAAAGTTTTTTTTTTAATTCAAGTTTTCTTAAAAAAATATGGCAACACTGTTTTTGATTCAAAAGTAAACAAAATTTTAAACAAATGCCTGTCAATATATCAAATTCACAACCCTATTTTTTCCTTTTTTATATTTTTAAGTAAATGTCATTTTATTTATCAAAGTCACAAACGAAAATTAAAACTGTTCCTACTTTAAAGCATCAGTGTTCTCACTTTAACTATAAGACTCTTATAACTCGTTTATGAATACAACTCTTTTCAAGAGTATTTTACTTTAAAAAGCATTTTAACTAATAAAAGTTTGAAAGCTGTTTTAAAATATTTTTATGAATACGGCTGCAAAAAATATAAATCCTTAGCTAACGATACTGTTGCAATAGTTTTTTTCAAATACTTTATTTGAACTTTAAAAACAACGAAGATATTAGCGTCGGGAGTTAAACCTTTGAAGTTGGAATAGTTTTTTAAACTTTAGGTAACGATGTTGTATCCAACAATTCATTGTACTAAGATTATTGGTTTAAAAAAAATTTAAATTTGTTTACCTTAATATCCACTAGCTGATATAGCCGGTGTTACTCGAGAGTTACAAATACATATATACAAATTTTAATATACACTTCTCGTTTTAGTATTTTTTTAAAAAATAATTAAGAACATGTTGAAATTTCAGCTTTTTAGGTTACAAATTCCTAAATTGCTTGAGATATAATTATTTTCTGTTTACGACTGCTCAAAGTAATGGAAAAACAAATTTAGTATTAAACGGAGCATTAAAAAGTGGTCACCATGCTGCTTATATGGTAACTAAATCTTTTCATTGGTATTTCAAACCCGAGCAACAATGAAAATAAAATAAAAAATTTTAAGATTTTTTTACATTTTCTAAATTTTTTCAATATTTTTTGTAAGTTTTTGCATCAATTTTTTAAAATTGCCCAAATGCTTAACTTTAAGAAATTTGTTTTTGTGCTGTCTGATTGTTTTGAATCAAAATGTCTTAAGAAATAAAATTTTAATTTTTTATCAATGTAGGATCAACTTCCCGTTTGGGAAAATTTGTTTAAATTTGAAAAGCATCTTTTCTCAATTTTGTTGGATGTTTTTGTTGGATGTTACGTTTTGTTGGTAAGTAATTAAAAAACTATAAATAATAATCATAATAACAAAAGAATTTAAAAAGATTTTTCAACGAAACAATTATGAATAGGCATGCCAACAATCGTACGGTCAAATTATGTACAAATATATAAAAATTCAACTCAAAAATCTGGATAGTTCTTAACACTATTTGGTATTTATTATGATTATGGAGAAAAAGATAATTATAAGAAAATTTGCATTTTCAACGAAAGATAATAAAAAGCAACAAGAATAATAAAAACATAATTTTAAGTTGTTTATCAGACGCATGGTAGAATAATTACAAGGTAGCCATGGCAGGTCTTTAAGCGACCATCAATGTCAAAAATAGTATAATATAGAGAACGAAAGAAAATGACAAAGTAAAATATGCAAGCAAAGACAACCTACAGCCTCTTATGTGAAAATAGCCATCTGCCACGGCTACTTTGTAATTATTCTATCATAATCAGGCACATTTAAATATATGTAGACTGCATTTTTGGCTTGAGATTTGTCTCAATAGTTGTGGATGCTTCCTTAAAAATGTATGAAAGTCAATGCACGAGTAATCTAAGTTACATTTCACGAGTAGAATTGATTTTAGTGTGTCGATGCTAAGATTGCCTGACTCGGCTTTCCAAATATTTTTTATTATAGAAAAAACACGACTGGTGCATTTGACCCAGGTAAACAGAGAATGAATTTGATGATGCGTGCAAAATTCAAATACGGCACTTGCGCAGTATTCATGTGATTGAAAATTTCAACCCATCGTTTCTCCGTTCGCAAGTTTTCCGCGTTCCATTCTGCTATTTTTTCCGCAGTGCAAGACAATTTTATGTGGCCGTATTGAGCGTGCACTTTATTCGAATGCTCATTAAAATTGAATTAGGAATTTCTTATATCGTTTTTTCAATTTCTTTCCAGGTAGGTATAATTCGCAATGACACCCACCAACATCATTGGGGAGTTCAGACGATACAACATGTTGTCAGTCTTCTATTTTAAGTGTTTGAAAGTTTTTGCATACGTTTTATAGTTTTTTTTTATTTGCAACTAAGCTTAAATCGGATATCGAAATTTCTGTACAAATTCTGTACGATATTTTTCTGTCCGCCGGGTCAAAATTCTGTACTGTACAGATAAAATCTGTACGATTGGCATGCCTAATTATGAATATATAGCAACATCATTCTAGATAATATTGAAATAAATCTCATAAAAAATTCGTGCACACTTTGTAAATTTTTTCGTTTATATTGATGCAGACAAAAACCACTTCCATTTTGTGATACGTAACGCGTACTTTTTTGTTTACTTATTAGTATTTAAAGTATTTCTCAAAAAAAATCTAACGATTAAAAGTACCACTTGTATTTGCTTAACAAGTGCATAAAATTTGGTCAAGAATTTTATAGAATTTGGTCTAGAATCAAGCCCACTGCATAAAGTTTAGGTCATAGAAATAAGAGATAAGGAAGTGGTGTTCTGAAATAAAAGTGCGGCATTTTTCTTCCTGGTGTATGTTCACACTAATACAGAAACATTCACTCACGGCCGCATTCGGTTGTTGCGTACAGCTAGGCTCAGTTTTTTGATAGGAATTGCATATTAAAAAAGTTTTTCCAGTGATGTTTTTAATAGAACCCATCAATTTTAATTTGTTTATTTAAACAATTATATATGGGCATTTCCGCCAAAAGGTCTACCACGACTGAAAAATTAAATGTTACTTAAAATTCGTTATAACCTCCATAATAGAGAAAAAAGTTTAAATTTGTATTGTGAGAGTACTGAGAGCTGATCTCTATTTGAATTTTTAAAAAATGGCAGCAAACATGATGAATGGCAACAAAAGTTAAAAAATGGTGACAAAAGTTGAAAAATTTTAACGAAAGTTGAAATTTTATAAGTATAATAAATACTCGTATAACACTAATTTTAATTACATTTTTTTCAGTTTTCGATTGTAACGTTCCTGAATTACACTTTACATGTTTTTCTAGTTCAATTAAATAAATAAAACTATAAAATATTTACACTTCTTTGCAGGAAAAAATTTGTCACAAAACGTATATCACGTAACATATCATACTATGGTTTGTATAAAAATAATTAAAACAGATTTTACAACGAAACAATTATGAATATGTAGCAATATTATTCCAGATTATATTAAAAAAACTTTCATAAAAAAACTAGTGCACGTCCAAGATGTGCGGAAATCTGAAAAGAAACACAAATATCTCTTAACATTGATTGAATATACTGAAAAAAGGGGCGCCCTTAAAATGGGTGGCCCCTTCAAAAATAGAATGCGGCCTTGCAGTTGTCTTCGCGCTTTGACAGTTCTGATCGCTAAGAAACGGCGGGCTCTTTTTTGCGATTTTTCTAATATTTCTGAATGGAAATATACTAATTTACAATTGATATTCACTTTGTGAAAACCACTTTAATATAAATACCGTGATTTTTCTTTTAAAAACACACCGGTGTGAACATCATTATCTGTAAAAGGAAATCGCACTGTTCTTGAATTTTTGGCCATTTTCATAGCTTTGCACAATACAACGCATGTTTATAATACTATTTAAAAATTTATTTTGTAGTATTTAACACTTTTTAGTGATGACAACTACTTATTAATTAATTTTTAAAAACTTTTTTGCAAGCACAACGATTCTATTTCTTTATTTTTTCTATGAGCGACTCGAACTGTCAAAAAAACACACGAGAAAAATGCCGCACTACACATACACTGTATGTGTGCGAAACACCATTTCCTTATTTTCTATTTCTATGGTTTAGGTAATTTGCCACACAAATTATGTTGAAAAAAAACAACTTGTTGCTTAAATTTCTCACATCATTTTATTTATTTCAGATAATCCCATATTAAGTAGATCACAAAAAGCAAATAAAGGAAATATTTCACTAATTATATTTATACTTTTATATTATTTTATATTTATTTTTTTGTTTGTTTATTAATATTATAGATTTATTATAATAATAATAATAGGTAGTAGTAGTATGTATGTATATCGATTATTACAACAATTATAATTTATATAATTATATATACGAACGAAACAGCAGTCTTATATAAGATGAAATATTTTTTATTATTTTTGTTTCTAAATTTTTATTTAAATATTATTTATTTTCTTTTTTTTTTGCTTTCAAGTTTAAATATTTCATACAATTACAATTTTATCTTTTCTTGTTTGCGCTAGCACGCAACTATGAGCTATAGGCGATAATCGAGAAAATTTATTCAATTCGACTGAAATAATTCTTGCTGGCAATTTTCTAATATGACCCGAAATTGTTGACGTTATTGTGTAATTGTTATTGTTAAAACGCTTTTAATACAAGTAGAAATATGTAGAGGCATGTTTACGGATGTGACATAGTAATTGTACAATTTGCATTTATGATTAAGTATGTATAAATTATTGAATTTATTTTATACTTTTTAATATTTACTTTCTTCTATGTTGTTATTTTTTTTTTTTTGCAAAGTTTAGAGTTTTCTCAACTAACTCTTGTTATACTCGTAGGATTTGTAAGAAAACTATAATAAAAGATAAGTTTGGCGCTTTCCTTAAAGCTTGACTTTAAATTAAGAGTAGCTCGTACAATAGACTTTAGGTTCTAGATAGTTGTATTTCTGCATTAACTCAACATTATCGCAAAAATGCTTTGCTCTTCGATTTCTTTGAAAGTCGAAAATGTTTCTCTTTTCGTTAACGGCGCATAAAATTATATGTCAATTAACAATAAAATATACATATTTATTTAGTTATAATTATATATTTGTATACGATAAACGTTTTATAAATAATAAGAATTATGTTCGACAACTTTTTTCTTTACAATAATAAAATAATAATAAAGATAAAAAGAAAAACAAATACCAAATAATTAATTTACCTACATTAGTGACTAGTGAAGAAAAACTTCAAAATGTTTTAAAATTTTTTTCTAAAATATGTTGTTGATTTGCTTTATCAATATATACACAAATGTTGTTGCTTTGAAGCGAGATACTTCCACGGCTGGGTTGTTTTGAAAGCTTCGCTCGCTGGAAGAGATACAACGTTCGATAGATTTTCGACAGTCAGAAAAGCAACACAAAACAATAGTTAGTTTGTAGTTTTGATTTTTTTTTACAATTTTATATAGAATTTACTAAACATATATTCCCTAGGGATATGCCAAACACACACATATATAATAGATATATTTGTAATATTACAACAATTAAACATACATATATTTTATGTATTGATTTCTTTATACAGACCCTATATATATTTAATTATTAGTGTTTGCATATGAGGAGAGGCGCAATAGAATGAATGCTAGCCAGCTAGTGTGCATAAATAACCGTACTGCTTTACAAACAAATATATTTGCTACATACTAAATTCTTACATCGCTTATTGCGGCCAAGACTGTTACAACTCCAAATTTGAATTTTCGATTGAAAAACGATTGTTCTCAATCTGATCTTCATTGGCATGTTCATATTTCCTATGTGTCAAAAGAAGCGGACAAGTGCCTCTTAAAACGGTGCAAAAAATATTTCACTTCAGCTGATCTTTGCATAATCTACACCAATTTGGGCAGGGGCTTCGCTTCAAGATCTTATTTGGAGCTTCTGGATCGAATTCAACGTCGTGTGTTATATTTGTTAGGGGATGAAAGCATTAAATCTTCTCTCAACTTTCTTGGGCATCGACGTATTGTTGGTTGCCTCAGCCTTCTGTATAGGTACTACCATGGTAAAAGTGTTCCAAGTGTTTCCACTAGGTCGACTAGGGCAGCTGTCCAGCCCACCCTTTTACCATTGCTTAGATGTCGAACATAACATCGTAAAGTTGTGGAATAGTCTTCCTGCGAGCGTGCTTGCCTTCAGTTTTGAGCTGTGCAAATTTAAAACAAATCTTCACTGATACTTCTCCATCTATCCACCCTCCAACTAACTATCACCCATCTTTTGAATTAACACAATGCTTATACATTTATAGGGGACATCCCCTGAGCGTTGTCTAAAAACAAAAACCTTTAATCTATTATACACTTTGAGTTGTGACAGTCGTGCCCGAAATGAGTGACATATTGCAAATCTGTATCTGTAAACTCTTGCTTTTTTTATCAATTAATTGATTCCATCCAACCCAATTAATGCCAAACTATTGTTTTTTCTTTCGGTAGAGACATCACTTGACATGAACAGACATACATATGCATATTAAGGCGCCTCACGAAAAAATGTTGTACCTCAAAATAGTACTTGGCTTATATTATGATAGTTCTCCAAATATTTCAACTCTATCAATAGCCATACATGAGCTGGAATGGTTTGAAATACCCTCAAAAAATTTTAGTTTAAAAAGTTTAAAAAAACAAACGCTCAGAAATAACAGATATGAAAAAGTTCTTCTAATCTGCTTAAACATTTTTTAACTCTTGCATTCGGATTCAAGATAATACAGTTTTGCGTGCATTTTTGTAATTTTTTTAAGGTTTTTTTACTAAAATTAAAAAAACTTAATTATTTCTAATGCGATCCTAACTTTCAAGATATCGTTGAAAAATTTTGAGTGCTTACATTGATTCCTGGTCCGAATTGCTTAAATCCATACAAATAAAATATTATATAAAATAAAAACTTACTGAAAAAAATATTATGTTATTTTAAAAAAAAAAAAAAGCAATGAAGTTGTTTGAATTTTGAAAGTTTTTGTATGGAAGTAAAATAAAAAAAAATATCAAATATATGCATTAAAAAGAGCTTTTCCGGCCTTTAATTTTTACAACAGTTTGTTTTTTTACAACTATTACACCAGCCAATATTTTTACATAAAACTCTATTTTTAGAGGTTATTACAAACCATTCCAGCTCACGGGATGGCTATCGCTAGAATCGAAATATTTGGGGAATTATCATGACATAAGCCAAGGATTATTTTGAGGAACCGACTCGAACGTTTTCTTTTCTATGGAGCATGAGGCGCCTTAATGTATATAAACATCAAAGTATACAGGATTTTTTAATTTTTTTTTCATCTTGCTTTTTCCAAAGATGAAGTAAGGGTTTGGTATTTATAATAAATTTTATATTGGAACATCACAACCAAACCGTAGATGAGTGTCATAATGAGACTCATATTTTAACTATGCTGATTAAAATGTTATAAAATTCGACTAATACATTAGGTTTTCTTTTTTTTAATGTTATTTTAGTTTTTAATTTTTTTTAGCTAAGCGAAATGTTTTTTTTATGATTAAAATTAACTTGAATACAATACAATTGAGTGCGCGTCATAATTTGAGTTTTGTGAAACCAATTCCAGGGTTCGTATGTTTAAAATAATTGTCATAATAGTAAGTATTATTATTTAATGTAGTGATGTAACAGAACTCTAACAAATAAAACTGCAAACAACAAAAAAGCAAAACAAAACGTTGTATGCTCAACTTGAAAGAAACTAGTTTCAAAAATGAAGAATTGCGTTTAAAGAGATTTGTATAGAATTCAACAATAAAATGTATGTAAAAAGCAAAACCATTATTCCAGTTATTGAGTTTGTTAGTGAGAAAGTGAGTGCAGTTATTATACTGCATATACATATTTAACAGTTTCAAATTCAGCATATTCTGTTGAGGTTTTGATAACAAAAAATTCATAGTGGCAAATATAGCAGCCAAAGTTAAACAAATTATAAACAAGTGTCCAAAATCCAACAATTGATTAAAATTCAAATAATACAAAAGTATAAACTTGCTTTTCTTCCTCCTCTCCACTTCAATCTCCTCAATTTATATCCCATATCTCGTTGCTCTCATTGAACCACTCCTGCTTTCTTTTTCTCTTCTGCTTCAACGTTGTTGAACTTCAACCTCAACCTCCATCTTGGTCAACAACGAAAAGGTGAGCTTGACACTGCATTCAAACACTTGCAAAATCATTCAATAATCGGTTATAACATTTTGGAAAATTTGATCAAATATTACTCAATTGATGGTTTTTTTGAATAAATTATTTTTAAAGTTCTCATTAAATTGTTGTTGTATTGAGCATAAACCTCTAACGCCAGCGCCACCACTGAGTGCACCAACTCCGGCTGCAACACTACCTGCTGAAACATTTTGACTGCTGTTGCTGATTTTTAACTTGGTGTTGCTGTTACTAGGATTATTGTTAATGTTGTTATTGTTGTTGCGTAGGTTAGCCAAGAATTTCTCTTTGAATATATTAGCGGAATATTTGTGCTCAATAAAAGTTGGTGATATTGGAGATTGAAAGAAATTGCTTCCGTTATTAAGCAGAGGCACTTGCGATGACGATTGAGTATTGGTTATGTTTAAAGTAGTTGCCAATGTTGGCGGCGGCGGCGGAGGAGGTGGCGTAGGAACTCCTACTGTCATATTTGCAGATGTTAATGATGAATCAGAAAGCATAGGTTTCCCACTAAACGGGAGGAAGGAGGACTCTGTAACAACGAGAGAAAGAGAGAGAAAGAAAGAGAGAGAGAAGAAAAAAAGGAAAGTAACATCTATTCAAATTATAAAAGAAAAATAATAATAAAGCAAGAAAATAAAATATAAAAAAAACACTAGCGAAACACTTTAAAATGAAGAACGTAATAGTGACCATTGTATTGTTTTTTCAATGCTTTGAAATTAGGGAACTCAACTGGAATAGTACTAGCTACTGAAACCCCAACGAACGTTAAGTATCATACATATTTTTTTCTTTTTCTATTTTTAATAAATTCCATTCAATTCTAATGCAATTTCATTTGTCATATGAATAAAAACATACTCTATCGCTCACTGTAAGGGCTTCATTACCCAAGCGTAACATGAGGTGGCGTAACGGGACACAGCGTAGTACGACGTTGCCTCAAAGATGAACGATTACCGAAATCGTAGTGCAACGTAGTGCAGACGCCGATTTGTAGCCCACAGAAAATTTATTATAAAGGCACTCGTTTTTTTTTTCTATTTGGCTTGTTAACTTCTCCTCTTCAATAAAATACTGCCTGAGTTCCTAAATGCATTTATGCAATGCATCAGTATGTTTTATTTTGAATTGCTGCCAAATTCAATTATGAAAACTGCAGAACTCTGATGATACTCTTAAAAATAGTATAGTTGAGCAGTTTTGGTTAGTAAGCTTCAGGCCAATTAAAAATAAAACACACTGATGCATTGCATAAATGCATTTAGGAATTAAGCCACTGAATCATTTCTTATATAGTATTACATATTACAATTTTGCAAAGTTAAATAAGGATTTTTCTCTTTTCCCACAGCTGTCGAACTGTCAGAAATCGTAACGTGGCGTAGAAATCTATTTTCTACAGACTTCTACGCTACGTCCCGCCACGTTTCAATTTAGGTAAAGACTTATGGTTCAATTACACCCGCATGGCATAGCAGAGCATGGCTTACAACGTATCACATCGAAATCTGTTTAATGGAATTTGCGTGTATCTGATTATGCACAACATGGCAACGCATGGCAATGCTCAGATAAAAACAGAAATCCATCTCTAACTTCATAGATAAACATAGCCGCTTATCTGCGTTGCATGCGCTGCTATGCCATGCGAAGCTAACTGGACCATTGTGGTCTAAATAGGCATACTTAAAGCAACGCAACGCAGCCACTTCGACTGTCACATAAAAATCTACTGAATTAATTTGTGTGTATCCGATTAGCCTAAGCGCAACGTGACGCAGAAGTCTGTTGAATTTGATTTTTACGTTACGTTAAAAACAGAGGGTTGAAATGGACAAAAATGGAGATTAATTGAAAAATGATAATTTGTTTTTTTGAAACATATTTATTACTTCATTAAAGAGTACAAAATTTTGCATCACTACTGAAAGTTTCAATGTCATATGTAGTTTAGTTTTTCTGCTGCATACCCCTAAAGTTGAGACATTTTGGTTTTTTTTTGCGAAAAGTTGCAAAAATTTCAATTTGGCATGTATTAAAGCTTAATATCTTTTTTATACGATAAAAGTTATAATTTTATTATGGAAGCTTGAAATTTAGGTATTTAAGCGCGATTTTTAAAAATATTTGGTTAAAAAAAATTGTATACAAATATTAAATTTTTTTTTAGACATAATATATGCATTAAAAAGAAACAAAATGAGTCAGTATTCCACCTTTTTGTCAAATAAATTTTATTTTTGTTTAGTACAATTGTTTCGACGCCCAAGCGTCATCATCATTGTTCCAGTTCAGTTAATCGTTTCGTCGATTTATTCGGTAAAAAGTGGAAAAGACAAGTATTACCTAGTTACACAAAAGTTCCTTCTATATATGGTTTACCAAAAATCCACAAGCCCGGCAATAAATATCGTCCAATCGTCAGTAATATAAATGCCCCATGTCAAAAATTGTCTTATTGGCTCTGCAATCGTTTTTCATCTTTAAAACAATTGGATTTGTTTTCTGTAAAAAACTCGGTACAACTTTCTGAAAAACTACGGCAGGTAAAAATTGCAGATGATGAAATAATGGTCTCTTTTGATATAATATCGTTCTTTACCGGTGTGCCAGTACAAGAAGCATTAATTTGCCTTCAAATTTGGCTTGACAAACAACAATTGGACCATATTGAATCTGAAGCATTATTTCAACTAACCAAAACATGCACTGAGCATACCTTTTTTTCAATTCAGAGGAAAGTTTTATCAACAAACAGAAGGCATGGCCATGGGTAATAACTTATCTCCGTTTCTTTGCAATTTGTTCGTAAATCGTTTGGAGGAGGAACTGTCTAAAAAGGAGTTATTCCCAAAAATCTGGTTCCGCTACGTAGATGACGTGTTTTCAATTGTTAAAAAAGAAAAACTTGAACAAACGCTCGACCTAATCAATAGTGTGAACCCTAATATTCAATTCACGATGGAGGAAGAAAATAATAACCAGATTCCTTTCCTCGATTTGCTATTGTCACGTAATGAACATGGAGGAATCGATTTCGATATTTATCGCAAACCAACAGCTACGGATCGTTATATAACTGCCGAATCAAATCATCACTCATCGCACAAACACGCTGCTTTTAATTCTATGGTGCATAGAATGTGTAACATACCGTTAGCATTGAACAATTTCAAGAGGGAGAAAGACCGAATTTATGAAATAGCCACTAAAAATGGATATCCTGCTCAATTGATTGACTGTCTGATTAAGAAGCATCGAAAGAAAAAGCGACTAAAAAATATCACTTCTTTGTCATCGATTTCTGAACAACCGATACGTTTTGCAATGAAATTCCATTCTCAAGTTCATAACAAACTCACAAAATGCTTTGCAGTAGCGAATGCACGCTTGGTTCCAAAAAGCAACAACAAACTCGGCTTCTTGCTAAAATCATCGAAGACGCAGTTTCTCCGAACGCACAGCCGGGCATTTACATAGCTAAGTGTGAGCTTTGTGATTGTGTGTACGTCGGCCAGACTAGAAGAGAGCTACGCATTCGAACAAGAGAACATCTTAAATGCATCGTAAACAACGAACCGTATCGTAGCGCTGTAGCTGAACACTCTCTACAAACACATCATCAATTCACTGTCGAAAATTTTTCTCTTGTTGAGAGAGAACAACATGCAATCAGACTTAATGTTCTAGAATCCATGCACATTTATTTTAACAAAGCGAAGAATATTAACAGAGACGAAGGTCCAAATTGGTCACCGTTATTCACTTTACTTTGACTTTTTTTGTTTTTCTCTTGTTTTTTTTTTTTTTTTTTTTTTTTAAATGCTTAACTTTAAGCTCTACACTTAATATTTTTAGTCATTCTTTGTTAGCTGATGATGACGCTTAGGCGTCGAAACAATTGTACTAAACAAAAATAAAATTCATTTGACAAAAAGGTGGAATACTGACTCATTTTGTTTCTTTTTAATATTTATGTCAAATAGTCCTCCGAAATACAAAATCCTAAATAATATATGCACTATTTTCGAAATATATGTGAAGTTTTCAATGGAGATAAGGTAACATTAAGTAAAAAGGTAAATTTTGAAATAAACTACAAAATGTGAGCTTCCATATTCAGCAATAAAAAGCTGAGCGTTTTTGAGCGAATTGTGAAAATAGTCATTTAATGTATTTCCTCGAATTTTTTAATCATTTTTGTTTAGTTTTAACATTTTTAGCATTTTTTACATATTCGATGTATGCTTGCTGTGTTTTAGTGAAGCATGTTTCATAGACATGATGCATGCTTGAAGCATGCATGCTTTCTGTGTGTTTTGGCCTAAAGGCTCTTATCTTAAATTAATTTTGTCAGAGCTACTAATTTCGCCTTCAATTTCGCCGAAGGTGTCACCAGAAGACTCAAATGATATATATGACGATGATGAATATCAATTGAATTTGAAATGATAAATATCATTTGAATACGAGGTCTATGGAGAGGAATATGACGAATTTAGGGATCAGGAGGAACATTAAAAATTTATCCCTTTCGTCTATGTAATAATAATTTCTATAAATTGATTACTGTAATATTTTTATGAATTTTATTTTTAAAAAAAATCTATTTACAGAAGTCATTTTGCTTGTTCATGGCCGCCATTTTTAATTCATAATTTTGACTGCAGATCCATGTTTTGCGACCCCAAAAACTCCTGTATACAAAATTTTTTTATTGAGCGTTTATTACAGAAGTCCGCTCATGGAAGACATTTTGAAATTACCAGTTTGAATTTCAAAATTTTTTCTTCAGATTCGTGATCAGCTACTCCAAAAACCCTCTATAGTCCCATTTTGGTCTCAATACGTAGCCCCTGTCAACTAATCTCCATTTTTGTTGATTTCAACCCTCAGTGCGTCGTGTGCCATTTCAATGAAAAAGTTTTGCTGTTTGTAAAGTTGCTAGCTTCACACTTGATTGGTTTGTTTTCATTCCAGTTTCTTTTTCTTTTTTTTATGTAATTTTTGTTAATATTTTGGGTTCATAACGAGGCAAAAAGTAAGTATATCAATTAAAATTGCTTTTTTATAAATAAGAAAGTTCAAAATAGGTTAAAATTAATAAGAAATCTTCTTCCATAGCTTTTTAATTATATGAGCACAAATTATATAGCTGATTTATTTGACAATTGGTGCGTTCGCTATTTATACAGAGGCCCAGTTTGACTTCGAATGCTCTTCGAACTCAAGTTTCGTTGTACAAGCGTCCGGAGGATAGAAGGAAAAGCAGCAGTTGTTTCATGCGCTCCTATAGAGAGTATAGGCAGCGTCGGAAAGAACGCCGGAGCAAAAGCATAATTCTTTTTGTTTTGTTCTTCTATCCTCCTGACGCTTGTACAACGTAAATTGAGTGAACTTCGAACTGACACCTTTGCATACTATACTTTTTGTGGTATAATCAACAAAAATTCATAATACGTTGCGTCACCTTAAGCGTTACGTTAAGTATGGCTAATCAGATCATTATACACATTTATCATTAAACAGATTTTAACTTGACAGTTGGCAACGTCGCGCTACATTACTTACAACTTACGCTTGGGTAATCAAGCCTTAATTTTCTAATGAATATATTGCCAGATTGCGTTCGTTTTACAAAATAAGGCCATAATTTAAAATTATTATTTATAGCTCACAATAAAAAAAGATTATTTTATTTAAGGTAATTTTTACCGATTTAAGTGCATTTTTTGTTTATTTTTCTTTCTTTTTCGAACTCGTTTTCGACCGTTTTTGAGAGGCAATTTGCAATTAGCTTAACAAATAATAAAAAATTATTAATTTGTTAAGCCAAAAACAAATTTTACTACCAAAAAAGATTCGTTAATGAATTAAAATATAGTATATGCTTTTGGTTCACTAAACAATTTGTAATAAATTAAATTTTTAATATATAAAAAGATTTTACAAAATATAATGATTTCGCTGTTTCTGTTATTTTTTTTTATTATGTTTTGCGGTTATTCTGTTAAGATCAAAGACATTTTAGTAACTAACCAAAGTAATTAAACACAATTCATTTCGCATAAACATCGCAAACATACACAAATGTATTATATTGAATTGTTTTATATTTAGTGTATAACTTCTAAAATACCTTTTGCATTAAATATTGCACTAAACTATAGATAAACAGGATACTAAATTATGATAATTTAACTATGTTAACTTAAAATAATTTAACTAATTTTTGTTTTTGCTTTACAAATTTCAGTAATAATTACATTAGATGCAGAACTTATTTTATATCGGTTTAGTATAAGGTTTAAAGCGTTGCCAGCTATTTTTTCTTATTAAATTAAGCATAATACTTGAGTTAGTTTGGATTTATATCCTGTGTAACGACATCATAATTGATGGCTTAATTTATTCAAGTTTTTTCTTTTTTTTTTTTTAAATAGGAGATCAGAAATTTCAAAATGTAATACAATAGAAGCCAAGTGAATTTTTTTCTTTTTTTAAATAAATACGTAAAAAATTGCCTTAGGTTAATATTTATTAAGTATATATATATGTATATGTTTGAAAAAATATTGCACAAACTATAATGTGAAGTCCCTATTATTATATACGAATAGTGATACTATTATTATTGTGTATTGTATGTGTGTATTCGTTATAGGTATGTAAATAATTTCAAAAAAAGTAAATAAATTTAAATATTTAATTTGATCGCTTGTATTGTATAATTAAAGTTAAAAATATGTGATCATCTGAAAGGAACAACTTTTCATTTCAAACAACGGGGGAAGGAAATCAATAACGGCCTCAAAAAAATCTAAATACTAAGGATTAGACATGGGTAACGCAACAAAAATTCTGCTCTGATACACTAACTCGAGCGCAGTTTACTGTATTACGGAAATGCGTGGACGCAATTATATTATGACGTAGTTCGAAATGCTATGATTCCTGTATCAACAGGACTTTATTTAACTGGAGTTGTATAGCGAGTTACATAAGTTCAGAGTAAAATTTTATGGGCGTTGTGAGTTGGGTAGAGTATTGAATTATGTGGTGAAGTAAGCTCAGTTCTAGCCACAGTTCACAAGATTAAATTAAATAAAAATCTTAAAATAATTTGTTTTATTTGAAGGTTATTCTAAAAAAATTTTTATAAATTAAAGAAAAAACCAGAGACCATACTAAGTATGCATTTTTAAATAAAAAGCAAAAAATAATAATTATCTTGTGACTACTAAAATTTTGAGCAAAAAATAATAATTATTTCTGCTTCTTATTTTTTTTAAGGCAAAAATAAAAATGAAAATTTGCCCGATATTTTTTAAGCACAAAATATCCAGTAATTTTGGATTTTTATTTTTTAAGGCAAAAATAAAAAGCAAAACAAGCCCGATATTTTTTTGGTCACAAAATAACTGGTAAGTTTTGATTTTTATTTTTAAAGCAAAAATAAAAAGTAAAGTTTGCCCGATATTTTTTTGAGCCCAAAATAACTGGTAAGTTTTAATTTTTATTTTTTAAGTCAAAAATTAAAAGCAAAATTAGGATTTGTCTACGGTTGAACCAAAATTGAAAAATTTGTAATAAGGGGATTTATGTCATTTCGTAAGTGCTTCGTAAGGGGCCGTTCAAGTATTATGTTAGCAGATTGGCTGAGTTTCTAAATGCATTTGTGCAATTTTTCAGTGTGTTTTGTTTTCAATTTATCTTAAGTTTCAATACGAAAACTGCGCAACTCTGTTGATATTCTTAAAAATAGTATTGTGGCGCAGTTTTGGTTAATAAGCTTCGGGCCAATTCAAAATAAAACACACTGATGCATTCCATAAATGCATTAAGGAACTCAGCCAATCTGCTTACGTAATACTTGATCGGCCCCTTACGAAATGACATAAATTATCTTTTGATAAAAAAATAAAAATCAATATTTACAAGTTATTTTGTGCTCGAAAATAAGTTGGTCAATTTTTGCTTTTTATTTTTGCCTTAAAATAAAAATCAAACTTACCAGTTATTTTGTGGTAAAAAAATGTTGGGCAAACTCTACTTTTTATTTTTTATTTTGTGACCAAAAAATATCGGGCAAGTTTTGCTTTTTATTTTGCCTTAAAAAATAAAAATCCAAAATTATTGGTTATTTTTGTGCTTAAAAAATATCGGGCAAATATTGATTTTTATTTTTGCCTAAAAAAAACGCAGAAATAATTATTTTTTGCTCAAAATTTTAATAGTCAAATTTTAAAAATCAATAGGAAATCAAGTTATACAATGTGAGAGGATTCTACCTTTAAAACGGCGGTCAGAATGCTTTTTTGGTTTAAAAATCTAAAAATAATTAGTATTTAGTCTCTGAAAAAACAGCTTAATCAATCTGAAATCCAACAAAGACAGAACGACAAGCTAGAAATTATTTGTGTTACTGTGCTAATGCGTAAGGTTTACTATATAACAAGTATGCAATAACACATTTAAGCGCTTCAACTCAATAACACAACGCAGTGCTGCGTTACCCATTCCTACTTAAGAGGGTAAATATCCGCTCCATAAGGTTTAACGACAAATCACGCAGCGTATACGAGTTGGCAGCAAATCAAAGCAAAGATTTGTGAGTTAACGATAGAGGAATGGAATGGTTCTACATTATTTTTAAGATTTTTGCTTTTGTTTTTTGTATACAGTTTACAGTAGTCAGTCGAGCAACCGATATATCAGTTGCTGCCGCTCAGCGTGCGTGCCGTGCCGTACGATAAATAATTGTAAACTTACTTAAATCTTTACTTCTTCAAGCAAACAATAAATTCCTATCTTTTCATACTGCCCTATTGTTTCAAATATATTTCGCAAGTTTTCTGGCAATACAACAGCAACATTTTATTTACTGTTGAGTTGTTAAACTTTATGTGAAACTCAATCCCTAGATATTTCTGCGCATGAGCAAAGTCTTTAGTATAGGCTACGTGTCTTCGACGAAATGCTGTTCAATTGCAGCACCAGCAGCAGCATCATTAACATTTGTTGTAACTGAAGTTGTTGTGGTTGCTGTGGCTTTTGCAATACTTGCAGCTACGGCTGTTAGTTTTTTGCTGTTGGCATTAGCAGCATTTGTTAAATGAATGCTGCCAACAATTATTTGCTGGTGATGTGTGTTGACAATATTTTTTTGCTGCACAGTAGTATTTGGACTAATGGGTGTTAAAGGTAGCTGTTGTTGTGGTTTTTGATGCTGATGCTGCTGCTGCTGATCAACAACAAATTTATTTGCATGTGTTTGTTGTTGCTGCTGCTGCTGCTGTTGTTGTGGTTGCAACAAATTTGTGGTATTAATGTTTGTAATGGAACTGTTTAAATTTTGCTGCTGTTGTAGAATTTGTGTCTGTGGCTGTGGTTGTGGGTGTTGCTGTTGCTGTGGAAATGTAAGGGAGTGTGTGGTTTTTGTTGGCGAAGTTGTCGGTGTTAAAATACCTAAGTTAACCAAATTCGGAAGAGTTATTTTAGTAGGTGTTGTGGTGGATGTCGACAAATGTTGTTGTTGTTGTTGTTGTTGCTGCTGCTGTTGTTGATGCTGCTGCTGGTGTTGAGCTGACATATCAACATTGGCAGCTGATGTGGCCAATTTCAATATTTTGCTTGCCGTTACATTGGCAGCTATTAAATTAGTTGCAGTGGCAGTTTTTGCTGTTGCTGCATTACTTGATTTTATTGAAATTAAACCGATATTGCTGCGAACCAAATTGTTGATGTTACCTGATGTTACTGTTGTTGTATGCTGCTGCGGGTTCATATTATTATTTGTGGCAGTTGAAATTAGCTGTTGCTGTTGCTGTTGTGGTTGATTATTGCCATTTGTGGTGGTCGTCATGCTGTTAGAGCTACTACTGACAACAGTTGCCAAGTTTTGCAAGCCGTTGTTGCCACTATTACTACTGTGGTTGTTATTGTTGCTGTTAAAGCCACCGTGGCAGCTGCCATTGCTGCTCGACATGTTGCTTATGCTGGAGGGACTCATTGAACCCAATGACTGTGATGGCGAGCTGCTGCGTTGAATGCTGCAAATGCCACTAGATGAATTCGTTACACTGGCAACGTGTTGCGTTGTCAGCACACTATCTGGCGAATCGTTGTGTGCAACTAGAGCATGGCTTTTCAGACCCTGGGCAGTTTTATAGCTTTTGCCACAGTGACATTTATAGCCTTTCCGCACTCTGCGAATTAAGAAATATGTAAAGTTAGCTATTTAATGTTACTATTCAAGGCTGAAATATGTAAAGTTGGCTATTTAATGTTAATATTCAAGGCTGAAATAACCAAATTCGAACCAATTTGTTTCTTAAATAAACGAATAACAACAAAGCTTATTTTGAAAGTGGCCTTAGTTCATTTATGTTCAAATCGAGATATTTAAGGGTTAACCAAAAAATTGATTTAAAAAAGTTTTGAATGGTGTACTATTTTTGTGACATAACTTTTATAGGGCGTGGTTTTTATCCAAATATTTCACATTTGAAACAGATTCCTTTATATTTATTAAACGTTACTATATGTGCACAATATCAAGATTTTACTATTATGATGACTTCACTTTGTATGGGAGGTGGGCGAAATTTTCAGTTTTTTTTTTTTTTAAATTTCAAACATCGAGTGCATAATTAAATTTAAACTAATTTGCTACATTTTAAGCCATTGTTCTAATTTCTGTAGAATTTGAGGAGATATTACTGATTTCATAAAGGCACTTTGTATGGAAGGTAGCCGTGGTTTTCCTTCGATTTTTACAAATCTTAATATATAAAAGGCAAGCACGCTGCTCCGTGCCCAATATCTCTCAAACTGTTCACAAAAATATTCAGCTTAACACTATGCACATCTTAATACACAAAAGACAAACATGCTGCTCCGCAACCATTTCTCAAACTGTAATACGTTTTTGATCTAACTACTACTTTTATAAATAAGTTATGACGAATTTGATGTAATTCTTCGTAGTGAGTTGCTATATATGATAGTTGCTAATTTTTCAAGTGCTTCAATACTTAAAGTGTTATTTATGTGAATAAAAAAATCAAGCTTTAAAAGAAAAAAGTACTTTCGGCAAATGGCTCCAAAAAGGAAGTATGCAGAGGATCCGTCGTAGGACGGACATTTATACTAGTTTAATATTAAGGGCCGTTTTCTCAATGTCCGGTTAGCAAAGCTTTTAACCGGGAGTTAGCTAACCGTACGATAACTAAAAAAACAGTTCCGTTTTCACCAAGTGTCGGTTAAGTAACTGTCGGTTAAGAAATTAATTGTGAATTTTTCAATTGTGAATACGCTAAACTGTATATCAGCTGTTTACGCTTGTTTGTTATTTTATTTTTGATGTGCAAGTTGTAAATATCTAACAAGGATTAATTAATAAATAATTTAAAAACGCAACAGAGTGCCGAACTTCAGTGCATATGAAGAAAGTGCATTACTTTTCCAGGAAATCACGCTTATGCGCATATGTCCTTTATATATTTTGGATCGAATTCAAGTTAGAAAAAACGAAATCCTCGAAATTCTATCCATTTTTAATTATAAAATATATAATTATTAGCAATATATACTCAGCTGTTCTTCCGATTAGCAACTAACTGGAACCTCAACTTGCCGTTAACTTAACCGGCACTTAAGACCTAACCGAACATTGAGAAAATGCTTTTTTGCTAACCGCCAGTTAAAGTTCCGATTAGTGCTTAACCGGACATTAAGAAAACGGCCCTAAAAGTCCATATAGACATTTCCACCAAAAGATGGAAGTACTGAGTGCTGATCTCAATTTAAATTTTTAAAAAATTGCAACAAACATGATGAATGGCAACAAAAGTTGAAATTTTTTAAGTATAATAAATACTCGTATAAAACAAAGTTTAACTAAATTTTTTCAGTTTTAAAATTTTTCGGTCCTCATTACTCCTTGTTTGTTTTTCCAGTTCAATTAAATGATTGAAAACTACAAAAAAATTTTCCTTTTTTTAAGGGGAAAATCTGTATCGTAACGTATCATATTATGGTTTGTAATAAAATATGTAAAAAAGATTTTTGAACAAAACAATTACTAATTAAAGCAACATTATTCCAGATAATACTAAAATAACTTTGATAAAAAACTCGTGCGCAGTTCACAGATTTTTTTCGTTTATATTGATGCAGACAAAAACCACTTCTATTTTTTGTTACGTAACGCGTCCTTTTTTGGTTGCTTATATCTTTGGAGAATACTTTCGATCGCTTCCACCTTTTACACTAAATAGTACTACTAGAGGTTCTTGTTTTTTAATTTTAAACAACAAAAAAGCGCACGAACGTTACGTGCGCGACCATGGAAATGTCCATATTAAGTATTTAAGCTTAAGCCCATATGATACTTTCTTTTTTTTTGTGTGTTTGTATGATCCTAAAATAAGCAGCGGATAAAAGGGGAATAAATACTTTGTGAAAAAGGGATAATGATAGTAGACTTTTTGAAATCGCATTACCATGAAATTGTGAAAAATAATAAATTATTGTTATAAAAATGGGAAAAATTTGTTGGGACGATAAAAAATAGGTTTTCTTATTGATCGCGGGCAGGTCTACTACCAAAGTCTAACATCTTCCCAGCGGTTAAAAACTTCTAATATTTTTCATTTCCTTTGCTGCTGCTTAAGCTTATGCTTTTAAAAATCAAACAATAGCAGTCAAAGCAAAAGCAAAAAAAAACAAAAAAGATTTTGTTCACAGTTTCAGTCAATCAAAACAAAAACTGCTGAAACTGTCAACTGCTGAAGTGCTTCGCAGGTTATCAGATATGTTACTTTGCTTTTGCTTTGACTGCGACTGTTTGATTTTTCTCAAGCAAAGGGTTTAGGCAGTAATAAGTTTTGAATTTATGGAAACAGTGATTGCTTTAAAAAGCAATAATTTTACGGCTTTTGATACTTTCACTGCAGCAATTTAATCACTGCATCTTCCCAGTTCTCGAATAACTTGAATCGCAGGCAAACTGCACCACCACTTCCTCTGCTCAGGCAGCTGCTTCATTTGAGGAGGCTGTTTAAAAGCAGTTGTATGAACTAGAGCTGTTTTTATCTGAAAAAATATTGACTGCCACGTCAAATGTAGAGCTGCTGAGACCAGTGCTGATTAAGATCGCATTTCGGTAATGGATCAAACGATTCGGACGATGTCCTCTTTTTGCCTCTGAACTTTGTGGTTCATACACCTTCCTCATCAGCAACTTTTTCTTTTTGGGTTGGGCTATTCCTCTGACTCCAACAAATATGCAGAAGATAAAAATTTTATTTTTTGTTTTTCTAATCCAGTTTTATTTTTATTAATATAATATGCAAACATAACTATTTGTACACAAATTTATGTGCAAAATTTGTAGTCCTTAGATTAATTTTTGTGGAATTAAGAGATGTTACCGTTTTGGTAGTCACTTTGTATGGGAGGTAGGCGTGGTTTTGATCCAATTTAGCTCATTTTCAAACTTGATCTTTTTCTTTTTAAATATATTCAGCCCGATTCTGAATAATTTTTCCCGACTAATCGAAAAAGGGAGTTTTAATTTTTAAGATTTTTTGTTTACACTCATATTGACGGTTGATGAATAAGTTTGTATTAAAAATTACCAAAATGTTTTTGAAGTTTATCTTAAAAATGAAAACTCCCTTTTTCGATTTACCGGGAAAAACTATGTAGAATTGAGCTGATTGAATTTCATTACGATAGCTCTAAAATTAGGGCTATTATCGTGATCACAGACGGACTGATCAATAATATATATATTTTTTTATACCTGCCACGCCTCCTTATCGGCGTTACAAACAGAGTGACAAAGTTAATATACCCCATAAGCATTTTTATATGCAATTATATGGAAATTTTTTTGAAAATCGAAATTTTAAAACATCGATAAATTACTTCAGAAACATCTTGAAAATATACTGTTAAAATTTTAAAGCGAAATTCGAAGCCGTTTGAAAGTTGAAAGCTTTGAAAGTTTGACAGCTGCAGTCGGTTTCCATCAAGCGCACGTTTTAAAGTGTTTTCTTAAAACTGTATTTGTCAAGCTTAGTCTGTCTTATGTTGCACTATGCGACAAATATCAGGTCAACGTCTCGGGACAGAATAAGTTAAGTACCCAGCTAAAGAAGACATACAGTGGTGGTCACGAATTTAGCACACACTGTGTTAGTAACTCTAATTTGAAATTTTTTACATCTTAGCTTGAGAATTGTAATCAAATATTTTTTGTTGAGTATTCTTTATGAAGTTAACTCTATGTACCGTTAGTTGGTTTCTTAGTTTTTCTTAATTTTTCTAACATATTTCAAGTAGTATGAATCAATGTGGTTTAAATACTGGACACGAATTTAGCACAGGTTAGAATTACTGTTCCATATCGTATTTTATTTTCGTTAATTAAACTTTACTAGTAAGATATACTAAATTTATTAAGTTTCTATTTGAGTTCTAACAAAAAATTACAGAAAGATATGGCCAAAGGCTACTGATGTTCAGAGGCTCAGCGGTATTTGATTCAGCAAATGAAAAATGGTGGAAGCACAGTTTCAGAGATTGCTCTGCTTCTTAGATGTTCGTGAAAGTTATTATATAACGCATTACAGCATGTGGAGCAGTATTAGAGCATTAAAAATGTAAAATAGCTACCAAGAGCGCGAAAAACAATAGCAAGAGAGGGCCATTTGATTTATAGAGCTTCACTTAGTGATCCTTTTAAGACCTCAAATAAAATTTAAAATGAAATTTTATCAAAATATGACATAAATATAACCTCAAAAGGCATAAGAAAACGCTTGAATAAAAACAATTTCCGTAGCTTTATAGCCCAACAAACACCACATGTGTCGCAAAAAAATATTAAATGCAGTCTTGCGTTTGCAAAAGAGTATTTAAAAAGTCAACGAATTTTTGGAAAAATGTGCTTTTGAGGGATAAATCAAAATTTTGCCGGTTCGCATCTGACAGCAAACAATATGTGTGGCGTCCTCAAAACATGCAACACAATCCAAAGTACACGCTCAAGACGATTAAACAGGGTAGCTGAAATGTTATGGTATGGCGGCGTTTTCTTGGCACGGAGTTTGTCCGATTGTTAAAATTTACCAAAAAATGGATCAGCACGCTTACAAAAACGTACTTGTCAATACCATGATACCGTTTCGAGAAGATAATTTGCAACTTTAATGGCGTTTTATGCAGGATAATGATCCAAAACATAGTGCTCGCATAGTTAAGAGTTGCTTGGAAGAAAAAAATATTGATATTTTGAAGTGGCCATCGCAATCATCGGACTTAAACCCGATTGAGAATCTGTGGAGGGATGTCGAGCAACAAATACTAACAGTAAAATCCAAAAATTTGCCAGATTTGTTTAGGGAAATCCAAAGGATTCGGTATAGTATTCCAAAGTACCGTTGTGAGGCTTTGATCAAAAGTTTACCAAGGATATGAGATGCAGTAATTAAGAAGAAGGGATTTCCTACGAAATATTGAGTTTTATGCAATCAATTTTGATTATATTTTTCATCCTAGACATTTTTTTACTTGTGTGCTAGATTCATGACCAAGTCAAAATGCTTATTTTTAATTTTTATTTGATTTTAAAGTCCTATAAGAAAAAGTTTTGAAATAAAAAAATGTATATAAGAAATAAAGAAGACATAATATATACATTAAAAAAAAAGTTGATTAAAAATTTACAACAAATAAATGGAAAATATAAGTATTCACTATACTTTTTTAAGTGTGCTAAATTCGTGACCACCACTGTATGTAGGTATTCAATATCAAAAAAAATTTTATGGCAATTCAAAAGTTTGAAAATTCGAGTGAAATTTGTACAATTTGTTTGAAGTTGTTTTTTTTTGTACTGGTTGCATCTTAAAAGAGGTTCAGAATTCGTTCATGGTTTTTTTGGCAAAGTTAATCTGATTTACTTGAAGTAGAATACCAAAAAAGTTTACGTAGTACGAACTCTTTGAACCGGTGGTTCGTAATAAAAATCATCGCTTTTATTGCTATCAAAATCCCAGTATGAATTAGTTGTGCATTTGTTACCGTTTGCGTTTGTGTTTATGATCATGAAAAAAAACCACAACAATGCAAATAATGTTTTGTGCTCGTTTAAGACAACGCTGTTTCGGTCTCTTTCTTCGGCCTGCCAGGGGTAGTGTTTGTTTTTGAGTCGAAGAGCGATATACGAATATAGCGGAATAAAGGTTGCGCTCTTTAAAAAATACAAAACAAATCAAAAACGAACCTTTTGTTAATGTTTATTTCCATTCCCTGCGTTTACCTGTTTAGTGTTTTTCCTTGAAAAATTATATAAACCATCTAAATAAGTTCAATGAAGAACTTAATGGTATTGTATGCTCAGCATAGTTGCGGACCAAGTCAATCAGGACAACTTTGCCAAAGAAACTTTGAGCAAATTGAACAAAATCTTTTAAGATGCAATCAGCACAAGAAAATAGAACATTTTTAAAATTTCCCTTCAATCCCAAAACATTTGAATTGCCATATAAACAAACTTTTAGCTAACTTTCTAAAATCTTTTGTGATTTTGAATACCTACCCGAGAAACAATTTGTGTGCGTACCAAACTACTCAGGCACAAAAGTCCAGAGTATCGGACTCAATTTTATTTTTAAAAGCTATGAGTAGTAAGTTTATGAAAGAAAATAATCGAACATTGATATTAAGCCGAATGGAAACTAGCTTCAGCGAACAGGACCCGAGAAAAAAATTTAAGCCAAAGTGCTCGAATCTCTTAGGGGTCGTCCATAAACTACGTTACCAATTTAGGGGGGAGGGGTTTTGAAATGCACTACGATAAGTAACGGTAGGGGGGGGGAGGTGTTTAGATATTGTAACGTTACCAAAAATTAAAAAAATCGACGAAAAACCTCTAATTAATAACACAATCATTTCAAAAATTTTTAACCTTACATGTTTATGTTTGATCGTCTAAATTGATGGTTAACTTTTGTTTCAACGATTTTTTCCACCACCTTTTCCCTCGACACAGGAACCTTTTGGTATTCCTCCACCATCTCAGCACACGTCTGAAAAATTTAGGTCTTTGCTTTTGCGACAGGCTTTGACGTTAAGGCCTGAATGTTCTTGATCAAAGGAGATACCGTATGACATGTACTGTCCTTCTCAGAAAGAAGAAATCGGTTCAAGGTCGTGTCCTACCTGCGGCTTGTATTTCGTTTTTAAAACTTCTATGAATTGCCATAAGTTTTATAACGATAAGTCATAAATCGGAATAAAAAATACTATTTAAATAAATCAATTTTCAGAAAGCATTTACACAAAAACACAAAACTTGGTGCAGCTCGGGTGCAGCCTTTAAGGGTACTCTGTCAAAGACCAGGTGAATTTCTTTGCGTTAGAAATGAGGATTCACCTGAATGGGTCGACATAGAATCCGATGAAAAATTCTATTTTGAAGAACCCTCAACAAAGCTACCAGCTTCTTCTATCCCAGTGATTGAGAGCATCGAATCTTGGATCGCAGATGGAATAGCTTTTACAGATGATATTAATTATTGATTTTTTTCCAATTGTTCCTTTAATGTATCTAGTCATACTAGTCACTAATACTAGTGAAAATTGTCAGAGCTAGTCAAAATATATAATCATTCGAATGAATTAACTTCATATGTCACATTACTTTATGGGTGGGGAGGGGTTTTGAAAAGCACTACGAAAAGTAACGCAGGGGGAGGGGGTAAAAAAACCGGAAAATCAGTAACGTAGTTTATGGACGACCCCTTATAATGCAAATAACCTTTTGTCTCTTCTCCTGTCGGGCTTTCGCCACGGACACAGTTGTTCCACTGCTGATGTATAAATTTTAGAAGACATCAGAACATATTTTGATAAGGGTCATATCACCTTAGTCTGTCTCTTAGATTTCTCGAAAGCCTTCGACAGTGTTAGCAGAACTGCTGTTCAACTCTTGAAAAACTATTTAGAAGGAAGGACTGAAAGGGTTAAGGTAGGAAATAGATACTTGGAATTCCGATCTATTTGTAGTGGGGTACCCCAAGACTCTGTCCTTGGACTGCTTCTGTTTACAATGTTTCTTAATGACATTTTTTTCTATATGTTATAATGTTACAATGCATGTATACGCACATGATCTGCAACTCTATCTCTCCCGACCAACATGCCTTATCGAGGATCTATGTGCCAGGGTAAACGAAGACTTGACTGAAATCTGCGATGGGCAAAAGAACATTAACTGAGGTTGAATCCTAATAAATCGAATACTCTACCAGTTGTGAAATCTAGTTTAATGATATTGTCTCCTATCTTCCTTAGGGTCAATTTTTCAGTGCGAGCTTAAACTCTTGTCAAATTAATCTGAGGTTAACTCACCAAAATTGGACGTTTAAACTCGGTTTAGGCAAAAAAGAAACACATTATATGATAATTTAAATCAATTTAACTTGAACGAATGCTAAAATATCTAGTTAATCCGAGTTTAAACGTCCAAATTTGGTGAGTTAACCTCAGTTTAATTTGACTAAAGTTTAAACTCGCACTGAAAAATTGGCCCTTAGTGGAACAAAACTTGGATGATTTGTTCACAAAGTAGTTAATTTATGATTTGTTTTGAACTCTTCACTCTCGTATGAAGACCATATTAATAGCATTGTTAGCAAAGTTTATTATTCCTTAAGAAATCTGAAAAACCGTTTCGTTTGTTGCCACTGAAACAAGGCGGAAATTAATGATACAATTAAACGTGCCAATAATAACTAATTTCGAAATAGTATATAACAAGCTCGACTCAAGGTCATCACATAAACTAATAGTGGCATATAACAATGCAGCTCGATATGTTTACGGTATCTGTACGTTTGATCATAAATCAGCATACAGTAATCGCAAACTTGGTTGCAATATCGTAAGTTTTCCTAATGCAAGAAACTGAATTATTCTGCACAGACTTATCACTTCGAAAAGTCCTAATTACTTGTTCGGAAAACTTAAATTCTGCAGATCCACTAGAAATTTATTCTTCCTTGTGCCTCAGTTCAGATACAATGAATCTAGTCGGCTGTTTTTCATTAATGCAATAAGACTTTGGAATTCCCTACCAAATAATTTAAAATGCGTTAACAACAAAACAGACTTTAAGCGCTTAGTTCTTGAATACATTCCTTAACTCTTGCTTAACTCTCTTTCCTTAACTCCCCAATTCAAATAATTTTTTTCTCTTACGGATACCTTACTTTTAAATTAAAATCATTTTTATCTTTAGCCATATATTTACTACATTTTTTTTAGCTGTTGTTATGCCAATTGCTACTTGTAATTTTTATTTAGAATATTTTAAATCGTTGCATTTAAAAGAGCGTTTTTTGTATGCTAATAAAGTGTGTTTTTTTAGCTGCATGAGAAGTTTCGATGGTTGTTGTCTATGGTTTGACAGTTGAAAATGTCAAACTGTGTTGGCATTTTTGTTCAGTAAGGTTTGGCAACTCATCATTAATCGTTTAACGCCAGAAAAACGCTTCTAAATTGTAGAAATTTACTTTGAAAAAAATAATCTGTTCGCGAAGTTCATAGAGCATTTTTACCGAAGAATTGTGTTTAGTGATGAAGCTCAGAACGTTTATGGAGCGAAGACAACCCTCAAGTCATTAACGAATCTCCATTACATCCGTTTAGTGCGGTTTACACGCTGGCTTTCTTTCGAAGTGAGGAAGGAGCTGCCGTTACGGTGAATAGCGAGGGCTATCGAGCCATGCTGACTGATTTTTTGTTTCTTAAAGTGAATCAGCTAAACATCGAAGACATTTCGTTCCAACAAGTCGGCGCAATTTGCCATACAGCGCACTTAACCATCAATTTATTGCAAAATCAATTTGGTGGCAACTTAATTTCCAGAAGTGGTCCTATTAACTGGCCCCCTCGTTTGTGAGACTCAACGCCTCTCGATTACTTTTTATGGGGCTATGTTAAGTCATTGGTTTATGCCGACAAACCAGCAAGTATTGAAGCATTGGAAGCCAATATTCAAGCCACCATTGACGCCATACGGCCAGATTTATTGAAAAAAGTAGTGAAAAGTTGGACTGATCGAATGAACTATGTAACTCGTAGCCGCGGCGGATATATGCCAGAAATCATATATGTCAAAAAATAAATGCCATGAAAATCTCTACCAGATTAAAATAATAAAAAGTTCATTCCAAAAATATTTCTTTCTTGTATTATTGTTTAGAGTTCTCATGCAGCTAAAAAAACACCCTTTATAATGTTTACAATAAATTAAATTAAAAAGTTAAACTAAACAAATTAATTTATACGAATTTTAAAAAAAATTAATTTAGCTACGATATTTCAGAAATTAAGCAAAAAAAAAATTTATTTTCAACAGACAAATAAAATAAAAGTCCGGGAATGAGTTTTTTAAAAGACAGAAAAAATAAAAATCCGAAACTAACTTTTATTTTTGACTGAAAAATAACAGTAAGGACAGCCGCAAAAAATAAAAGTTCGAAATTCGAAGTTCGTAAAATAAAAATCACTTTCTAAGAGTTTCATTTAAGCTTTTCTGTCCAAAAATAACAATCAATGTTGAATTTTCTTAAGACTTTTTTTGAATATCATTACAGTTTCGGAAATGATCCGTCTGCGATATCCGCAAAATAACATTTTTAAATTACATTTTTTTATAACATTTATTTAAGGTCCCTGAGTAGCTCAGCCAGTTGTCAAGTAACAATTGCATAACAATTAGATCATCAAGTGATATACAAGATTTTTTTATTGATTACAAATTACTGTATTTATTAACAAATTAAGGTAGATCTTAATTTTACTATAAATCCTTTGTTGCCAAAATTGACAAAACCAATACATTAAAAAGATCGTGTGCTTCTTTTTGTTCCAAATATCGATCCTACGTAGCTGTGAGTTTCGCTGTGTAGGCCTTAGATATATAGCATTCCTCTATTGGTTTAATTAAATTAAATTGACAAAGTCAGACCTAACGCTATCCTTAGATAACAACACTCTGGTCACAGATTGGAGGGTGTTCGAACAACCTTCCTTCTCAGACCACAATTATATCAGCTTCAATATTTAAGTCTTAACTGCACTCCAACTAAAAAGATCTTCAGAAACCCCAAACATACAAACTGGAACCGCTTTAGAAACATCATCAAGACTAAGTTACAATCTAACAAACAAATTAATACGGAAGAGGGCATTGGAAGTCCCTAAAGATTCTCTCGGTCCATCTTCTCAAGGCCTGTCACTCCCTTTGTAAGCCCGGATCTTACAGATACAGAGCAAATACGCGATCTATTACGATGGCTTACGTGTAATAGAGGCACCACCAGATATACCTACGGTCAGACAAGTTGCTAAACTGCAGAAGGTTTCGAGCTGAGTGGGTCAGCAAATCTATGGAAATACTATGGAACTTGTCATCAAAAAGTTTGCAGGTAGAGCCCCGAAGATAACAGCCCAGCGTAATTATAGTAGGGAAATGTCTACCAATAGTATACTCCATAATGGAGAGCACTGTCAAAGAGGTACTTAGATGGTCAAATTCAGTCGGTCTCAGTATTAACACAGAGAAAAAGGATGTGGTTCTGTTCACGAAAAGGTACAAGATACCTCAGTGGATATCACCAAAAATTAACAACATATGTCTCATACCGAAAACCCACAGAAAATATCTACAAGTCGTCCTACATGTTACCTCGCACGATTGGCAATTCTAAAACACGAACACTTCTAGGACCAAACAACGGGTGCAAAGGTATAGAACAAGTACTGCAGACGGTCAAAATATTTACAGACGGCTCCAAAATGCCTACGGGGGTAGGTGTGGCTGTGTATTGTGCAATGCCTAGTATAAGGCAGCCATAAAAACTGCTGAACCACTGCAGCATCTTCCAGTCGGAAGTATTCGCCATAAGGAAGGCTGCGGAGATAGCCCTCGGCATGGACACACACCACTCTTACATCATCATTTTCTTCGACAGCCAAATGGCGATCAAATCTATGCTCTCCGCCACCATCAAAAGTCCAAAAGCGTCTTGGCCGACAGAGATGCACTATGCGATTCGAAAAAGTGCGCATCTATTGCACCAGGGCATTGAGGGGAGAGAGATGCAAGCAGGGCGCTGGTCTGGGATTAGAATTCGTAGTGGATTTAACTACTCTGCTCCAAGAGTTGTACAGGAACCTCGAAGATAGAGCCATACAAGCAGTGAGTCTCGAAAATCATGTGCAATGCGCAATGCGGAAAACTCTGTTCAATAGAGTATCCTCACTGGTCACTGCATAGCGGCAGCCCACGCGCGGAAGCTGGGCATCACCACGGATGACAACTGCAGGATGTGCAAGGAACCAGCACAATGGAGACTCTGGAGCACTTATTATGCACATGCCCCGCCCTAATTAGGTCGAGACTCAAATAACTAGACTCATCGACGTTCCTGTCGCTAAAAGATGCAGCCAAAGTATCTCTGGAATCCTTCCTAAGGTTTGCGAATTCAACGCAAATCTTTAAAGATTTCTTTGAACACAAAGGTTATTTTGCTCGTAACCGGCACTACTAAGGACCGGAATTGGTATATGTGAGCCTTCGCCAGAACGTATCCGGGTTTACCTAACATAGATTGACAGTTCTGAACAATTGAAAGAATTGATTTCTTTTGCAATAAAATTTTTTTAATTATTTTTATATCATTCAATCATATCACCACTTGAATGGTGACAACTAACTAGGTCAGACAAAAATAGCGGCTTTGTTGTTTGGGATCTTATTGATGGAAGGGGACTGTTTATACCTAATTCTTCTAATAAATTTTACTTTATATATATGGTGCCAGTTGTAAAAATGGTTTCGATTTTTTACCACAAAAACATATTTCTTGTATGTTTTTTCATACATTTCACATAGTTTTTAATAAAGTCGTCGACTAAGTGTTTTGCACAAAATAAGGCAATTTATTTATTTTATTTGCGACCGCAAAAGTTTAAATATATGTATCCTTCGTTAAAGCCTTTATGACTTTTTGAATCACTTTTAGGTATCTTTGGTCATGCTCATTAGACCGACCCAAAAAAACGAAGTGTGATTTTTTTTTCGAGCACAGGGATAAAAATGTTCGATTATGTAACGAAAACAAGCCCTTAAAATTTGATACGAAACTATTGATGTTTAGTACTCGACCAAAGACGTTAGGTGGCGCTGCACCCGTTATAAAAATTCATTGAACTAAAAACCCGATAATCATACATGACACAAGTAATAATGAAATTTTTTAAGGTCTAATCTTACGTTGTTAGAGTCGCTGAAAATGGTGAAATACTTTTGGATTGGATCCGCTTGCTAGATGTAGAGATATTTTAGAAAAAGCTGCAACAATAAGAAAAAAAATTTAATATTTCATGTTCAAGGCTTAATACTTCTTGTACAAAATTTATTGAATAATCGAACATTTTTATCCCTGTGCTCGCAAAAAAATCACACTTCGTTTTTTTTGGGTCGGTCTAATGCTCATCACTTTCTCCGAGCATTTTTAAGTGTTTTTGTTTTTGTGCAATTTAAGTTTTTTAAACTGCAATCTTTGAAGCCGATTTAACGAAACTCTGATCATGGAATGAAAGTTTTTTTCAAATCATTCAAGTTGTTTCTATAGCAATAAAGATTAAAAATGATACAATTTTGGTTATTACAGCCCTTATTTACCCTCTACTGCACACGAAGCCATATATGGCTTTTCATTTTTAAATTCGAATTTCAACGAATATTAGAAGTTACGAATTTAATTCAGAGAATACGAAGAATTCAGAAAATAAAACATTGCTTTTTACACGAGACAGTCGCAACACATTCACAAATTTTTACCCACACACACTTATTATTGCATCAATTTTTTACTATTTTTTCTACTGTCTTACCAACTGTCTGGACTCTTATTCACAGACACAAAGTTTGGCAACTAATACGTATTTTTCACTGTCTGAATAGTACTGTCTCGTGGAACCCTCGTGTAAATTACGTGTAAGTTTACTTATATAGAATTTATAGCCTACTGATTAATGTTTATGTGATTCTTTTTCAATTGTAAATGTGTAGAACTCATGAAATCACGCATTTTTTCAAACAGCTATACATGACTTCTTACGGAAACGGAACTACTTTTTTGAAAAAATTTTGTTTGCGTGTCTAATTATTCCATTCAATATAAATTCAACACAAAAAGAAGTTAAAACTTCTTATAGAGTTTTGTGCAAAACAGTTACAATTGACTTAAACTCTTATAATTTGTACTCACTTGCCATCCTTTTTGTGGCCATTCTTCGAATGATATTTAATGCCATTCACATTCTTATAACGTTTCTTACAACCCGGTACAGGACACGCAAACGGCTTTTCGTTGCCCGGTGTCCCATTACTGCCGGATCCGGAATGCCTTTTGCACACAATGTTTCAAGAAATATATGCAATAATATTCAAATTACAAAAGAACTGAGAAAATATATTTGAGCAATCACCTGCTCCCATATCTCATAATGAACTCTGAACTAAATTCTTCTGTAGTCCATGAATCATTGCTATCCTCGGACTCAGAGACAACCATTTCGTCTTCGTCCATTTCACTTCCTGCAAGAATATTATAATTTTCACAATACAGAAATTTGTAATCAAACATTTACTAACCAGTCGGTGTGTTGCTGCGATTCGATGAAGACATACTGTAGCTGTGATGTTTTATAGCCAATTTCCGTTTGAGTTCAACACCGGCAGCTGTTGTGCCAATAAACGGACTTTCCTTACGTGCCGCATCCGAAATAAAGCGCAACACATAGCTCAGCGGTAGGCAGGCAGGCTGAGCCTGCTCCTTCTGTTCTACGACCTTTGGATCATAGTCTAAAAATCAATTGAAAATTTTTAGTTTTCTATAAAATCTTGTTTACGATAATACAATTTTTTTTATTTGAGTTATTGCATAGTTTCTATACTTTATTATTATATATTTTTTTCGGGACCTATGCAAAAAACAGCCATACCCAGTCGAGAAATGCTTTAAAAGCAAACGTTGATACCGCATAAAAACAAACAGATGATACCAATTATAATTATCTGAAATATTCTTATCTGAATTCCAGTAAAAGCAAACAAAACATGGTTTTTTCATTGTTTAAATATTTAGAGTATTTCTACTACTATGAAATTTAACAAAATTGATTTTTATAAAGCGTGAAAAGCTAATCTGTAAAATAATTATTAAAATATAATTTTAAGTTTATAATTTTTTTTTTTTTTTTTGGTTTTCATCAAAGAACTTTTTTTCTCTGGAGTGCAAACATTTCAAGTTTATAAAATTAAAGTTAATTCAAAGATATTTGCGGTGCGAATGTAATGCAGTTCGTTTTATATCAGTCTATCTCGTATTTTGTTTTGTAGGTATTATTATTTGTTTGTGATAAACTTTTATTTTTGATTACAATTTAAATTGTTTATTTTTTGCTGCGGAATTGAGATCAGACTTCAATAAAAACAACAAAAAAAAACCTATACCAAAACAATTCTTGTTTACTTTTAGGTTAACCTGATTTTTTAATAATTCCAATCATTAATAAAAATGACTCAAAAAAAATTAAAGTGAATAATTTTAAAATACTTCAAGGTCTCAGTCAAATAAGTTTAGATTAATGTTTATTCAATTGGACATAGAATAAAACTGGTTTCTGTAATAAAGAGAAGCTTTCTTAACAAAGTGACGATAAAATAAGCAAAGTTTGACAAATTTTTTGAGACGAATTATGACTGAGGGTACTTTAAACTTTATTTTTACATTTTTCAAAATAAGAAAAGCCATCTTTAGCGTTGCAGATGGCTCTGTTGCGTGCAAAGTAGCGCCCCCCAGATTTACCTAAAATACAAAAATCATCTATTGCATTAACCAAAACTACATTCAATTTGTAAAGTTAGGTACATTTTGTGCCTAAGCACAATGAAGCAACTAAACATGTCATATTGGTGACATGGTGGAAAGTCAAACTTTAAACCAGTGAACGAAAATAAACCAAATGATATATTAATGTGCCTCACATGGCATGAATTTTCGTTCGGTTGCGTATATGCAGCGGCGTCAATTGGGTAGGGCTGAGGGGGAATTGGCCCCCCAAGGATCTTATTCAATAAAATGATTCAATAAAACCATCTAATCGTGGTAGAACACTGAATAATTTCAATGCACTGTTATTTTGTAAACTCGTCTAATTTTTACCAACTATTAATTAAAAAAAATCTAATTTTACAATATTACATTACATATTATTTTGGCCCGACTAAAGTACAGTTCACCACAATATTCAAACCGTTATCGTTCTTTGTGTCATGGACTAGAGCGCCACCGATACGAAAGGCGATGGGTTTTCTTCTAATCTTCTGATTAAATCAGTTTTATAAACAAAAGCACCGGTTCTTCCAAAAGCACCGTTGCCGCCTGTTTTGACATAATTCTATCGTACTATAAGCTGCGTGGCATCACCGCTTTAGAAGAACGATTGTGTTTTGTTTATAAGACATTCGTGTCTGAGCCAGAGGAAACCAACGATTTCCTTTCTGCCTACGTCGAAATTGTTTTCTGCATTGGGTCGTGCACATAATTTGTCTATTGCTTGGAAGTGTTTGGATGAAAGAGAAGTTCTCTCAAATTCCAGTTTTTTATTTTACTAGCAGAGTAGCTAAGGTAGCTCAAAAGCTTAAGGAATTATTGGTAATGTCAACAATTGGCCAACGCAGCATACTACTACTGAAATTTGATGAAAATATGCGTAGATCTACTTCAAAGTCGTTGACAAATTTTTATCAGAGTATGAAAAGCGCTTTCGAGATAACACAGAGCTAATGAATATATTAGAAACATTTGATCCTGATTCGGAAAAAATTTTTGTCCGAAGATTCAACAATACAATTTTTTAAACTGTTTTTCACCCACGTTGATGAAATTGTTCTCAGGAGCCAATTGAGTTTGGAGAGAGAATATATAAAACAAAATAAAACAAAATCAATTATAGATATGGTACAGAGTTAAGAAAAAATGCCAATAGCTTTCTCACAAATAATACAATTAATGTATATTGTTTTGACTACCGCATAAAACGAAAGATTTTTCTCCACTTTAAAGAGAGTGCAGTCTTAGCTTCATTCCCAGTGAGCAACAACGTGCGCTTTTCTAGTCATCAAAAAATAAAATAAAATAATTTTTCATAGAAAATTTCAAATTATAAAAATTTCTTACAATTTCCGACTTCCACTCGAACAGAGCAGCTTAGTTCTCTCTCTCCCGAAGTGCGTTAAAAACTACCAACTGATAGCACGTTACCATAACTTGCTAAATATTTATCATAGTGACACTAATTCAATTGTTAGAATCAATCTTACATAAAAATAAAGTGATACAAAAGTTACATCTGATTCAATAAAAGGGGCTGTTGAAATAAAACAACCGATTTTCGCCAACTCATTTGTAATTCAATTTATTTGAGTTTAAAAATTCCTATTGTAATAAGAATATGATAAGATTATTAAATTAATCATAAGATATACATACTTCGGTCTTTTTATATCTTTCAAAGCTACATTTTATTCAATTCTATCAAATTATTACCACGTTTTTAATGGCAAGGCAATCTGTCAAATTTCTGCAAAAACAGTGTTGCCGAGTTGCTTTAGATATGTGCGAGTACAGATGGTGCTGCCGTATTTTTCGCAACACTCCCCCCCGGTATGCCCGACGAAGGGTCTACCGTCAATGTATCTACGGAAAGTACGGCTATATTGACAGCAGGTCGCTCGTACAGGCCAGCTGCAGTCCTTACTAGTGCACTTCTAACTCGGTCATCGGCTCCTTTTTTTACTGCGACAATTCTGCCCTTTGGCCAGCAATTTCGAGGATGATTTGAGTCGACTATGTAAACAAGGTCACCTACTTCTATTGGTTTTGTATCATCAAACCATTTCGTACGTCGTGTTATCACCGGCAAATATTCGCGCACCCAGCGATGCCAGAATGCATCCGCAAGCTGCTGAGACACTCGCCATCCCTTTCGAAGCACTATTCCTTCACTCGTTGGCTCTGCCAAAGGTTTCAATCCGTTAGAGCTCCCAATCAAAAAATGGTTGGGAGTGAGCGCCTCTTCATTTTCGTTCGTAATTGGAATATATGTAAGTGGTCGGGAATTGACGATAGCTTCAACTTCCATGAGTGCACCTCGGAGCAGCTCCTCAGATGGATAACGAGAAGGCATTATGCGGTACAAAACATCTTTAACAGAGCGTACTAATCGCTCCCAAACACCTCCCATATGGGGCGAGGCTGGTGGTATAAAATGCCAGCACATTGTTGGACTTGTAAATGCTTTTATCATCTTATTTTGGTCCATTTCATTGAAAGCATCTAGCAGCTCACGTTGGGCACCCTTGAAGTTTGTACCATTATCACTCCAGAGCTCAATAGGGACGCCCCGGCGGGCCATAAAATTGCGTATGGCAAGTATACATGAGTCCGTTGAGAGAGAATAGGCCACCTCTACATGAATGGCTCTCGTCGTAAGGCAAGTCAGCAATACTCCATAGCGTTTTTCAGTACTTCTACGCACCGATACCAACATTGGTCCGAAGTAATCCACTCCAGTGTAAGAAAAGGGGCGACAATACGCAGCAAGTCGGACGTATGGATAAGGTGCCATTTTTGGCGGCTTAGGTCGAGCATCTCGGTTTTTGCACTCTTGGCAATCTCGGCGCACTTTGTAGACTACTGAGCGCAGCTTTGGTATGCAGAAAATCTGACGAATATCATTCACAACAGTTTCTGTGTTGCCGTGAAAGCATTTAGCATGAGCATTGGCAACAATTAGTTTTGTGATGTGGTGATTCTTTGGTAGTATTACGGGATGTTTGCGGCCGTCATGTATAACCCGTCCTTCATGTCGTAGCACAGAGTCCTTGTCCAGATACGGAGACAGTGTGTATAAATCGCTGGACTTGTTGATAGGCTTACCCTTTTGAAGTGTTACGATTTCATCGCCATAATTGTCGAATTGGGCTTTCCTCCACAGCAATATCTCACCGGCAATTAAGTCATCTTGCGTTAGAACTAGTTCGTTTTTAGGAACTATACGCTGACGTTTCTTCCACTTTTTCCACAAATGCGCAGCATACAACACCGCGGACATAGCTCTTAGCATACGAGTCCATTTAGAAAAGCGTTCAGGTTCCACTGATAATGGTAAGCTGAATATTGTTTCACCTGAGTGGCAGCCAATGTAATGTGGTCGAAGCTCTTCGTCTGTTTGAACGTCAACTATATCTGCTTGCGGCCATTTATCTGGTGATAGTCTCAGAAAGGGGGGTCCAATTAGCCAACGACTTCCATTAGAAAAATCAGGTGTTTTATTCCATTTTGTCGCTTCGTCTGCAACATTTTCTGCTGAGGGTATCCATCTCCAGTTGTTGACATCTGTCAGTTCCAAAATTTCGCTTACTCTGAAGGCAACAAACTGTGAATACCGTCGGTGATCAGATCTTAACCAAGAAAGCACAGTACTGGAGTCAGACCAAAACGTTTGGTTAGAAATTTGTAGTGTGTGTGAAGATAGGAGCGAGCTGCAAAATCTTGCTCCGAGCACGGCGGCCTGAAGTTGTAGGCGGGGAATTGATAGCAATTTTAGCGGCGCTACCCGGGTTTTGGAACCCAGGAGCGCACAATCCACTACACCATCGTCCTTACAAACCAGATAGCACACAGCAGCGTATCCATTTTCGCTCGCATCAACAAAGGTATGCAATTCCAAGATGGGAGCACGTTTAACTGAAGTGAAATAGCATCGCGGGATTCTAATTTGCTCCAACTCGGGAAAATTTCGCACCCAGTTCGACCATTTTGTAAATTCGTTGTCGTGAATTTTGTCATCCCATCCAATTCCACTACGCCAGATGTCTTGAAAGCTAATTTTTGCATACATTACGTAGAAACTAATAAGACCTAAGGGGTCATAAATTCCCATAATAATGCTAAGAACTTCTCGTTTTGTTGGCCGCTCACCTCCATGGATAACATTTAGATGCTCACAGCGCTTAGCTATTTTAAATGAAAATTTGTCTTCGGAGGTCATCCACCACATGCCTAACACCTTCTCACTCGCGTTGCTTATAGTGTGCTCCACATTCATATTCACGGTTTCCGTAGCATCGGAGTTTAAAGCCTTCAACACCGGCGCGGAGTTTGAATGCCAGTTCCTTAAATGAAAACCTCCTTTGGAATGAATATAAGCAACATCCCGTGCTAACTTCAAGACCTCATCTTCTGTATTCATGCTGTCGAGCATATCATCAACATAGTGATTATCGATTATGCTTTGTGCGGCTCTTGGAAGGCTTTCGTGGTATTCTTTAGCGTTTAGATTCTTAACGTATTGTGCGCAACTAGGCGAGCAAGTGGCCCCGAAGGTCATCACCGTCATTGCGAAGTGTTGACACTGCATGCTAGCTGGATCAATCCATAAAAAGCGTTGGTAGTCCTGATCTTCTGTACGCACTTTTATTTGATGATACATCTCTTCGATGTCTCCACTTATTGCTACTAAACCCTGTCGAAACTTCCGCAGTACTGAAACGAGAGATGTGAGCTGATCTGGTCCTTTAAGAAGCATGCTGTTGAGGGAGATACCTTCGGTTTTAGCAGCTGCGTCCCAAACTAGCCAAACTTTTCCTGGTTTGTTTGAGTTAAATACGGAAAAAATGGGTAGGTACCAGCAATTCTTGATACCGATTTCTTCCGGTTGCAGCTTTCGTGCGTAACCCTTCAATACATATCTTTCTATTTTTGAGGTCAGAAGTGATGATAGAGCAGCGTCTTTCTGAATTTTGAGAAGAAGACATCGAGCTCTCTTCTTAGCTACCTGTAAGCTATCTGGAGGCGAAAAGTTTGGGCATTTCCAAAGAAGACCAGTTTCAAATCCGCCCGAAATTTTTTTAGTGAATTTTTGCAGTTGTGCCAGGGCGATTTCATCATCGACGGATTGTGGTGTCTTCGCAATTGATTTTACATCTAAGTTATCACCACAGATGTAATCTTTGACTGTTTGTAAAAGTTCTGCGTTGGCAGCAATTTCACAGTCGCACATATGAAATGCTTGGTAGCCTATTGCGTCAGGTGATGAATCCCGCTTGGCCAGTGCGCCTTTAATTGTCCATCCTAGGCGAGTTTTTTCGGCAACTGGCTCATTGGCGCAACCTTCTCGTGATTTTAAACATAGGCCAAGAGAGCTATTGTTAAGCCCTATGAGCAATCGCGGCTTAGCATTGGTATACGTAGCAAAGGGTATTCCTTTTAGATGTTTGTATTGGGACTTAAGTATCTCGGCGTTCAGACTCTGAGGTGGGAGGTCAAGCCTTCTAACCGTGTGTACATCCTTCAATGGGAAACGCTTTGTTTTGCCAGCAGCAGATATTTCTATATCAAGCACAGTAGATTCATCTTCATAGCGATGTGTGTTTGCTGTCCAACGGAGGCACAGTGGCTGTGGGGTTCCCTTTAGGTTCAATTCATCGCGTAGCTCTGCGTCCATCAGAGTAAGCGAAGAGCCATCATCAAGGAAGGCATAGGTTGAAATCTGCACACCACTTCCGAATAAGGTCACTGGAATCAAACGGAACAAGATGGTGTCATTGTCTAGCCTGTGAGTGTTGCAGTTTACCCTTAATGTTGTTGCAGAAGTAGCTGAAGGCACAGATGATTTGTTATGCAGCAACGGGTGATGAACGCGGCTACAACCATCTATTTTGCATGTCGAAGTTGATGAACAAGCATTTGGACTGTGCCTATGTAGGCAACGGCGGCACAACTTTTCCTCTTTAACTAAGGTCCACTTGGCGGATCTGCCCCAACCCTTGAAGACTTCACATTCACTGACATTAGTGCAATCGCCACAACAGGCAGCGCAGCCAGATGCAGAAATTTCTTCAGCATGAGCGTTCAGCAAACCCTTTTTAGGAGCCTTAGATAAAGTGATGGGAACTATTACACTGTTGGCACCTTGAGCCAGCTGGAATACCCAGTTGCTGAAATTTTCAATGGTCCAACTAGACAATGACAGCTTGTGCATTCCCCAAAATGTGCTAAGTAAACCCGGAAGTTTCCCAACTAGCTCTTGTTCCAATGCGGGATTGTTTAAGTGGTTTGATAATCCAGATGCTTTCATGGTGGCACATATGTTTTGCACTTCGATCGCGAAATCCACAAGTGTTTCTAATTTATTTTCCTTGACAGATGGTAACTCACGTATTCGACACGTCAGAACGTTTATTATTAATTCAGGACGTCCAAACTTCATACGTAAGGTACTTATTATCTGTGGAACGCAAGAAGCGTGCAGAAGAAGATTTTTTACAGCGCTGTGAGCGTCACCTATAAGAGCACTTCGCAAGCGAATTAGATTCTCGCATTCTGAAAAGCCACAAATAGTTGTTGTCTGGTCGTAGGCAGATATAAACGATGGCCATTCATCTGGCTTGCCGTCATATTTTGGAAGCTCTTTACCTATGTGACGCGCGGCTATTTGGTTACGTGTTAGGCGGCAAACATCAACTCTGCCTGTTTGCATATTAGTAGAGTGCTCTGGAGGATTATATGACGTAGGGTTTTGGCGTCCAGATGTAATGTCCGCGATTCCATTTGGCATCCACTGTGAAGATGTGGTGTTGTCTGCCTTGGCTTGGACCTGGCGCTCCAATACAGTTAGTTTTTCTAAAACCATATTCATAAAGGGTTGCATATGATCCATATGAGCCCATGGAGTGTTAGCTGGAGTGGTTTTTATTGTTTTGGCATTTGTGCTCTCTGCTCTTGGAGCGAGTCGACTATCTTTGTCAGGAGCGTCATCGTCACTAAACTCTGAGCTGCTGCTGTTATCGTCCTCAGACTGTGCCAATAGCTCTTTACGTCTTCGGAGCAATTCTGCCTGTTTACGGAAGATCTCCTGCTCTTCCTTAATAATTTGCAATTCCGCGCGTCGACGGCGGCCAGATATTGATGAACAGGCCGAGACGCTAGAACGTGCTGACGATCGTTGCCGCTTGTCATCTACAGTGAGAAAATTAAAGTTTTTTGTTGTTGCAAGGTTCTCGAGAACGTTAGCTGTGGAAATCGTTTGGGTTGCGCCAGCGGCTGCTACAGTAAATGCAAAATTATAGGGCGCAGTCGTCGAGTCATACGGTGCGCTTGAACCAACATTTTTGGCGTTTGACTGCTCTGTATGTGTAGCAGCAACTTGTGATGAAAGTAAATTTGGTGCAGGAACAACAGTGGGTACATTAGCAACATTACTGGAAGTAACTGCAGTCAGATGCGCAGATGAAATTGGCGCAGCTGCAGTCACGAAATTTCCATTTGAAGCAAGACTTGATACGGTGGTAGTTATAGTCAAATGCGCTGAAGTGCTGGGGCCGCCTTTTGTAGACCCTTCTGAGCTAACTTGCTGTTGATCTAATTGATGGCCTTCAGCTGAAGCAGTTTTTGAAAATACCTTACCTTTCGCTTGCTTTTTTTGTAACGCAGCACCATCTGATGTACTCGACAACATTGCAGTACAACTGAGGCAGCGCCAGTCACGGTGTTCGACATCTGATGAAACTCCCACACATATGAAGTGGTACCAGCCATCACAATTGTCGCAGCATACCATGTAATCGTCATCAAACTCGGTGCAGTTCAAGCAGCTATACTTTTTTCCAACCTTTGACTTGCGGGGCTTAGACGACATGATGATAGCGAAGAATTTTTAAAGATGTTGAAATAAAACAACCGATTTTCGCCAACTCATTTGTAATTCAATTTATTTGAGTTTAAAAATTCCTATTGTAATAAGAATATGATAAGATTATTAAATTAATCATAAGATATACATACTTCGGTCTTTTTATATCTTTCAAAGCTACATTTTATTCAATTCTATCAAATTATTACCACGTTTTTAATGGCAAGGCAATCTGTCAAATTTCTGCAAAAACAGTGTTGCCGAGTTGCTTTAGATATGTGCGAGTACAGATGGTGCTGCCGTATTTTTCGCAACAGGGGCAATACCCCCCAACCCAAGCAAACAATGAAAGACCCCCCAGACTTGCCACCCAGATTAAATCCTACTAATCAACCACAAATTGAATTTGATAATTCAAAATCTTTAAAAACACTTTCACCCGGTCCAAAATATTTAATAATGGCGCGAAGTGAACGTTTCTCCATTTCTACTAAAAAAAGTAATAGACTACACGTGCGGGAGCGAGGTCGACATGTGTAAAAAACTCAGAAACGGATCAATCCTAATAAAAACCAAAAGCTATATGCAAGCAAACAAACTAGTAAAACTCACTGCACTAACTCCGTCAATACAAATCGATATAACGGTACACTCCACACTCAACTTCTCAAAAGGCATCATCTACTCCAATGACTTACGAGGATTACCCGAAGAAGAAATTCTTAGTGAATTAAAACACCAAAACGTTAGCGAAGTTAAAAAAATTCTAAAAAAAAATAACAATGAGCTAAGAGAGACTGGCTTATTAATAATAACTTTCGCGTCCTCTGATCTGCCACAAGAAATTGCAATTGGCTACGAAAAAACCAAAATCCGTCCGTACATCCCACTGCCAATGAGATGCAACAACTGCCTCCGCTATGGACACACTGCAAAAATATGCCCACAAACTAAAATATGCTCTAACTGCTCTAACATCTTCCACACAAACATTGAACTAAACGAAGAATGCAACCTCTTAAAAAGTTGTGTCAACTGCAAAGAGAATGAATGCACACCTAACGACCACAATGCTTATGATAAAAAATGTCCAATATTTATCAAAGAGAAAGAGATTCAAACCATCATCACTTTGGAAAAAGTTGATAGAAGAAGAGCCATACAAACATATAAAGAGCGACACCAACGCATAGGTCCATCATACGCAACTGTAACCAAGTCAAGTCATCTCAGCAGCACAAACAATACCACTCTTCCAACTACATCGTCACCGCAGTCAACTACCTCAAAAACTATAACAACAACAGCCACAACAACTCCAATATCAACGCAGCCAACTACTTCAAAAACAACAACAACAACCACAACAACTCCTAGAGAATTAATAAGCTACAATGACGTTGCCTCCTATAACGAGCCGACGACTCCAACCTCTCGCCAAAATACAATCTCCAAAAGCAGCACCGAAACAACAATAAAAATTCTACCAAAAAACATTTCCAATAGACTCAAATCCAAACTAAAAAGCAAATCAACCAAAACACAAAACAAAAGCAGCATCTCGTACTCAATAAGATCAATGCAAAATGATGCACATGCAAACATAGACGACCATGCCATTGACTACTCTTCAGAAAATATGTCACAAGACGATATATAACAAAATTTAACAGCTTTACTTATAAATATTTTTATTAGAACATATCTAACTAATTATACTAATACTAATTATCTTATCATAACTTATACTAATTAACACAACTACTCAAAAAAAAAAAAAAAAAAAAACTTAACAGTTCATCCATTATACAATTTTCCAAATGTCGCTGAAAGTACTACAGTGGAACATAAAAGGCTACACTAATAATTATAATGAACTCTCAATTTTATTAAAACAACACAACCCAAAAATAATAGCAATCCAAGAAACACATTTACACTCAACCGCAAATATCCCAATTCCTATTAATTTTACCATGTATACAAAAAATACTTCTACAACATCATATGGCGGAGTAGCTCTTTTGATCCACAACTCTATCGAACATAAAGAAATTACTCTAAATAACGATTTTGACGCAATAGCACTTGAAATAAAATCAAAACAAAAACTTACTATTATCTCTACATACACACCCCCAAACTTAAATTTCAATTTATCTAACCTAAACAATGTGCTTAACAATTCCTCAAATTCAACTTTAGTAATGGGCGACTTTAATAGCTGGCATACAAACTGGGGATCTCCCACTAACAACCGCAAAGGGACAATACTGAACTCATTTATCACTCAATCCAACTATATTCTTTTAAACGACGGATCCCCCACTCACTTTAGCACCCACAGCACATTTTCCCACATCGACCTCACTTTTTGCTCACCAGGTATAGCTACCCAAGCCGAATGGGCAATCCATAACTACCTTTGCGGAAGTGACCACTATCCCATCTCAATTTCCATCTTCTACAGCCAACCAAAAAACAAGCAAACATTAAGACCCAAATTTAAAATCAAGCTCGCCGACTGGACCAACTTTACTGCCCACTCCAAAATCCTCAGCGACTCCCTAGCAATAAGCCCCAACATTAACAAAGAAACCGCCAACTTAACCCGAATTATCCTTCAATCAGCACATAAGACCATCCCACAAACAAAACAAAACTCTCGCCACTGTGAAGTACCATGGTGGAACCATGAATTAGAAAAGCTCAAACTTTTAAAAAATTCCTGTTGGAATACATTTAAAAGAAACATAACGCAAGAAAACATGCTCAAATTTAGAAAAGCTAATGCAAAGTTAAAACGTGAAATTAAACTTTCGAAGAAAAAATCACTCAATGAATTCACCTCGGAAATCAATCCATCGACCCCCACAGGGAAAATCTGGAGCAACATACGACGATTCTGTGGATATAAAGCTTCACACAATATCCATTGCTTACAAACCCATAACCCTTCTCTGCCACCACTTACGGACAACTCCCAAATAGCAAACGAATTTTGCAAATACTGGTCTAATAGTTCAATTGACACAACCTTTCCAGAGCCATTCCAAACTAGCAAAACCACTGCGCTCAAACTACCACCACCCTCCAACATATCACAAAACGCAACAATAATAGAAAAAGAAATAAACAATCTAGAACTAACCATGGCGATATCTAAACTAAAGGGTCTCACACCTGGCTTAGATAGAATTTCTTACCCCATGATACGAAACCTGGATACCACAGCTAAAAACAGACTACTAAACCTCTACAACAGTATATTTCACAATCACATTCCTCAAACTTTCAAAACTAGCCTGGTGGTACCTATCTTGAAACCAAAGTCAAACAAAACACTGATCAAATCATATAGGCCAATATCTCTAAATCCCTGCCTATCAAAGTTGTTAGATAAAATTATTGCCAATAGATTATGGTGGTTTGTCACAGTAGACAATTTACTTGATAATAGGCAAATAGGCTTCAAAAAAGGCAAGTCAGTAACTCATACTCTAGTTAGCATGGACTATCAGATTGCAAATTGCCTAGCAACGCAAAAACACCTATCCCTCATATCCCTTGACTTCGAAAAAGCTTTTGACAAGATCGGAATCCACACTATCATAGACCAACTCAGGGAGTGGAATATAGGACCCAAAATTTTAAAATATATCATCCACTTTATGAGTCACAGAAAAATAATCGCACGAGTGGGAAACCACACCTCTAGCACCCATCCTCTGCACAACGGAATACCCCAGGGCTCACCCCTATCAGTAGTTCTTTTCTTAATAGCGTACAACAAACTCTGCAATGTAATTGGAATGCACAGAGAAATCGATTTCAATGCCTATGCCGACGACTTCCACCTAATGATAAAACTAAGTAAAAGAAAAAACCCCTATATCAATCTAAATACACTCTTTCAAGACATTTCAACTTGGTGCAATTACTCCGCAGCAGTACTACCGAGTACAAAATGTAAACACATTCATTTTTGCCGCAAACACAACTGTCAATGCTCCATCCATCAAAACGATATTCAACTAGAAGAAGTCAGCCAACTCAAAATCTTAGGAATAACTTTTAGCAAGAGATACCTATGGAATTCCCATATCGACCACTTAAATACATCATTAACAATACATCTAAATATAATTAAATGCCTAGGAAGCCTCAAATTAAATTGCAACACATTATCGCTCATCAATGTAATTAAAGCTCTCATCGTATCTAAAATAAGTTACGGAATCTTTCTGTATGGATACGCCCCCAAGTCAACTACAAACAAATTAAAAACTATCTACAATTCCGCTATAAGAACCGCGCTAGGAGCCTTTCGCTCAACTCCAATTAACAATATGCTTCTGGAATCCAACCTCTTTACACTTGAGAATCAGAGAGACTTTATCACATCTAAACTTTTTAAATCTTTCTTGCAGAGCAGCGACACACCATTAGAACAAAATTTGTTAAACTACAACAAGACAACAACATTGTCAAAACCGATACCAGCAATTACCAGAGGAATTATTAACTGTATAGACCAGGGTATCCCATACCTCCCCACAAGCTCTACAACCTTATGTCCTCCATGGTTCTTCAAAGTCGCTACAATAAACACCACACTTCACAAATTTTCAAAATCTAACACACCTCCTGAATTATTTCGAACAAAATTCCTGGCAATAAAAGCCAAATATCACAACTACACATTTATCTACACTGACGGCTCAAAGACCAACAATAACTCAACCTACTCTGTCACCTTCTGCAGCCAAATAATTAAAATCTCCAACCTTCCACAATACAGTACTGTTTTCTCAGCAGAAATCATCGCTATAAACGAAGCAATAGAACACGTCACAAATACAAACGGGAATTACGCCATATGCTCCGACTCCCTCTCATCACTAGAAGCCATAGCCAATTTGGCCAACACCAATTACTACCCCTCGCGTATAAGAAACCTTCTTTCTACTTTTTTTCCGAGATTTATCTTAATATGGATTCCGAGCCACATTCAAATAAAAGGTAACGAATTTGCAGATCAAGCAGCCAAATATGCCAACAAAGCCCCCATCATCACAACACACAATTTCAACTCCAGCGACATTAATTACTTCTTAAAAAAACAACACTACACGCAACATAAAAGTTTAATGCAACTTACATCAAACTGGTACAAACAACTAAATAATAATAACACAACAACAAAAGAACTTTTAGCCACAAACGACCCGAACATAACTAGAAGAGACATAACAAGAATCGAGCGACTACGACTAGGCCACACTAAACTAACCCACGGCCACTTAATGAATAATGAAAATCCTCCTCCTCACTGTCTTTTCTGCAACTCTACTCCCGCAATCAACATTCAACATCTATTAACAGACTGCACATACTTTCACTACCATAAACAACAACTACAACTCAACAACGATCTCACACATCTCCTTTCCAACCCCACTACTAACAACATAAAAAAATTAATACTTTTCTTAAAGCAATCAAACATATACCATCTTATTTAAAAAAAAAAAAAAAAAAAAAAAAAAAAAAAAAAAAAAACCATTACATGTAAGATGAACATTTAAATAATAATGCTTATCAGTTTTTCCTAGTATTAAATTTAGCTTAAGGCCTAAGTAGCCATAGCTCATAAGTTAACTTAAAATTTTAAATTTTCTGTTAATATATTAATAATAATAATAATAATAAAGAGAGTGAAGTCGTATATTCGTACAACAATGGGAGATGACCGTTTAAGCCACCTCATGCTGATGGCTGTGGAACCAGAAATGGTAAAAAAGTTAAACAAGGAAGATCTCTTTAACGAGTTTGCCCTTAAGCGTCAACGTCGTTATCCACTGGAATAAATCCAATATATATTTTTCCCGTTAATGGAAAAAAATTTTTTTTTTATTTTTAAGTCCATGGATTTAATATGTATTAAATATGTGTATATTGTAATATGTATTAAATTCATATATGTGAGTATAAAAATGTGTATAGCTATGTTTTTATTAAATGATTTATTAATTGCAACAAACATACATATTAAATGTTATGTTTTACGAAAAAAATCTTATTATGTCGTTTAAATTCTCGTCCCCTAAGGTTTTCGTGAAATGACGCCACTGCGTATATGTGTGTGGATAAATATTAAGGGTTCTCATCTAAGCATGTAAACATGTATAGCATTTAAACTTTTGGTGAGCGATCAAGTGTAAATAGCGTAAATGTCGACAAAATGGCGGCTGCGACATTATGACTTTTTAAAATTTTAAACCTTTTAAAAACCTTCAGTAACATAGAAAAATAAATAAAACGTGTTCAAATTTACTTCAACTACTTTAAATATGTAATAATTAGCGCCAAAGGCAACCCTCATTCACACACATAGATTAACAAGCTAGTTTACACTACAAAATAGGCTCGCAAATGATGTAAACTCACGCCCATACAAATTTTGACAGATAGTTTACGCGCATGTAAGTTCACAAGGTTTACAATGTTTACGGGTCAGTTACATGCTTAGATGAGAACCCTTACTATTAATATGTATCGTCCCTAAGGAGAAAGCAAAGACACGGAACAGGTTTTTTGTGCCTGTTACGGGACAGATTTCGTTTTCTGTTTTTCGAAGCCGGTCACTGAACCGGTCTTAGGTGATGCAGCAGGTGGAAATTGACCCCTGTTAATGACAACGCCATGTAAAAGTGACCAGTCGATTTCATATGTTGGTGACAGAATTGGGACAGGTGGTTCCCTTGGGAACCTATCACGTGGTAGGTTCTGAACCGGTTCTTTTCTCCGTAGGGGTTAGACAGCATGGCATACAAACACATTGTAATAACCCAGTATATGTAAACATGCATGCTGTATGCAGGCAGAAATATGGTCAAGGCATGAATTGTCATACAAAAAACAAAAATTATCCAAAATCGCAAAAATGCTTGTTTTGCCGCTATTTTGTGCTAACAGTATGCATTTTCTTTACATACAGTAGAGTGCATACTTAAATATGCATGCTGTATTGATACTAAGGAATGTGCCGAGCATACATAGTTAAATAAATAAAAAAATTGCTTACAGCATTCATGTAGTTTGTACAGAGTACAATGGATATGAAAATATGCATGCTTTATCTGTGATAAAGCATTTTCCCTTGATGCATAGTAGAGCACCCATAATATATATGAAAAATGCTAAGGTGGTTTTTTTTCGCTCCACCAGCATTTTCTAATAGAATGAGATTATAAAATAAGATCTGCATCAAAAGATTGGTATCGTTAGTGAAAAATAGCCACCCGGCTTTCATTAAAAGCATCAAAAACGAGCTAAAAATTTCTTGAAAATAGTTGAAACAATTTCTGACCTATAACTTTTTAAAAACAAGTAAAGGTTTTAAATTTTTTTCTTTTGACAGACAATTACACTGGTTAGACGGTCGGTGTAAATTTTTTATGTAGGTGTGTTATTAAATGGTGTTTTTGAAGATCAAACTCAATGTTCTATTTTTGTAAAAAAATTCCCAAAAATCTGCGAGGTGGCAGGTCTAAGAAATTTACTACTTTTTTCACTCATGAAATTAACAGCCCTATTCTGGCAAATTACCAATTGTTAACCAGTATTTTGAATATTTCTATGTGTTTGTTGTAATTTTTTGATTTCAAAACAAAATTTGAAGCTCAAAAATAATAAATTTTGATAAAAATTGCCAACTGCTTTTCTTAAAAGCTTTTCTTAAAAGTCTTAAAAGCAAACAATGATTTTTATTTTTGTTTCGTCCAATGAAAATATTTAAAATTTTAACAAAGTACTTGTTTTGCTCATCTTAATCAGTGGTAATGATCCATTTATATATTGTGAGAGCGTTTGGGAATGTCTTTGTTTCAATTCAATTTACCTCATAAGCCTAGTTGATAAAAAATATTAAATGTTTTGGTCTTTTTCAAGGTGGATTTAAATTAGATGGACCCCAGTCCGGGCTTTTGCTACCACTTGACTAATAAACCAAAATTTACAATAAATGCGCAGAGTGAAAATATTTAATTAACAGATATTTTTCAATAATTTAGCTAAACTATAAAAAGGGAATCTTTTTTTGACCCATAAAGATGTCATATCCGTCCCTAACGAGGTCACCTAAAAATCCACATTGGTTTTTCTTATTTTTTTTAACATAAGTTACGTGGAAATAATAATAAGAAATAAGGAAAATAACAGTTTCGGTTTTTTAAAGGTATTTTCTAAGCAAACCTAACTTACGTCTACAGAATTGAGCTGGGATAGATGAAATATTTTTTTAAAATTAAGAAGTATACCTCAGGAATATAAATAGGAACATAAATATACCTCAGGAATGAATATATTCGTATAAAGGAATTTGTAAAAACTTCAAAGAAAAAAATTAAAATTAATTTTAAACGAAAGGAAATAAAAATATTCACACACACATTTGAACAACTCTAATACAATAAAAAATTTGTGCCCAAAAAGTTTCCCTGTAGTTCGAATGGTGGCATGATATCCCTTTGGACATGCCATTTCTCAAACCTTTACAGGTACGGCCCAATGGGACAGGAGAATTATAAAGCCATTACCATGGTAATGCACATTGAGTCCGTTCGTCCCTGTCAATGACATCGATGTGTTAAAAGGACGAACAAGATAAGAGGCATGCTCCACCACTGGAGTATATGAATTCTTATACCAAGTAGTAGGTACAAGTTTCAACTTGGAACTACTGGGTTATTTTTAATTTAAAATTGTATGGAAAAAGTTGTGTATATTATTAGTTACGAAGCCATACAATTCTGTCATCATTACATCATCAACTTCTAAGAAGACTCTTTTAGTTTTGTCAGTATGTCTATTCCTTTTTAAATTTGCCAACATTTTTCGTTTGGTTTCAACATCAACTTGATCGTCAAAAAATGCTAATGCAATATAAGATTCGTTCAAACGCCATACATGATTGAGCATTTTGCACAGTTTCTCCGATTTTGGTGCCAGTGGATTTGAACATATTCAGTTATTTTGCGTCAATATTTCATTAAATGGTGCTTTTGCTGCCACTTGACAAATAAATCAAAATCTTTATAGTAAAAATGAAATGGTGTTCTTTGGTAGCTCCATCACTTATGAACGACTAAAACGATTAAGCTGAAATTTTGGCGGTAGATTTTTTCCAAGTTCTAGATGGTTTACGAAAAAGGACTGTTTGCCACACCCCCTTTTACCGCCTATCAATTAATAAAAATTGCATTTTTCAAACGGTTTTGGTCGTATACGACTAACTGCATTATTCTGTACCACGAAGAAGCACACCAACGATGAGAAAGACACGAGAAGCAATACAATTTTGTATGGCAGAAAGTATTGCTTCTCGCGTCTTTCTCATCGTTGGTGTTCTTCTTCGTGATACAGAATAATGCAGTAAGACTTGGTAATTTAGTTCGTATGCTTACTTTCAGAAACCGTATTAAAAATGGGCGTGGTCTCACTATACGTACGCCCACTTTTAAGAATTTTGGTAGTAGATTGTTTGAGTATGAGATGATTTACGGAAACATTTTTAGGGAAAAGGGCCACGCCCTCTTTTACCGCCCACAAATCAATAAAAATTATATATTTCAGACAGTTTTTGTCAGACATTTATATGGTTATTGTCGGCAACTGAACTAAAAAATGGTTTCCACGCCCCTTTAACCGCCCACAAATCAATTGGGCGAAAATGAAAATGCTTTATTTCAGACGGATTTGGTAGTATAAGACTAAACATTTTTAATTTGGTTTGTATTATTACCATCATCTTTTACCGCCCCAAATCAACAAAAATTCTATATTTCGAACGGTTGAAATTTTACGGATTCTATATTTTGGTCGAATTATACTTAAATTTGTTAATTTAGTTTATGTGGCTACTTTCGGAAATTTTTTTCCGATTAACATGAAAATTTGTATATGGCAAAAAGGCGGTGTGTGGCAGGACAACGTCCGCCTGGGAATACTAGTTTTAAATAAATTTTATTTAATTTAATTTTAAGTTTTATTTACGCGAATTTTTTTCTCTACTGTGAACTGATTCCCTTTTTATGTTTTAGATTAATTATTGAAAAGTATCCGGTGATTCAATATTTTCACTCCTAATATTTAGGCGCCCACCTAATTTAAATCTACCTTGAAAAAAACCCAAAGCATTTAATATCAACGAGACGTATGAGTTAAATTGAATTGAAACAAAAAAGCCCAAACGCTTTCACAACATATGAATGGATTTGGTAATGCAATGATTTAGATGAGTAAAACAAGTACTTTGTTAAAATTTTAAATATTTCCATTGAACAAAACAAAAATAAATATCATTTGTTTGCTCATGAGTGAAACCAAAAAAACAATGAAAAGTAATAAATTTCTTAGACCACGTTAACTTTGCTTTATGATGATGTAATGTTACTACCTCGCAGATTTTTCTATGATTTTTAGGAATTTTTTGAACAAAAATAGAACATAAAAATTAAGTAAAAAATTTAATTTGCTTTTCAAAAACGCCAATTGTCTACAAAAAAAGTTGTAGGTCAGAAATTGTTTAAGCTATTTTCTAGCAGTTTTAAGCCCGTTTTTGATGCTATAAATAAAAACCGGGTGGCTATTTTCCACTAACAATACCATTCTGTTAGAAAATCCTAATGAAGCGAAAAAAACACCTTCGCATTTTGGATCTTACTTAAAATATATGAACTTCCATTGTTTGTGTAAACTTTAAGGAGTGCGGTTGTAAAATATTTATTAACAAAACATAAATGTAACTTTTAAATATTAATATAACAGCAAAATACAATTTTAAAAACAAAAACAGTTAGGATGAGCAAAAAAATTGCTGGGGTGAGTATAAATTAATGACAACAGCCACTTTCTCATTACAGTATTAATGACTATAATAATTCATACAATAGATATTAATAACTACGTATGCATGCGGTATTAATGACAATGTATGCATAGAGTATTACTGATTCCCCATGCATACGATAATAGATAGCCCTTTTGGTCCATACATTTTGCAAAAGTATTTTAGACCCTCCCTGCAAGGGCTGATTCTTAAACTGACATTCAATAGACATGAGTAGGCTGAATAAAAACGAAGAAATTGTAAAAACTGAAAGCGCTACTCGTAAAAATGTGATTTTGAAGGGCATTTTTTCGATCGTTTCAAATTGGATTTTTTAAAAATATGTAAGCTACTTGAAAATTAACTCAAGTATTTTATGTAAAATTGGTCGCTGAATTCATTTTCGAAATCAGATTTTTGATAAATGTGAAATTGAAGTCAACAGCACTTCCGAAACCATAAATTTAGTTCATTTTTTCATATTTCCCGGAGAAAACTCCCTTTTCCAATTCCCCGGGAAAAATCATTAAGAATTGGGCTGATCAAGTTGCTGCAAATTGCTGCAGGAAAATCAATCAGCACCATAAAGTGTACAAGTCAACCTTTCAAACACATATAAAACTTTGACAATACCTGTCTGTATCATTACTTTTCTTCTACGAAAGACAAACGCGATTCTTAAACTAAATAAAAAATGCCTGCACATTTAAATAGTCTATCTTTAAAAATTACAACATATACACAACAATTTTATTATACTTTATGACAAACTTACTTTGATGTTGATTTTCCATACCGAAATTTGGGTTTTATTTGTAAATTTTGAAATTATTTAAAGTTTTGTTACACTTTTATTTTGTGCACATCAATCAAAAAACATATGTTCACATATAGACAACATCCAGAGTCATAATCAGAAAGTGTTGCCATATTTAAAAAAAAATATATATTTTTATAATATTTAGACTATTTTCCCTCCAGGAAAAATCGGAAAGCTTCCATCTAAAAGTGATAAAGAAACACTCCCCACTTTATCTTTTGGAAGTTTAAGTGTAGTTTTGTATTTATTTTGTTTCCAAACCGCTTCCCTCTTGTAAAAACTGGAAGACTTTCATATGGAAGTGATGAATAAACATTCCCTATCATATCTTTTGGAATTATATTGGTAGTTTTGAATTTATCCAATCCAACCCGATTGTTGTTGCAAACCGATTCACCAAACCGTTTAATATAGAATTAATGTTTACTGCTTTAAAAAAAAAAATATGATTTACTGGACGGCCCCGATAGTCTAGTGGCAGCGCGCTTGACTGTCGCTCAGGGGTCCCGGGTTCGAATCCTAGCCGGGCATTTCCATAACAAGAGAGAGGAATGTGGCTCCGCGAAATAACTCCTAACGAAATAACTCCTAACAAAAAAAAAATTAAATAATTCCTAAAATTTCCCATACAAACTTAGGAGTTATTACACATGAAAAAACTCCTAAGTGTTAAGTGTTCTTTCACCAATGTTAGGAATTATTTCATATTTGACTGTTAGGTGCCTGTTCATTATGTAATAACTCCTAAAAAGTTGCTCATATTTCAGAGAGCCATAGAAGTTAAATAACTCCAAACAATTCTAAATGAAATAACTACTAATTAAGACTTATTTCATTTGCTGTTAAGAGTTATTTCATTCGGAGTTATTTCGTTAGGAGTTATTTCGCAGAGCCGAATAGGAAGATGGTTAAATTCAAGAAATTTTTTAGTGCAACAGTGTTCAGAATTCAGGTCAACATTTTGGGTATTTTTCACTAAAATCGCTATAAATTTGCCATTTATCAGTAAATTTGGAAAAATTAAGTATTGTTCAAAAAGACTTGGAGTAATCTATATATACTATTATATAAAAGGAGACTCAGGTATATTAGTCACCTCAGAGCTAGAGAACGGTAGGCTCTATTTCTTTAATTTTTTTTATATTGGGTAGCTATGGCACCCATTTAAAAGTTAAGCTATATAAATGTGCTAGTCATTATTTAAATAATAAATTAAATCTAAAAGAGCATAACCATACAATTTTTGTATTCTTATTCTCAGTGAGAAAAAAAGCTCTCCCTTTTTAAGCTCTATTTGAGCAATATAAAGGTTGCGTGCCATGCTAACCAAGATGTGCGCAAAGCAAATTTTTTCTATTTTGCTGCGAGACACAAAAGCTCTCTTTTCAAGCTATTTTAAAGCACGATAAAAAAGTCAACAAGATACGCAAAAAAAAAGACAGCAACATGTATTGTATGCGGTACCAATGCTATCACCTTTTTGAATGTGAAAATACCGCCAGTTTTATAAAAACTCTGACAAAATTTAGCTAGAACAATTTTACAGCTTAAAGTACTTGAAACAAAACACATAGGGTCAACATGTATTGTGTACAGTACTAATGCTGCCACCTTTTTGAATGTAAACATACCACCACTTTCATAAAAGCACCGTCAAAAATTATCTAGAGCTGTAAAATTGCTCAAGGAACTTTAAATGAAAACATACAATTTTTAACAATAACGCAGGCTTACAAGTAAGTGTCAACTTTTGAATCAGAGAAGATGAATGTCCGTAGTCCGTTTCAGGTCAAGTTTTGGAGATATAGGCAAAATAGGAAAAAAGTTTTTTACCGTAAGTCGGACTATATCTTTTTAATGCATTGGAAGTGATAAACCATCAATTGTGTTGGCAAACAATAAAGTGTTTACTAAAATTTCAAAGATTGTCTATCCGACAAAAAATACGTTTTTAAAACTATTTGGAAAGATAAAATAAGTAGAACGGTTGTAAATCTGCATTAAATGTGAAATTTTGAAGACCAATATTTTCAAAACTACCAAATATAATGAATTTGAGTAAACAGAAATGGCTATGTCTAATATTACTTAGTCAAGCCCTTAAAAGGCGATTAAAATTGGCCGATGCGTTAAAAAGATATGGTCCAATTAACAGAAAAAGAACCGTATGCATATTTTTGCCTATATCTAAAATCTTGACCTGATAGAAAACGGTTTTAAATAAGCGCATGAAAATAAATACATATAGACCTACTTTCGTCGATTGCATTTAAAACATTCACCTGCACAATCACGAAATCTTTTTTCAATCAAAGAATGACGCTGATCAAGAATATATATGCACTTTTAAACCGGCCACGTCTTCTTTTGTGTGTTACAAACGTGTTCACAATATACTTTGACCTCTTCAGGTGTAGGGTATTTACAGATTCGGGATCGAGCATTAAAAAACAAACAAACGAAACAGCAAGCGACTAAAATTTGCTAACAAGAAGTATAGACAGCTACTGAAACTCGAAAAATTCTCTATAAGGGTGTCTTATATTTTTTACGTATAAAAGATATTTTTAAAGTTTTGGAGTACACCAGTGCAATGGGAAAAAATTGTTAGACCAGGAAGGTACAGGATATTTAAAATTTTTAGTTAGCTGGTGTCAAGTCTGTTATCACGATACACCTGAAGAGGTCAGGGTATATACACTTTTTTAAAACGTTTGAAACGCACAAAAAGAGGCGTGGCCTGTATAGAAAAGTATATATATTCTTGGTTAGCGTCATTCCCTGAGTAAAAACGGGTTTCGCGATTGGGCATTTGATTGTTTTTATTCAAATTAATTTGATATTTATTGCAAAGTTTACACATTTACAGACAAATTTGCTATGAACGCATTTAAATGCGGAAATAAGCTATTTCGTATAGTTTTAGAGCTTATTGCTTTACTTCATAAGGCATATATCAATCAGATCTGGTAACGATACGTAGAAAGAATCAACACTGGCAGCCATTTTTTAAAATTGAGTTAGAAAGAGAAAATACAGTTGTAAAACTGTATTGTTATCTGTCCTTATATCTTCGCTGTAAAGTTCTTCTGCTTTAGTTATTATTTCAAAATATCTAATATTGTGCACTTTTTTTCACAAAAGTATTTTTGTTCCAAAAATATTGTTAAAACTAGTAAGGAATTATCTTCGACTGGGACGAAGTTAAAATACCCCCACGGCCAAATTAGAGTATTTATAAAGTCTTAAGCAAACTGTTAAATATATTTAAAGAGATTTTCCCGTTTTGGTTAAGTCACTTTGTATGGGAGGTAGGCGTGGTTTTCATCCGATTTTTACAAATTTTATACTCAAAATAAATATTCAATATTTAAGACACTGTGCGATATTTTAAGTCATTAAATTGATTTTTGTGGAATTTAAAGAGATTTTTCCCGTTTTGGTTAATTCACTTTGTATGGGACGTAGGTGTGGTTTTCATCTGATTTTTAAAAATTTAATACTCAAAATAAATATTAAATATTAATGACACTGTGCGAAATTTGAAGTCATTAAATTGATTTTTGTGGAATTTAAAGAGATCTTACCGTTTTGGTTAAGTCACTTTGTATTGGAGGTAGGCGTGGTTTTCATCCGATTTTGCTCAGATTCGAACTTGACCTCCATTTTTGTATAAAAAGTTTATTATTTTGAATTTCGTTATGATAGCTCAAAAATTACGGCTGCAATCGTGGACACAGACGGACTGACGGACAGACGGACATGGCTAAATCGACTCAGGAGGTGATGCTGATCAGGAATATATATACTTTTCTATACCGGCCACGCCTCCTTATCGGCGTTACAAACGTGACAAAATTAATATACCCCCATTACGTTTTTTAAACGTGGGGGTATAATAAAACACTCTTTGAACAAGTGAGTAGCCTTTTACATAAATTTACATAAAAATTAAATTTAATCTAACTTCTGACGTGTAGAGTAGCAACACATTCAGAGAAAAACATCGTGAACTAAGGTAGCGCTACCATTACAGTTCACAACAGTTGTCTGCGCTGAATGAGGCCATTGTTTTTGCTTGCTCTCGTCGAAAGCTAGCTATCAATGTTATTGGCCGCATTCAGCGCAGACAACTGTTGTGAACTGTAATGGTAGCGCTACCTTAGTTCACGATGTTTTTCTCTGAATGTGTTGCTACTCTACACGTCAGAAGTTAGATTCAATTTAATTTTTATGTAAATTTAATTCAATTGCAAAGGTTTCTCACTTAAATTTGCTGCGTTCTTTCTGCGTTTATTAATTTAACAGCGTCAGTAACAGCATCTGACATTTAAGCAAACAGTTGTGTTCATGTAGCATGGAATTTGTTCTCTCGATTAAAAGGCGTTCGCTACTTTATCAGTTTTAGTTAGCGCTACCAAATTTGTACCATTCAGCGAATTTTTACACAACAGTTGCCAACTGTTGTCTGCGCTGAATGCGGCCATTGATGCTGTGGTTTTTTTTTTGTTGATATTTTCTCGTAGCGCACACTCAAAGTGGTGGCAAGTTTTTTGTTGTAGCATTTTCAATATCACTTGTCTGGAATAATTTTGCTGGAATAGATGCTGAAAACCTATTTTTGCAATTTTTTTTAAAGAGACATTGGCCGCATTCAGCGCAGACAACTGTTGTGAACTGTAATGGTAGCGCTACCTTAGTTCACGATGTTTTTCTCTGAATGTGTTGCTACTCTACACGTCAGAAGTTAGATTCAATTTAATTTTTATGTAAATTTAATTCAATTGCAAAGGTTTCTCACTTAAATTTGCTGCGTTCTTTCTGCGTTTATTAATTTAACAGCGTCAGTAACAGCATCTGACAGTTAAGCAAGCAGTTGTGTTTATGTAGCATAGAATTTGTTCGCTCCATTAAAAGGCGTTCGCTACTTTATCAGTTTTAGTTAGCGCTACCAAATTTGTACCATTCAGCGAATTTTTACTCAACAGTTGCCAACTGTTGTCTGCGCTGAATGCGGCCATTAGCTCAGTGTGCTCATGTTGTTGTTTTTGCTTTTATTTTTTTCGTCGCCATCGAAGCTTTAACTTTTTTTATTTTTTTTTTTTAATTTGTAATTTAGCTCACTGCCACGACACCTCTGGTTTAAATAAGTAAATCAAGTGCGAAAATAGCTGAAAATAATTAAAGCTTTCATAAGGGTTTCTTTCTACAATTCATAAAATAATAATAATGCGAAGGTGAATCAAATCTTAATTTAATACTCAAAATAAATATTAAATATTAATGACACTGTGCGAAATTTGAAGTCATTAAATTGATTTTTGTGGAATTTAAAGAGATCTTACCGTTTTGGTTAAGTCACTTTGTATTGGAGGTAGGCGTGGTTTTCATCCGATTTTGCTCAGATTCGAACTTGACCTCCATTTTTGTATAAAAAGCTTATTATTTTGAGCTTTTGCTCAAAAAAGCTTGCTAAGCTTTTTTAAATTCAACGTTGTTTGAACGTTGCTTTGTTCAAAAGTTCAGTGATGAGCGTGCGTCTGCGTGGCGAGACTAGGAACAGAAACTCTAAATTGTCACCCAGCTGACAACGCTGCTGAATTACGAATAAGGGTTTGTGTCTACACTTCACAAAATACATAGCTGAGCTTTTTTTAAGTAACCGAGAAGTTCATAAGTGTTGCCAAATTTTAATTCTAAAATTCACCAAAAATATGAAAAAGTGCTTTTTCCACAAAAGTGCACCAGATTTATTTATTTTTTAAATTTATTTATTTATTTTAATTAATAATTAAATTCTAAGCCAATCATATTCTTAATTCTCAATTGTTTTATTTTTTGAATTGATCCCTCCGAAACTAAAAAATAAGCACATAAATTGCATTAGGCACCAAACCTCATGTTTCTTGCGCCAAAATTTTCAAAATGCACTAAATCTGGTGGAAAATACACCAAGTTGACGACAGTGTGAACAATGCGAAAATTGTTCAAAAATTTATTTAATATGTAAAATTCTCTTGAAGATTTTCGAAAAATTAAGAAAACGAAATAATTTGAAAAATATAATAATTCAAAACGAAGACAGAAAATTTTCTAATATTTATTATATAGCAGGCCTAGAACCAAAACAACACATAAATCTTCGGTCAAAAAAATAGCAGTAAGCATTAATAAACACAAATTAAAAGTTGGTTTTTTAGAAAAATCAGCTCATGATTTTATTTTCAAAATATCGAGCCATAAATGCAAAACAAGTGTAACCAACAAAATCAAAATTTTACAGGAGAAGCAATTTTCTAGCTTTGTCTACATAAGCAGTACATGTAAACTTGATTTTTGTGATCGGTATCGGAATTTAATATTTTAAAGGTTTTGTGAAAACAATACAAAACTGAAATTGAATGGATTAATCTTTTCTCATTTTTCCAAATTTACTTAATTGAGCTTTCAGACAAAGGAAAATTTGATGAACATCGATTTGAAAATGGTAGAGATTGCAAATTAAAAAATTGAAATTTCAATCGGTTTTTTTTTCATCCTAATTCACAAGAAAATGTGTTAAATATGAGAAAATCTGTAGTTTACAAGATATCGCAACAATTTTGATGTCATAATAACGGACATTCTCAATATACTAGATACACGTACAAAATATTTTCGATAAATCCTTCGTTTACCGTTATTTTTATTAATTAACGACTTTTCATAAAAATGCGTTGTACTGAGAAAATCTATAGTTTTGGAGATATAGCCAAAAGTTTCATTTCATAATAATGGAAATTTTACAAAACTTAAGAAGAATATATTCATGCTAGAATCTAAGTTTAAAAATAACATTTTTTAATTACAAATTTAAATAAATGTTTTACCAATTTTTTTATAATCCTGTTATGCAGGACTTATTAAAAAATCAAAATACAAAATAATTCAAATTAAACGAAGTACCTAATTTTTTTTATATTTAAACCATTTTTTAATTATTAAGCAAACACAAATATTTTTATATTTTGCATTTGAGGATAAAAAAAAAATAATTTTATTTTAAGATTTCAAATTTTTACTTGGTATTTATATTTTTATCGCAGGCGAAGCAGCGGGTATTTGCTAGTTGATATATAAAAAAAAAAATCAAAACAGTGGAATTTTTTTTTAACTTTTTTGGAAAGTATTTTGAAAGGGTATTTTTCACAAAAATATATAAATCCACTCATTTTCAGTAAATTTTAGAAAATTTACTATTTTTAAAATGGTGTGGCTTTGAAGAGGCTTCACCTTTCGTGGTGAACAATCAAAAATTAACATATTTACAGCGAATGAACAGCAAATTTATAGCGATTTTAGTGAAAAGTACCCAAAATGTTGACCGAATTCTGAACACTGTTGCACTAAAAAACTTCTTGAATCTAAAAATTTTCCTATTTACAACTTTGGTGTCCCAGATACCTTTCATTTGTACCCATTTTCAGGTAGTTATTTTAGATTGATAAAAAGTTACGGCGAAAAAACCGGTGATTTTTGGCGAAAAAGTGATTTTTTTTTTTTAAATCAAAACCGTTGGATGACGGTTCCACCGATTTCAATATCCTTTTGGATTTAAGATCTACTTGAATACAGCTACCAGAATGTGAGTGTCGAAAAAAAGATTTTTTTTATCCACCTTACTGTATAAGCTTGGATTTATAAGATCGATCTGCAATTTAACAATAAGGAAGTTCTACATGAGCACTTCATAAGGATGTCAAAAGGAGTCCTTGCCTCCAATAACACATAATGTAAAAAAGGAGTAAGCAATACAAAACTTCGGAGCAATAGGAAGTACTCCATTCATCATCAAAGGAGCACTCTACAGATGTTCATTTTTTCCCACTGGATGGAACTAGTAGCACACCTACCGCGTTTGATCAAATTTATAATTTTCTTATTACATTCGCAAGTATATTTTGAGTCTTTTTATGTACGTTTTATAGTAAAGTGGTGAAAACTATAGAGCAGTTCATAAAAAAAGGAATATTGCATTTCTAAGATATTGTTATTGTTTTTGATGATGACACAGTCAGTATTTACGCATTCGTCATTTGGCTTTAAGTACAAGCAAGCTGTTAAATGCAATGTCTTTAAAATACGTACGACATTGCAAAACTTGATAACCCAACGTCTAGGTCTAGAAGTGATAATTTCAAATTTAGAATTATCAGCGTGAGTTAATTTTTTAATTGAATTGTTTAACTTATATATTTGCATATGCATTCAAAAATACAGCAATGAGGTCTAAACATTTGCGTTGTAACAAGAAAATAATTTTATTAAGGTCATTGGCATTCCAAAACAAAATGCTTAAATCTAATCTAAAAATTCATTTAATTAAAAACTACAACTTTTTTATATACCATATTCAGAGGCGGACTTATCACAGTGGGAGCTCTAGGCTAGAACAATTATGCCGCCCTTACTCTGTAACCGTACATGTAAAATGTGTCGTATGCGCATAGTGGCCTTCGGATCTTCGTTGTGATCTCGGCCATGACACTATTTTAATAACAATATTTTATTTTTTGTAGCTTATTCAAAGTAGTTATAAGTAGCGCTTCAAAAACATTTTCGAGTAGAAGTCCTTTGTTGCGGCAGGGACGGACGAAAAGTTGCAAAATAAATTTATTCAACTACGTCCGTGGCAAAAACACAAAAAATTCATAAAAAATCTGAAAGCATATGCATAGTTCTCATTTAAAATGATTTAAATAAATTTGTGTTCAACTGGTATATATATTGACGGTCACTTTAAAGGATTTTTTGAAAAAAGTCAAGTTTCAACAGCTATAACTTTTTTCAAATTTTGGTTTTTTAAATTTTGTGCACAAAACAGCTCAAAACTATGCCATAACCACTACTCGTGATGATGTTTTCTAAAATTTTGCATTTTTGTTAATTTTTTTCGTCTAAATTTTTAAGACGCGAAATTTTAAAACGGTACACTTCTAGGAAAAACTTTCATAGCGACCAGGTTATTCAACGTAATCGCATTATTTTTTGTGTCGATATTAGCCATAGTTTCAGAAAATATTTCCACTGTATTTTATTAATGCATTATCATATTTGGATTGGAATTTTTTCGAAAATTAAAAAATTACAGCTCTGGTAGTTTTTGTCCAATTTTAATGTTTAATAACTCGCCAGCCGTAGCCTAGTGAGTGGAGTGCGTGGCCCCTAAGCTAAGGAACCACGGTAGCCCAGGTTCAATTCCTAACTCAGACAGAATGTTTTTCAATTGAATTAATTTTTCTCTACGGTCGTCACCTCTCTGCAGACCATTGTCTGTGACCGCAGATAGTAAAAACTGCCATGTAAAGCTTCTTGAGAACATAAGCTGTTCGGAGTCTGCATTAAAATTTTAGGTTCAGTTCTCAATCATTTGTGTTCAAACATTTAATAACGCGCACAACACAATTGATCAATAGAAGCATACTCAAAATAGCTCTTTTTCTCAAATAAATCAGATTTTTAACTTTAAAGTCACTTGCAGCAAGTTTAAATATCAATATTTTATCTGAATATTTCACTGTTTACTTTTGTTTTGTAAAGGAACAAAAACCACTGGTCCGTAATTCGTTACTTCCGAAGAAAAAATAGGGACCTTTTTAATATACATCTAAAAATGTTCCGATCCCAAAAATTTACCGGTACGAAAATATTTCCGCCCCTAAAAATGTGCCGCCCTAGGCTCCAGCCTACTCAGCCTAATGGTAAATCCGCCCCTGACTATCGTCCTATAGCCTAGCTGCATTAACACACTATATAAATTTATTTTCAGGAGGCAGTAACCTGCGAAGAAACGTGAAGATATAACGCCAAGCTGACTATTATCTCGCTTGTTCACATAGTTTGCCTGCGCCTGTCTGCCTGCCTGTCCGCTTCGGCGTTCACTCTGTTTGCAACCTTAGAAAGGTAAAGTTAAAAATTGCAGTTTATAGTTCGATTGTAACTGGTTTTTTTTAGCAATTTTTTATTTTACGTTTTTAAGAACATAGAATTGTTTGTCACGCCCACTTTTTCTAAAGTGGTTAGTTTTTATTTAAAGCACCTAAATACCATAGAATGATCTACCTAAATAACTAAATCGATTGTGATGCTTGTCGTGAAATAACAACACAAAGCAACGAATTCGCTTATGTGATTCCAAGTGTAGTTGTTGCCTTAACCACACCACAAGAAATAAAATAATTTATATCTCCTCGGAATTCACTCCTAGAGGAGTAAAATATGTGAACTTATTCTATTTTTTTCACCACGACATTTCTTCTCAAAGTATCTATTTCCATCTGCCACCCTTCTAAGGGAGCGTTTATAGTGCCGACTTACGACCGAACCGGTCCGAGCTGAAACTCAAACATGCATTGGAGCAAAATAGATGCATGGCTTGCGTAATAACAACTTACACATAATATATTTTATTGTATTTTATACATATTCATAGTGATATTCACAAATATCCGTGGTCGCATGCCACCTATCCTAACAAAACAATATATTTTAACAGTGTACATCTATACAATAAATACATTGTACATCCTAACAAAACAATACATTGTAACAATGGTAAGCGGTCATAAGCTTTAGGGCAAAGTGCATCAAAAGGACGACATATCACCATACATCTAAAGGGCGTCATATAACCATATATGGTATATGAGGTGGCATACGACTACGATTATCTTCTGAATATCACTATGAATATGTATAAAATACAATACAATACATTATGCGTAAGTTGTTTATTTAATAAATAAAAAACATTGAATAGTTTATGCATACAAATTTCAGATGAGAACATTTTCTTGTTTCATACTTTTTAGAGCGGTTTTAGTTTTTTGAACTTATTTTTTTATTTAAATTATTTTGGGGATACAATTTTTATATAGTCGAAAGTATTAACTACTTATTAATTATTTGATGATCAATTTATAAACAAAGATGTTTATTATGGCACTTAAAATTTTTTTTAAGTGCATGACTTTATGTCCTATAGAAGGCGTCACATTCAATTAAATGTGACATCACAGTCTATAATAAGTGGACTAAAAGAAAACGCTTCCAACGGTACCCGATTTATCAAAATATAAGTAATTTAAAAGATAATTTAGTGTGACATCACATAGCCTTTAATCAGCGGACGTGGAAAACGCTTTCAACGAAACCTCATTTGTCAAAATATGATAAGTATTTTAGATGTTAGTGGTTAAGTTCACTTTCTGTGCTCTAGAGGGCGCCATATTAAATTCAATTTTACGTCGCATAACCTTTAACCACCGGTCGAGGAAAACGCTTTCAACGATACCTCATTTGTCAAAATATGATAAATAGTTAAGAAGTTAGTGGTTTAGTTTACTTTATGTCCTCTAGAGGGCGCTATATTAAATTGTATGTTATGTACATAATCTGTCACTAGCTTGTCACTAAAAAAAAATTTTTCCTCATGGCTTTATGTCCGCTAGAGGGCGCTTTATTAAATTAAATGTCACGTCACATAGCCATTAACCAGAAGACTATCAAAACGCTTCCAACGCTACCTCATTTGTCAAATTATGATATGTAGTTTAGAAGTGAGAGTGGAACAGATGAACATACATACATACATGCATGTTACTTTTTAGTCGGTTTCCTTACCGAACTCTTTATAATTATAATTTCCAATTTGATTTTAGCTTTTTTTTATTATTTGTTTTGATAATCAGCTGTTTTTTGTTTTGATGAAGAAACTACCACAGTTGCTTATTATTTTCAAGGGATTCTGATATCATCACAAAAATAAATAAGCTTTCTTCGATTATTATACAAACATAATCTGATAATTAAAAAAAAAAATTAAAATTCATATATAATTTCAGCTATCGTACAAGAATATTTAGCCGCTTCCAAGCGTATGAAATTGATTTCGTAATACCATTTGTTCCACAAACGCTGTCGGATTTAATACGCAAAATGTAAGTTCGTAATACCGCATAACAGAATGCAAGCGTTTATCGTGTATCGTATGAATTCGTAATAGGGGCCTTATTTAACAGACATCACCATACAAAATATGTTAGTTCGTTCTATGGAAAAAAGTCAGAATTTCAACTAGTTGTGGTTGACAAAAAACTACTTTTTCAACTACTTTCAAATAAGTTGATTTTCCTACAGGGATGAATATGAAATTAAATACACCAACAATATTCATGTCTTCAAACAAAAAATTAAAACATGCCTTTTTCGGCTTTAAAACAGTACCATCCCCTTAAGGGTTCTGTGGACTCCATGGTTGGCAGCTGATTTCGGAATTGATGTATAAATTTAAAATGTATAAATTTCAAGATGCTGGATAGAATTGCCACCTAGATTTTTTTGTATTTTTGCGAATTTTTGTAATTTTAAATTCTGACAAAGGATTTGATTTCGAATCTAATGTCACAGTTTTAAAATTTAAGATGGAGGTTAGGGATAATGGGACAACGCACTGTGTGCCGCAAAGATTTTTTAGTTGCAACGACCTTGCTGTCTGAGCTTCCTCTTTTTTAAATGTTTGTATGGGGAACCCCCAGGGGGGTTCCAGGGGGTGTGCCACTGGCATGGGTGGATCGGCCCTACAAAGTTAGTGGGGGTCGGTCATACCTTTGGACTCGATTGGGGCACTCTAAATGGGTCAAAGAGGGATTTTTTAAAATTTGACCCTACGGGACAAAATTCAAAAGTTGGGCATTAGAATTCGTTTTAGAGGTATAGTTCCTCGGGCAAAGTTTCTTATTTTGATCCGTAGAATACGATTTTCACTGAGCAATAGGCGATTTTTTGCCTCCCCACAAATCGACCCGGCCTAATAATACACATGCTTCTGTGGTGCTCTATTACATCACCACATAGAGTAAATCTCTACAGCCTACACTTGCCTATAAAACACTTGTTATAAAAAAACATTTTGAATTGTATTCAGTTATTATAATTTCAGAAATTTTCATTTTGAAAATTTCAGTATTAAAAATTTGTTCAAAGAAAATTGTTCGAATAAAAAATTATAAAATAAAAAAATTGGTTTTAAAATAAAAAATTAATTTTAAGCGAAATCCACAAACGTTCGCACTAAACTTCTATTTCACATGATGCACATGCATCAATGAAGTGAAGCATTGATGAAATTAATTTACTAGTTGATTATTTGGAGCAGTCTGAGGATTTTATGGTATGGTATGGTGTCGGATTTAATACGCAAAATGTAAGTTCGTAATACCGCATAACAGAATGCAAGCGTTTATCGTGTATCGTATGAATTCGTAATAGGGGCCTTATTTAACAGACATCACCATACAAAATATGTTAGTTCGTTCTATGGAAAAAAGTCAGAATTTCAACTAGTTGTGGTTGACAAAAAACTACTTTTTCAACTACTTTCAAATAAGTTGATTTTCCTACAGGGATGAATATGAAATTAAATACACCAACAATATTCATGTCTTCAAACAAAAAATTAAAACATGCCTTTTTCGGCTTTAAAACAGTACCATCCCCTTAAGGGTTCTGTGGACTCCATGGTTGGCAGCTGATTTCGGAATTGATGTATAAATTTAAAATGTATAAATTTCAAGATGCTGGATAGAATTGCCACCTAGATTTTTTTGTATTTTTGCGAATTTTTGTAATTTTAAATTCTGACAAAGGATTTGATTTCGAATCTAATGTCACAGTTTTAAAATTTAAGATGGAGGTTAGGGATAATGGGACAACGCACTGTGTGCCGCAAAGATTTTTTAGTTGCAACGACCTTGCTGTCTGAGCTTCCTCTTTTTTAAATGTTTGTATGGGGAACCCCCAGGGGGGTTCCAGGGGGTGTGCCACTGGCATGGGTGGATCGGCCCTACAAAGTTAGTGGGGGTCGGTCATACCTTTGGACTCGATTGGGGCACTCTAAATGGGTCAAAGAGGGATTTTTTAAAATTTGACCCTACGGGACAAAATTCAAAAGTTGGGCATTAGAATTCGTTTTAGAGGTATAGTTCCTCGGGCAAAGTTTCTTATTTTGATCCGTAGAATACGATTTTCACTGAGCAATAGGCGATTTTTTGCCTCCCCACAAATCGACCCGGCCTAATAATACACATGCTTCTGTGGTGCTCTATTACATCACCACATAGAGTAAATCTCTACAGCCTACACTTGCCTATAAAACACTTGTTATAAAAAAACATTTTGAATTGTATTCAGTTATTATAATTTCAGAAATTTTCATTTTGAAAATTTCAGTATTAAAAATTTGTTCAAAGAAAATTGTTCGAATAAAAAATTATAAAATAAAAAAATTGGTTTTAAAATAAAAAATTAATTTTAAGCGAAATCCACAAACGTTCGCACTAAACTTCTATTTCACATGATGCACATGCATCAATGAAGTGAAGCATTGATGAAATTAATTTACTAGTTGATTATTTGGAGCAGTCTGAGGATTTTATGGTATGGTATGGTGTCGGATTTAATACGCAAAATGTAAGTTCGTAATACCGCATAACAGAATGCAAGCGTTTATCGTGTATCGTATGAATTCGTAATAGGGGCCTTATTTAACAGACATCACCATACAAAATATGTTAGTTCGTTCTATGGAAAAAAGTCAGAATTTCAACTAGTTGTGGTTGACAAAAAACTACTTTTTCAACTACTTTCAAATAAGTTGATTTTCCTACAGGGATGAATATGAAATTAAATACACCAACAATATTCATGTCTTCAAACAAAAAATTAAAACATGCCTTTTTCGGCTTTAAAACAGTACCATCCCCTTAAGGGTTCTGTGGACTCCATGGTTGGCAGCTGATTTCGGAATTGATGTATAAATTTAAAATGTATAAATTTCAAGATGCTGGATAGAATTGCCACCTAGATTTTTTTGTATTTTTGCGAATTTTTGTAATTTTAAATTCTGACAAAGGATTTGATTTCGAATCTAATGTCACAGTTTTAAAATTTAAGATGGAGGTTAGGGATAATGGGACAACGCACTGTGTGCCGCAAAGATTTTTTAGTTGCAACGACCTTGCTGTCTGAGCTTCCTCTTTTTTAAATGTTTGTATGGGGAACCCCAGGGGGGTTCCAGGGGGTGTGCCACTGGCATGGGTGGATCGGCCCTACAAAGTTAGTGGGGGTCGGTCATACCTTTGGACTCGATTGGGGCACTCTAAATGGGTCAAAGAGGGATTTTTTAAAATTTGACCCTACGGGACAAAATTCAAAAGTTGGGCATTAGAATTCGTTTTAGAGGTATAGTTCCTCGGGCAAAGTTTCTTATTTTGATCCGTAGAATACGATTTTCACTGAGCAATAGGCGATTTTTTGCCTCCCCACAAATCGACCCGGCCTAATAATACACATGCTTCTGTGGTGCTCTATTACATCACCACATAGAGTAAATCTCTACAGCCTACACTTGCCTATAAAACACTTGTTATAAAAAAACATTTTGAATTGTATTCAGTTATTATAATTTCAGAAATTTTCATTTTGAAAATTTCAGTATTAAAAATTTGTTCAAAGAAAATTGTTCGAATAAAAAATTATAAAATAAAAAAATTGGTTTTAAAATAAAAAATTAATTTTAAGCGAAATCCACAAACGTTCGCACTAAACTTCTATTTCACATGATGCACATGCATCAATGAAGTGAAGCATTGATGAAATTAATTTACTAGTTGATTATTTGGAGCAGTCTGAGGATTTTATGGTATGGTTGATATGTTTATTGATAATTATCAGTTCATCAAAAGATTCATAAGTATTTGTTAGAAATGTGAGATTCAGCAGTTACCACTAAATTATCAACGCTTTTCCAAATTTTTCTTGGTATATCTATCTACCTTTAACCCACAAAATAACACTTTGTTTATGTTTGAATCCGATGTTTTTTCTGCTGTTTCAAAGAATTTTTTACATTTATAATGATGTTGCACCCTAAGGTACGCTCACAATTAGTTGCAAATTCATAATATAATTAAGAAGTTTGCGGCAAAGATATTTTACCCCCGCCAGGGTGGGGCAATGCCCCTCCCCCTTTTACAACTGTTTCCCCCCCTGGCCAAATCAGACAATGAAAACTTTAAATGAATAATAAGTATGAATTTTGTTGATATATTTGTTTATTGCTTTAAAATTAGTTTAGTTTAAAATAATAAAAAATATACACATTCACCTTATTCATGACTTGAATATGTACATGAAATTTGTTAAACAAAATATTTCAGACAAATTGTTACAATTTTTCTAATTTCTACTGCCAACCTTTGCTACCAGAAAATAAGATTTCATAATTCAAAAGGGTGATGATATTTAGTTGAAGTAATTGAAGTTGTTGTAACAAATCATAGCAATATATTGTATAAAGTTTGTCTGTCTTATGCACTCGAATAAAGCACACGTCTTTTCTCTTTCTATTAAAGTAACAGGTTATTTTAGTTTCTTCTAACACTGCTGCATTCAAGTTATTTACACAAAATGAGCAACTGTTATACAGTTAAAAATTTTATGTACGCTAATTAATTCAGTTCATTGAAATAAATAAAGAAAATGTATTCCAAAAAATCTTGCAAAAACGACCCTCACCCACCTCCCCATTACTTTCTACCACCAATTTTAATGCACCCCAAGTTACTAAGTAATCTGCTTACTGAGCTACTTATGAGACATTTTATTGATTTGTTCAAACAGAACTCACTTCTAAATTTCCATTTGCGGAATAAATTTTATCTATAGCTTAGTGTTATGTGAGGAATTTATTTATTATACCGTCAAAAGGACGTTAGAATACATTAAAATAGGCAGCATGCATATAAAATGCTGTATTTATACATGTACAATAAATTTCTATTAAAATATATATGTACATATATATATCTTTTCCTGGCAAAAGGCGTTATCTTAAAAAAGTATATATTTTGTAGAAAACAAAATTATGCTAAAATTTAATAACGTGTGTATAGAGTTAAAATTTTATGTAAACTAGCTCGGGATACATGTATCTTATTAGAATAAGATATGGTTATCATAGTTGGTGACCATATTTATACCTCCACGTATACTGCTTAAGGGGAATATTAACTTTGTCAGTCCGTTTGTAACGCCCATAAGAGGTGTGGCAGGTATAGAAAAGTGTATATATACTTGAACAGACACCATCAAAAGACATTTATGTATGAGACACCATCACAGCCGTAAATTTAATCAATTCGTAATGAAATTTAGTACTTATATAAACTTATTTTTAAAAAATAAAGATCAAGTTCGGAAATTGGTCGAATCGAATGAAAACTGCGCCTACCTCCTATACAGAATGACTTCATCAAAGAGATAAAATCTCTGTAAATTCAACAAAAATTAATCTGATGACTTCCGATTTTGCAAATCAGTTTAAATTTTTGGTATACATTCAAGTTTGGAATTCAAACTTGTCGTACCTTTCATACAAAGTGACAACAAAACCGACATAAATCCTACAAAGAGTATTGTATCACTTGATATTTTAAATCAAATTACAGAACAACAAAATAACCTGACATTTCAAATAATAAAAATATAAGAACATGCATGGCAATCAGAAACTTCAAACCATTTAAGTCACCAGGACCTGATCGTATAGCTCCTATTAAAATTTCAGAAGTCGTAAGGCATTACTAAGGAGCAGCTTTGGTTGATCTACCAAAGCTGCCTCTTGACCTAAGGCGTAATGTGAAGGTTACCTTTATACCTAGCCTCTCATCTTTTCTTCTAAAAATCTTCGAGAGATTAATTGACATTAACTTGAGATTTAAAATAGAAAAATCATTTTAGTAAAAAAATTTTTAACACTAGATTTAATGACTGGTTTTACAATTTTATTTTCTAATTCCTACTTCATCTTAATTTTTTTTTTTAAGCGATTGTCATAAAGTTTGATAATTTAATGAATAATATTATAAGCCCCACCAACCATTTTTTCTCAAAACAGTAATTTTGTCTGGTGTTGGTTTATCTCACATTGTCAAATTGTCGGTATATCTAGTGTTAATGTAACACGTTTTTCAAACGAACTAAAAATTATAAAATAATTTCTCCTAGAGTAGGGCTTTTAGTTCTCCTAAAAACGTGGGGCGCAATGCTATAGAGAATAGTAAGGAGTGTTATTAACAATTGTAGTACGTTAGTGAACAAATGTTTTCTTAACCCAGGTCCCTTGACTGTCAGGATAGAAAGAAGTTCTTGCATGAATGGTAGATTCAAGTTTGCTAAGGTTAGTGATGCATTGTTAATATTTTCTATAGCATTCGCCCCACATTTTCAGGAGAACTAAAGCCCCACTCTTACTTACTTACTTAGTTGGCGCTACAACCGTATATCGGTCTTGGCCTCATCTAAGAATTTGCGCCAGCCATTTGTCTTTCGCTTGCTGGCGCCAGTTGGTAATTCCAAGCTTCGTCAGGTTGTCTTCTACTTGGTCTTTCCATTGGCGTATTATGGCCAATGATATCGATGTCATCAGCATACGCAAGCAGCATAACACTCTTGTAGAATATTGTGCCACTACGTCTCAGAACAGCTGCTTGGATGATCTTCTCCATCATTAGATTGAAAAATTCGCACGATAAGGAATCACTTTGTCTGAAACCTCGTTTGGTAACAAATGGTGGGGAGAGGTTCTTCCCGATTTTAGCTGCGCTGCTGGTGTTGCTCAGTGTCATCCTGCAAGGTCGTATTAGTTTTGCAGGAATACCAAATTCAGACATGGTGGAGTACAGGTGCTTCGTTATTGGGCTGTCGAAGGCGGCTTTGTAGTCGACAAAAAGATGGTGGGTGTCGACTCGTTTTTCTTGAGTCTTCTCCAAGATTTGTCGTAGCGTGAAAATCTGGTCGATGGTGGACTTTCCAGGTTTGAAGCCAAACTGATAAGGTCCGAGCAGTTCGTTTACAATGGGTTTCAATCTTTCACATAAAACGCTCGACAGGACCTTATATGCGATATTAAGAAGGCTTATCCCACGGTAATTGGCACAGATAAAGGGATCGCCTTTCTTGTGGATTGGGCAGAGCACACTGAGATTCCAATCGTTCGGAATGCATTCTTCCGACCATATTTTGCATAGAAGCTTGTGAATGCATTTAAGTAGAGCTTCGCCTCCGTTCTTAAATAGCTCAGCAGGTAAGACATCAGCTCCCGCGGCTTTGTTATTTTTAAGCCGAGCTATAGCTGTCAGAACTTCATCATAGTCGGGCAGCGGAACCTCGACGCTGTCATCCGAAATTGGGGTTTCCGGAATATCATCTCTATTGGCGGGATTGTTGTCAGCGTCGCCATTTAGAAGCTTAGAGAAGTGTTCCCTCCATAACGTCAGTGTACTCTGGACATCTGTCACTAGATTCCCGTTTGCATACTTGCAGGAAGAGGCCCAGGTTTTAAACCATCGGCAAGGCGTCTTATTTTTTCGAAAAATTTTCGGGCCTCATTCCTGTCACCATACATCTCAATCTTCTCCTGATCGCGCTTTTCAGCCTCTTTTTATCCGCTTGAAAGTACGTCTCTCTTCCCTCCTCTTTTCTTTGTATCGCTCCATAGCAGCGCGCGTTACAACCGACTGCAGGGTGGCTTTGTAGGCGGCATCTTTCTCTGCAGTGGCGTCGCGACACTCCTGGTCGTACCACTGGTTTCGACGATGGCGGTGGTAGCCAATTACCTCTTCAGCAGCCGCACGCATGGAGTTGGAAATGTGTGTCCACTGCGCGCATATATCATCGATTAGAGGAGTGCTTTGAAGCAGGAGTGAGAGTCGAGTGGCGAAAGCATCAGCTGTCTGTTTCGATTGCAGCTTGTCGACGTCTAGCTTTCTCTGTGCAGGGTTGCGTGTATTCTTAGCTGCGCACAGACGTGTTCGGATCTTGGCTGCAACAAGATAGTGATCCGAGTCAATGTTTGCACCACGGATCGTGCGTACATCCAATACACTGGAAGAGTGCCTTCCGTCGATCAAAACGTGATCAATTTGATTTTTGGTTTTTTGATCAGGGGACATCCAGGTGGCTTTGTGAATATTGAGATGCTTGAATCTAGTGCTACTTACTGCGGCGAAGTATATTAAAAATATTTTCCTTGCCCACCTTAGCGTTGAAGTCACCAAGCACGATTTTTACGTCTTGACGGGGGCAGCGCTCGTAGAAAATTTCCTTGATCTCATCGTCCTTGTCTTCTGTCGGATCGTGCGCACATATTAGGCTTATATTAAAAGATTTAACCTTGATGCGGATTATGGCAAGTTGTTCGTTCATAGGTGTGAATCGCAGGACGTGGGGCCCTAGTCTCTTGCCAACTACAAATCCGCATCCAAACTCGTGCTTGTCCGCATGGCCACTGTAGTAGATATCACAGGGTGCATGCCGAATGCAACCCTGTCTCTTCCATCGCATTTCTTGGACAGAAGAGATATCAGCTTTGTATCTTTCCAAGACATCAGTCAGTTGGATAGAGGCACCTTTCCAATTAAGGGTTCGCACATTCCAAGTGCATATCCTTAAATCATTATCAGTTTTTCGTTTGCGGTAGTCATCATCAGATTTGGGGATCAGTTTTCTTCTTTTCTTAGTTGTTTTCATTGAAATGGGTTTTTACGGGTGGGCTTCAAATCCGACGCACAACCTATTTTAAGCCTAGGGGGGCCCGCCGCTCAGGTTAGCCGCCAAACTAACGGTTGTCCGTTTTGACGTTGCCCAGGAAACACCACGTGGAGGTTTGAGTCGACTTGAGGCGATTTCACAAAGATTATGCTGGCCTCGCCAGGTCGAGACAGTCAGACATGTTACATTATAAAGGTTCGCCCCCAGATTCCCAAAGCCCCACTCTAGGAAAAATTATTTTATACTTTTTAGTTCGTTTTAAGAACGTGTTATATTGAAAACAATATTTACTTAAATAATTATTTTTTGATTTAAAGTCTTTGTCAAAAACTTTAAGTCAAAACTTGTCATACAATTAATTGTTCTAACGAATCTTTCCGAAGAAACAACAACGTATTTTCAATATAAAACGGAAAAAATCACTAGCTGATTTTATTGCAATTTGCAAAATATCAGCAAAAATCTAAAAATAACTTCAGTAACCATGCTTTGTTAGTGGAAGACTTCCAGCAGACTGTTGGACTCCATAATAATAACATAAGCATAAAGACTAAAGTTAAGCAAAAACACAACAACAAATGTGCAAATATAAAATGAGAGAAAAACTGAGAAATTTACACCCAAAATCTCATCGGCTCTGTGGTGCAGTGCGCTAATGCGCACTTGCACGGGTATCACAAAGATTTCTGATAAAGCCTTTAGCATGGCCGAAATTGCAATAAAATCAGCTAGTGATTTTTTCCTTTTCATATTGAAAATACGTTGTTGTTATTTCTTTGGAAAGATTCATTAGAACAATTAATTGTTCTAACTTTGACCTTAAGCTTAATAAACGATTTTAAACTATCAAACAACTAGAATTTGTATTTAAAATCAAGGATGATTTAAACTATCAAACATTTAGAATTTGTATTTAAATCATATAAAATCAACATAATAAGTAAAAATCTTTTATTTAAACTACTTTTTTAAAAAATTTTTTACCCTCAGTGGTGAATTTTTCAAAATTTGAATTTGTTTCATAAAAAAAAATCGTCCACATTTTTGAGGCTCGAACTCACTACCGTGTGGTTATAATTCGATCGCCTTACGCTATGAGCTACAGAACTCAAACCAAAACTTTTTCTAAATGAGGTAATAAATTCACTTCAGTTGTGAATTTTTTAAATTTCAAAATGTCAATGAGCTTTTCAGTATTTTTCAGGGACCGTAACTGTTATAAGAGATATGTTTCGCGTTCACAAAAAATATTTCCTTCTTTTGCTTTAAGCGCGTAATAATACCATTCAACCAGATTAAGTTTTACATATAAAGCTATTTCTTTCAGTAATTTAGATTTTTTTAAGGCTCCTTTATGATCATACCTTACATTTTCTCCATATAAAATTAATTTACGTTTTAAGATATATCGAAAAAACATATATCGAATGAAATGGACGACAGACCTGCAATCAAGAGTTTTTATTAAAAATCTTAAAATTAAGAGGGAGTTTTAGATGGCTTGAAAATTTAAATTTTTATGGTTTAACGAATAAGTTTTTGACCTGATTCAATAGCCCTTTAGAAACATCCTAATCAGCAAAACAAGCTTGGAATAAGCTTTAAACAAGCTTAGAACCATAAGCATCAAGCTTGGAAAAAGCTTTAGATTACTATTGGAAAATGCTTACAAGTAATTGTAGATTAAACGAAAACGATCCCTTGGAAAAATATTCCTTACTATAAGCTTAATCCAAGTGTTTCTTTACAATTGGAAATTAGCATTTGAATAAGCTTTTTCAAAGTGTTTCTTTACAATTGGAAATTAGTATTTGAATAAGCTTTTTCCAAGTGTTTCTTTACAATTGGAAATTAGTTTTTCAATACGCAACTTTTATGTATAAATATATTTACCAAGCAATGCGCAGCCATCTTAAATTGACAAATAAGAATAAAAAAGAAAATTCGCCGGTTCGACAAGCTCATTTCTCAATATCAAACTCGACTTGCCTTCAAGAAAACTTCCCTTGTTGCATTTTAAGCCCTCAGTTGTGGTTCTTGTCCTTTAAATTCAATATTTTCCACAATTAAGGCCTGTTTCCAGCTCTCAAGTAAAGCTTATTTTCATACATAAATCTAAGAAGTAATCGAAAAGTAATTTTTCCTTGTCAAAATTACTTGAAAGAGAATCCAGCTCGTAAGAAAAATTTTCTGTTGTTACTACTTTTTTTCATTGAAAAGTGACAACGGTAACACTGTGAATGTCAAGAAATATATGCAAGTTATATTATTACTTCAAGTAAAATTTTGGCAACCAACATTCAAAGGTAAATAATTTTATTGATATCATTGATTAATTGATTTAAAATTAATAAAAGAATATTTTAGACATGCACATGAACATTTCTACGGAGGGAGAAGAAGAGGCAGTCAATTTTGAGGTGCAGATGTCTTCCGAGAAGCGGTCGAAAGCTGTCCGGAAGAAGCGGTCTGCCAACTTTTCATATCGCTTCACAAACTTGATCAATAATTCTGCCGAAGTGTTGCTTGCTTATTCTATAGCAGGAAGCAAGATGACGTTGTAAGTCACCAGATGCTAAATATCTAAAAATAGTATGTGATGTAAAAGCTATAAAAAAGATATTAAAAATCTTACTCTAAAACAATGGCGAGTTTGGCCTTGGCAGGGATAAAATCTTTTGGCCTAGTGTTCCGTTTCGGAGCCAAGTGGGGAAGCAATAGCTCGTATAAATTGTCAAAAATTGCAGGCGACATATGAAAATTTTCACAAAATAGTTGTGGTGCACTTTGCAAATTTTGGAAGTCAGTAAAGAACCTCCCCTTCTGATTCCGATCCTTTAGGTATGGGTTCACCCAATACCTGGGACTTCGCCGACGCTTTATTTTCTCCTCCTCCTCTTCCTCCTCCTCCATTAACTCCATGCCAGCCAGGAATATCGTAGATTTCTGTTTAGTTTCCATAATTCTTAAATGTAGTAAAGACCAAAGAAAGTGAAAAGAACCACGACCGAACCCGGACTCGCACCGGAGACCTCTGGGCTTATAGTCTAGCGCACTCTCCACTAGACTACACAGGCCAACAGTTAACAGCAATCGCAAATTTGAACTTTTTGTTTTTTACGCAATAATTCTACAAAGCAACTTGGGAATTTATTACCTACGCAAGTGCTTTACAAGCGTGCTTGGAAAAGGCTTGGTTTTTGCATTGTATGTAAGCTTAATCCAATCACTATTTTTAAATGACTGATTGGGCTTATTAGCTCAGTTATAGTAATTTATTTTAAATTTTGTACAATTTTGCTAATAATATATTTTGTTTCGAAATAATATTTGAAAAATCCTATGCAAAGCGATGCATATGTTTGCCCTTCGATGTATCGAAAATTATCGATGTACATTTCGATGCGTCGAATTAAAGAAATACATCGACGTATTTTTTCCACAGACATCCCTAGCGTGGAGTGAAGCAAAGCACGACGAGTATCTATAATTTAGTTATTGTTAAAAATTACCCCACTCGAATGGGTGACATGACCCAAAAATAGATCATGCTATAATATTTAGCATGAAATTTCATTTTGGAATTGTTTGTAAAAGTTTATTAACTTAATAATTTCTTCCATTCGCCATTCCATTTTATGTTTTTTCGCTCTTTTAATGCTTTTGCAATATTTTTTGCTTGAAAAGTTCTTAATCTTAGTTCTTAAAAAGGCACACACTTATTATATTTAACTGAAAAGTGATAGCTCATCTCATGAAATATATCTCAAGAAATATTTCAAGAGATAAATTTCATGCTATGAACAATTTCATGATATGAGTGGTCTACACTTGAGATAGATATCATGTTATTTAATTTGACAGTTTGCATGCAATCAAATATTGTAAGTGGAGACAGTGTGTTACGGGCATGTTATAAAATTCGTCGCACACAGGTTTCCAAACTAGGTTGTTCAAGTTAAAATCGCCGGCAATAACAAAATGCTGTGCTTGGGTTGAGTTTTCAAGAAATGAACGGCAGTTTTCAATATGTAGATTATAGAGAACAAAAGGGCTGTTTGGAGGTAAATAACTTGCAATAATCAAAAGTTAAAAATTTAGTTAAAATTGAATTTTAACAATAACTTGATCAACGTCAAGCCTGCATCCAACATTCGATTTGAGATGAGGAAGAGTCAACTGACAACACGGAAAGATATTCCGAATCGCAATTAAAACCCCACCACCTCTCGAAAGGCCTGTTAATTTTGGGCAACGATCCTTACGGAAGACACTGAAAGAAGAGCTATTAAATAATTCGGAGGTATGATTTTCCATATGCCACGTTTCAGTGAAAATTATTATGTCATAATTTAAAGAATGGGAGGCTAAAATTCCATGGTATTTTTAATTCAATATGGTATATTTGAATTCACGTATGATTTTTTTTGGGAATTTAACTTTTTAAGGATTTTTCATTATTATTCATCGAAAACTTCGCTTCCTTACAGTTTTTAAAATTTTTGGAAGAACATGCGTTTTTTCACCATTGGTCCATCCAAATTATATGAAAAGCGAGCGCATCAACACTTTCAAAATTTTAAAGCATATCACTATTTTGACCCAAAAAACTTAAAAAATCATCAATAACACCACTCCTACGAATTTTACTTTACGTTATATCTTTAGATGACATAAACCCAATACACTTACAGTTAATAACAATAAAACGAATCGATAAAAACCCGAATTTATCGTTCTCTGATTTTTGGTCGGAAATTTTGCGGTAAGAAAATAACATTATAAGCTTTACCTTTAGCTAAAATTAAATTTTTTCATTTAAGAAAAATTTTCTCATTAAAATTTCATTTTAGCTAAAGGTAAAATATTTCTTTAATTCACGTGGGACTTTTTGTTTTGAAGGATTTATTTTCAGTCGTTCAGAAGTTATATGGGTCCAAAATTAGAAAAAATGACCTAAAAACATGTGATTTTTTTTTAAATTTTCCAACAAAAGTAATATTTATGGGTTTCAAAAGAAAGACAATGCAAGTATCTATTCAACGAAGTATAAATATTGAAAATCCATGCATATCTCTTGAAGATATAGCTCTTTTTGGACTAAGAAAATTTTAAGTTTGAAGATGTTTTTGTGATAAAAAATTTTTGTCCTTGAAATGGTCCTAAATTGATGTAAACACGAAGTACTTACATTAAATAAGGTTAGTGTATAAATAGCATTGTGATTTAGAAAATAAGAAGTGTTTTTAAAAATTGCTCTTTTTTTCTACAAATGTTTAAAAGTAATTATATTCATAAGTAATGTTGAGATTAATGAAATAAGCGGAAAAATTTTTATAAAAAGTCGCGCGATATTTTGTGAAAATTTTTGAAAGTAATTGTATTCATACGTAATGTTGAGATTAACGAAATAAGCGCCGTAGTCGAAAAATTCCATGTTTTGATATATTAAGGTGGAAGTCAAAATAAAACAAACATTTTGTTGAGAAAATAATTTATGTTAAAAACGAAATAAGCGAAAAATTCTAATAAAAAATCGCGCGATTTTTCATGTTTTGATATATTAAGCTGAAATTCTAAATTAAATAAAACAAACTTTTATTTAATAGTTCGTACATATAAATAGTTACATCTTAAAAAGTAATTAATGTTATATAATTAATAGCTTATTAAATAGGTGATAGCATAGCCTTTCTTTTAATATCCATTTTGTTTAGTTTTGTTTATATATATAGCAAATATATAGCAAGTTTTTCGAGCACATTTCTTCAATTTCGGACCCCTATAACTTCAAACCAGATGAGAGCGGCCATTAATTTTTTCAGATTTGCAATTAGAAGCTTTAAATACATACAGTGGTGGCCATACAATTAGAAATTATGACTTCAATCTTATATTTCTTTTCACAACTTTTTTGTAATGAGTCTCTCTTTATTGCAGGTCCCGTTATATACTCACTCCAGTGTAATATGTTGTTAGATGTGTAAATATCAGCAAATACTTTAGACAATTTCTCACAATCGCAAAAACAGTAGCAACACGTGTTTATGAGGGTGGACACATAATTAGAAACGCGTACCTTAATTTTGGAAATTTTTTTTTATTTTCAACGTAAGTTGTTGTTTTTTTATTTCTTTAATTTAGGGTTAACTAATTTTTATTATAATATAGTGTAAATATGGGTAAAAACAAGTCGTGCACGTCAGAACTTCGTAAATTAATTGTGCGCTGCTATCAAGACGAAAAACAATCAATGTCAGCCATAGCAAAAAGATTTTGCTGTTCTAAAAAAATTGGTTTTTGGAGCAATAAGGCAATTTAAGAAGACTGGAAGTTTTGAGAACCCAAAAAGAATTCAAATGCCAAGAAAAACCACTCCATATGATGATAGAATTATTTGTAGAACCAGTAAAGCCAACCCATTTTTGACCTCAACTGAAATTAATGCCATTGTAATGCCTCAAATATCGCAGAATATCTCATGTAGAACCATTAGGCGTCGATTACAAGAAGCTGGTCTACATGGATGCATTGCACGGAAATGCCCTTTACATTTTGGAAAAAGATCCTCTGGAGTGACGAATCGAAGTTTAATTTATTTGGATCAGACGGTAAATCTTATGTAAGACGGCCAGTGAACAAATCTTTGGATCCCAGATACACTATCAAGACTATCAAACACGGTGGAGGAAATGTGATGGTATGGGGTGCATTCAGTTGGTTTGGCGTTGGCCCGATACATCGCATAGATGGACGAATGGACCAACACCAATATAAAAATATACTGGAAACTGTAATGGAACCATTTTCGTTTGAAAATATGCCAGTTACGTATATTTTCCAGCAGGATAACGATCCTAAGCATACTTCCCGAGTTGTGAAGCAATGGTTTATGGATACGAATACTAATGTTTTGTCGTGGCCACCGCAAAGTCCAGATTTAAACCCAATTGAAAATTTATGGACAGATGTCGAAAGAGGTTTAAAAACAAAAATACCCAAAAATAATGACGAACATTTTCGAAATATAAAAGAAGTTTGGGAATCGATACCATCCTCAAGATGCCGAAGTTTGGTTGAGAGTTAGCCAAGGAGATTGACAGAAGTTATAAAAAATAAGGGTTATCCTACGAAGTACTAAGTTGTTTTTCCATTATTTTATAATACATTTTTAAAAAAGATAGAATTAAATATTACTTTTGTTATCGTTTCTAATTCCGTGACCAATGCGTTTTTTGAGTTCAATAAGAAAATCTAGTTTGCACCTTTCACAAATATTCCTACATTTCGAAATATATCTAGGATATACAGTAATAAATGAGCCTTATAAAATATGATATATATTTTCTTAATTTTCGTTGTAAGGAAGTAGTGATGATATAAAATTAAAATGCTAAGTGGGTGTTTCTAATTGTATGGCCACCACTGTATGTTCCACAAAAACGTGGAAACAAATTTTTTTTGCTAAAAGTTAAATATGCCAAAAAAAATCCCACTGCATATAAAAAATACCACACAAAATACCACAAATATTTAAAATTACCACAAAAATACCACAGAAAATACCATATGCATTTTAAAATACCACAAAATTGATTAAAAATATGGATATACCATACTTTTTTACATTAAAATGCAAACAAAAAGTACTTGTTAAACAAATAGAAGATGTATTTACATTTAGCTATCAATCTCTTCATTTTGTTTATTTTTTTTTTAAATCATACATTATATTCTTAAAGAAGTCAATGAGTTCTGTTAAAAATAAATCGCGGCTTAAATAAATTTCAAAAATTCTTAAAAAAATAATATTTTATGGCTTTTAAGAAATTACTCTGTAAATGTTTTAAAAATTTCTTGAGTGTAGCCTCGATCAATCAATCATTCATGTAACTATTCAACTTCGTAAATATTCCTCCATCATATATGTTACATCGTATACGTAACTAGTTATACCTTAGTTACTTAAATTGCAATTGTTCCTTGTTTTTTATATAATTTGGACCTCCAGCTTAATAGTGTTTTGCCCTTGTAAGGAATATTGTTTTTAACACTACAAAACGAAAATATTTAAGTATAAAAGAATTTATATCTTAAAAAATTATGCATGGATTTTAATGTTTGATACCTCGTTGAATAGGTGCTCGTATTACCTTTCTTTTGATACCCATAATGCTTACTTTTCTAGGAAAATTTAAAAAAACAGCATGTTTAATACTTTTAAACGTATTGAGAGCGACGAAATGTTCCCTTTTTACCTTTAGCTAAAATGGACTTTTTTAATTATTTTTTTTTTTCAAAATGTGTATTTGGAGCTAAAAAAGCGAATAGCGAATAAATTAGATGCCGCTCTCAAGACGTTTAAAAGTTATAGGGGTCCAAAGTTAGGAAAAATGGCCTTAAAAACATGCTGTAATTTTTTCATTTTTCCTAGAAAAGTAAGCATTATGGGTATCAAAAGAAAGGTAATATGATTAACTATTCAACGAGGTATCAAACATTCGATGCATAATCGATGCATAACTTTTTAAGATATAACTTCTTTTATACTTAAATATTTTCGTTTTGTAGTGTTAAAAACCATATTCCGTACAAGGGCAAAACACTATTAAGCTGGAAGTGCAAATTATATAAAAAAAGGAATTATTGCAATTTAAGTAACTAAGGTATAACTAGTTACTTATACGATGTAACATATATGATGGAGGAATATTTTCGAAGTAAGTTAAATAGTTACATAAACGATTGAGGAAGAAAGGGCCACACTCGAGAAATTTTTAAAGCATTTACAGATTAAGTTATACAGTTAAAAGATATCAAATATTATTAAATTTGTAAGAAATTTTGAAATATTTATTAACTGTTAAATAAACGGTGGATGAAGAAAGCGCCGCAGACCAAAAATTTTTATAAAAATCGCCGCGATTTTTAATAACTATTTTTCTTGTCTTCGACATTTTTATTTGAATCTGAAATGCATCTAAAATTTTGATGCAAAATAGTTGGTACATAAAAAAGAGTTATATCTTAGAAAGTAATTAATGGAATTTTATAGATAATAGCTTATTAAATAGGTAATAGAATAGCCTTTCTTTTAATACACATTTTGCTTAGTTTTAATTATATATAGCAAAGATATAGAAAGTTTTTGTTAGCCCATTTTTCAACTTTGGGCCCATATAACTTCGAAACCAGAGAGCGACCATTAATTTTTCAGATTTGGAATAAGAAGGCGTTTATACATATTTTCCACAAAAAAAAAAAGTGAAAATAAATTCATTTTAGCTAAAGGTAAAATATTCCGTAAAATGTTTCGATTTAAAAAATCCCGTGGGAGTTCCTATTTCTCACGGAATTAAAAATAACCACAAATGGGATTTTCCCACAAAGGTGCAACCGTGCTACTTACTGTGCCAGGTGTAATGAATGAAGAGTGCATTTCGCACCTTTAAAAACAATTTTAAGAGAACAATAAAGAACCAGTCGCACTCCACTAGAGATTCATTGATTTTTATTATTCTCGCAAACAAAAACAACTATCTTACTTCAACACACACACAGCTGTTGCAACTACCGAACACCAGTCACCATCATTATTCACACAACTTACCACAGTCCAAAATCAATTCACCATTCCCCAATCACCCATATGATCTTATTTAAGCACTAATTATATCAAGTATTAATTGAACAAACAAATACAAGTACCTGCGCCACTTTATTTAATTATCAAATCACGCGACTTGAAATTAATATCTACAGCTTTTGAGCGAGTTTTATATGATTTTTAAGCACTTTATTTAATTTAAACACTCAACTCACCAATATGTGTATCCTCAATGTGTTGTATTAAATCGCCCAAACTTGGAAATGTGATTCCGCAGCCATTGAATTTACAGATGTTGATTAAAAACACGGCCATATCCCTTCGACAGATGACTGCGGAATCGACGGAACCGACGAAACTGACGATGCCTTCTTCTTCTTCTTCTGTGTGCTCTATCTCCTGTTTCGGAAACAGTCTCCAATTTTACCTGTTTGTCAAGTACTACCACACAGTTTGTCTCTTTTTCGCCACGGAGTTTTTTCAACTTTACTGACGGAATACTGTCGGGTTGCTTTATTCTAATTTGAATTAAATAGTGGTGAGTTATAATGGATGCATTCCGTTTCACAAACGTTCTCAAGAACAGTGATGGTGGCGTTGGTAATGGTTTCCAGCGGTGAAAACCATTTTTGTTTTGCTTGCTGCTTTTATTTTATATTAATATCAAACGGTTTTATTTCATTAAACCGAACTATCTAGGTGGATGATGTCTGCTGGATTATTAAATGATGATTTTTGCGATTTCTATAATATTAACGCCATGTCAAGCCGGTGTGTTCTAATTCACTTAGACTCATTGGATTCATCCATGCGTAGTTGACTTTTTTATTGCAGCTGTTTCCGTCTCGTTCTTCGGTCTAATCTATGAAGAGTTGAAAAATAATGGAACGTTAGTACTGTATCAAATGTTTAAAAAGTATTAAAGTGCTAAATAGGATTAGGCCTGTTCATATTGATCAAATCGCACATGAAATTATTTGGCCAAAAGAATATATACGGATTTGACGACTCTGAACACTCATTAAATCGTTTGTCAAATCCATTTGATGAAAATCAAAATATTTTGATTTTTCTGCTGATTTAACCAATGTGAACACTAGTCAAATACTGTAGAACGATTAAGAGCGTGAACAGAATCAAAAGTCGTTGCGGCCGACCTTTGTTGTTGGAAAATACATGCAAAATGCAGGAAAAACCGCAGCTCGTTTTCCGCAACGATAAATAGCAGACTTAGAGTCTATTCTATTTCAATCGTCGGTCGCAACGATTTTTGATTCTGTTCAGGCTCTAAGGCCCAATTATAATAGAAGTAATGTAATGTGGTCTAATGTCAGTTGAGCAGTGTGTTCTTTCACTTATTGTTTCAAATACATTCTTACAGGCATGCTACACAGGCCAGTATACTGGCTCTGTAGTTCAAAAAGCTCTACATTCATACTATTTTACAAATACACTCACACTGGATTCACTTTCATCGCTACTGGCAACCATGGCACAACTAATGACAAGGTAGTAGACTGGCTTTTTTCTCACGAGCGGCGATGGGTAGTTGTCAAAATTTGCTGTTCATGCAATTAATCAAAGAAATGTGAAAAAATAAGCAACGAGTTAAACATAGCTAGTCAACCGCAGCAAACTAAAAACATTTCAATAAACTTCGCGAACAAATTTAATGAATCAAAGAAATGTTAAAAAGAAGCACATAGCTAGTCAACAGAAGCGAACTACAACTTCTTTAGCTGTTTTTGACAACTACCAATCGACAAAAAACTGTCACGGCTACCTTGTCAAATAATTATACCATGCTGGCAACGAAATTTCAGAGCCAGTGGATTTTGACAGCAGCGGCTAGTGTATGTCAAAAAGGGGAATATCAGTGTTGCTTTTAATTACTTTTGGTGGACTTATTTCGGGTTTTCGTCGATTTTGTACATGAAGCAACACTGATAGCTTGTTTACAATTAAAAGAAAAAAAAACAAAGCACACGCAAACTGCAATAGCAGCGAGAACCTTCGCATTCGATGCTACACCTCTTGCTACTAGCATGAAAGTTCGAAATTTTTCGAATCATTCGAACAGTACACGCATTCTTTCGCACTTTCACTGTCACAGGCCTGTGTAACCGCCCTGTTATACAAGTTGTTATAATTAACGTAACGTAATGTTACGGGATGTAATGATCCGTTTAATTTCTATTTCTACGTTACTTTACATTACGTCTGCTCAAAAAACAACTAAAGATTGAGGTTAAATTCGATTATTGCGCTATTTTCTATTGTTGAACTATGTTTCTGTTGAGTTTTCGTTATTAATAAGATAGCTCTATATATCCACAACTATGTATGACGATTTTTTAATTGAACTTGTACGGGAACGCGCAATTATTTACGACAAACAACTGCCTAACTACTGCCTATTATGATTGCTACGTTTTTTACACTACGTCCCGTCCCGATGACAGTTTACAACATTTCGTTACTTTACATTACGTCTATTATAATTCGACCTTTATCAAATTTTGATTACGTTCAAAGTTTATTTACGCTCAGAGTTAATTTTTTAGCTGATAAAACAACATATTTGGATTGAGTCAAGCATTTGCTTCTCGTGTGAGCTCCATTCAGAAAATAAGTACCTTTTGTGAATTATACTGTAAAAGCAACACTACTGTAATTTGGAAGGCCGCACACAATCTCACACACGCACAAACTTCGGTGTTGTTTATGAATTACAGCAACATCGTTAAGAACCTGGACGACGTTCGGTTCGGTCGATGATTCGTCGTCTTTTGGGGCTAGTCATAGACTGCGCAGCTCCCTTCTGTGGTAGATTCACATAAAACTCACACTCACAGATGATGTTATGCAATTTATGGGCTTTTGGGGGAGCACAACAACAAAACGGAGCAGCAATATCCCGTCCGAAATTAAAATAATCCAATCTTAGGTACAATTTTTCGACAGTTTATCCACTTCAATTACAACATTTTGTTTGCTGTTTATATTTATTACTTGTGAAACATATTTAAACCGAAGCGAACCGAAGACCACTTCACTACGTTCATCGACGCGACTTCTTTACCTGCGATTCACCAATTCACTTGCGAACGAAACAATCTTGAACTGAAACAGTTGCCGTGGCGCTGTGCGAGAGTGTGCGGACAAAGTTGAATTTCATGCTAATTTGGTAAAGCATGGTGAAAAAAGTATAGAGCAATGTTGCCAGTCAAAATTCGAAACTATTCCCACGAAAATTACCTTTTTCTCACAGTAACATATATTACATACCACCAAAACTCCCTTGGTAAAGGTAAACAAAAAATCCCACGATCATTAAAAATAACCACGAAAATATCACTCTTTTTAAAAATACTACCAAAAATCCCATATTCATTAAAAAATCCCACAAAAAATCACATACGCATTAAAAAACACCATAATGAATCCCATATGTATTTGTGATGTTAATAGCATAAAAGCGATTAACTGAAGTGTATTTTGCAACAAAAATTTAAAAGATTTTGCATTCGTATAATGTACACTGTGATTTAATTTTAAAAGATAATTCAAAACCAATCAATTTTGATAATTGATAATTGATAATTGAAAGATTTGCAAATATTTTATATTTTTGGTAGTAATTATATATTTCTTATTTTTGGAATTTTAACATAATTTTGTAAACTTTACGCTTGCAAATCAATAATTCAGGATAGTATTGCCATACGCCAAAAAATGTCAGCTTACTTTTCATGATGGCAACCGGTTCTTAAAACAAATATGCAATTTATTCGTTTTTATTGAGGGTAAGTTCGAGAAAATGTACAGCGTAAACTTATAGCTTTACGCTTCTGTATATAAACGTCGTTCATCAAATACCATTATTAAATTTTTGTTCAAAAAAAGTGAAAAATAAATTTTTAAGAAGAAAATTTTCAAATTCCCATGCAATTAAAAAATACCACGCTGGATTAAAAAATACCATGGGAATTAAAAAAAAAATTCCCAAGACCAATTGAAAATTAAAACGAATGTGATTTTTCCCACATTACTGGGAACCTTGACCACAGCCTGTGCCTGCGGGCATTGCGAACCCTGTATGTCTCTGTCGCTCTCACATGTGCACTAGAACACAACTGAAAGAACAGTGCAAGTGTTTTTTTTTTTGTAGACACTGGTCAACATATAAAAAATTGATAAATTAAATCTATAATATATGCAACGATAGAGTCAGCTTTCTCTGAGAATATATGCTATAGCATTCACGTCAAGTATTACACTCCTAATTTACTCAGTTTATAAATATTGTACATGTAGAAAAGATAAAATAATATGAAAGTACCTAATGAATCAATTGGTCATTACTTTGAAATGTATATTAATTACATAAACTTATGGTTGTTTAAAATTAAATTAATAAAAATTTGGCTTTAAAATTAAAATGCTATAGCGAAAGTGGTTTTTTGTTCAGAACAAAAAAAAATGGTCGAACAAAAAATCAAAACCTCAACCATGATTCAATCAGAATAAGGTTAAGTATATATTTGACATATCCTTATTTTATGTAAACAAACACATATTCTCTCTCTCTGAAATTAATGACAAACGGGGTTGTGTAGTCTTCTCAAAAAAAAATATAATTTCAGTGTTTTGGTGCGTTTTTTTTTAAAGTAGTTCTTCTTTTGCTACACTTTTTTTAAAAGACTGCTTTTTTCATTACACTGAAGGGAGATTTTATGCAAAATCGGTTTAAATTTAGGTAATTTTGGAAGATGTTTTTTTAAAAAGTTTATTTGCGTGTTAATTTTAAATCATCAGTTTAAGTAACAAAATTTTCTAACATATATTCCGTATATATAAAGATGGCGCTGAAGTTTGCATGCTTAAAAAATGGTGAAAATCCCACATCATAGCGCAGCTCTAAATCGACTTTTGAAAATCGACTTTTAATGCACATATTTTACCAAAATGGAAAGAAAATTATGAAGCGACGAAAAAGTAGTAAAATTTATGTTATTTTTAACAATACTGTTGCGTTTAAAAATTAGACAAATTTTACAAAAACGCTAATTTTGATAAAAGTTATGCAGAATTATATTACGAAAATGAAAATCTGTATAAACAAAACTATGTTTCAACAAAAACGCGTTTAAGGTTACTCTGGTTAGCTAAAAGTACTCTGACGCACCGGGTTTTTAGCACTGCAGAATCTGAATTATAAGCGGATTTGGTTGATTTTTTACATAGTTTTGAATAGTTTTACAACAATAATCAATTAAAAAAAAAAATTTTAAAAATTGTTTGCTTAAATCCTCTTTTAATATTTTGATGATTTAAAACAGCGTTTATGACAGGCAAGCTTAATTTTCATTAGCGAAATTTAATTAAGGAATCCTGTTCGCTGTGTAAATATGACTAATTATAGATTAGTTTTAGTGTGTTTATATCAAAACTAAATATATGAAGAAGTAAGTCTTAATTTAATTTATATTTAAATAACTATATTCATACGGTTTGTAACAAAGAACTACAAAAAGTTTGAATTGCATAAACTTTATAATGAAGACCATGTTTTCAGTTTCATTCTATAATTCAAAGCTTAAAGTTTTGGAAATATTCGCATGCAAGGATTATTAATTTTCTGTGTACTGTGTTGTGTACATATTACTTTTATTCCTTTTTTACTGTTTTGCAACAAAAATGTGGCAATTATATTTTTTAAAACTCGTAATATAATTTTGAGTCAAAATAAATAAGTTATAGAAAATGTAGTATAAAACTTAGTAGTCAAATGTACCTTTGGATATTTGGTACAATGAAAAAGTTTCATATTCATGCAATTAAGTTATTCTGATATAAAAAATTTACTCTTTTGCTCTCCTCGCATTATTAGGGTATCTAAGTTCATTCTTGTGAGTAAACGTCAAATGGCTGCATAACCTATATGATTGAATCTTGACCTCAACTAGTCATCGAGTTATCGACTTTTACATTTTTTTTTTGTTACAAAGCCTGTTCAAGAAAACATATATATCTTTACCATTATCTAATGGAACTAAAAGACTGACATGTCATTTGAAAGACAATTAAATTGTCTGTTAGGAAAAATAAAAATCAAATATATTTAAGCAATAAATTTAATTTCACGAACAATTTTATATTTTTTCATCTTTTAATTGCGGATAAAACCGTAAATTTCTTAAAAATTTGCAGTATTAAGGTGGTAAATATGTATTGTATATTTTAAGGCTAAAGCTTCACCTTTCATTTTATATATAAAAGTTCATATTTGCTTTTGGAATTAAGACTGTATTTAATATGTTTCTTACTGATCTATATATATAAAAAGCAAAACACTGTCTGCCTATGTAATGGCTATAGACTCCAAAACTACTGGACCGGTTGACCTGAAATTTCAGTCGATTTTTTCAGGTACCAAGTGGTTTAGGAAAAAATTTGCTACACCCCCTTTTCCCGCCCCTAAATCAATTAAAATTTATATATTTGTATATATATTTCACTATATTTCAGACGGTTTGGCTCGTATAACACTTAAATTTGGTATTTAGTTTATATGGTTATACAACGTTCACATACGAGATTGAAACAAACAATATTAAGAAATCCTCTTTTGTAATCTACACTGTTTACACCATAGTATAACTAGACAAGGTAGTGTTAGGGCTGCATTGGTTCTCTTTCTTAGTGACCATAACTGTCGAACTCAGCCATTCTGGTATTTTTGCCAATTTTTGCTCTCATATTGCATTCTCATTGGTTGCAGATTTTGTATGAGTTGTCAACTTTGTTTTGACAGTTTCGGTCACCAGCTCTCCGCCCTAACACTGTCTTGTCTAATTTTGCCATGGTTTACACTAGTGTGAAAGAGATACTTTTTGACATTTCGTTGCTTCGTTTTGTTTTGTTTTAAGTTAGGGATATGTTTGGTGGCGGTCAAGGGTAGGTCATGAATTGTTATTGTTTCAATGGAAATGGAAACTTAAAAAGAGTGAGCAAGGGAATAAATTTTGGCCAAATCGTGGGATCAAAGTAGGTTGCGTTGTGAAATTATTCACAACTTTTGTGTTTTGGCAAGAAAATACGTGACTGGGGATCGTATGACCGCCACTATAACATAGCCCTAATTTACTTTCAATAGGGGGTTTCAGACGAACGTACTTGTACGCTGACATGTACGACGACAAACTAACGGGACTATTTTGTTGAGCTTTCAAACAATCGTACATGTGCGACGACTTCATTTCATTGCTGGCTCTCAAATAGAGCACATCGGCGTAATGGCAGAACAATTTTTTTATGACCATATGATTTAGCAGTCATTTTCCATATTTAAAGAATTGTTTATCAATTTTAATTAATTATAAACAATTATAAAATGTTTCAAACGTTTTTCATATTAATTTTCTGTAATATTTTTTCCGCTTCGTTGCTGTTCACCCGCTGCCGCTTTTAATGAAATGAAAAAATGCAGCGAGTCGGACCGACTTGCGTTCATAACATCGTACATGTCGGTCCGACCGGCAGAAAAATCAAAAATTTTTGATTTTCGTCCGACATGTCGGTCCGACGGTCTCATTTGCTTTCGAATGATCGTACATGTCGTCGAGCATGCCCAAGTCATCGCACATGTACGATGGTCTGAAAGCCCCTAATAAGTCAGTTTATTCCCACTTGCAGTGTTGCAGTTTTTAAGAAATTCCCAACATTTACAGAGTTGCAAACTTTTTTTAGAAGATAAGCAATATGGTCCAGTTAGCCTCGCATGGCATAGCAGTGCATGGCTTAACAAGCGTCACATCGAAATCTGTTTAATAGGATTTGTGTGTATCTGATTATACACAACATGGCAACGCATGGCAATGCTCAGATAAAAACAGAAATGCATCTCTGACTACATAGATAAACATGGAAGATCTATTTCATTTTAATATCTGTGTATTCTTCTATGTATTTGACATTTTGGCAAAACAGATGTGAAGTTGTAAAATTGTTTGATCAAGTGCGGTTAATTTATTAAAATAAAATCATTGTATTCTTCTTTTTTATTGTTTTATTTTGACCATGTGACTATGCTTTGCATAATCACCATTTATTTAGCTGTGTGCTAGCTGCTTATCTGCGTTGCATGCGCTGCTGTGCCATGCGAGGCTAACTGGACCAATAAGATAAATTATTAATCTACTTGAGAATGAGGTGAACTTCTATGTCTAATCTAATAAAATTCAACAACAAGATTCAGAAGTTAATCCCGTCGAGGGCCTTAACGTCGTTTTAGTCTTTCTCTCCCGGGATTTTCTTTCTGGGATCCCGTTATTATTAAATAAGAAAATTTATACTACAAATATTCGTGTAAATGCAACCATTTTAATTTAAGTTGATAAGAATATAGAATTAAAAACCTTTTAAGGCTAAAAAATATGGTAAGGACGATGAGTGTTAATCACTAGAGCAGAGACTTTGCAGAACCTGCAACATCGGGAAGTCAGCTAAGTATTTAAAAATTGTCAGATATTCTGACTAAGGAAATTAATTTGTTTTGCGGTGGAGGCAATCGTGGTCGAAACCTAAAGATTTCTTAGGATTATCGTACAACTATTTCTCCAACTAGCATAGAATCAGAACGGTGCTTCTCATTAGTGGGTTATATTTGTAATAATATCCGAACAATAAGACGCGTTGATCAGCTTAATGTATTACGTTTAAAATAATTAAAAATACAAAATTTAATTTTGAAAAGTATTTTCTAACCTTAATTTTCCTTAACCCAATATGTGTGTTTTCGAAAACATTGTCGAGTAAAAGACGAGTTAAATTCTAGCTGAGAGAGTAATATGAAATTTGAGTATAGTGTCAAAAGGACGGAAACGACTTCTAGCTAGTTTCAATCACAAAAAAAACTGATTACCTATCAGACGTAAACAGCGCCAATTTAAATTTGTCAATTTGTTTATGAAGCTTGTTCTTTTTGATGCTTGTTCTAATTATGAGAATTATTTTCCTTATTTTCATTATGTTGGAAGAAATTTTTCCAGCACACTTCGAGCAACTTTCGAGTTCGAGAGAGTGATTTTATGCTTGTTCTTCTTCTCTCTTTTGAGCTAGAAAAAGTACGGAAACACGTTCTAGCACATTGCAAGTTACTACAATCGAGTACAGAAACAGACCTTATAAAGCAGACAAATTAACATTAATATTAAATTACCATTTATATAATAATACCTTCAACAGTTCTGTATTTGATTTTATTATTTTTTGTTCTTTTAATTCAGTTTTATTTTTAAATTTTTCTCTTAATAAAATTTTATTTTGTTTGTTTATTGTGTTCTTTATATTTTCTAGAATAAACATACATGCTTTTAAATCGATATTAAGAAAAAATAAAAGTTATAACGGTTTTCGTTAGCCTGTGTCTAATAATACGTTTAAACCAAAACTAAAACACGTTTTATGGCTATTTTGTTTTATCTCAAAACACGAATGTTTACACCGCCGTTTGCATGTTTTAGTTTGACGTTTATGTTTTCTTACTGTTACATTTTTGCTTTTGTTTTGCTCATTTTCGTGAAAAAATTAAGCTTTGACGGCTTGAGATGTTGCCACCTTTCATTTTTACCATGATATGTTTCGACCTTTATAGTGATTTAGGGCCGCTTTCTCAATGTCCGGTTAAGCACTATTCAGAACTTTAACCAGCAGTTAGCAAAAAGCTCTTTCTCAATGTTCGGTTAAGACTTACCTGTCAGTTAAGTGCTGATTAAGTTAACGACAAGTTGTGGTTTCGGTTAGCTGCTAATCAAAGGAACAGCTGACAAGATTACAAAATCACAACAAAACCGACGGTTGCTTAACCAGTGCTTGGTGAAATAAAAATTATCTTTTAGCTATCATATGGTTAGCTAACTCCTGGCTAAGACCTCGACTAACCGGACATTGAGAGACCGGCCCTTAATCGTGTTTTATAATAAAACGCGCTGTGAGGTGTTTTAAATTTAGTATGGTAAACACTCAAAATAAGTCGTGTTTTGGCTCTTAAACGCGATAAATTCTCAAAACACGTTTTAAAATTTTGGTGTAAGCGCACTATAAACTCCCTAAACGCGATTTCCTCGAAACTACTTTTTTAAAACGGTTCGATATATAAATCGAAATCTATTGCTTCAATTTCAATGAATCTTATTGCATTTTGTTCGTAATCTTGTCCTTTAAGCATCCCCCCTAAATTCAAGTACATATTTTTTTTAGACAAGGTGTGTGAAAGTCAACCTCTTTTTTAAACTTTTTACTTCAACTTTCACCATAATTAAAAAAAAAACCCCGGGGTCGTGCGTAAAGGGATGCCGAATTAATGATCTATACTTTAAAATAACACTTAATTTGTTTGTTTGAGATACATGGGGAAGGCCATATCCATCGAACCATTTTGGATGTCTTTTTTTGTCATTTTCAGCGCCCTCTATAAAAAATTCAGAAAATTGTATAAAAAAAATTTTTAAAAAGTATTTTTTATGTATAAATAACTGTATAAGCTTAAAAAAAAATAAAAACTTCTAGTATCTAAAAACATGTTTGAAAAAAGCTGATTTTTTTTTCTTGCTAGAAGTATATTATATCTTAATAAAATATTGCCAGTCAATATGCCATATTGTCATAGGTGCTCCTATCAGCTATGGCCTATTGCACAGTTTTTTGCTCTGTGTTCACAGCCAAGGCTGTCGCTTTACTTCAAGCTTGTACTTTCACGAAAAATAACAGAGGTAAATTTATGATCTGCACAGACAGCAAATCCTGCGTCAGCGCAATTCGTTCACATACATTCAACTGACACTATAACCACCATAAGCAACGTTCTGCAGCAAATACCGAGATCTGGAATACCTATAATCATCATTATTCTGCTTTAAACCCTGATCGCGATCAATCGCGTCGGAAGCGAATTTCATCTGGGGGGGCAGTACAAATGGGGGGGCAGTACAAATGGTGGTGCAAAAAAAGTTCACCAAAATTTCTTCACATGAAACATGAAGAAGAGAAAAAGAAGAGGAAAATATATAATACAAAAATATTATCGTTGTAAAAAAACTGATATTTTGAATAACTTTTCCTTTTAAATTGTTTATCTAGCTAAAAAAGTGGGGGGGCAACTGCCCACCTTTCCCCCCCGCTTCCGACGCCAATGATCGCGATAAACCAGTTTACCCAAGCGGTTCACTATCCTTTGCTATAATACCCTTCACACGTCTACGATTAGGACACATAAGGATAACACATGAGCACCTTAACGGTACAAGCCCTAACAACTACCCATATTGCAATTTGCCAGCATCAATTAACCATCTGTTAAACATCTGCCCTCGACTAACAGCACAAAGGAACTTTTACTTCTTGGATACTCGGCCTTACGACATTTTAAAACATCCAACATATAACAATATTATGAAAATGTGTAATTTTTTAAGAGATTGTAACTTGCTTCATTTAATCTGAATATTATTTATTACCTAGTTTATATACTCTTACATATTTCCTTTTCTCAATTCATTAAACTCGAACATTACCTTACTCCTATATTATAATCAGCCAGTCGAAAGCCTTAGCTGCTAGTACTGCTTCAGTCTGCATTTATATAGTAATTAATTATTGTATAAATTCTTTAAAATAAATAAATAATATTGCCAGTCATTAATATTATTTAAGTTTTTTTGTTTATTAAAAATATGTTTTGCTTTGTTGCTTTAAATTACTTACTTATAAAAGTATTCAATGCCGAACGAATCCCGGAATCTCAGGATTGAGATTTTCATTGTTGCTTTAAATTACTTACTTCTAAAAGTATTCAATCCCGAACTAATCCCGGGACCCCAGTATTGAGATTTTCATTCCCGATAATCCCGGGATCGAAAAAAGTAAGTCCCACAGTCATTAAAAAATCCCACAGAAAATACCACAACTATTCAAAAATTCCACGAAAAATCCCACAAACCATAAAAAATTATTTATTGGCTTATTTGATAAATACTTCTTCTCACACACTTTAAAACGCTGTCCAAAGACCTTTCAGATCCTTTTTCTTTAAAATCTTTATTTTTTGCCTGTGTCGGATATATATTAGAATATTGCTGCACAATATGGGATCCCTTTTACCCATGTGCTTCGAACAGAATTGAAAGAATTCAGATACGATTCGTGAGATTTGCAATAGGTTGGAATATTGAAATGCCCTCTTACAATGGGAGAAGGCATCTTCTTGGTATCCAATCTTCCTTTACCTTTTCACGTACCTTCACGTGGCATAAGTTCTCAAATTCTATTTAATGAGCCTTTCCATAGAGCTAATAACAGTCGAAATGAACCAATCACTCGTTGCTTAAGACTGGCAAACTCTGTGAGCCGAAATATAGACTTTAATCTAGACTAGGAGTGCTTCTAAAAACAATTTGTTCATGTATCTTAATAGTATAGGTAATAACTCTAGTGAATCATCGTAAATACTATAAACTAGTCTATAAGAAAACTGGATAAGTTTAGCTTTTTAAGCTAAATATTTTTTTTTCGAATTTAATAGTTGCTCAACCTTTGTTCGAAGGCTTATGAGGTGAAGTATTTTTGAGATTTTTTGCAGATTTTTTGGTAGAGGTTTAGAGGTGGCTCTAATCGGGTTTTCCCTAAAAATAAGGTTTTTTGGAGATTTTTTTAATTCGAAAAAAAAGTTGGTCAATAACAGACATTTTTTAAGACTTTGAGTCGTCATTTTGAAAGACAATTGTTCAAACTTTACTTTAATGTACATAAATCAGAAGTTTTGGCAAATTTTTATGTCATTTGGGTGTCACATATTGCATTTTTTCGTAAAATTTGCATACATTTTTTAAAAAAACGCTTCATAAATTTTAAAAATTCCATCAAAATGAAAAAATGTTGTGATGCAGTTTGAATAATGGTAAAATTCTAAGCAATTTAAAAATAAATATTTTTGATATTACTTCAGTTAAAAAACCTGAAAAAGTTAAAACCTTAAAAACTTTTTCGTTGCCTGAAAATTTTTCAAATTTTAACAAGGCATTTTATTTCATTCAATAAAATGTTCATTCAAGTTTAGTTCATTCATTTTAATAGTGTACATAAAAAAGTGGTACCTCTGTCAGTGCCCTTGATACTCTCCACTCATTTTAATGAAGCAATTAGCTAGCTACAAGCGCTTTAATGAAACGTTTCAAACGCCTCGCTGAAAACTTAATGGAAAAAAAAATGGAAAAAAAAATATTAATACGTCAGATAATGAAAACGAGCTTGTACAAGCCAATGTAACACAAAACATGCCAAAAAGTAAACAAATCCAAAATTGTATTTCTAAAGCCAGTCTTTGTTTTTTTGATGCCTGCAATATTCAATTGATTTTTTACAAACCGACCCAGAAGAATGAAAAAGCAACATGCCGTTTCAGGAAGCAAAGCACATTATTCAACAATTGCAAGTAGTAAATGATGTCGCAGAACGTGGTGTTGCCTTGGCAAGCAGTTACATCAGTCTCACAACTTCTGAAACAGATTATCAAAATCTTTTACAAGGCATAGAGCGACATCGTAAGGAAAATATATGATTTTTTTAACCAAAAGTAAAGATTTTTCTTATTTTTTCTTTTTGATTTTTTTTGATTTTTTTTGTGGATTCGGTGGTAATTTGCGGAAAGAAAACGTTTTTATTTTCGACTTCCTCGACTAGCTGATTATTAGAGTTGGTTTTTGGACGCTCTTCGAAATGTTGTATTTGTCTGTTTTTATGTAACTTGAAAAATACACGTCTCATTTTTAACAAAGGCATATTTACTGTAAAATGAAGGTCCCAAATAATTTTTTTAACTAGTTCATAATAATGTTAACTTACCGATGCTTAAAATGTTAACTATATTTTGTTGAATGAACTAAAATCCCTTGTTAAAACTCGAAAAATTTTCAGGCAACGAAAAAAATTTTAAGGCTTTAACTTTGAAACGGCTGAAGTAATATCAAAAAAATTTATTTTTAAATTGCTTAGAATTTTACCATTATTTAAACTGCATCATTACATTTTTTCATTTTTATGGCATTTTTAAAAGTTATGAAGTGTTTTTTAAAAAAATGTATGCAAATTTTACAAAAAATGCAATATGTGACACCCAAATGACATAAAAATTTGCCAAAACTTCTGATTTATGTACATTAAAGTAAAGTTTGGACATTTTTCTTTCGAAATGACGACTCAAGGGCTTAGAAAATGTCTGTTATTGACCAATTTTTGCTTGGAATTCGAAAAATCTCCGAAAAACCTTATTTTTAGGGAAAAAACGATTAGCGCCACCTCTTCCAAAAAATCTGCAAAAAATCTCAAAAATACTTGACCTCATAAGCTTTCAAAAAAGCTTGAGCAATGTCTAATGTAAAATCGTTTGCTTACTATGACATAAGATTTTTTAAAAATTGGTCCTTGATCCAAAATTGGCCTACTTTATTAGATTTCCTATTTTTTTTCTTTCGCTTTTGAATTAGAAACTTTGATCTCGCCTAGATCGCTGCAACTTTCTTAAATTTAAATGCTGCAGAATTGTTTCTCATTTTATTTAGTTCAGGAAAAGAAGGTTGACCGTACTCATTATTCGTAAAAAATTTACAACTGAAATTGTTCAGACTGGTTTGTCGAACAATTACCGAATGTAAGGAAATGTGTGATTGCAAGGTGGCCGTAGCCTACCGGAAGAGTACGTGGCCCATAAACTAAAGTACAGTGGTTCAAACCCCAGCTGAACAGAAGGGTTTTTTTCGTAACTAGGTATTAGGATCATTCATAAATCTATTCGTACATTATACATTTGTATTTGAATTTTATTCGTGGCTGAAAATTACGACTAAAATTCGTAGAACAAATTTTTTAATTTTAGAATACGTATTAAAAAGTGTTTGTGAAACAAGGGTTAATGAAATGGTATCGTAACTTATTAGGCGGTGTTCATATTACGCGATTTTGTCGCGATTGTGACACCGCTCTCACGTCTTTTTTTTTTTTGCAAACGCGGCTGAAAAATACTGAATATTAAATATATTTAAACACATGCAAAATTAATTTTTTTCAGCCGCTTCTGCGAAAAAAAAAACGCGAGAGCGGTGTCGCAATCGTAATATGAACATGGTCTTTCAGCAACGGGTACAACTTACGATTTAAAAATTAAGGGTTTAGCTCAGCTTTATTTATATATTAACCTAAAAAATTTATTTTTGTACTCTCTTCAAAATATATTAAATACATTATAAACATATCTTCATATGAAATAAAACAAGCCGGTTGCAAAAAATTCAAAATCGACTTTTTGACTGATTATGACACACCTTATCAAAATACATGTTTCGCAAAATTTTACACTTCTACAACTTAAAACTACTTTTTTATTCCCAAAGTTCTCAAAGCCTTAAGTTTAAGCGCAACTTACAATTTAGAAAGCTTTTTGCTTCTCTTGTAAAATTTAAAATTACGGCTTTTTTAATTTAATATGAAGATATATAAAAAATTTTCATCGCGAGCTCCTCTGCGGACTCCCATGCGGATGTACATGTAGTTTGATAAAGTAACGGGACTTTTTCGTTGCCCCTACACATATCACACATGTCGGATGGATTTAATTATTTTTTAGCTTTCGAAGAGTTAACATCGAGTAAAAATACTGTTTTGAACATTTATTATTATATTTTTCACTTTAAATATTCCAAGCCACCACGATTTTAGGTAAATATAAAGAAATTCGCGTCAAAATATAGCATTTGTTACGTTTAGCAGTTTTGCCGCGAGATGTGCTCCTCTGAAAAATTACCATCAAATGACAAGATACACTAAGTTGGATGGTCACGCACACAAATAGAACTACATGTCGGATGGACTTAGCAAAAAGTCAAACATTTTTGTCTTCCATCGGACATATCCATCCGGATTAATTTTTTGCACACAACCCTACAAGAAAAAGCTAACCAAAACTCCAACACAATTACATACATTTTTCTGTTTACAACCATATTCACATACGCATTCCAGTGTTAAAAATTTTAAAACGGGAACAAAAATATGAAAAGTTTAGCAAGTGCATGTGAAAGAAAGAGAAGGCATCATTATTAAAAAGCAAGTCCAATTTTTGCATATCCCCTATTGTAGCTTACCATTCCAGGGTCCCTATTCTATAACTGTGAGTTTTAAAGTGTACACGAGCTGTCACAAAACTCACTGCTTTTCAGTCGGTGAGTTCAGTCAGAAAAAGAGTACACTTTAAAACTCACAGTTAGAGAATATTGCCCCAGGTTTCGTTAACATTAAAAAAAAACAAGTTCTGCAATAAAAAATTAAAAAATCTTGAAATTACTTACTGTTTGAATGCTGCTGCCTTTCTAACCCGCCGTCTCCACAGGCAATCAATTATTGTCAATCAGCTATCATTTTGCCAGACAAATATGAGCCATATCAAAACAAAGATTTGTGTGTGTGCATTTCATATCTTGATATAAGCATTTGTGAGATGGCGTCAAACACGAATAGTCGCTGCAGTGAAGCGCTTAAAAATTTAATAAATTCCAAGAAGTTGCTGAATTCAATTCAATTAAATTTATTTGCAAATAACGTTGGCATTTAAGACTTAAGTCTTTTACATGCCGCATGAAGAACAGCAAAAAAGGAAAAAACACAAATTTTGCTAGGTAAATAAAATGAAATTAAAAAATTGACTGCCAAACTACTTAACTGACAGTTCATGGCGGGCAATAGTTATCAAGATATTTATCGTGACATATATTGCTCTTCATGAGCAATGAGCGGTCTCCATTGGCAATATGTCGTCTGACATAAAAATCAAGATATAAACTATTGCCTGTGGAGACGCCGGGTAACACAGCGTCTCCACGGGCAATATGTCCGGCAATGATATATTGCCAGAATGGGAATTTTCTAAATATTGCCCGTGGAGACGCTACATTGCCAGCAAGGAAATATGTCCGGCAACATTGCCAAACGCTTGCAGGGCAATACTGCCATGCATAGAATATTGCTCTTGCGAGCAATAAAAATGGCGACAAATGAAGATTGGTGGAAAAATAAAACTATGAAATAAATAAACTTATATAGAAAACGAGAATGTTTGTGGAAAATAAGTAATAAAATGTATGTAAGCATTTTATACAACTTTTTAAGGTTTTCTACAGACTTAAATGTTTTAATGCAATAATGTCTCTCATTCAACGCCATTTCATATATTACCAATTGCGGCAATATTTTACCCCACCATCGAAAAATTGCCAGATCAAGCAATATTTCGTTGCTCGCAATATTGCGCGAAACATTGCTCGTGGAGACACAGCGTAAAATAGGATGCGCCAATAGGGTTGTTCACATTTCAAACCGCTCATCAAATCATTTGTCAAATCGTTTGACCACAGAAGTGTTCAGACTCATCAAATTTTTCGTCAAATTTCATTTTATCTTGAACACCGAAGTAAGCACATCGCGATGACGGGAAAATTTTAATACCACTTGTTATTAAAATCGTATTGGAAGAAGAAAAAAATATTTTATAAATTGTTATAAATTGTTTGCAACAGTTATTTATTATTATTTTGTTATTATTTTCTTCCGCTCCCTCTTTTGCCACGATGTGCTCAGGTTGACAACTTTTTTGAACTGAGAAAATCGTACTACACAATTTGACGAGTTTTCACACTGGTCAAATCGTTCGTCAAATCAGCAGAAAAATCAAAAAATTTTGATTTTCATCAAATGATTTGACCAACGATTTGATGAGTGTTCACACTCGTCAAATCGCCATCAAATCCATACAAATTCTGTTGGTCAAATCAATTGTCAAATCATTTGATGATCGATTTGATGTGCGGTTTGAAATGTGAACAGCCCTATTAGCGGGGTTCACATGGTCCTACATGTTGTCACGCATTGTAGGACAAGCCTCGTATTTGACCGTTCGAACGCTCGATACAGCCGACTGCAGTGATGTTCCTCGACGCGTCATCTTTAATTGTCGATGTTTTGGTGCCGATAATGTAGAGAATGGTCGATGACGCAGACAATGTCGACAATTGTGTAAGCAATGTCAACAAAATGCAACACTGCGAAAATGCAAGTTCTTGTTAGATTGTGCTGATTCTTAAAGTCCTTTGAAATATTCGTTTATTTAGCAAAAATTAACAAATTAAACAAACAAAAAGCATGTCAGGAATGTGCAAAAATAACGAATACTCCGAACTTGGATTCAATTTAATTAAATACCATAGTAAACATGCAGCCTCCGACATTAATTATCTACACGTCGTTAAAATCAATTGTCTACACGACACGACACCGTCGACAATAGTATTGTTTTCATCAAGTTGTCTACGCCGCACATCACTGGCCGACTGACAACATGTTGTCTTGAATTTGGAATGTTTAAAATTCAAGGCCATCACACCAAGCATGAAAACATGTAGGATCATGTGAACCCCGCTAATAAGTCCGCTTGACATATTTCAATAATGCAGTGAGCATTTCAACATTCGCCACATCTAATTCCACGCCAAAAGTCGTCGCCACAGAAGTGGCCTGCAGTAACAAATTTAAAACATTTGTTTCAAGACACCAACGAATTGCATACATTTTTGTTTTTTAAGGAGTACATTATATAAAACTGATTTTTGCGTTATATCTAACAGTTACATATAACTGAGTTTTCGGTGACATTTGGTTACCTATAACCTGTATTTATCTTAACCCTAACTATAGAGAGCGAGAAGGCTATAATTCGATGGTATTGGAATTTGATAAAAAAACCACGTGTGAGAAAGGTATGCCAGATCACACGTATACATGAGTTTCAGTTTCTTTCTTCCCGAGGTTCTTCCTTGCATAACTGAAATGTTATATGAAAGAAAACCGAAATTTCAGTTCAGAAAGACCTTTTTTAAGTTAAATAACCGCTAGTCTTCTTGCAGGGAAACGATACCACATGTATGATGACTTGACAGGTCGGGTGGACGTTTAGTATAGTTTGAGGCAAGGTTAATTTATAAGGTTGTGGCACTTGAGAAATGCACTCTCTTTCCCGCCTTTGCTCGAACTGTCACTACGTTTTTCTTTGTTCTAAGCATTCATTTTCTTCATTTCTTTTCATCCATTCTGACAGTTCGACCGAGTTCGCTTTCAAGTGCCATATCCTTATAAATGAGCCTTGGTTTGAGGGGCCCTATTGATCAAATCGCTCATCAAATGATGTGACAAGCGATTTGACCGACAGAAATATATATGGATTTGATGGCGATTTGACGAGTCTGAACACGGTGCTATTTACAGTGCTTATAAAAATGTCACTGAACGAACGTTTATTTTCCAACTCACCATTTAACCGGCAGCATGCGCAGACGTGCATATTTAAAACTCACCACATCTGGAAATTCCATCGCGATTGTCAGATGCAAGAAGAAGACTAGCACTGGCACCGTGTCTATTCGCTTTTCAATTCGGCAAGTCGAGCACACTGTTGTAAGGGTTCGTTCGAAGTGAGTACACGATACATTTTGGTCCAGAATAAAGAAAAGATTATTTGCTGCTGCTGCTGTCACTACTGGTTAAATAATCACCAAGAAGAACATGATTTTATCGTAGAAAAATGTGATTTAAATTTTTGAGAATAGTAAAGTGAAAGCTTCGTCAAATTCGTGTAAATTTTTGACAGCATAGTGATTATATTTTTGGAAAATTATTTTCAAAAATTTTCACGTTCTGACGGCCATCTTGATGTTGGAAAAAATGTCTACCACGAGAAACTAGCGAGAATGTGAACGAAAGCAACGAGTTATCACGAGAGGTCTCGCAGTGGCAGCATAATCATATAGAACTTAACATTACGAAAGCGGCTTTTATAACTTCAGAAAATTTGAAAATAATTTGCAGTGTTAAAAATTGTAATTCAACTGATAAATATATATTTTAAAAGTGGAGTTGATTAAATGACAAAGCAGAGCTTTCTATAAAGTGAAGTAGAAAGCAATCAAGTAAGGTTACGTAACCAACAACTCTGGCTACGTAACTTTGCGGTTGGCAGCAGACGCAGAACAAGAACTATTTTTTACCAACAATATTTAACTTTTTAGTTAAACTTGTAATTTTTTTCTATTTGCAGAGCATCTGTGCGGTAGCTTTAATTTCTTGTTGATCTTAAGCATCTATTAAATTTAAACACAAAAATGTTCGTGTCAACAGTCTCTCGTATTGCCCCAGTTGCCAGGAGTGCTGTAAGTAGTGTCTTATTTCTTAATTTAAGATTAAAGTTATTGAGTTTACAAATTGCATAAGTAGCAAATCGATTTTTGTTCCACCGTCAAGTGAGGTGTATTGGAAAATATGGTCGCGTTGTGAATAGGCAAGAAAGTTACATAAGAATTTGAGGTTATGTTGAAGCCGATGCTGCTTTCAGCGTAGGGTGTGAGACTTATTCAAGGTGGTTATTTCGAAATTGTCGAAAACATTTTACAATAGAATACAATTATTTAAAAATAATGTTGCCGTTTTTTGCTAGTCAACTAATTTAGTATTGCCGAAAGTACCTCAAAAAGAACAACTGACGAAAAGCATCGAAGGAAAACATGTTTGTGGTATAACTAAATTAAGGTGGTAAGGTAAAGGGGTTTTTTAACTATGGCATTTAACTTTTTAATGTGTCATTTAAAAATAGTAATTTAAAACAGGAAAGTAAGAAATAGTGATTCAAATGCGAAATATGAATTACTTAATGTAAAAGGTTGGAATTAATTTAAGTGAGATGTTTAATGCTATGAAGCGATTTTTATAGTAAGATATATACCTAAAATTGCATGCTTTTATACGACTTACTTGAAGGACAAATGCCAGGTTTTGTATAATTTAGAAACCATCGCTAATATTTTTAGATTAAAAACTTTCTCTGTACTCTTAACAGTTAAACAGCTTAACAGTTGCATAACCAACTCCTTTTTCGCTCATTAGGCGATTTCCTTTATTAATTCAAAGCGACGAGCGCGCAGAGACTGATCACTCAAAAAATGATCGGAGTAGGGAAGGTGTAGGGAAGGGCATGGTACAATTACTGACCAAATAATTATACCATGGTGTAGGGCGTTTCGAACTCATTTTGAGCAAAAATTGTCAAAATATAACAAATTATTTTATTAACCATCTGAACAAATGCTTAAATTATTTCTTACATTCTTACATCAAATTATCGCAGCAGTGCACTTAAATAATAACTTTAATTTGATTTACATATGTCATTTCATTGGTTTTGTTATATGCTCTGTTCTGAGCTTAATTTATTCCATCACATGAGGAGGTGCATGTAGATTAGGGCTTGAGCGCGCTCAAAATTAAAAGTTTAACGAGCAGTTATTTTGACAGTTCTCGCCCTACTCTGCATAAAGAAAATCTATCATATTAGATTATTTTCATTGAACCATAATTTTGCAGTTTTTTGTCACTAAATTTTTATGTGTACATAATAAGTAATACAAAAATCCAAAATTTTGTAGTGAATTTACTTGAGTACATATAAATTTGACATAAGTGTAGTTAACGGCCCAAGCGTAAATTTTTTTTTATTAAACGTATTTGGGCCCCTTAAATCCAAAAGTGCAAAAATAAAATGTCGGTCTCGAATGGCTTAGGAGATAAAATGTGAAAACTTTCGTCATTTAAACTATTTTTGGCACTAATTACATTTTTGGACTAAAGAGGCCCAAATACGTTTAATAAAAATACGATAAAAATTTTTACGTGTGGCCCGTAAACTGCAATTGAGGTCGAATCTGAATAGAGTGAATTAATTTTTCGCATTTTTCGAGATTTAATTTTTTTTTTTTTAAATAAATGTTTTATCTTAAATCTTAAAACTGTTTTTTTTTACTTTTTTGTTTCTTATTCTTTGAAATTTCATTTAGTAAAACATTCACTATTTCGAGCTGTTCACTTTTTCGGGGATTCGTTATATCCAGATTTGAGTGTATTCCTAAATTTTTCTTTTGTGGTAATTCGTCGGTTGTTTTAAGCTAGGTAAAATAAAATGACATTTTCAGTGAGTTCATACGGGTTCAATGTGTTACTTGCAGTTTAAACGAATTTTATTGATATTTTGTATGCTTATATATATTTTATTTATTTTCAGCTCCTTAACGGCTCAAAGCAATACTTGCGACCATTGAGCAGCGCAGTTGTTAGCCAAAGCCAGTCTTTGGTCGCGCAGAACACAACCCCAGTTGCTTTGCTGCCACAAATAAGGTCATTTCAGACCACTCCAGTCTCTCGTGACATTGATTCGGCTGCCAAATTCATTGGTGCTGGAGCTGCAACAGTCGGTGTCGCTGGTTCCGGTTAGTATTGGAAGACTGACATGCTTATTAAATAACTTGGAAGAAAGCTGCGCTTTTAAAACACACGCAAATTATATTATAACCTGTCATTTTCAATTATCTGCTTCAACAACTTAGTCAGTTGCAATCTAGCATCTGGGGCTCACAGACGAGTATTTCCTCGCATGACTTTTCTCGAAAAGAAGTGTTCTGGATGTAGATTACTCTAACAATGCCTCGGGAAGGTCTGAGAATTGGTCAAAGTTCAACCTAAACTCGCTGTTGTGCGAGTGAACTTAAACTGTATATATTTCCCAGCAGGAAACTTGTATGATAAAAAGGCAAAGGGACAAGAAATTCTGTGTGATCAGCTGTTTACAGTCCACACATTGAAATCTTTTGTGACCAGCATTTTAAGTGCGATATGCTTGCTGCATCATCTGTATGTAGAACTCAATTCAGACTAATCTGTGACTGACTGACAAATTGATAAAGAAATTGAAAATTCGTGCTTAAGGTATAAGAAAAGAAACTTGTGTTTAAACGGCGCAGCTTTCTTGTATTAAAACTAAAATTAATTTCTTATATCAATTTCAAAATGGTTTTTGTTTTGTTTCTCTTCTTTTTACTTCCAATACAAACAGGTGCCGGTATTGGAACAGTATTCGGTTCCCTCATCATTGGTTATGCTAGGAATCCATCATTGAAACAACAGTTGTTCTCATATGCTATCTTGGGTTTTGCCCTTTCCGAAGCTATGGGTCTCTTCTGTCTTATGATGGCCTTCTTGCTCCTCTTCGCTTTCTAAAGTGTTTGTCATCGATTATAATTATAAAGAAAAAACAAAGAACTCCACCATCTCTATTGTTTTTAAAAAACATACAAGAATAATTAATAAAACACTTTTATTTAAGTTTAAAACGAAAATAAAAACTAAACAAAAATCCTATGAGACAAGTTTTAAAATTGAGAACTGGAAATGAAATGATCAGGAATCATGTTCGAAAAATAATTAATGTGTTTCGACCGTCTTCACATCTTTATGGAGAGTTAATGTATTCCGAAAAGTCCAAAAATATTCGCAAACAGTTTTGTAAGCAGCTAAAGTCGTAAACATACCAACTCTCGTATTTAAAAAGTTCAAATAAAAAAAATTAAAAAAGAAACAATTTAAATCTAATCATCATTAAGAGTTTAATTGTTTATATCTTTTAGTGTACAATAATGTAAAATTTGTAAGCTTCTTTTGTTTATAAAAAATGTTTAACTGCGTGCGCTCTCATTGTTGGTACCATTGATTTCACAGCAGGTTAATTTTACTTAACGTTTATGAAAAAATAAGTTTACAAATATCTGCATTTTAAACGATTACTGCGAGCTAAATATGATTAAAAAAGACTTCACCGCAATTGTTCTTTTAAAGATTTTTGTTATGTATTGCCATTAGAACAACTCTTTACGAAACAGCTAATAAGCCAATAAGTACGTTGTGTTTATTATATGCGATGAGGAAAAAATATTGGAAAATAAAAGTATGGAATTCAAGAAAACGGTCTGTTCTTTTATTTATCATTTAAGTAAATTTTCGAAAATCATCTGAATGAGGGGTCGTCCATATAATTAGTCACATGTTTTTGGCCGATTTTAGACCCCCAATTGTCAAAGTCTCCCTCAATGTCACGTCACTCGTTTTTTTTTCTAGAATTGTTGGTTTTTTTAACTTATGAAAAATCAATTTACTTTATATTCAGGGACCGTAAGTGTTATGATTTTTTTCAAAGTAAATAAGTAAAATTTGGGTGAGGTACGAAATCTCAAGCGACAAAATCTCCACCATAGACAAAATCTCCAAGTTACAAAATATACAAAGTCAAAATATCAAATGGCAATTTATCGAAAGACAAAATTTCCAAAATCAATATCAAAGCCAAAATCTCAAAATTTTTATTATTTCTTTTTAAATTTAATTTTCGGGGTTGAAAACGAAATATTCAAGTCCTCCTCTCCATTCACAGAATTTTAGAATTCTACCAAATTGGTAGTTTTTTTCTTCAAATCGATTTTTGGTTAATTGGTAAATATTTGTTTCAATTTGGTAGATTTTTTAATTTTGTACACATTAAAAATTGTTTCCAAACGAAACTCTTAGAAATTAAATAAGAATAGAAATTATGGAGTTTGGTTCGCCTCCGTAAATAATGAACATTTTATAAATCTTTCCAAGTATAATATTTTTGTACGTTTTCAAATTTAGTTCTTTTATTCGACATTATTACCCTATAGTTCAGCAGCAGCGGAAAGAAAGTTTTCTGACTTGACAGTGATAAAAAAAGTAAGCAGAGCATATAACAATTAATAATATAATGCTGTCCAAGGAATTGGCCAAAAATAATACTGATATTTACTACGATTGGCCAGCTAAAACCGATTTTTAAATTTTCGAATTTTATATGGAAAACCCTTTTTTCATGTCCCTTCAAAAGTTTGTATACTTTTGTTGTTTTTCTAGTCAAATGAATTAAAAGACTGCTTTTATAGGAAACAAATTTTATTTTATGTATAAGAATTTTGGTTTTTTAAAAAAAAATTTGGGTTTATAATAAAAGGCATATTTTTATTTATGATTGTTTAACAGACAATTTTACAGTTATTTGAAAAGAGTATTGGAGTTTTATTTTGCTTTGGTAGTTTTTTGTTTAATTTGGTAGATTGTTTCGATGAGAATGGTAGCTGCAATTTTATTTGAGTGGCAACCCTGTTCTCTATATGTCAGAGAGTATTAATTATATAGAGATGTCAGTTCCATGGTAGAAGAATACAGGTAAATGCACCAGATGAGAGCATACTGCCGGAATTGTCAAAACGAAGCAAAACTTTTTCTTTATTTTCTTGTTTCCATTCACCCACAGCTAAATTTGACAGAGTTGGCAGTATGGAAAGAGAGCACAGTCAGCGCTGCATATACCTCTATCCTTCTACCATGGTCAGATCGAAGTTCACTCAAGTTTCGTTGTACAAGCGTCCGAAGAATAGAAAACAAAACAAAAATAATTATGATTTTGCCTTATGCCGTGGTTATGCTAGCCAAACATGATTGCCGAACATTTCTTGTTGTTATGGCATAGTACTCTGTTCAGTTTCATGTGAAATTTCACTCAAATCTCTATACAAAATATGACAGATGCGAAACAAGTGTGTACATTTTCACAACATTTTCGTCAGAGCAGTACTCTGTTTCGCCGCGTGAAGTTATCGTAACATGTTTCTGAGCAACATTTTTTCACGACAATTTAATTGTACTGCCTATTTATTTTAAAGTGAAAAGAGAGAGTCATATTAAATCTCCCAACTTATTCTCTGAGTCTCTCTGAGAAACGTTGCTATAGAAATTCCTCGCAACAAACTTTAAGTCGGAAATAGATGTTGCCAGCGAAATTTCACGCAAACGAACAGAGTACTATGCTTATTGTTTCACGTATAAAATGAAAAATGAACTTTTTCTCATATTCATTTTCTCGCTCTCGGACTGAACATTTTGATTGCTGATTGAAACGCCAAACATGCCGATCTTTGGCTGTAGTCATTTTGTATAATAGCATAAAAAAAGTAGGTAAAAGTATTAAAAAGTGAAGTTGATTGTGTCTTCAAGTAACTCTTAATATAAATAGCTAGCTAGCATGTCAGATATATGCAAACCATTTTGTTTAAGATATTATAATAAAAATTCAGAGTAATATTAGTTCGTATATTTTAATTCGCTAATTTTATTTTCAATTCTATAACAAATATATATAATAAGTACAAAAATGCAAATTAGGGTTTTTGTGTTTGACATACTATTATATATAATGCAACTGTGCCACCAATCACAGCATAACCACCATAGTAGAATTAGAGAAGGTAGATGCATTTCGGAGAGACAGACTGCCGGAACTGTCAAAACGAAGTTGACAGCCCATACAAAATCTGAAAACGATGAGAATGCGATAAAAAAGCAAAAATAGGCAAGAATAGCAAAATACTTGAGTTTGACAATTCTGGCTATGAGAAAAAGAGAGCAGTCTGAAATGCATACATCTTCACTAGTTCTACCATGATAACTAGCAAACAAACATTTCAGCGAAGAAAATAAATTAACGAAAATGAACACCAAACATGTTTGGCTAGCATAACCACGGCATTAGCAGTTGTTTCATAAAAAAGTAAAGGCAACGTCAAAACGAACGCTGAGGCAAAGCATAATAATAATTGTTTAGTTTTTCTATTCTCCGGATGCTTGTACAACGAAACTTGAGTGAAATAGCATTCTAAGTCGAACTGGGACCTCTATAGAATTTATACTCTCTGTAAGGTGCATGTCACACTAGCGCAGACACGGACAAATTTGTTGTTGTTTTCGCGGGTAAAATAAGAAACTGGAAATTGAGACCTTCTTTTACCCGCGAAAACAACAACAAATTTGTCCGTGTCCGCTACGTGTGACATGCCCCTTAGCGGACACGGACAAATTTGTTGTTGTTTTCGCGGGTAAAAGAAGCTTTCAATTTACAGTTTTTTATTTTACCCTCGAAAACAATAACAAATTTGTCCGTGTCCGCCAAGTGTGACATGCCTCTATGAAGTCGAATGAGCGAGCGTTCGCACATACTACATGTAGGATGGACTGGCACAAAAAAATCAAAAGTTTTTGATTTTTATCCTACAGTTATCCTGCGTCTACACGGGACAGTGCAAGTTCGAAAGCAAAGCATACACGGTCTTCGAAAAAATTCGAAAAAACTCGAAATTATTTGCAAGTTGCAAGCGACTACAAGTGCAAGTGCAAGTTGATTAACAAGGTGTCGTCGTTCAAAACTGTTGTGAACTGTTATGGTAGCGATACCTTAGTAAACGATGTTTTTCTCTGAATGTGTTTTATATGGATAGCAAAAATAATCCTATTTGTTATAGGATTATTATTTTTGTTTTTGCTTTGCACTTAAAAAATGATCTGGATTATTTTGAAGCGAATGGAACGCTGCTATTATAAATTTATTAATTGTATAACTATTAATTATATATATTTAATTTAATTTAATATTTGCGTTGTATATAGCTTCACTTCTATTTTTGTTTGAAATCATAAACAAGTTTTTAGTGTTGCTTATTGTTAAAATAGTAGATATATTGACGAATTTTAAAAATATCCCCAAAATCACAAAAAAACCATCACTTTAATCCCTTTACTGTCTGCAAGTGCCAAAATCCACTGTCTGAAATTTAGTTGACAGTAGCGCTGATAGTGAACAGTGAACCGTGGACAGTGAATCAAATATGAGAGTATTAGTAATGTTGTATTATTATTATTATAGTAATGTTGTCTTAGATACACAAAAAAAGCGATACATTTTTAAATTTTTTAGCTGCTAGCGGCTGAAAACTCGACGTTCAATATTAAATTGTGACTTTGCACATTTTGTTTGCAAGTTGCGAAAAAGTTTAATTACTTAGTGTTTTCTGGTGTTCTTGCGCGACATATAAAATAACGACACCCCAGCAATGAAAGCAAATGTAATTGCTGCCGCAACAAATTGTTTTGGAACATCAATTGGTTTCAAGCAAAAAAGGAACAATCCGAGCATTGCGTGCTGTCCGCAAGCGCTATTGCAGCTGACCTACAACCAAACGAGATCACAAACGGTCAAACGCAGCAGCTGATATAGCAAGCTAGAATGGAAAAAATTGAAATTCTGCTGCATATTTTATAAGAAGATGAACCTCAACAATGTATAGAAAATTAAAAAGAAAAATAAAAAGAAAATAATAAAACTTGAATTATTTTGATTGGATTTTCAATTTGATCTTTGATTAAAACGTCATATCAGATAGCCTATTATATATTTCCCTTTTTCGTAAAGTATTTATTTCCCTTTTATGCGTGTATAGCTTTAAGATCTTAAAAATACTAAAACAAGCCAGTGTCGACCAGATGATCATAACAGCTTAAAAATGTTTAAATCAGTGATGTTCCTCGACGCGTCGTCTTTAATTTTCGACGTTTTGGTGCCGATAATGTAGAGAATGGTCGACAACGTAGACAATTGTGTAAGCAATGTCAACAAAATGCAACACTGCGGAAATGCAAGTTCTTATTAGAATGTGCTAATTCTTAAGTTCCTTTGAAAAATTCGTTTATTCAACAAATTCAACAAAAAAAAAGCTATCTGGAATGTGTAAAAATAACGAATACTCAGAACTTGGACTCAATTTAATGAAATACCATTAATTATCTACACGTCGTTAAAAGCAATTGTCTACACGACATACAAAAGTATTTGGGCCTATTATGGGGAATCTTTTATGAAAAATTCTGTTATTCTGTTATGATTTCACATACAAATTTTTGAGCTGTCAAAAAAATCTGTTACGTGACCAGAATTGGTATTCTGCACAACAATCTTCTATGAAATCTATTATAAATCATAGCAGATTTTTCGAACTGTCAAAAATATTTTACAAAATCTTGTATTTGGTATTCTGCTTGACAAAATCTGCTATGAAATCCGTTATGAAAGACAACAGAATAACAGATACGTTTTTCTGTCTTTTATCGTAACAAATTTTTAGAAACTGGACATTTTGGTCTGAATTCTCTTGAATTGGTATTCTACATGAACAAATCTGTTATGAAATCAGAATAAAAGATAAATTTTTCTGCCTTTTTCTGAAATTTATCAAAAGCAGATGAAAACCACGCCTACCTTCCATACTGTGTGACTATAAAATCGGTTAAATCTCTTTAAATGCCACTACAACTAATATAATAGCTTAAAATTTTGCACATAAGCTTTTGATCTCAAAAATTAACCACATATTTAAAATTTGTCAAAATAGCATAAAAACACGCCAACCTCCCACAAAGTTAGTATTTTTTTCATATGTATTTTGGTCTCCCAAATGCAAACCTTATGGTTTGGGAGATAAAATTCAACAAAGTTACGTTTTCCAGGTAAATAATTGTAGTTTTTCTTATATTTTACTACGAAAAAACAAGATGCAGGTTGTTGTCAATGATTTTCAGTCTTCTTAATACAAAAAGTGAAGAAATTTTTGTCTCCTATAGTTTTAAAGATAAAAATTAATTAAAAAATGTATTAAAAATCACCGCGATAACTTCGTAGAAGGGGAAATTAGCTTCGACACACTTAACCTATTTGTAGTATTTTACTTTAAGCTAATAATGGCCTTTTTTAAAATTTTTGAAAGTAATTATACACATACATAATATGGAGATAAATGCAAAAAGAGCCGCTGGCGAAAAATTCATGTTTATATATATTAAGCTGAAAGTCCAAATTATTTTTTTCATTTTTTTTACTTCTGACCCTATAACTTCTAAACTAGATGAGAGCGGCCATTAATTTTTTCAGATTTGGAATTAGAAGAATAGTTAAAATAATTAATTTTAAACTTTCGCGAATTTTATCTTCTAAGCCATTTGATACCGACATTTTATTTTTGTACTTTTGGACTAAGGAGGCCTAAATATATTAAATAGAAATAAGAAAAAATATTTATAAGAGGGCGCTAAAGTAAAATCATGCCTTTATTTGTGTTATAAATTCAGCGTAAAATATAATAATAATGTTAAGCTGAACTTAATTTGAAAACGGAATTTATATGTCATCTTGCTGGAATTCTAAACTTTGCTGCAACTTTGTTGTTTAATTATTATCTCGGCTTGCACCCACCGCCAATACGTCAACCGTTGCTGCTACGAAAGATGCTGTTGAATTTACTATGATGTACTATGGTAGAAGTCGTTGTCTTTTTGTTTATAGTTACTACGCTGTTTCGATTAATTTATCCTGTCGATTGTATGATGAACTTTCAGCATCGCCTCCATCATAGCTACTAGTTCGCTTCTTCCTGCATTCAACGTCTTGTCGTTGGTAGGATGACCTACCACTATCGCCGCCACGACGATTGTCATTCGAATAGCGTTTTGGCCACCGCATCATGCTCGTATCCAAGTTGCTCTTTATGTTTGAAACCTACGCAATCACCTCTGCCTTTGCCTCTTCCACATTCACCATAACTGCGTCAGTCACGACTTTAATTGGAACTTAAGCTTCTGATCTGGGTCGTCCTCCCAGTCCTACATTGTTTTAAAACAAGCAATTTAATCACATCAACAATGCTAGTTTGTAATACTATAGCACGGCGCTTCTTTAGTGCTAATTTTGAAAAATATTTGCAATTTACACGTTTAAAGCGAAACTTCTTCAACTTGCATTAATTTATTTTTCAATTTATTGACAGCAATCAGCTGCTTCATAACAGAAGTTAACGGAATTGTAATAGATTTTTGATTTCGAAGATTGATAACAGGGTACCGTAAAAGATCGAAAGGCAGAATACCAATGTCAACAGATCTTTTATGATCGGTATCTTTTATGATTCATAACAGAATAACAGATCTGGCAGAATAGGCCCAAATGTTAACATCAAGTTGTCTACGCCGCACATCACTGGTTTAAATGTATTGAGTTTTTCGGACTTGCACTGTCCCGTGTAGACGCTGAGATAGGACGGGCCGCAGTATTTGCTTCTGCATATCCTACATGTCCATCCGTCCTGTCAACCTGTCAAATCCGTCCTACATGTAGGATAGTCCGAAACCCCCTTTTAACGTCTACCTTTACGATTTGTTGATGCACGTTTTTTATTTGTTTTGATTGTAGTAAAGGTTTCAATGGATTTTGCAAAAAAAATCCTCAATAAATATGGTTGGAAAGATGGTGATGGTCTGGGAAAGAATAATGATGGCATATCAAAGCCACTGAAAGCAAATTTGAAATTCGACAACGCAGGATTTGGTGCTGATCAGGCAGCGAGTGACTTCAACAATCACTGGTGGGAACGAGTCTTTAACGAAGCTGCTAGCAATGTAGCAATAAAGTCTGATAAAGACGGAATCAGCATGGATTTAAAGAATCCCAATGAGACGGTGGAGATAACAACCAAAGCTTACTCTATGCGAAAGTTAAAAAAGACAAAGACTGTCAACAATGATGAAAAGTATGAAAATTTTTTGCAGTCAGCTACATTGACCAAGTCGGGTCATCAAATAGATAAGCCGGATAGAATCACTGCTAATGAAATCGAGGTTCAAAAGTTTAAACACTTGACGGACGAGGAATTGTTCAAAGCATGTGGTGGTCGCACAGCTCACAAAGGAGCACGTCATGGTCTGAAATTAAGTGGAAAGCTTGCAAGACTGGAGATGCAGGAACAAGAAATGCTGGCAAAAATGATAGCTAAAAAAAATAATGTTGAAGAGGCCATACATACGCAAACCGAGAAGAAAAACCACACAGAAGACTGTTTGGCCGCAGCGGAGGTCGACTGCATAATAAAGCAAAAGAAACACAAAAAATCAAAACGAAAAAATGGAGAACCATCTGCTCAGAATGTGGAAGAGAGTGCGCCTAAAAAGGAAAAACCAAAAGAAACGACGTCTTCGAAAACATCAAAAATTCAATCAAATCATATAAAGTGAATTAAATAAAATGAATTAAAGAATGTAAAATTGTTTTTCTAATTTACTTTTATATTATAAAACTAGTGCAAATATTTTTAAAATTAAAAGAAACCGGCTTTTCCTAGACTAAGTTCCTGTCCGCTCAAAACTATTTCTTGGATTTTGCTTTCATTCTGCGCGCTTTGCCCACACGTTTATTACCACCAGCACCACTGCTTGCACCACCTGACCTACCTTTACCCTTTGCACCTGCGGGACCCTTGCGCAAATTTTTCACCTTCTCCAAGCCTGCAGCTGAAGATTTTGTATTACGTTTGAGTCCCTTCTTTTTGCCACCGTAACCAAACTTCCTATTACGTTGGTTGCGCTTGTCCACTGATTGTTTCTGTTTGGATTCCAAAGCCTTAGCATCTTCCAGAAAGTCCAAATTTTTAAGCTTGCCCTTGCGGAACTTTTTCAATTTGTCCAACATATCCTTTTTCTCCATCTCACGCTGTACCTTGGTCTGCTTGGAGAGCATTTTGCCCATTTTACGTTGTTCTCGTATCTGTTTGATACGTTCAGACTTGGCTTGGCCCTCTTGCTTAGCCATGAGGTTGGCTCGTACTTTTTGCATGTGTTCATCTGACTTGGCCATTTCGGCAAAATAATCATCTGGTCGACGTGTTTTGATGCCCAACTCATGCAAACGTTGTATACCATCGACTACTGCTGCTTGCGCTTGTCTATGAAAGATCATCTCGCGTTTGAAATCATTGAGCACTGGATCCTCTTCGGGACGAACGTAGGGTAATTTGGCGTTACCTTTAAAAAGGTTGGCGCGTTTCTGTTCGTGTTTCTCAAGTTGTATAGTAAGCTCCGGTGCGATAGGCGCTAGATCGTTGACCATATCCATGCTTTCTAGCCAAGGCAGCTGCAATTTGATTTCATCGGCTTTGGCGAGCAATTTCGTCTGTGATTAATACGAGTTCTTTAAAGTTTTAAGTTGATTGGTTGGTTGTGCAATACTTACGACATCATTTATGCACTTCTTCTTGGCATTGAATTCCACATTAAGACCAGGCTTGAGTTCACCGCGTGCAAAAGCTGCTTGCAACTAATAAAGTTAAATTTAAAACGAGTGAGCCACAATTGTATTCCAGAGTCCGTCACTCACCTCGGTATCTGAGTTATTGTCCGATTCGTACTCAGAATCTGAGCTCTGCATTTCAAAATTTGACATTTCTCGTACTTTATGTTTCTTTCTTAGCATAATGCTTAAATTATTATTAAAACTTATATATATCAAAGGAAAAACAATCTCACGTGCGAAACCGAAGAATTGAAATTTTTTTCCGAGTGATATTCTGTTTGACATGTAAGACGAGACTCGATTAAAAACTAGGGATGGTACAAAACGGTCAATTTAATACCCTGAACTCATTGGCCCTGTTCTCACTCGCCTTAAAAAAGGCAGAGTAAAGGCTTGATTACCCAAGCGTAACGTGATGTGACGCAGCGGGATGTAGCGTAGTGCGACGTTGCCTCGAGGATAAGCGATAACCGAAATCGTAGTGCAGGGCACTTATTTTATTGTAGTAGATTTACTAACTTCTCCTTTTCAATAAAAGACTGCATCCTTTGTTATATAGTATTAAAATTTGCCTGTCCCAAAACTGTCGAACTGTCAAAAATCGTAACGTTGCGTAGAAATCTATTTTCTATAGATTTCTACGCTGCGTTACGTCACGTTACGATTCCGGTAACAACTTGTACACATTTATCATTAAACAGATTTTAGCTTGACAGTTGGCAACGTCGCGCTACGTTACCTTACGCTTGGGTAATCAAGCCTTAATGGCGTTATTTTGACACTATGTATCTGTCAGGTGTTCTTACTACCGACTTTTTTAAGACCGCCTTAGTTTGAATTCCGAGAATAGTCAATAAAATGTGCTGTTAAATTTCGGAAAATTCATTATTCCACTTAAGACTTTGTAAGTCTTAAATAAAACAGCAGCGCAAACAATTAGCAATAAATAAAAGTGAAAACCCAATCAATGCAAAACAAAATTTATTTGCGCTAAAACATAAGGCAACCAAGAGGAAAATGACAAACAATGAAACTTCAAAGCAACAGACGTCAAAATGAATCGCAAAATTTTTAAAATTTCTGAAAATGCTGCCTTACGTAACTTGTCACCTTTTCACTTGCCACCTTACCTGTATACGTCAAAATTAATCCGATGCTCCGCCTAACGTAAGGCGCGTGCGAACAGGCTCATTGACGACGGAAAGCGACGAGTGACATGTCTCCATTCTGTCGTTGTAGAGATATGTTGAGCGACTTGATTTTAATAAACTCTACAGCGGCAAACTTCAGCAGCAAATGTTTTTGACATTTTATATTAACAATCAATTGTTTTTGTGGATTTGTCCTCATTAAATATATGTGCGTAATTCTATAAATTTAATTTGTAACATTTGTATCTCGAAACAATGACATATGTAAACAGTGGAAGAAATTTCCCTGTCACGTATCAAATTAGAATTAAATTGCAGCCGGTGACAACGACATTCCATTCTGTGCGACAATGTCATCGCAAAGTCTCCAAGAATTTTTTCCATAAGAAATACATGTATATTAAAAGGGACATTTGGCGCGTCGCTTGTCGTCCTGAAAGGCCGCATTCTATCCGAAAAAGCGCTCAGGTAGCGAAGTAGCATAAAATATTTTCGGTATATAAATTATGCCAGCTCAAAGACTATGTTATGTGAGCGTATACCATTCAGCCCGAAAGTTCCCCAACACGTTACTTCTCTTCTTCGGATAGAATGCAGCCAATGTGTTCAGGCGATAAGAGTGATCGGTTTTTTCTTAAACCTTAAACCTGAAGCGGGGCACAAGTTGCTTTAGAAAACTGACCCTTATCCATCCACTCCACTTGAGTCCGCAACCACTTGATGTCGATTGCTAACTCAAATACTTAAGGTATAAATATAAGTTCAATTTTAAAAATAAATACAGTTACAGTTTATCTTTTTTAAGAATATAAAGAAAGTTTGTGAACGTTTTATCTTAATATGGCGATCCTGCCATCCTGGTCAAAAGTGAATTTTAAATTGAATTTACAAGAAAAAAGACCAGTAAAAGTGAAAAGCAATTAAAATTTTAAATAAATAAAATTGAAAAATAAACTATTATGTCATAAGTGGATATTAAATCGAATTTAAAGGAAAAAAAGACCAGTAACAGTGAAAAGCAATTACAATTTTAAAAGAAAAAAGTCAAAAAGAAATATAATGTCATGGTGGAACAAAGCACTTAGTGCAATCCTGTTGACACTATCAGAATATGAAATCAGTCAAGCAGTGGAGCAAAATAAGCTCAAAAAATACGTACAAAGACAATCAAATTTGGCTGAAACACAGCAAACCTTTACCACCCGTGATAAAACCAACACCCAAAACAACTGTCAACTAATGATGCTGATTATGATTATGAATGATACTAAGAATTTTAAACATAATTTAACAGTGTTAGTGTGTCGCTGATTTCGAATCTGAAGTCAGAATTTTAAAATTCAATTCAAGAATTTTAAATTCGCTTTTAGCTAATCGTCACTGCAGTTTTTTCGCAGACTGAGCACTAGTGTTTTTTGGCCCGCAAGAATTTATAATAGGGGTATTTGGTTTGAACGGAGTTTCAAACTATACCATCTTCTGCTCGTGGAGACAGTCCTTAAACCGAACCAAGCGCAATCGCTGGTGACTGAAGTTTTTAAGAAATCGATAACAAAAAAATGTTGCGCCATCTGTGTGCTTGAATAAACAAAACTGCCTTCAAAATAGAGCGCGCATTTTCAGTTGAATTTTATTAATTATAATTAATCTTTTAGTTATGGCAAATTTGGCTAATATATATGCGGAATTACGTCGGGACTACTCTGAAAGCTACACAGTTACATTTTCTGCTGCTCCATCATATTTAAAAAAAATCGTTGGACCGACTGAGGAAGCTGCTAAAATTGTCTTTGTCTATGAAGAGGTGCGTCACAACCAAATAAATAAATTTTTATTTAATACAATACTTATTTAACAGGACAACAAGTTGCGGCTTATGAACTTTGTTTCGCCCTCCAAGCTTCTTATAAAAAGGGAAGACGATCTGGATGTTACAGGCAGTCCGCTGAAGGATGAATGCATCGTCGATGCCATTGATGATGCTTCCATCGACTTCAATCTCATTCCGCAGAATCCTTGGAGCCTGGAGGAAGAGAATCACAAGGGCATATCACTAGATAAAGCGCGTAGCATCCTGGGTGCAGCTGCATTTCAGCGTGGCGAAGCTGCTCGTAATGCTAAAGGCACAGTGTGGATTCTCTGTAGTGGCCTGGATGAAGAAAAGACTCTGTTGCTACAGTATGAATTTGTTAGTGGCTTCAATTCGCGTGGCTTGATCACATACGATGGACTAGTGCCAGCACACACCATAACAACGCATTATCTGCTGCAACGTCACTACGCAATGTTTCGACAAGGCTCTAAAGTCGAAACCTTCATCGAAAATACATATCACATTAGGCCTAATATTGCAATTAAATGTTCGGGGAGCACTGAAGCCGCTCTACCGTCATTAATAGATTTAAGCTCATGTGATGTTACGCTCTCACAACGGTTTCGAGTTGGCGACTGCAATCCTGTGACGGAGGATTTCATGAATCAGTTAAGGATTTTAATGTTTATACGAGATGATATTGTTGCATACAAGCAGGAGCATAATCAGGACGCTGGTGCAACTGGCAAGGAACCAATTTACAGATGTGGCCGGTTTGTTTACGTAGATCTATGAAAATAATTCTTGAGAAAAATTAATCTATTATTTATACAACGCAGTGGCATCGAAATTGAGGAACTGCGTGAGAGTGTCAACAAAGTAATGACTGAAATTTCGGGTTTTACAGAGATTGCCGAAGAGAGCGGCTCTGAATATGATATTGAGACAGTTGTACAGTGTGCAAGGCGGCGTCTTTTAACAGATTTAACAGATAAATTGTGGAACATTTTGAAGTGTGAGTTTATTTATAATTGAAGCTGCGCATATTCTATGAACTTAAAAAACCTGGTTCGCTATTAGATTGCTAGATCATTAACACTCTTAAAAATCAAAGCTTACTTCGCACTAATTTAAAAATTTTTATATATATGTTTAGGCTGCTCTTCATACAAGGATTTGAAAATAGCCTTCAATATCGTATTTCAATGTGCAGCCAAGTGCAATATTGTGGTAAAAACAATATACTATAAACTAAAAAAAATGCAAACTATTGATTTATATTTCCTTTAACTCTTGTTTTTTTTTGCTAAAAAGAACACGCCAACAAACAAAAACCGTCTGGCTGAAATAATAACGGAAGTAGCCAATCGTCGTCTGGCCATACCCTGTCTTAGTGGCTCAGAACCATTAGAATTGTTATTGGAAATTGGCATAGAGAAACTGTACAAAGATTACGAATTTATTTATGTGGAAAGTAAGATTTGCAGCGCCAGTGATTTGAAAAGAAAAAGGTATATGTATTAGCAAAACTTGTAAACTTGATATTTTTAATACCTTCGTTTGTTCTTTTTTATTTTATTTTTTGTTCAGAAAAACTGAAGACGCTTTGGAAAATGAAACACCAATCAATGTGCGCAAGTCCATACGTAATGCCATGCGAACAGACCGAACAGAGACCGTTTCCAGAAAGACATTTTTACATAGCAACGTCAAGAGTGTTTCAAAATTTAGCAATGATGATGTTGTAAGTTTCAAGAATAGCAATTTTAATCATGTCGATACAACTGAACTCCTGGCCAAATTACTGCAAATTCATTGCACGTTGGAGCATTTGTTAATGATACAAATTAATTTGAATTTAAGCAAAGGTTTGTTCAGTATATTTGAATATTTTTATTATTCTTAGCTGTGTATTTTTGAACAGTCTACAGCGATGTGTGCTATAAGCTCTTAAAGAAGCCAGCACGCGTTCTTAACTCTATTGATGATTCGCTGGAAGATAATATGGAAATAACTTTGCCCGCGCATGATGTGCGTGAACATTTGGACGGGTAAGTCGCAGTAGCAGATTGAATTATTTGTATAAATGTTTTCTATGGCAGCGTGCAGCAGTAGAATTATTTTTTTTTGGGTCAATTAAATCAACTTAAATCATTCTTACATAGACAAAAACACATTTAAAAGAGAATCAAGACAATATAAGGACATGATATGATGGTCGAAAACGTTCTATGCAAAATGTGTAAAATAACACAGTAAGTTAATAAAGTTAAAAGTTCACTTTTCCAAGAATTTAGTCATTGAAAATGTTCACTCACGTTGAGAGAATTCTGTAACTACTTAGTTTGGAAATTTGTTGATTTATGTGTAATTATTGGTTTTGTTTAACAAATTTCATAATAGTTGTTTGATGAAAAAATACCAGTTTATACATAAATGTCGAAAACTTGTCTACTGGTAACATGAACTGACTCATATTACTTTGGGAAATTTTTTAAAAAGAGTACTTAAATTTTTTGGTGTAGACTTTTCATACTATTACTTATCTCGTAGCAATAAAACATTTGTCTTTCTGCCTCAAAAGTAAATTATGTAGTATGAGATAGAGACTTTTAACCAAAAGAAGCTTTGGTTGTTAATAAAAATATTTCAAGTATGCCTGCTCTCAACCGGAAAAGGCTTAACTGATTTAATGACTCACCGCTGAAGAAAAAAATTACACAAATGCAATGAATGTTTTTTAATTTAAAACGAGGGTGTCTTTTTAAGAACAACACCTTTAAATCATTTGAGTATCTATCTTGAAATAATTTTTAAAATATTTTCTCTAAATTTCAAGGATATTCGAAATAATTTATTTAATTGATTTGTACTTTAAGTCTTTTACACGTTTTCGATTAGGTCATAGGGCAAAACTCGACTTTTGCTATACAATAGAGGGAATGGTGGAGAAAATATTTTGGCTTAGGTTGCATTTTCATGGCTTAACGTAGGTTCTTTATTCGTCGGAACTCAACGAATGTTTAAAATTTTGTACAATAATACTTTAGAAAATATAATAAAGCCGTATTTGAAATAAAGATTTATAAACTTCTTTACACCACGAAATAAATGAAGATACACTAAAACCGCAATTGTAAATGAAATGAGAAAAAAAATTAAAACTTTACAACAAAACTTTGAACAACCAGAGAACTACAAAAAAATGTTAATTTTGCAGAAAGAAAAATCATTTGAAAAATCATTTGCTACAAAAAGATGGAAGATGATAAATGCAAGCCATCAAAGACACGAGAAACAAAGCTCCACCCAATGTTACGGTTGTAGTAATGCTGGTTATAACCGTTTAAACTGTCCACAGTGCAATACAATAAATAAACTTAATAGCCCACAACGACTTGATTTCAACTCAGTCTCTTCTACAATTATTTGCGGAAATGTACCTACAGCTAATGTTTAAAATAAGGGACTAAAAGGTGAAGCATATTTTGACACAGAAGCAAGAACAAGTGTAGCAGGATACCAGCTATTTCAAAAACTAAAAGAAAAATAAGTATTTTTTTAAAAAGTATTTGCAGAAATTATTTAAGCGGAAGGAAAACCTCAGAAAGAGATGTTTTTTTTTTAACAATAGTCGATATCTTCATACCCAAGTTACATTGTTGGAGCAACTAGGTGCGAGTAAGCTCTAAAAGTGTTCTATAGGTGTATATTATGTACTTACTTAGTTGGCGCTACAACAGTCGGTCTTGGCCTCATCTATGAATTTGCGCCAGCCATTTCTGTATCTCGATTGCTGGCGCCAGTTGGAAATTGCAAGCTTCGACAGGTTGTCTTCTTCTGCGTTGACCGCCGCTGGGTACCGAATCGAATATTTTCTTCACTGGAGCATGTCTTTCATGCGCTAAACGTGACCTAGCCAGCGAAGCAGCTCGATTTTAATGTGCTTGACTATGTCGATGTCAGCGTACAGCTCATTCAGCTCGTATCATTCCACCGTATTCGGTATTCGCCATTGACGCAGATTGGTTCGTAGATTTACGAAGAATCTTTCTCTCGAAGGCTCCTAAAGTCTTTTCATCTGAACTGCTCAGCGTCCAGGTTTGTGATGCATAAAACAGGACGGGCATGATGATCGATTTATAGAACGCGATTTTCGTTCGTCGAGAGAGGGCTTTACTTCTCAATGACCTACTGAGCCCAATGTAACACCTGTTGGCAAGAGTTATTCTTCGTTTGATGTCAATGCTGATGTCGTAGGTTGAGTTTATGCTTGATCCTAGATAGACGAAGTCCTTCACAAACTCGAAGGAGGTATTGTCAACTGTAACGTGGGTTCAAAGCGCTGGGACTGTTTGTTGACACCAAGTATTTCGTCTTATCTGCATTCACTGCCAGACCCATTCGACTTGACTCTCTTTTTAATATGGAGAACGCTGCACTAACATCGTACGTATTATGGCCAATGATATCGATGTTATCAGCAAACGCAAGCAGCATAACACTCTTGTAGAATATTGTGCCACTACGTCTCAGAACAGCTGCTCGGATGATCTTCTCCATCATTAGATTGAAAAATTCGCACGATAAGGAATAACTTTGTCTGAAACCTCGTTTGGTAACAAATGGTGGGGAGATTTTACTGCACCTTCCCGATTTTAACTGCGCTGCTGGTGTTGCTCAGTGTCATCCTGCAAAGTTGTATTAGTTTTGCAGGAATACTAAATTCAGACATGGTGGACTACAGGTGCTTCTTTATTGGGCTGTCGAAAGCGGCTTTGTAGCCGACAACAAGATGGTGGGTGTCGACTTGTTTTTCTTTAGTCTTCTCCAAGATTTGTCGTAAAGTGAAAATATGGTCGATGGTTGACTTTTCAGGTCTGGAGCTCATATCTTTATGAATATTGAGATACTTGAATCTAGTGCTTCTTACGACCATGTTTTGTGCTGCGTCGAAGTCAATTAGCCTCATTCCGTTATCGGAGGTGTTGTCGTGGAGGCTGAACTTTCCGCCTGTTAGACCAAATATAATATTGCGACTGTGTATAATATGTAGTTAAACTTTAAAGAAAATGCTCGAAATATGATTTTTTTACCATTTTGAGCTCTAATACTTTATACAGCTCTATAAAGGATTTTATAAAAATTTACTAATTGCTCTCTGAAGCAGTAGTGCTCATTCTACAACCAGATATACAACGATCTTAGATTACGATTGCAGTAATCGTAATCTTTAAAAAGTCGAAATTACGATTACTGCAATCATAATCTAAGTTCATTCGATGAAGGATTACGTTAATTGTAATCTCATGTTTTCTTTGATAATTGGTAATCCTTTAAAAAAATGTAGACAAATATGAAGCAATAGACCCATAGCCATGTGATAACCCTACCATAGTAAAGATTAAAAACCATTTTGTAAATTAAATTGTGCCAATAGGTTACGTTTAAAAGTATTTTACGATAAAGCAAACGATTTTGAGCCTGAATTCACGCCATTCCAGATTCTAGCAGTGCGTATTAAAAATGATCGCTCAAACAATGACGTAGAGATTTTCGGAAATACAATTTGTGGGTTTCTAGTAGATCGAGAGAAAATAAAGTTTTTGATTAATTAAGACGGAATTTTATTTCTTATGATATTAACTAGATCTCCAAAAGTACAGTATTCTGTATTGTATAAAATTAGTAAACGAGCAGCCAATAACCTGGTGAGTGAATGCTGAAACATAATCTCGAGGTCGCAAATTGTACAAAAAACGAATCGATCGATATGTTAAATAAAAGTAAAATGCAGTAGTATAAAATTGGACAATAATAAGGCATGCACCAATTTATGTTTGACATGTTGGGGCAAACGCATATTAAGGCTATACAACTTCTTCAGCGTAAAATCGATTTGAAAAACTAGATGGTTATCTACGTGAACTCCTAAGCATTTAAAATCATTAACAAAACTAACTCTACAGTCATTGATTTTGTTATTTATTTATTTATTAATTAATCATCAATCAGAGTTAACATGACTCTTACAGACTACACATAATTATATATATATTAAATACTAATAATAAAAATATGTATAATTATACAATATTAAGTAATTATTAATTGGCTTCAGTCGCCTAGGTATGATATATTCAACCTCAAATAATGTTTTAAAATCTATAAAGATTATCTAATCTAAAATAAACTTAGAAAATAAAAATCTATAAAGTTACATATTGAAATGGCGTGAATCAGACACCGTGTAATAGGTTCATTAATGCAATAGTTAGATCTATGATAAGGTACATAAAATAAGTTACGAGATCTCAAATTGCGGCTGAGGGAATACAGACCCACCTTGGACAACAAGACAGGACAGCTTATATGATAGTTTATAATGTCTCTGATAAACATTATAGAGAAATATTTTCTACGCGTTACAAGATCTTGCATACCAAGAAGCAAGCATCTAGTAGGGTATGCCGGCATATCTATATCGCAATGCATAAGCCGTATAGCAGATCTTGTAAAGCGCTTTTGAATTTTTTCGATTCGCTGTGAGTGCACAGAATAAAATGGAGAAAGAATAAAGCTCTAAGTGTAAAGGGATCCGAGAAGTCTAGAGTTTCTGAGAATAAATCCTAGCATTTAATTTATTTTAGCTACTATGAAGTCAAAGTGCTTAGTGAAGCTAAGTTTAGGATCGAATACAACGCCAAGATCTTTCTTTACAAAATTTTTTTCAACTCAACGTCACCTAGTGAATAGTTAAAAACTACAGGAGAGTTGTGTCTACAATATGACAGGTATTCACATTTAGAAATATTAAGCAGTAACAAGTTTAATTCGCACCAAGAAGATATATTAACTAGATCTCCTTGCAGCTTTAAGCAATCAGAAGAATGATTAATAGAGCTATATAATTTAAGGTCATCCGCATACATTAAGCATTGCGAGTGTTGGAATGATAATGGAATATCATTGACACATAATAGAAATAGTAAGGGACCTAGATGGCTTCCTTGAGGAACTCCTGAAGATACGTTTATTACAATTGAAGTCGTGTTGTTAATGCGCACTATTTGGGTACGATTTGACAAATATGATTCAATCCAATTTAATAAACTGGAGTGAAAACCAATTAAACGTAGCTTTTTTATCAATATTTTATGGTTAATTATATCAAAAGCTTTTGAAAAGTCTGTGTAAATTACGTCACATTGAGATCCAGATTCAATATAAAATTGCTGAAAAGTGCAAGATTGGTTTGTGTTGATTTACCTTTAATAAAGCCGTGTTGAAGAAGTGAAATTATTTCTTTAACGACAAAAGCAAGATTATTATATACGATCATTTCAAACAACTTAGGTATTATTGAAATTTTACATATAGGACGATAATTGATAACGTCATTTTTTGACCCAGACTTATACACAGAACTTGTAAAAGAGCTTTTCCAAATAGATAAGAATTCACCTTTCTCTAACGATTTATTAAATACCAACGCAAGCGGTAAAGCTAAAGCAGGAGCACATCTCTTTAAAAAGAACGGATAAAAACCATCAATACCCGGTTGTTTATTGAACTCAAGAGCTAACAACTCCACTAAAACTTCATCAACTGTCACAGTAAGACAACCAATATTAAGAGGGCTACTAGAAGAGTTTATCTCCATATCTGGTTGAACTAAGGTTGGAGACGAAACATAAACGGATCGAAAGAATTCGGCAAATAAATTGCAGATTAAAAACGGATCAGATGTCGTGACGCCCAAGTAGTGCATTATGCTAGGAATGCCAACAGACTTCTTTTTAATATTTATAAAGCTGTAAAATGATTTACTATTGTGTTTTAAACTTGATTCAATTCTTAGAACGTAGTTTTTATATAAAAATTTATTGAGAAAATCAAATTCTTTCTGCAAAAGTCTATATTTATTATACAAAGATTGATCATAATTTGAATTCCTAAATAGTTTATAGGTGGCCCATAGATGGCCTATTGGGTGGGTAGAGTGCGTGGCCCCTAAGCTAAAGAACCGCGGTAGCCCGGGTTCAATTCCAGCTCAGACAGAAAGTTTTTCAATTGAATTAATTTTTCTGTTCGGTCGTCACCTCTCTGCAAACAATGGCAAACCTCAGAGAGTAAAAATTGCCATGTAAAGCTTCTTGAGAATATAAGCCGTTCGGAGTCGGCATAAAACACGTAGGTCCAGTTCTCGGTCATTTGTGATCAAAAATTTAATAACACACACAATACAATTGATCAATAGAAGCTAGGTCAAAGTCCTTCCAAGGGCTAAATGGCCAGTTTATTTATTATTATTTATAAATGATAACTAACTTTTACTTTTATTTAGCACGACTTTTTCTTAAGTACAAGCACTAAAAAAATTAAAATTTTATAGAGGTCGCAAATAAAATGTATTTAACTAATTTTATATTTTTTTATTGAAAAATTTTAGCTTGTGCGCTTTGTGATGTTTCCTTTCCAGAGACAGGATCAGGAAAAGGTAGTTTAAGTTTTCGTTTTTGGCTAGCAAAGCGAAAAATTTTACGCTGATTTAGCAAAATTGAGAGATTAGCGTTTTTATTCCATTACTATGGGAAACTTTGCTAAGAATTTGGAAATAAAGAAATAAAAATGTCGATTTTTATAGTAGGAGTGTTGTAACTTTAGGGTTTCTTATACCAGAAGTGCGGATTCCGGTCACTAGATGATGCTTGAATTTTAATTTCGGTACAAAAAAAAAAGAGGAACGTTGGCTACAAGCGCCATTACAGACCCAGCTTGCACGACGCAAGTGGCATGCCTAATGTTTCCGTGTCAGGCAGTAGCTTTACCGTTGTACCTTCTCATGCAAGCTCATCCGCCCTACAATTTCCAGAGGGCCGATTACGCAACTCGAAGTACTTCGTTTTAATTCCGCTTTTAGCTACTCGCCTTGCTTCGTTTTTGTTTATTATGCAATTCGATAAGAGCCAGCATTTCAATTCCAGTCATTCCTAAAGAAATTGACGAATTGTTCCTGCTTTGTGTGACATGGAACTCTGCAAATTATAAAAGACATTTTGTTAAACAAATAAACGTAAACCACTTGTTAAAAAAACTAAACTGCACTTTATTTTATTAGTTTTACTTACTTTTTCGTATTTAATTGACTTTTACCGTTTTGCGTTCTCTACTTTCTTTGTGTCAAATCCGCCAAGAAATGGCAATCTTATTCATAAACGAACGTCAGCTCGAATTCGCTCCCTTCGTTTCATATTAGGGCGGATTTGAACACAAACAAGGCAGAGGCGAGTTGCATAATAGTAAAATTCAATTCCGCTACCATTTTTGATAGAAGCCAACTTGCGTAATCGGCCCTCAGGAATGTCCCTATGCCCTGGTACCAGATCAGACCAGATGAATGTCGAACTTATCGGCCATCTCATTAAGAGCCGTTTTGAACCGCCAGTGACTCGTGTAAAGCCAACGTGCAATATTCGGGGTAAGTCCCTACGTTATACTTATAGCTTTCTTACAGGCATGTAAAGCCACATTGGCTTTCCGAGTTCGCTCAAGAATATTCGGTTTCCAGCTTAACTTTCTATTCAAAATAACTCTTAAGTATTTTGCCTTTTCCACGAAGTGTACGGAGTGCCATCAAGACGTGGAGGAATTATGCGCGGAATTTTGTATTTCCTCGTAAAAAGGACCAGTTCGGTTTTTTTTTATTTACCGCTAGCCCACAACTTTTGGCATAACTATTGAGATGGTACAGCGCTGACCCAAGCAGCTTCGAGAGAGTGTTAGGATATTTTCCCTGTGCAGCAATAGCTACGTCATTCGCATAGGCAATTATTTTGCAACCCACCTTTTCTATTTTTCACAGTAGTTCATTCACTACCAAGTTCCATAATAAAGGCGATAGAACGCCTCCCTGAGGAGTGCCTCTACAGACAAATCTCCTGACCATTGAGCCACCTAGAGATGCACTGACGACTCTGCTGGTCAGCAGGTTTTTATCAGTGCACACAGTGACTTATCCATCCGAAGCCACCATGAGTACGCCAATGATTGCCCACGGAAGAACTATGTTAAAGGCACCTTCGATATCTACAAAAGCTACCATTTGTGTATTCCTTGTGAAAGATGGAATTTTCTATAAAGCTTACCAGGGAGTGAACTGCCGTTTCTACAGACCTACCTTTATGTTACAACGATTATGAGCGTCAATTAGTCTTCAAGTGTTTTAAGCAGGAAAAATGATCGACTTATTGGTCTAAGGTCCTTCGGACTCGTTTGCGATATCCGATCCGCCTTAGGGATAATTACTACCTTTACCTCCCTCCATTTTAATGGTATGTATGTCATGCCATGGAAGTCATGGAAGGATTATAGATGCCGTAGAATGGCTTGAATAATACCATCAGACCCAGCAGACTAATATGGCTTGAAACTAAACAGAGCCCACTTGATCCTGATTTTTGTAGGATTACTCAGCCTCAGAGCCCTCTAGGATTAGAAGCGATAATTTTAAGGAGTCTTGATGCCTCGGAAGATTCCTCTAGAAAGGCCTCCAGGAGTTGCGCTGAGCCTTTCAAAGTGCTTTCTTAAAAAATTTTTGCTCATCCCAGCTTTGAGTTCTACTCGATTAACATCTTGACGATCTACGCATTGAGTTCTACCCGATAAATATATCTTAAAAAATATCAAAGATGGCTGTACTTTTCTCATTTCTTTTCAATTCTTTCACTTTTTCCCTAAAAGTATGCAATGATATATGCATATTAGAAACGCATGAAATGCAGCATTTTTGCGGGTTGGAAAATAAAATTCAATATTATTAACAATTGTAGAAGCGTGTAATTTTTTTTCAAAAAAAGACTTCTTTTCCAAAAATAAACCATAGTGTGACCTACCCATTCCCGAGCTGAGATGTGCTTTTTGCAGATTATATAAATTCGTTGAAACTACTTATACACATATCTTTAAAAATAACAAAGTTGGTTGTACTTCAAAAATGTTATTCCTTATTTTAAACACGATTACTGAACCGAATGAAATATTTTAAATTTTAAGCAAATTAACAGTATTTAAAAGTATGATTTTTTCTTTAAATTTCCACTTCGAAAATGCTCTCAATTGGGATGTTTTTAGGAGCTCATTTTTTGCAAATACAGAAAATGCCCATAAAAACTCCCATTTAGGAGGCTTTTTTCAAAACAGTCTTCAGAGCCCTAAACTACTGAAGCATTCCAAAAACAATCCGAATGAAAATACACTTTAAAAACTCATAAAATCTTCTTTAATAAGACTCTTTTGAGAGTCCGAATTTTGAGCACTCCGAACCTGGTTTAAAGGGTATCTACAATAATTGGAGTGAACATGTTAAAACACAACATCATAGATCAAGATATTACCAACGGTTCTTTAAGAAATAATAGCTTCGCATAGAAAGATTTGGAGCTTTGTAGCAGGGCATTTTTTAATGGTGTTAGTTTGTAGTGAGCTTATGTGCACCGCGACCCATCTATAGGATCTATTGTGCATGCCCTTGATTAAATCTTCAGATTTGAACTTTTAATAAATTTTAGCACTGTTTCTGGCTTGGTGTTCCAACTTGTTGATGGAGGCACTACTGCCCCTCCAAAGTGGAGACGCCTTAGACTGCAGATTGCCGGACATTCAGATAGTATGTGTTCTGGCGTTTCTTCCTCCTCTTCGCATAGTCTGCAGACATCAAGAGCAGAATTACAGCATCCGTGATCGAGCAAAATTACGACCGGCACGACGAGACAAGTGCCGATAAATTTTGACGACTTTGCTCGATCACGGATACTGTTATACGGCCCCTGATTCAGATAGTCCCATCTTTTTAATATGGCATCTGAGTGAAGAGTGACCTGTGAAATAGCTAGTTAGAATTCAAAGGTCTGCTTTAGTTAGCTTGAGTAAACCTTTCGATTTGGCTTTACTGATAGTTAAACATTTCTTAGCTTGCCTCTGTCAAGTAGAATCGTTCCAGTGGCACTGACATTTTTTGGTTTCCTATATACTAATCTCTTCGAGAATGTAACCTTTAGGCAGGCTTCAGAATGGTTCGGGTCCAGTAAGAGTTCGAGATGCTCCTCTTTTGGCAAGGCAGTCCGCCCTTTCGTTGCCCTCGAAACCTTTGTGACTTGGAACCTAGCACTATTCTATTTTATTGTTTTGTCCCATTGTCCCAGCATATTCAGTAGTTCGACGCAATTGGAAACTAGTTTTGATTCAAGCTCGTAGGCTTGCAGGGTCTTCAAGGCCGCTTGACTATCTGAAAGTATGCAGATATGTGTTTCCTTGGATTTCTTACGGAGACTTTGGCCCTTATTATGAGCCGCGTTTGATCTTCGACTGTAGTCGAATGGTCTGATCGAACGAATTTGCATTTGGTATTATAACGTGCTTTCGAAAAAGAGCAGCGCTATTTTTAATTTCGTTCATCTGGTTTGTTCACGGTAGTATATTTCTATCAGCTGATCGTAATACTTACATTTTTAACAATTATTACTCAGCACGCATCGCATCGAAAGCAAAATTCTATTCGACTGAAAATTCGATGAACAACTAACATTTCGACAGGGTTGCACTGCTCATAATAAGAATTTAACGTTCGATAACCAGCGTAGATCGAACGTCGAAAGCAACTCATAATAAGGGCCATTTTCTGACACATATTTCAATGGCATATACCTCAGCCATGAAATATGGTCAGCGTTCTCATTGGAAGAGCTTTTTGGAAATTGGGACCATGTATCCCCGCTCCCGTTACTACTCCATTTTCAAGTTTTGACCCATCAGTATACCATATCTGCGAGCTAGGAGCAACTGTGAAGCTATCACTCCTCCACAGTTACCTATTTGGTATAACGATCTTATAACGTTTCGAGAAGTTTACCTTTGGAAGCATCCTGTCTGGGGTTTTTAGAAAGGAGTAATTTTCGAAGGTTTTAAGTATCTTCATGTGACCTGTAAAATGCCCTCCAATCTTAGATCTTTCGATAATTATCGTTTAAGGGGTAGCCCAATTATTACACACAAAGCTTCAAATGGGCACGTTCTCATTGCCCCAGTGATACTTATGCACTCCATTCTTTGCAGCTTTGTCAGTTGGTTAGCTGCTGTACGTTGTTGGACCTTGAGTCACCATATAAAAATATTGTGCCAATAATTAGTTCTATTCCAACACCACATTGTAACTTATAAAGAAGTAAATAAATTTTTTTCGAAAAGTAATGACGCGCTTCTAAAGCCATTCTCTGATCAGTCCAGTGGTCTATGTAAATTAGTATACTAGTTAAAGTAAGTTGTAGTATACAATTACTTTATAGTCCAAATTTTATACAAAAGCCAGCTTTCGGTATGCATTTATTTATTATGTGGAGTTTTTGAAACATAAAAAAATGTGTAGCACTTTCATTAAAAACAATGGAAAATGTGGTAGTAAATATTTTACTTGTCCACATTCCACCTGTCCACTCTCAAAAATTATGTTTTTATCAAACTATAATTTTTTTAAATAGAAAAAATCCATTGTTCGCAATTGAAATAATAAATTAATTTATAAATAAAACATTGTCTTATTCAATTACTATTGACGAGACATATGTATTGTTTTTGGTTCTTTTTCAATAATTACATGGTTTATTAGATAAAACCTTTATTAGACCTAAAACAACAACATAAAACCTTTATTAAAAAAATTCACAATATTATTTACAAAGAAAATTACTTCCCTAATTATATGACCACCATAGTTTTCCCTTTTTAACAGATTGCTTTGCATTTATAAATAAAACATATTAAAAAAGGTTGAAATATTTTTTCTTATTTTATAGTAAAGATCCTCATGTCCGACACATTACCTTCAAATCTAAGAATAAATATCAGCATGTTCAGACGACGTTTTTCTACAGTTTAGAAAATATTTTTCCACCTGGCATAACTGAATGCTTTCAATTAGAAGGTACTTTTATTTTTATATTATAAACCATCATGCAGTTTTGATAAAAATTTATATATTTTTCTTTCAGATAAGGAGTGCGTTAGGAATAATTTTTACTACTGCTGGTTATATCGTAAGATCAAAACAGTTTGTCCCTCAAATGCGGCCGCTTAACATATTTTTCTCATATAATTTTATGACACTATAAATGTCTATTTTTATTTATGTCATGAAATTATATAATTTAATATTCATAAATGTAAAATGTTGTTAATATTGTTTAGAATGTGTATTTAAATGGAATAAACGTTATATTAAGCTTGTTCTTACAATTTAAAAATGGTTGTCTAAGTAGAATTTTTTTTAAAATCATGAATGTGAATTATCATTCATATTTCGAAAACGAAAAATATGACTACTTAAAAACGTGAGGTTTGGAGAACACCGAGTGACCACGAGTTGATCGTTTTGTTTTAAATGGAAAAACATTAAACAATTTATTAGATTTTTACATATTTCTCCATTTTTTACACATAAAACCTTATTTTGTGCATAAAACGGTGATGCACTTAGTTTTTTTATTTAATTGTTTTTTCAAAACAAACATAACTATCAAACATAAAAATTAGATAAAAAATGGTTGTGTCATTTTACTTTTCGAAAAAAAATTTAATTTTCTTTCTTATTGTAATAACGTAATCGCACAAATTCAAATTTTAAAAAATTGTAATGAAATGTTCTAAAATAACACTTATACAAATACAAAAAATGATGTGATTATGTTGAATCACGGTCGTTATGAAAATTTTAACTAGAAGTGTAACATTTTGTTAATATCGAGTTTAGGTATTTTCACGAAAAAAAAATCACCAAAAATACAAAACCGAAATTTTTTAAAATTACCTCGCTTGTGGCTATGATATAGTCTAAAGCTATTTTTTGCAAAAATTACAAAAACCAAAATTCGGATAAAAAGTTATAACTGTTGAAATTTTACTTTTTTTTCAAAAATGCTCAAAGTGCCTGTTTTTGGCATTTCGAACACAAAAAATCCATAAAAAAAATTGATAAAACTATGTTTCTCATTTAAAATGACTTCATTCATTCGTTAACCTTAAATATTGGTTAAAATGTGCAACACAAAAAATTTAGAGTACGAATTTTTTTGACATCTGATTTTTGGGGTTTTTTGAGTGTTTTTTACCCCAAAACCAGGGTCTGATATGTTGGCAGACCCGGAATTCATGTCACTTTAAAAAAATACACAAATTGAAATTCTTTTACACGATACATTAAAGAGAATTCATTGCTTGCTTAGAACGAAACAAAAAACACAAGCGATTTACTACATGAATTTTCAACTCGCCAATAGTCAGTTGGATTTTAGTCGATTATTAGTGAGCTTTTGCTACAACTTCTTGATATAAAAGTCCTATAGGGAAGTCATTTCAAATGAGAAGTATATGTTTTTGGATTTCTTATGATTTTTTTTGTGTGTTCGAAATGCCATAAACAGGCACTTTTGAAAAAAGTGAAGTTTCAACACCTATAACTTTTTTATCCGAATTTTGGTTTTTGGATTTTTTTGCAAAAAATAGCTTAAGACTACATCATAGCCACAAGTGAGGTAATTTTTTTAAAAAGCTTTCAGATTTTTTGTGATTTTTTCGTAAAAATATCCAAACTTGAAATTTACAAAATATTACACATCTAGTACAAAATTTTATAAGGACTGAGTTATCAACGCAATCACATAATTTTTTGTATTTGTATTGAGCGTTATTTCAGAAAACATTTCATTGCAATTTTTTTCAAATTTGAATTTTGACGATTTTTTACTACAACTTTTTTTTTATTAATTTTTTTTCGAAAAGTAAAATATCACAACTGCTTTTTATTCAATTTTTATGTTTGATAGCTCATTTTAAAGAACAATTAAAAAAAAAACAAAGTGCATCACCGGTTTATGCACAAATATTAGGTTTTATGTGTAAAAAATCAAGAAATATGTAAAAATCTAATAGTTGTAAATTTTTTAATTTAAAACAAAACGATCAACTCGCGGTCACTCGGCGTACTCCTATTAAACCCATATTAATACATGCTGGCTTTTATCCTAAAACTCTCGTTATTAACACGTTAAATGTCACCATAGAAAATAAATATCAGGTCCTCCGGGCCATTGTTTTTTTTTACGGATGTTGGGTATTTTGGTATCAAAATAAAATAATAAAAAGAAAAAAGAAACAAGAAAAAAAAGACTACTTAAAAGAAAAATTATGCATTAAAGATAGGTTTGTGTATCCCAGGATATGCGAAATTGAACTACGTTTACAGATTTGCATTTTGAGATACTTATCTTAGCCCATGGACTAAAATGTGTAATCAAATACTGAGGCACAAACGCTCTGCCTCAGAGCCTTACGCGGACATTTTATTGAGGCACACAGTCTTAAATGTCGTTTGTTCCCAAGAATGTGTCCGCTTATAGGAAATGTCCGCTTATTAGAGCGTCCGTCTATGTGAGCTTTGACTGTATTTGATTTTCGAAAAATTCTTGAAAAAGGCCAGCCTAATAAATAGTATATTTCTTTCTTTTTTTGCTCGTGACGAATCGAACAATGTTTTTGCTGCTTTCCATTAACGTAATTTCTTTTAAAAGTTACATTCTAAACAAAATGCAGGCAAAGCATGTAAACAGGGAAACAAGTGTAAATGAATTTATTTGCAAAACGAAAATAATAGTTTCCAATAGCTAACAAGTCGAGCGGCTGTTATTTCCAACATCTGCCAATGTGTTTAGTGCAAGCATGCAGTAAACGTAACTCGATAAAGTGGTGCATAGTGAAAATAGCAATAGGTCTGAAATAAATACCGAACAATATGGTACAATCCAATTAGCCATTTAGCAGTATTTCAAGCAAATTATTGTTCCACAAGTTTCAAACCAACTTTGGATGTGCTGTTGTTCGGACGTGTCTGGCTATAAAACGAAAATATAAAGGATTTTGTTAAATGTTCTCCTACAAGCAGAATAAGGATAATCAAATACTGTGACTTGAAAATTGTGGAAATTTGTTTTAATCCTGCGGCATTGCCGCAGTGGCTTTGAAGGGATTGCAGTGTTTATTAAAAGGATATATTTCATTTATTAGAGGATAGTTGGAAATTCACAATCTCGCGCAACAAATATATTTCAATAAAATGGTGTGTATTAATTAAATTAAACAAATAGATGCGGTAAGAATATTATAAATAAAAGTAAAAAAGAATTTGTAAATTTGCTTTAAGCTCTATGCGCAAGAAACCGTAGCAATACTGGATAAAGCGCTTAGTTTTTAATTCCTTAACTTCCTGTCTGAGCAAATCCTCTTATTCGTTCAGGATATTCGGTTCAGTGCGTGTGCTTTGTTTGTTTTTGCTCTTTTTCAAGGATGTATTAAATTACAAAAATCCAACACAAATTAGCTTGCAAGGATATTAAATATCCTTAATGTGTACAAAAACTACAAAAGTGTGATCATGTGTTATACTTTGTGAAAAAAAAGTTAATTAACTTATGGATGATGTTAAATGTTCATTATAGAGAATAAGAAAAATATTTTGTGACCTCTTAGACCATTTAATTTCTTCAAAGGATTATATTATAAAAGTTGTTTTGGGAAAAAAAAATAAAAACTTGTCAGGAAATATTGCACGATTTATTTCTCTTCAACAACAGTTTTTACCAGGAGCCGTAACCAGTGGCGTAGCTAGGCTTACTGGCACCCGGAAAGAAAATAGATTTCGCACCCCCAAAAGGGGGTTATCCTTATCCCTATCTGAAATCTCTATACACAAAATAAAAATTTTTAAATACATATACAGGGGTGGAATCAGCTAAGATGATTTTTAGAAGAAATCAACTCCTTAGAAGAAATCTAAGAAATAAAGGGAATATTTTGGATTTCTGTGAATTAAAGTAAACTTATGAAGTAATATGTGATGGTAGAAGAAAGCGCCGGCAGATATATCTGATTGTACGAATTCATTACACTGGGTCAAATGCTATAGTATTTGGGATCCTTCGTGCCCACCTAAATTATAAGCGATGGTTGTGAAGGAAATAATTTGAGCCAAAAAAAGTTCAATAATTGTCGAAACCAGCCCCGTTCTGACGAAAACCCGATTTTTTTCGGTTTTTATATGATATTTTAAAAAATAAAAATTATGCATTTATACTTTGCCGAAAAAACATAAACCATCTATTTTGATGTAAAACTTGATGAAAAATATCTGATTCTAGACTTGGAATTACCGAAAAATTTAGTACGGTGCCATCAAATTCACTGAAAATGCTTACCCTTTATGTCGATCCTGATGATTTTTTAAAAATTTTTTATGCAGAATTCAAGACCATTTTATGTAGACAGTAACTAAAGAAAAAATATAAATATTCGACAATTTTTGGATGAGGTAATATTTTTCGTATAGTTATTTTTGAAAGTAACACAGTAAAAAATGTAATAAATTTGCGCATGGATAAAGTTTGCAATGTTCTTCTACCACGTGAATCAAAGCCTGTTTTTCGATTTTCTATAACTTGACTTTTTCGCTAAATCTTGACATGATATGTACCGCTGCCCTCTCGGCGGCATCGTTGACGATAGATTTATTTTTTGACGATTTCTTCCGCGCGCAAGTATTTATCATATCCAATCCAACGACTGGGTCGATACTTAAAACACTAAAAGTCATCATTCACAAACAATGAATAAAAAATTTAAAAGTTTTTTTCTGTAACGAACCATTTGCTGCACTCAAGCTTGATTTGAAATTTATTGCCACTCTACCCACTAGGCTACGGCCGCCACCAAAAATGGACTATAACGCCTCCTTTTTCCGCCCCCAAATCAATAAAAATGCTATATTTCACTCGGTTCGGGTCGTATAAGACTAAAATTTGGTAATTTAGTTTGTATGGTTACTGTCAAAAACTGTCCTTAAAGTGGGTGTCCACGCCACCTTTTACCGCCCACAAATCAATGAACATGCTTTCTTTCAGACGGTTTTGGTCATATAAGACTTAAATTTGGTGATTAAATTTGTATAGTTACTGTCAGTAACTGTACTAAGAATCGGTTTTCAAGCACCATTTTTCAGCCCACAAATCAGTAAAAATGCTATATTTCAAGCAGTTTTGGCCTGAGTAAATTTGGTAATTTAGTTTGTATGGGTACTTTCGACAATTGTACTTAAAATTTTGGCTTAGTTTATTTGGAAAAAAAATTTTGGCTTAGTTTCCATGCCCCCTTATATCGCCAAAAAACCATGGAAAATGCTTTATACCAGACGGTTTGGGTCGTATAAGACTAAAATTTTGTAATTTAGTGTTCATATGGTTACTTTAGGAAAATGTGCTAAAAATGGTGAATATGTTTGGCATTTTCGTATATGGCACTAAGGCGGTCTGTGGCAGTACAACGTCTGCCGGCGAATACTAGTATCACATAAAAACTCCTCAAAAATCGGTTTTTCGGGCAGAACCAGGACGGTTTTGATAATTATTGAACTTTTTTTTAGCTCAAATTATTTCCTTTGCAACCATCGCTTAGAATTCAGGTGGGCCCGCAGGATCCCAAATACTTAAGCATTTTCCATACAAATCTGACCCACTAGACTGCTGTCATGTCGTTAAGGATAGCAATATTCATTTGAAAGTATTAAAAAAATTAAACACAGCAAATAAACAGAGCAGCGGAAAAAATTACACAAATCAAATTTTCAATTTTTGTTTTGTGAATTAATGAAAATAAATGCTTCAATGGACACTTTTTAGCATTTCAATTGCAATTTATGCTATTTCAGAATTAATACGTTTGTAGCTATATAAAAATATTGTGATTTTAAGAAAGTTGAATAAAAAAATAAATTAACTTAAATTCCAACAGCCGTATTCATAAAAAGTTACAAACTTCTTGTAAAGCCTTTGTAAGACACATGCCTAAAAACGTTATTCATAAACGTTCAATAACGAAAAAACCTTTTGCAACCATGATTCAATTACTATAGGTTGTCCATTAATTTGACGTTTGCTCACAAGAATGAAGATATACACCCGTAAAATTGAAGAGGAGAGTAAAAGAGTAATTTTTTAATGCCATCAAAGTAATCAGGTGCAGGAATATCATACTTTTTCGCAGTAATAAATACCCAAGGATACATTTCACTGGTGCTTTTTCTACTACGTTCTGTACTACTTGTTTGTTTTGATAGAAAATTTAAGTGAGTTTTTAAAAAACTAATTTCAATATTTTTTTTGTGCAAATATATTCCCACCGCTGACGGCTTATTGGATCCACTGGCACATTATATTTTCGAATTTCATCACCAGAATAAACTGTTTTGCAAATACCGCATGTTGAAGGCATTATTATTTTAGTAATGACAACTTAATAGTCGCGATTTATATTTTAATTGAAAAAAAACAGCTCGCAACTGAATTTGAAAACAATTTTCAATAATAATTATCAAAGCAATAATTATTATAAACACATTGCACACTATTTTTTTTCCTGCTAACAGCAAAATATAGAATAACTACTTTTTTAAAAAAAATACACAACAAAACACTGAAACATAATTTTTTTCATAGAAGACCGCAAAACTCTGGTTGTCATTTATATTTGAGAGAGAATATATTTTTGTTTACAAATTTACGGGTGTTGTCAAACGAATGGACAATCCATCGTAGAAGAATAGAGGTAGTCGCACGACTGAGAGCGAACTACCATAACTGTCAAAAGGCAACTGACAGCTCATATAAAATCTGCAACCGATGAGAATGCGATGAGAAAGGAAAAATTAAAAAGAATCTGTCATGGCTGAAACCATTTTGCTTTTTTAATTTTTTATTGATCAATCAATTAAAATAGGATTTTGTGCAGCTGTTGAAGTAATTTATATGAGGTTCCAAAAAATCATTTTCGTGGAAGTGTCTATAGCAAGCACGAGCATCTTTTTTAACATTTTTGGCACATGCCATGTTTCATCGTTGTCTTCTGGTCTCGTCAGCTGGAACACAAAACTCGGTCTATTTTCCTTGGCCAAATGTTTTTGGCACAACACGCACTTCATTTTAATTAAAAAAAAAAATAAGTAATTCACTTTTATTCAAGTTCTTAAACACAACACAAAAATATCCAATTGGAGTAATTTAATTTTTCTCTAGTATCTTTGTTTTCTTTAAAATAAACTGATTTTGACAATTCTGGTAGTATTGTCAAAGAGATCACGATTAGCCAAGAGACTACAGCTATAGAGACTAAGCTATAAACACCACTGATATAAAGCTAATTGAGAAATTTTGTTGATATAGGCTGAGTTCCTAAATGCATCTATGCAATGCATCAGTGTGTTTTATTTTGAATTGGTGCTAAGTTAAAATACGAAAACTGCGCAACTCTGTTGATATTCTTAAAAATAGTATAGTTGCGCACTTTTGGTTAAAAAGTTTCGGACCAATTCAAAATAAAACACACTGATGCATTGTATTTTAGCTTCTATCTTTGTATCTTCAGAGAGAAGTGCAGCATTGATAACTAAATTTAATAATTCGATGACTTCAAATGAAGAGCAAAAACAATGTTTACTGCAAGTGGTAGATAGCCACAGAAAAATTTTAAAAAACTTATGTAGAAAAACGATAATTTTGGCTAAGAAGTTCAATTGCATATTCAAAGCTCCGCCAAAAAATATCAGAGGCATGTTTAAAAAAAAAAAAAAAAAATCTTAGATTATTATAAATGATTTTTCATCAAAATATAGTCTATATGTGTTTTGGTTTGGACAACACATTATTCAAAATGGTTTAAGTCGTAAATAGCTCCAAAATGACCTCTAAACGATTTCCGGAATATCTAGAGGTAATATTTTTTTAGGTCTGAAGGTATTTTTGTTTTCATTAGGAATGTAACTTTCAGAAAATGGACGCGCACCGAAGTATTTTAACATTTTTGTAAAGTTAACTGGTACATATGTACCAGAGACCTGCAGCGATGAACTGCAACTGCTTTTACACTCAGTACATACTTGGTTTTTGTATGACTTCAATATCATTAATACCATACAACATATTCTACGCCATCGAGCTCACTTACAACATCAGGCATGTTGCATTAGCCAATTGTACCAAAGTCAAACACTGGCCGCATTCTAGCCGAAAAAGTGCTCAAGTAGCGAAGTCGCATAAAATATTTTCGCTATATAAATTGTGACATCTCAAGGAACATGTTCTGTGAGAGCATACCATTCAGCCCGAAAGTTGTGGAACAGTTCTTGAGCACTTTTTCGGCTAGAATGCGTCCACTGTGTGATGTGTGCTTCGACTTTAGTGGAAAGTATAGATGTTTGCATACAATAATTATGTGTATAAACCACAGCGCACGAACGGCAATCGTTACAATTATGCATTATTTTGAGCTACTGCCTCGTGTACCATTGCAGGTTGATTTCAACTTCGGCTAAGCAGTGATACAAAAGTAAGCTTACGAACGATGAAATCAGCGCGTACACTGCATTTTTACTCAAGTGTTTGTAGATTACTTCAGTATGAATAGAGTAAATATTTTTAGGAAGTTTTAGGGGTAACTTATTTCGAAGATGATGTCAAACTTTAAAATTTAAGATGGCGGATAGAGTTGCCACCTAGATTTTTTTCATTTATGCTAATTCTTGTAATTTTGAAATTCTGACAACGGATTTGATTTCGAATATAATGTCACAGTTTTAAAATTAAAGATGGAGGTTAGGGTTGCCACCTAAATTTTTACCACAGTATTGCCACCTAATGACATGTATTTTTAAGAGTTTTAAACATCAATTATCAGTGTTAAGGGGTCGCTGATTTCGAATCTAAAGTTAGAATTTTAAAATTCAAGATGGTGGATAGGGTTGCCACCTTAATTTTTTGTAGTTTTATGAATTCGGGGCTGACAAAAAAAAAATGGTACACTAAAAATGGGTCGCTGAATCCGAATCCATTGTCAGAATTTCAAAATTATAAAATTTTTAAATAATTGGGCTGCCACCTAATAATATGTCTTTTCAAGAGTTTTAAACATCATTTATCAGTTTTAAACTCTTGAAAAGACATAATATTAGGTGGCGATCCTATTATTTAAAAATTTTGAACAATTGAACAAAAGTTGTAGCTTTATTAAAGATCTGCATGCATACAAAATCTTATCAAAATCAGTGATTAAAGGTGTTTTATAGTAAAATGGCGTCTGATATAATTTCTTAAAAAACTAAATTTAATAAATATCTTTAAAAATTTACTAAACAAATTTTATTGCTCACTCAATTAAACTTTAGAATTTATTTTAAAAAAGAAATCAGCTCAATTGAACCATTAGCTTATGAGCTACAAGCTCTCAAAAGTCACGCAAAGTAACTGCAATGTTACTGCAATGTTACTGCAAATACTTTGTGTTCGGAGAACAAAATAAGCGCTGGTTTTTTTATGCAGGAGTTACGCTTTATGTCTCTGTTTTGTTGCTTGTAAATGACCATACTAACCATTGCATACCAGAAGTTGAAAAGACCCTGCGCTGGTTATCAAACCAACAACTCGAACATGCATTATTGTGGTCTTACGACACGCTCATACACAGGTGGCTTCAATGTTGCAAGTATGTTCGACACAACAATCGCAGCGCTTGCGTATTGCGATCAGACTGTCACTGTATTTGTTGAGGGTAGATTGCAAGTAGCGAAAATGCCATCGCTTGCAGATCACTGATATGTACATACTATTTGACATCAACAGCATCGACATTAATAGCTCTTATGTTAATTCTGTTTTTTTTAGGGTCTTGAGTTCTTTTTTAAGTTTGGCTACGCCTTTCTTATAATAACTCTGATTATCATGATATGGATGTCACTGGCACGTGCTTCAATCTATAATAGAGAAATGGAGGAAATGCGTTTTCCTCCTTGCACATATAACTCGCTCTGCACCTGTTCAAAATCGTCCACAGATTTGGGAATCGTACACTGCCGAGATGTACCATTTCCGGCCTTGCCAAAAATGGTCAATCAATCAAAGGTGAATGGTGTGCTTTCAGTTCTCAAACACTGTATGTATCTTAATGCTAAAAATAATATCAATTCTGTTAGGTTTTCATGCTACACATGGAGAATACAGGCTTGCGAGAAATTGAGCCTTATTTTCTACAATCGACAGGTAACTAAAAAAAAAAAAAAAATAATATTCGAATTATCTGCAATACAAGAATAAATTTTTCCCATGTAAGGCATGTACCGTTTAAAAATATCCGGCAATCATCTAACCGAAATACCTGATGATGCATTTACTGGTCTGGAACGTTCGCTCTGGGAATTAATACTGCCACAAAATGATCTTGTAGAAATACCATCAAAATCGTTTCGACATTTGCAGAAACTACGTCACCTGGACTTGGGCTATAATCACATAACACACATACAACACGATTCCTTTCGTGGTTTGGAGGACTCATTACAGACACTGATACTGCGCGAGAACTGCATTTCAATGTTGCAATCGCATAGTTTCTCTGGTCTTCTCATACTGGAGACACTGGATTTGAGTGGCAACAATTTGTTTGAAATTGATCCTAATGTCTTTGTGGATGGTATGCCGAGATTGACGAAGCTACTACTGACTGACAATATACTCTCGGAGATACCCTACGATGCGCTGGGACCACTGAAAGGTCTACGCACTTTGGATATATCGCACAATGTTATTTGGTCACTAAGTGGCAATGAAACGTACGACATTAAATCATCCACAAAGTTAAATTTGGACAATTTACACTTGGAATACAATCACATAAATATGTTGCCACCGAATTCCTTTAAGAATTTCGATATAGTCAATCGCACTTTCTTCGACGGCAATCCCATACATACGCTCAAGGTAAGATTTTTTTATTAAATTTATGTCCTTAACTATTTAAAGTTCTAACGTATAAGTGTCAATCATTTAGGAGGATGCCTTTAAGCCTGCCAAGATACGTGAAATTTATATGCGTTACTGTGGTCTGACCAACATATCACCAATGGCATTCGATAGCTTGGTCAATACTTTGCAAATTTTAGATCTATCCGCAAATAATCTAACACATCTACATCATAAGCTCTTCAATAGTTTCGACGTTTTAAGGTAAGTACCAGTTACCTACATACATTATTTAATTAAAAAAAATCTGCGAATCTGTTGCAAATTGTGTGCAAGCGTTAAATGTTTTGGCGACGACCTGCTTTAAGCGGGCCTTAATCCTATTGCCGCGCTCTTTGTTTGTTCAGATGTTGTTGTTAACTGTACGTGCGAAAATATTTATGTAGTCTTTTTTGTAGAAAATATTTAGCTCTCTACATATGTTACATTAATAGGGCTTCCTCTTCAAGTGGGTTAAAAGTAGCTTGCCGTATTTTTACCTAGCAAAATGCTGACGTAAAAATTTCTAATTCGTTTGATTATGTTACTTGTAGTTATGATTCATCATCTTCATGGCTTGAGCTTGGAAACTTTTGATTTTTCAAATATAGTTCATATAGATTAATGTGTCTGTATTTTGTTTCTATTCTGTCCAACATAATTATTCTCATCACTCAAAGTCGTTGATATCAGCGTGCCACAATTATCGGAAAAATGTTCACACACGAAGCAAACCATATGCACATTACACTAGAGGCAAAGGATAGTAAAACTGCGTTTTTACTTTTTATCTAGAACGTATAGATTCTTTTTTAAAGGACTTTTAAGTTACAAGACATGTATCTTCTATATACAGGGTGTCCTAGCCTAAGAGGAAAATGTCCTAAGCGGGGGGTGATTTCTCGTGATGAGACGAGCAAAACATTTTATGGGTAGGCGTGGTCGAAAACACCTATATAGGGAGGTAGGAGGACATTTGATTTCCTTTTCAAAAATCTATTAAACTTGGTAATCTTTACTATATTACTTTTTACTTACGATTGTGGATTAAAACGTTATTAAACCCATTATTATTGTTTTTCCCTCCTACCTCCCTAGGGGGCGTTTGCGACCACCCCCACTAATACAATTTTTTTTTGTCTCATCATGTTCATCATGTTTGTCTGAATGTTCATCCGATAACTATTTTTTAAACGAGCTCTCAATCTAAGGCCTGTTCCAACTTAACTGCATCTTTAACAAAAATAATCGTTTGCTTGATCTGTTGATGGTTTTCCAAAACCATCTGTGCAGTACTATGATTCTCAACCGCCTAACTTTAAAAAAACAAACTACGTGATTTTGAAGAATAACTTGTCTAATATAAACTGGAATTCTATTCTAAATATTAATACAAATAGTTTATCTTCTCAGAGTCTTGATGATGCGGTATATGCGTTTAATAGAACGCTCAATGATTGTTTTCTTAAGGCTGTTCCGCAAAGGAAAGCCTCTTTGACATCGGGTCCGGTATGGTACACAAATGAATTAAGAAAAATGAGAATCTTGAAATCTAAATACTATAAAAAATATCAAAAAACACATAACATATGCGATTTTGGATGCTATACCTCGATTAAATACAGTTACCAACAGTTATGCAAACAATCCTATAATATCTACTTAACAAAAGTAAAATTAAACATCAAATCTGATGCTAAATCCTTGTTGTATATTCTGTTGAGTCTGATAATGATAATAGTATTTGCAATATTTTTGCTGACTTTTTCAATACAACTTATTCATCATCGTCCTATGATTCTTTAAGTTATCCTTTTAATTCAATCTGGGGATATTTATTTCCCAATAATTGACACAAACACAGTCTTATCATTTTTAAAAAATATTAAAACATCATATAAAAGTGGTCCTGATAACATACCTTCGTGTATATTAAAATACTGCTGTGAAGAATTAGTAACTCCAATCTCTTTACTATTTACTTCATCATTAAAATCCTGCTATTTTCCTGCAGCCTGGAAGCATTCATTTATCATTCCGTTGCATAAATCCGGAAATAGGTCTTTAATTGATAACTACCGTGGCATCGCAAAATTAAGCGCTTTACCTAAACTTTTAGAGGTAATTGTTACATCACGACTATCGCATAGCGTTAAATCTTTAATGTCTCCTTCCCAAGTAACATTGTTGGAGCAACTAGGTGCGAGTGAGTCCTAAAAGTGTTCTATAGGTGTATAATATACGGTTAAAGCTTTACCGCAGCTTTGTTTGCTGCTAGTTGCTTTTAATTTTAAAGAAAATGCTCTAAATATGATTTTTTTACCATTTTGAGCTTTAATACTTTATACAGCTCTGTAAAGGATTTTATCAAATCTGCAAAAGAGCAGAACTCTAAAATTTACTACTTGCTCTGTAAAGGATCTTTTAAAGTAATAAAAATTACTATACAGCAGTTTTAAAACTCGTAGATTGAGTATAATATTTGCTTTAATGTGTATTTTTGTATTGCATTTTTAAAGCGAATAGATATAAAATACTGTAAATTAATGCAATAAATTTTTTTGGGAATAACAAGTGACTAAAAAATCTGATAAAGAGCTTCTTTGAAAAAAATGGCGATCTTATAAAAAATAGAAAATCTTCGGAGTTGAAGCAAGCTAAATATTAGTGTTTACAATAATATTTAAAACGAAATTGATGATTTCTATGATACATATATTTAAGAATAAAGTACTTAAATCATTTTAGTTGATCTTAAAGAATGTTAAAAATTTTCCAACTATTTTTAAATAATTAACACTTCTTAACTTTAATTATTTGTTAAGCCCGTTGTAGTTTTTCGAAGTACTACATTCACGTTTCCGATAAATTCAAAAGCGCACCGAAATTCGCAGCATATAACGAATACACGAACATGAGTCTGATATAATAATCACTTTATTATTTCTTTAATTTATTTGTCATTCTTATCATCACAAACACTTGTCAAATTTTATATATTTATTGAGTTTATTTTTAACACATACATACGTAAACGAATAATAAAAAAGAGCTTTGCAAGAGCTCTTATTTGGGTTTGACAGGGACTCTTTTAAAATTTTACATCTACTTCTACTCCTCATATAAAGTAAAAATAGTGCTTTTAAACTCAAGAAAGTAGCCTTATATATTCTCTGCAAGAGCTTTAGTAGCGCGACTAAAGCTATAGTTGAAGCTTGCTGCTATATAAGATAGCACTATAAGCTCTGCAAGAATGAATATATGGCTAATATTGTTACTTGGGTTTCCAACATGGATTCCTTTCTGGAAAATCTACTGTTACTAACCTTCTCGAATTTACATCAAAAACTATAGAAAACTTTGGAAAAGGCATGCATACTGATGTTATTTACACGGATTTTAGCAAAGCTTTTGACGTTGTAAATCACAAACTATTGATCTTAAAATTACATCTTGTTGGATTTCCTGTACCGTTGGTAAAGTGGATTGAATCTTACTTAAGCAATAGAACACAATCTGTTCTTGTTAAGCTCAAGAAATCACACGAGCTTCCTGCTACTTCAGGAGTACCTCAAGGAAGTCATCTTGGGTCCCTTCTGTTTCTACTTTTTTAAACAATTTGCCATATGCCATAATGCATTCTAGCATCTTAATGGTTGCTGACGACGTCAAACTCTTCCTTTCTTTTAAAAATGATAATGACGCTGTATTTTTGCAAGCCGACATTGATCATCTTCAAAACTGGTGTAAAACGAATCGTATGAACCTCAACATGAAGAAGTGCAAGCATATGTCTTTCTCGCGCAAACCACCAATTAAATGTACCTTCAAAATTTGTGGTTATCTATTGGAGTCTTGATTTTTATTGGAGTCTTGAAAAATCATGAGGAATCACCCCCTCCCCCTTTGATCATTCTCTAAGTCTGGGACACCTTGTACATAAAAATGGATGTATGCATGTGGGTATGTGTGCATATCACTTATAGGCTCCTGAACCGATCTTTATGAAATTTTCAGAGAAACTGAAGTAACATCTTTAGTGAGTTCCTGTGAAGTTTGGTTCGATTCGACAAGGTGTCGTGGTACCTCCCATACAATCACAATTTGCGCTTTCGTCTACAAAATAAAGACTTTTTAACGTGAAAAACTAAATCTTAATAATAACTGTCGGCAATTGTGAAAAAACGGGCGTGGTCTCCCTATATCTACGCCCACCTTTTTGAAATCATGCTAATTATTGAGTTGTACACGTTTTGATAGTGAAACTTAATATGTACAGCAACCGTTATCTTCTCCAAATTATAACGAATTACATATTTTTATTTTATAATGTTATTGGTGCACTTGTACTCTTTCTCTTCAACCGGTTTGAAGTTAATCTAACAACAACGAAAAAACTAGCAGACAAAATGTAAAAAAAGGACAAATGTTACAGTTTTGCACTCATTTCTTATATATTGTTTTTTAACGTTTTTCGTGACAAAAAATATTATTAATAACATGTCCAGTAACCTCTTGCTATTTTTAATTCCTGGATACGATTTGGTATACTGGATATATACCTCCTTACAAATTCTAGTAATATAGCCTCCCAAACATCCTTAGTTCGCTCCCACAGCTCATCCTTTGGGCGGACTGCGATACTTAGCAAGCTGTGCTTTGACGTGACTCCACAAATTCTCGATTAGATTCATGTCCGGAGATTGTGGAGGCCATTTAAAATTTCAAATTTCTGTTTTTGTATCCAGTCTTTGACAACATATGCAGTGTGCTTTGGATCATTGTCTTGCTGAAAAATTACTTTTTCAATAGTAAGACCCATATTTTCCACTACTCCTGGTAGTAGTTTCCACTACTTTTCCTTACGCATAATCCCATTGATGCGTATTCAGGGACCAACACCATTTTGCGAAATACAACCCCAAACCATTATTGGCCCACCACCGTGTTTCATTGTTTGCTGTACATGATGTGGTTGGGTTGTATTTGGGTCCTTGGTCCAATACCACGCACGACCATCTGATTGGAAACGGTTGATTTTAGTCTCATCAGACCAAATAACCTAAAATTCAAAAGAATAACGAATAAAAAATATTGCTTCACAATGTAAGTTAAAAGACTCACCATGTCCCAATCTGCGACTTAACCGCACATGTCTTTTGGTCAGATTTGTTTTTTTTTTCTTCTCTGTTGCTTTAACGCCTAATTTCGCAATGCTTCGCCGAGCTTTCCACTGACTAGCACTGATGTTTAAATTTTTTAGCGCTGATGCAGGAGTGACTGCATCATTGCTGGTCACCAAGTTCGTAAGATGGCGGGCCCTCACGGTCACTTATTTTTCTTGTTCTACCTCCTTTGTTCTTAGGAACACTTTCCACTGTCATGTGGCTTATTTTGAAATCTTTTGCTTCTTTTCTAACTGACTTTCCCTTCCGCAATAAATTTATTATTTGATTTTTTTTGTCAATATTGATCATACCGCTTGCTTATATTATCTCTTAATAAATACATTGCAATCTAGAAAAGGTTATTAAGCTTCAAAATAAGCAAGAGATACAGGTACAATGCAAAATTGAGAGTGAGTGCAAAACTGTAACATTTGTCTTTTTTATATTTTTGTCTGCTAGTTTTTTTGTTGTTGTTAGATTAACTTCAAACGTGTTTGGAAGAAGGAGTACAAGTGGACCAATCACATTATAAAATAAAAATCTGTAATTCGTTATAATTTGGAAAAGATAACGGTTGCTAAAATGAGAAGTATTACAGTATGTTGCAGTATTCCTCCTCAGTGTATGTGCTCGAAGTAGCGCTCACTATGTATATATAAATGTTGCCACGCCCACTTTTAATGTCCACAAATTAATATAACTTCCAATCAGACGGATTTGATCGTACGATACTAAAATTTGGTAATTTAGTTCATATGTTCACTTTCGACAACTTTGCAAAAAAGTGGCGTGGTCACACTGTATCAGCACCCACTTTTCAGAAACAATTTTAATTCCTGAGATGTTCACGTTTTGATAGTGCAACTTGGTATGCAGGTGCTATGGGTCCAAGTGGCGGACACTATATATCTGTGTTCACAAGCAATAATTGCTTAAGTCGACTTAAAACAGACTGAGTTATTGATTTAGATATGTTCCACGCATATATCTTTATATACACACAAAATCTGGAGCTTCTAGCATGGCCCTAGCCAATGTAATGACACAGAAACAAAAGACCATTTCATATCTATATATATAAAAATAAATTGTCCTATGTTCGTGATTTTATAACTCGAGAACCACTCAACCGATTTTCAAACGAGTACATGCGTTGGAAAGGTCTACTCACTGATGGTTTATAAAAAAAAACATCGAAAAATTTCTACGAATATGCGTTATACGCACGCTTTTATGATGGTGTGTTTTCCTCATATAAAATGAAATTTTTTTTTATGAGAATTACATTTTGTCGGTATAAGGCTCTGCTCGCTCGCGTCATTTGACTTATTTAATTTCTGTGTGTTTATTTTTAGTTTGAACGGGTACTGTTGACAACTGTACTAAAAATGGGTTTCCACGCCCCTTTTAACCGCCCACAAATCAATGAAAATGCTTCATTTCAGACTGTTTTGGTCGTATAAGACTTAAATTTGGTAATTTTGTTTGTATGGTTACTGTCGGTAACTGTATTAAAAGTGTGTTTCCACGCCCCCTTTTACCGCCAACAAACCAATGAAAATGCTTTACTTAATACGGTTTTGGTCATATAAGACTTAAATTTGGTAATTTGGTTTGTATGGTTACTGACAGTAACTGTACGAAAAATTGGATTCCACGCCCCTTTATCCGCCCACAAATCAGTGAATATGCTATATTTCAAGCAGTTTTGGCCGTTTAAGATTAACATTTTATACTTAAGTTTGTTTGGTTACTTTCGGCAACTGTACTAAAAATGGGCCACACCCACTTTTTGATCCAACTGTTTATCTGGATTTACAAACATATTATTTTTAGAACACCAAACTTCAAAGGATTTTAAATCAGACTGGAGGAGATCTGTATTGTCTTTAGCATCTATTGTTCTGTATATTTTCATATCATCTGCATAAATGAGCAGATGGGAGTGTTTGATGATGTGGGTTACATCATTAATGACTAAAATTAACAGAAGTGGACCAAGGTGGCTACCCTGAGGAACACCTGATTCAGCAATAAATTTAGCAGACAATACACCTCTAAATCGTATTTGATAAGATCGCTCTGTCAGATACGATTGGATCCAGCTTGCAAAAAATTGTGGAAAACCCGTTAACTTTAGTTCAAATATAATTAATTTGTGTGGTGGTTAATCAAATGATTTACTAAAATCAGTGCAAATACAATTGAGCTGGTTACCTAAATATCCCGAATTTAAGCAAAATGTTATAAAATCGAGGAGAAAACAGTTGATCTGCCAGTAACAAATCAATGCTGACAAGTTTTTATGACCTTCACACGATCATACACGAGCCGGTCAATAAGTTTTGGAATCGATGAGAGTTTAGCGATAGGCCTAAATTTGTTAATATCATTCCTACAACCTTTTTTATAAGTAGGACTTATAAAAGATTTTTTCTAAAAAAGTGAAAGGGGACAGTGGTTGGCTAAGAACGAAACCACATTGCGTTAGCACTGCGGCAGGAATTCCGTCAGGTCCAGCATTAAAATCTTCTTCGATCGATCCAATATACTTTAAAATATCATCTGAATTAAAAGATATAGGGTCTAACCAAACCCTGGGTGTAGAGTTCGTATATTCAAAATACTTTTCATCTGGATTAAAAGAGTCTGAACACAATGACTCTTTTAAGAGAATGGCAAATAGGCCACAAGTTATGACGGGATCGTCAGTAAATCTATCAGGAGTTTTAAATGATGGGAGTCCATCAGATTTTTTCTTTATGCTTATGAAACCCCAAAAATTCTTTGGATCAGACAATACTTTCAGCTTAATACGGTCTAAATAATTGTGATACAAGGTACCTCATATTAGAAATTTTTCCCGCGCTTACCCAGGCCAATATACCATGTACATCACACAAAAACTATCCTTTTAAAGGTAGGTCGATGTATCCATTTCTTTTCGAGATGATTGGGAACTTGGAACCCTTTCACCTAGTAATGCCATTGAGATTTTACCGACGGATCAAAACTAGATGGCAAAGTAGCTGGAGGAGCATTAAACATTAATATAGCCTTCAGGCTCCCTGATCATTGCAATGTATTCGAAGCTGAATTCGCTGATATACATGAAGAGTTAACTTTGCTTCAGGTAAATGAGATATCTTCCATGGATATCTGCATACTATCTGATAGTCAAGCCGCTGTGAAAGCCCTGGATACTGTTGAAAGAACATCCAAAACAGTTCTGAACTGACGCATATCTCTGAATGAGATGGCAAAGCAGCTCAAAATTTCTTTATGTTTGATTCTCGGGCATAAACATTTTTCAAGAAACTGCAAAGCAGATGCACAGATTGAGCAAGTGTAATATAACAAGGCAAATCTGGCCCAGACTTAAATCTGGCCCCTTAAACGTTAAAAAGAATTAATTTGCCTTAGTAAAGACCACATGAGTACCATGACAGGGATCTTAACAGGGCAAACATGCTTAAAGATTAAATATCTTCCATAATGACTTGCAAAAGCTGTAGAGATGAAGAGAAGGACGAGTTCACAATGCATCCCCTCTGCACCCGTCGCCATTAAGGCAACTGAATCTTCAATGAACTAGATGATCTTTCTGAATATTCAATATACAGAATCCAGTTTGTTAACAGCTTACACTGGTTCAACAGATAGAAGTAGAGTAGGGAATTTGACCCCGTGGTATCACAACGGGACTCATTGGCCTAAGTGTGTCTCTGTAAAGAGCCAGCCACTGTAATCTAACCTAACCTCATTGTGACAAGTCAATATGCTAATTAGATAAAAAAAAAATATATATAAAAGTAAAACAGAAAAACATCGATAAACATGATTTTTAACTCATAGAATTAGTTAATGACAGTATGACCCATTTCACTTACATGACTTTTGTCGAGTAGTTTGCTTTATCAGTATCGCCTCTCTTTTACCATTTTTTTTGATGAAGTTTAGGTTAGGTTAGTGTGGATGTCTCAAACGAGACACACTTAGGCCAATGAAGCCCATTGTGATACCAAGGGTTAGTTCTTCCTATCTATGTTTAAACCAGTTTAAGCTATTTATTTAGCCTAGGATTCGGTAAATCGAAGATTCTGAGAGTTCGTCGAGGTCATTGAAGAACCAGTTGCCTAAGTGGAAGAAGCGTTTTTGAGCCAGCGCTGGGCAAGTGCAGAAGAAATGTACTGTAGATTCTTCCTCCTCCTCATCTCTACAGCTTCTGCAAAAGTCGTTTTGGGGTATGTTTAATCTTTGAGCGTGTCTGCCAATAAGACAGTGCCCAGTAAGGATCCCTACCATGTTGCTAATATGGTCTCTACTGAGAGAAATGAGTTCTTTTGATCGTTTAATATTGAGTTTAGGCCAGATTTGCTGTGTTATATTACACGTGTTTCCTACTGACCATCTGTTGTTGGTTTTGATGCAGGATAACTCATGTGTAAGGAGTTTACATGTGGTGAGAGGAATACCAAGGCTTGCTTTGTATAAATATAGTTGTTTGGTAGTACCTGTACGAGCGAGTTCATCTGCTTTGCAGTTACTTAGAAAATCTTTATGTCCAGTAATCCAGCATAGAAGGATTTTAAGCTGCTCTGCCATCTCGTTTAGAGATCTGCGACAGTTAAGAACTGTTTCAGATGTTATTTCAACAGTTCCTAAGTATGCAAATATCCATGGAAGATATTTAATTTACCTGAAGCCAAGTTAACGCTTCATGTATAGCAGCGATTTTAGCTTGAAATACACTGCAATGGTCAGGGAGCCTGAAGGCTAAATTATTGCTTAATGCTCCACCTACTTTGCCATCTAGTTTTGATCCATCAGTAAAGATCTCAATGACATTGTGAGGTGAACGGTTTCCTAGTTTCCACTCTACTCGAGAGGGAATGGATACATCGAACTTCCTTTCAAAGGATAGTTTTTGTGTGATATAGTCAATGGACCTAGGTATGGGAGGGAGAAATTTTCTAATGCAAGAATGTCCTAGTGTACCTTCTTTCCACTGGGAGGTGGCTTCTAGGCGGATGGCTGTATTAGCGGCAATCAGACAGAGCCATCATTAGCTAGGATGTCAAGTGGTGTAAGTCCTCTAGTTCCAGTCTTACAAACAGTTCATTCACTGCTAACTTTCAGAGTAGAGGCGAAAAAGCCCCTCCCTGAGGGGTTCCCCTTGGTACAGATATTAAAGTGGATGCCGCACCAAATTTTGCACTTATAATCCTGCCAACTAGCATTTGATTTATTAGCGCTATCAGCGCGGCATCCACCCCAAGCTCAGTTAGCGAATTAGTGATAGCTTTTGCTTCGACGTTATTAAAGGCCTCTTCTATATCAATAAAAGCTATCATCGTATATTCCTTCTGAGGGAGGGATTTTTCAATAATAGAAACTTTGGAGTAGAGAGCTGTTTCCACAGATTTGCCTTTGGTGTAAGCATGTTGTGCTCTTGACAGTGGCTTTTTTCTATTTTAAATCTCAAGTGAATGACGATTAATCTCTCAATATTTTTAGAAGAAACGATGAGAGACTAATTGGTCGAAGGTCTTTTGGGTTTATGTGTGAGCTTTTGCCTGATTTAGGTATAAAGATGACATTCACGTCAACGTTTAAGAATGTGGTTTAGGTCAAGGCAGCTTTGGCAGATCGACAAAAGCCGTTCCTTAATGATGCTGTACGACTTCTGAATTTCAATAGGAGCTATACCATCAGGTCCTGGTGACTTAAATGGTTTGAAGCTATTGATTGCCCATTCGAGCTTTGTTTGTGAGAGTATTTTTAGGGATTTGGTCACAGATGGTAACTGATCTTCCCGAATTGGAGTATTACATATCTCTGAGCATCCCGGAAAGTGAGTTTCTACTAAAACATTTAGGGGTTCTGCACTATTGGTGGTCCAAGTACTATCTTCCTTTTTCATGAAGCTTTTATTAGAGGGAACCGTAGCTAGAATTTTCCTAAGCCTTGACGCCTCTGTGAGGTTTTTTTATGAAACAATGGTTAAAACTTTCAAAAACGGAGCTAAAGTAAAATATACTGTATCAAATTAAAAAATCCATAGTCAAAATTAAAAATGTTTTCGAATTTTAGAATATTTAAGTATTTAGAAATAAATATCGACCTATTTGTAGATTGTATAACATATTTTTTATATTCCAAATGCAGGGTAATTAGCATGCGCGATAATAATATTAAAATCGACCAACCAATGGAAACTTTTAATGCCATGCAATATACACTGCTGAAGCTGGATCTAAGTGGTGATAAAAATGATCCCACAAATCTACAAACTCTACGGAAGTAAGTTGCATTTTTGTGCATTCGATAACAAAAAATATTTTTTATTTATATTCAAAAAGTATGACCAGAATGAGAAATATGCGCTCACTGTCTATGTCACGGATGAGTACAACATCAATTGGATCGGAAGATTTTAAGGATTTCGGTGTTGAATTGGAAGATTTGCAAATAACGCGAGCAAGTTTAAGCAATATACAGTCGCATGCTTTTAAGCATGTACGTGGTTTGAAGCGTTTAGATTTCAGTGAGAACAGCATAGCGACTATCGAGAATGATGCCTTTCACGAGGTAAGTGCTACAGTACAAAGAGGCACATAGAAGTGATAAGACGCAAAAAATCAGTAATAATAACGGATGACTTAATTTTGGTATAAATAATGGGTATTAAGGTAATTTTGATGGCATTCTAATCGCATAAGCTGTATTTAAAATGAGAAATTAAAAAAAATTTACGAATATTTTTATGCGTCGGTAAATTTCATGTTAGAAAGCATACATTTTAATAACAATTTTTGCTTATAGAGATCATTATATTTACTTAGTTAAACTTATTTATTCCCAATAGTAGTTTATTATTACTATACGTTTAAACTTAATTGATATTCATGCAAGTGGAATTCACTGGCTACAGTTTAATTTATCGTGTTGAATTCATGACCACTCAGATTAAGAGTGCATCAAGCAGTTTTTGCAGGCATAAAGTAAAAATCTCTATCATAGGAAAGCATTACGATAAATCTTTACTTTTGACTTTCGATGTTTATTCCAAATAAATTGTTGTATTTAAAAATCCTTACAACATCATTTATTTTTATATTTTTAATTTTTGTATATTATTGAATGCATTATTCTATAGCATGTTTGTGTATTATTGAATGCATTATTCTATAGCAAATTTAAATTTATTAGATTTTTTCAATCGCCAAATATGTTTAAAAGTTACAAATCTTGCTTATTCTAATTAGATTGGACATTCGCTGATATCTTTGAAAATTTCACATGGCTTTTCGGGCACTGCTTTACCAGCTGAACCACTACGCCATCTGACATCACTGCAAGAACTGGACTTTAGCAATAATAAAATAACCAGTATGACCGATACAAGTTTTCATTTTCTGAAGAACTTACGTCTGTTGGAATTGCATGATAATCGTATTGAACAAGTGTTGAAGGGCACATTTCAGGTACTTAAAATTAACTAAATAAAAATCATATCACAATCATAACGTACGAGAGATTTTGGATTTTTTTTAGGGTGACATCCATTCGAAGCTAGAGGAAATTTCGTTCCGTTTTAATCATTTGGCGCAAGTGTCACAACATACTTTCTTTGATTTAGAGGTAAGCAGGTCTAATATGCTCCTAAACAATCAGAAGCAGCTGAATTTCATTGAGCATATTTTTCTTCTAGGCTTTGCGCAAGTTGTATTTAGATGATAATAAAATAGATCGTGTTGAAAGACGAGCATTTATGAATCTAGATGAATTAGAACATTTGAGTTTGCGCGGCAATAAACTAAATAATTTGGCGGAAGAATCGTTTCAGGTAAATTCAATTGATTATTTTATTCATTTTGTGATACAAATACTATACATAGAGTAGTTAATAAAATTGGAGGAATATTTTGCAAATACCAGCGCAAAGTAAGATTTTGCATTTACAATATATAAAAAAATATATATATACTGAAATCATCAGTAAAAGTTAACGTACACAAGGCTTTTTACAAAATTAAAAACAATAAAATGGAAAATAAATCATCACCTTAAATTCAAACATACATTTTAAAAATTAATTTTATATACAAGAAGGCGTAACCATAGTATAATTATTATAAAGTAGGAGCGACAATTTTTGCTGCGATAAACGTATACCAAACAAAAGAAAATCAAAACTAGAGCGTGCTATGGTTGCTATGGAGATATCAAAAATGTTTTGTATCACACAAAGAAAATAAATAAATAAATTTAATTTAAGTTGTAAATAATGTATGCAAATAAATAAATTCCATAATTAATCTATTTCTTTGTTGATAGAAAGTGAAACTCCACGATAAGAATTCAGAAGAGACTTTGGTGCATTAAGAAAAGTATTGAAAAAACCTGATATTGAACGCTCGTTTTGATTTCTTTTGTTTGATGTTCGCTTATCGCAGCTCGTGAGAAAATAGGTTGTTGTCAAGGCTACCTCATGATTCAATTATTATAGGTTGTCCATTCGTTTGACAACACTAGTAAATTTGTAAAAAAAAAATATATTATCTCTCAAATATAAATGACAACCAGGGTCATGATTCAATTATATATAAGGTTGAATAAGCTGAGAGCACATATCTCTCGGCGAATGTCAGAAACAGCTGTTTGGTGTTGTTATCTTTTATCCAAACAAAAACACCGATCCAAATTCCATCCATCCAGCGTTTTCGTTTAAAAATGTCACTGGGCACTTTAAAAAAGGAAACGTTTTCCTTGTTCCAATAGTTTTGGCGAATCGCGTACTTTTTCGGCATTTTGAGGTAGTAACAAAAACTCAAACTCCAAGAAAATTGTTTAAAAATTATTTGAAACACAAATGTAATATTAAAATCCAATAGTTTGACTTCTAGTCAGAAATTTTAATTTGATTGTTTACTTGTCTTTTTTTGTTTTACTTTGACATTTTGCAATCCAAGTTTTGCTGTTGTATGAGAACAATTTCATGGTTACTTAACCTTATATATAATTGAATCATGACCAGGGTTTTGTGGTCTCCTATGAAAAAACTTATGTTACAGTGTTTTGTTGTGTTTTGTTTTTTAAAAGTAGTTACTCTATATTTTGCTGTTAGCAGGAAAAAAATAGTGTGAATTGCGCTTATAATAATTATTGCTTTGATAATTATTATTGAAAATTGTTTTAAAATTTTGTTGCGAATCGTTTTTTTTTCGATTAACATATAAAACGCGACTATTAAGTTGTAATTATTAAAATACTCTCCAACGTGCGGTATTGGCAAAAAGGTTTATTTTGGTGATGAAATTCAAAAATATAATGTGCCAGTGATCCAATAAGTCGACAGCGGTGTAAATAGATTTGCACAACAAAATATTGAAATTAGTTTTTTAAAAACTCACTTAAATTTTCTATTAAAACAAACAAGCAGTGCAGAACGTAGTGGAAAAAGCAGCAGTGAAATGTATCCTTGGGTATTAAGTACTGCGAAAAAGTATTATATTCCTGCAACTGATTACTTTGATGGCATTAGAAAACTACTCTTTTGCTCTCCTCTTCAATTTTACGGGTGTATATCTTCATTCTTGTGAGTAAACGTCAAATGAATGGACAACCTATAGTAATTGAATCATGGGCTACCTGATAAATTTTTGTATCATGGGCGTAACAACAAAAAATTCAAAATCGACTTTTTGATTGATTATGAGGCACCGTGTATAAAAATACATGTTTCAGCAAAATTTTACACTTCTATAACTAAAAACGACGTTTTTATTAAAAAACTCTAAAAATCCTCTAGAATGAGCAAGCTTTTTGCTTCTCCTGTAAAATCATAAAAAGTGTTGTTACGCCTTCTTGTATTTAAGGTGACGATATAGAAATATAGGTCTAAATAACATTTTTAGAATTTTGGTATTTTAAGAAAAAAAAATATGTACTAGCTTACGAGCAAGAAATTCAATATCATTTTAAAAAGTATTTAAATAATATAACTGCGCTTTGAAGCAATATTAATATTGTTGACAATATTAACTTAATAACTTTTTGTAAGTTTTCTTACAATGTGATATTTAACGCCATTGAATAAACTTTAATTAAAAACTATGTTTATCTTACTCATTTAAAATATCCACTTGTAAGCTAATTGGTATTGGAATTATGATGAACTTGTGCCACATGCAGTTGATGATCGGCACTACAGCGAAATGATTCTGAGCAATACTCGCAAGTAAATAGGTAGCTAGCACGACATTTACGTTTATGCCGGAAGAGCTCTAATTTCGTTGAAAAGTGATCACTGCAGGGTATGCAAGTAAAAGTTTGTTCTTGCTGTGCCATGCATTGCGTACTCGTTTTCGGAAAAAAATCTGCTTCAAAGTCTATTGGTTCGGTTTTTATTTCTAGTGCTGGAGCTGCAACGTGCAGTGAAGTGGACGCAGTGGCAAGCCAATTACTTGATGAGGCAGCAGTTGTGATTGCTGCTGGGTTTTGTAGCTCATTTAGTGGCTTTACCTTTAGCACAGTTAAACTTCCACTAACGCTACTATTAGTTCCATTTGGATCAGTGCGTAAAGCAACAAATTTTGTGCGGACACCACGCAACGGCGTAGCGCTTCCGCTGCTGCTGTTGGTGGGTATAGTAGCGTTTTTATGAATTATAGTAGCGTTTTTGTGAAATACTGTAGCTTGCGAGGTGCTTGAGCTATAGTTGGAATTCTGAGCTTTTGATACACTAGAGATTACCGTAGATGATCCATCCCTTTTGTCTGCGCATACAGCGATTTCTTCTTTAATATTCACACTAACGCCTTTGAGAGGTGGAAGCACCACATCGCCATACGCATAGACAGGTTTATGCTTGCGCATGTGCGAGTTGCGTGCCTTGATGTTTTGAAAGGATTTCAGGCAGATATGACACGAAATTGAGCCGTCTTCATTGTAAATGCCAGCGGAAGACTTTTTGGCAGGTGAAGTAGTGTTACTCTTTGTGGGTTTTATAGATTTAGATGTATTTTTTGTAGCTGCTGGAAGCGATATTTTTTGTATTGTTTTCGTCTGTAAGAAAAAGGAAATCAGAAATAATAACTATATAAAATTAAGTGGTATCTATATATTATTACGCAAACAAAAAAATTGTGGTACTACTTTACCAGTGTTAACGTTAGCATATTCACATAAATCTTACATCACTGGAAAGGTTCTTTCGAGTACATTTGCAGAATATAACTTTTATTCGAATTAGTTGTCATTAAGATAGGTAAACCTAAGCAAATGTTACCCGAGAAACAATTTCATATTTTGTGTCAATAAAGTATCTGATATATGTCCGGTGCCCGAGTCGGTAAATGTCCGACCTCTGCACCGAAAGATGTGCTAGTTCTGGAACACCTTGGGTAGGCAAAATATACGAACGAAGACCGATTCGGGCACTCCTCAGTTGATTGTGTCCGAAAATAGTCGCTCGTTTTTTAACACTTTATTGACATAATACAAACTTACTACGGTACTTTTTCAGGTGCCTTTCAAAGTACTTGTTGGGCATGTTTCGGGTACATTATAGTTAAGACTTAAGCCAGTTTAAATACATATCACCTACTTTATTGACACAATATATGAATCTTTTTCTCGGGTCCTGTTCGCTGAAGCTCGTTTCCATTCGGCTTAATATCAATGTGCGATTATTTTTTTTTAATAAACTTCGCAGTTTTTCGTTACTACTCGTAGCTTATAAAAATAAAATTGAGTCCGATACTCTGGACTTTTGTACCTGAGTAGTTTGGTACGGACACAAATTGTTTCTCGGGTAAAAACTTTTTTCCCAGTGGGACAGTGCAAACCAATAGCAACACAGTTCTGTTGAACATCGTTGCTGTCATGGCACAATTACTGACAAGGTAGTAGCGTAGACTGGCTTTTTTCTCACGAGTGGCGATGGGTAGTAGTCAAAATTAGCTGTTTATGCAATTAATCAAAGAAAAGTGCAAAAATAAGCGACGAATTAAGCATAGCTAGTCAACCGGAACAAACTTAAAACATTTTAATCAACTTCGCGAATAAATTTAATGAATCAAAGATAAGTTAAAAATAAGAACAGCAGCAAACTACAACATTCTTTAGCTGTTTTTGACAACTACCAATCGCCAAAAAACTGTCACGGCTACCTTGTCAAATAATTATACCATGGTTGCTGTAGCATAAACGAGAGAGAAGAGAGTGACTCAGAACATTTCAACCAGTGTTGCCATGAAAATTTTTTTCATATCGTAACTTTTGTAATCAGCTCGTCGGATGCAAGAACAATATAAAGAAGATCACGCCTTAAGTGCGCAGAAATGGCAATCTAGTGCGCAGTTCTACGTCATAAATGAAAATACATCCAAACAAAAATATCACATAAACAACAAACGAAACTAAGCAAATGAATCTGATTGGCTGATTGGGAAACAAAGAAATACACACAAAGAAACAGTCAAACTGCTCTCAAAAAAAATCAAGCAACATAGCTATTTTTTGTGAAGGGGTCTACACGGAAGTCAAAACCCCAATAAGATAAAAAATTTTTATCAAAGATAGTAATGAAAAATATTAATATTTTTTCTGTACAAGCGTTGTTTTTTGATATAAAATTATTTATTTTACAAAACCAAGATTTTATAAGAAAATTAGGAGATTTTTAAATCGAATACCCCTATTAAAAATTGTTTACTACGTTTTTTTCAGTCAGTTTGACTCTCTTTTCTCTTGCACTTCTGACGTCACATGCTTGTGCTCACAAAGAGAGCGGACATGCGCAAGGCGGAATCTTGAATATATAATTCTTGACCTGAACCAAGTTCCATTTATAAGGTTGTGGCAGTTGAGAGAAATTCACACTTTTCCGCATTTGCTTGAACTGTCACTGTGCTATTCTTTGTTCTATGCATTAATTTTATTGATTTATTTTCATCCATTCTGACAGTTCGACCGGGCTCGCTCTCAAATGCCACAACCTTATGCCGTAGCAAAAGTAGCCAAAAAAGTAGCAAAAAGTATTAGAAAGTGAAATTAATTGTGTGCGCAAGCAACCCTTAAAACAAACAGCAAGCATTGCTTTGTGAACTAATTTTAATAATAAAAAATCGTGTTAATTGAAGTAATCTAATAATACTTTGAAAGAAAAATAAGATATTCATGAACACTAATTGCATATCTATTATAACTATAAAAAAAAATTAAAAAAATAATAATAAATAATTGAATACAAAAAATAATGCCCCTTGTATAACCAATCTCAACTTGAATTAATTCGGTAATTTCGCTTTACATTTTTAGTAAATATGAATAATATGTCTAAAATTGTATATAAAAATGCAAAAAAAGTTTTCCTTATTTGTGTTTTGACTTATTTTTACATAAAATGCAACTGTGCCACAAACATAGCATAACCACCAAACAAACATTTCAGCGAAGAGAATAAATTAACGAAAATGAACACCGAACATGTTTGGCTAGCATAACCACGGCTTTATAAATGAGCCTTGACCTGAACAGAATGAAGTAATTCCATTCAATGAACCCGGTGGTAAATTGACACATGACGTAACCAATTATTTCTTTTATACCTACAATGTAGCTGCAAGACGCCTGTAGATTTTGAGTTTTTGAAGTGAAAACTTCTTCAAGCGCGTTTAGTAATTTTGTGTAGAGGAAAATCTTTACTTTAACGAAACCCTTACTTATGACACGACATCCACAAATTAAGAGAAATGGCATATTTCAGACCGTTTTAGTCGTATTAGCCAAACATGTATAAAATGTTATAAATTTGGTGAGTTAGTGCTATTAAAAAAATGTTGCCATGTCTACTTTCAACGGCTGTTAAACGACAACATTGTTTGTTTGTTCGTCCTTTATCTCTTTCAGACCTGACGCTAAGCCACTGAGAATTTTTTATGATTTTTGGAGTAAATGGACTTTATATGAACTGAAAATATATTCAAAGCCAAAATTTATATATTTTCATGTCCTTCAAGGATTTTCGAGAACCAAAAGTCTTTACTGAAATAACATTTTTTGCACCAAATGACTTCAAATCAATTAAAATTTTAAAATATATTATTTTATTTGTTAAAATGTGTCCACTTCACTAAAACTGCGCTATTAGTATTTTAGTAAATGAAAAAAAAAACAACTAACGTCCGCTGCTCATTTTTTAAAAAAAATAAGTGTGACGCGAGGATTCTGAGAAAATTTAAGAAACGGCAAAATGAACATCGAAACAATATGAGAAGCAAACAATAATCAGCGCAATCGATACATGAAAATTTTTTTACATTCTGATTCTGATAACAGCGAGTAGAGTACATAAAATGAGTTGTGGATATGAATTAGCCAAAAGTATTTATCAATGTAATGTTTTTTGACTTTGATAAAACTTTTTCATGGTGGGTAAATTTTTCTCACTTAAGATTTTGGACCACTTTTATCTATATCGTTGAGATATTTCAATGATGTAAGGTTGGTTCTTAAGATGATCTAATGCGGAGAAAGTGCGAAAAAACTGTATTAGCTGAACTCTATTGTTATTGCATGGACAAAAAATTAAGATTAAAAAAAAAGACAAATCGATTTTGATATAGTCAAACTTCGACCACAGGCGATACTAGTCTATATATTAATACGCAAACCCAAATATTGTGGTACCATTTTACCTGTGTTAACGTCAACATATTCACATAAATCTTATATCGATGGAAAGGTATTTCGAGTAAATTTTCAAAATATAATTTTTATTCTAATAAATTGTCATTAAGATAGGTAAAACTAAGCGAATGTAGAAACCTTTTTTCCCAATGGGACAATGAGAACCAATCTACTATCATAGTATCTACTATCTATTCTCATTGTAGCGACACAGCTCTGTTGAACATCGTTTCTGTAGCTTCTGTACCAAATTCTACGAAAAAATGTACCAAATAGGAACAAATTTAACAACTTTTTTACAATATAAGAAATTGATAACATTTATTATAATAATTCACTGGTATATATTTGTGTACATACGAAACATAGAAAAATATTAAGTTAATACCAAGTCTACAGAACCGTCGACTCCAAAATATGAAGAACAAATTTTTCAAAGACCTGGAAGATTTAGAGAACACACCACTGCTAGACATCGAGGTTCATAAAAAGCACAGGCTGGTTTGGGGAATACTCGTGGTTAACATGGTACCACAAAAAAATAAAAAGGGACTCGCAATGGGCCTATGTAACGGTGCACAACCCTATTTACCTAACCTAATATTTGAAAGCTGAAAAAAATTCACTGAGTCAAAGTAGCGTCAGGGTCGCATTCTAAGAGATCGAACCTGTCTAGAATTTGTTTTACAAATTTTATATTTAATCTTTGGGAATAAGAAAAATGGTCTGACTGGAGATATTTTTCTGCTTTAGTGCCAATCCTCACAAAACATAATCAAGTCTCAAAAAATGCCTTTGGTCATTAATATTACAATTTTGTCAACAGTTGCTTCGATTTATGAAATCGTTACCCATGTAGTTACGTAACAATAATTTAAAATTAATTTCTAATTGTGAGTAAAAAATAGGAAGCCTTACATTTGCGGATTGGAATTCTGTGTTTAAATTGTTAATGATTTTTAACTGGGATCCAACCAGTTATTATTACAATTAGTATAAATCAAATCGTTATTTTTTTCGATCAAAAATAAAAATCAATCATTTATCGAAATTTTTTCGAACTTTTTTAGATCAAAAGGAAGAAAACATTTTTAGCATTGGTTGTGTTTTCATTTATTGACAATGGACGATTGAAAGCGCTCTCTTTTTGAGTAAATTTTTGACAGCTTATGCTTTCCATAAAAACTGTCAACACTAACTGGATAATTTTGCCATGGCTCTGATTCATTTCCCGAACAGTGCTACCAAATTTTGATTTTGTAAAAGGTTGTGAAATTGTAAATCTATTACAAAATGTACCAACTCGGAAAATAATGTAGCAAGGTACCAAGTTAAAACAAATGTACCTACCAATTGTGGTACAATTGTACCAAAGCGACAACCGTGCTTACACGAGAGAGAAGAGTACGAGAGTGACTCAGACAATTCAACAGAGTTGTGTGGCAATGTTGGTGTTGCCATGGCAGAATTAGATAAGGTAGTGTCATAGTAGAACTAGACAAGGTTGTGCTAGTGCTGAATGTGTTCTCTTTTTTAGTGACCATAACTGTCAATCTCAGCCATTTTGGTATTTTTGCCAATTTTTGCTTTGATATTCCATTCTAATTGGTTGCAGATTTTGTATGAAATGTCAACTTCGTTTTAATAGTTGCGGTCACCGCCTCTCCGCCCTAACACTACCTTGCAATGGGTAGTGTTAGGGATGAATGTGCTCTCTTTTTAATGACCATAACTGTCAAACTCAGCCATTTTGCTATTTTTGGCAATTCTTGCTTTCTTTTTGCATTCTCACTGGTTGCATATTCTGTATGAGTTGTCAACTTCGTTTTGACACTTTCGGTCACTGGCTCTCCGTCCTAACACTACCTTGTCTGATTTTGCCATGGTTGAATGAATCCAAATTTATTGTTTTTCCAGCTAAAAAATAATGAACTCTGCGAGAGCGAAAACTAACTTTGAACGTTATCAATTTTGATGACTCTCAAGACCTGAATCAATTAGTCAAAGAGAGTCAAATAGCAAAATAAAAAGGGTTGGTCGTCAATGGTATAAGGATAGAGGTAGCTACAGCGCTGACTGCGCTCTCTTTCCATACTGCCATGTCTGCCAAATTTAGCTGTGTGGCGAATGGAAACAAAAGAAAACCAATAACAAATTTTTGCATCGTTTTAACATTTCCGGCAGTATGCTCTCATCTGGTGCATCTACCTGTATTCTTTTACCATGTTGTCGTATAAAAATAGCGTCAGCGTTTAAAAAACTATTATGAAAGGATGTTTACAAAAAACATTGTTTACACGTAATTGTTTAATAGATAGAAAAACGATAGAATAATTATCATCTGTGATAGTTGTGGACTAAATTGTAACTCTATTTGATAAGATCGAATTGGAATTAATAATTGAACTTTTGAAATGAAAACTTCTTTAGGCGCGTTGAGTGGTTTTGAGTAGAGGAATATCTCTGCATTCACGACACCCTTACTCACGACACGACACCCAAAAATTGAGACAAATGCCATATTTTAGACGGTTTTAGTCGTATTGGACTAAAATTTGGTAGTTTAGTTCGTATGGTTACTGTCACCATCTGTAAAAAAAGGGCGTGGTCGCAATATATCTAAGCCCACTTTTTAGAAATTATTATAATTCTAGAGCTGTAGATGATTTGATAGTTATATTTGGTAAGTAGATGCTATGGTTCCAAATGGCGGCCGCTATAAAAATAAATGTTTCCACGCCTACTTTTAACGCCAAACTATATAAATAAAAATTAAATGGTGTTCGTTTGACACTGATGCACTTATCCAGCTCAACAGATTTGGCTGAGATTTGTAAAGTGAAAAAATCCTGACACAAGCATCAATTTGTTTGGTTCTTTCATTCTTTACATTGACAATATATGGAAGTACTTACCTTCGGTAGTTCCATCCTAGCTCCCAATTCTTCGAATGGTAGTGGTTCTTGTTCTGAAACAGCCTGATACAGTTTATAATCCGGATTCTCTTCAGGCGTCTGGGTCATGGAGATCATAATTTTTGTTGACAAACGAGCACGATGAAATTTCGACGATCTGTAGCTTATACCATGGGCAGCCGGAACATGTTCACGCAACATCTTTGGTGCTTGTGCAAATTCCTTGCCACAAATATGACAGTAAAAATCGCACTCACCCATTGCCCAATGTTCCAAAATAGATTTATTGTCGACAAAGACGCGCCAACAGTTTAAGCAACGTATGCATTTGCGTTCCTGCACTGAAATAAGTCGGCCACGCCGCACACGTTTATGCAGATACTTCTTTTGAAATATCTTGGGCACACAGAGACGCATGTGAATGATTTGATGGGTAGCAAGCAGAGCCAAGGAATTGAATTGCAGCGGACACAGACGACATTTGACTGTCAAAGGTGGAGGTGGGCCTGGCAGTTTTGTGGATACTATTGTATCTATAGCAGGATTAGGAAGTATGGATAGATGGTTGTCGTTATCCACTATGTCTTCAATTGATTCTTTCTTTAATTTGGCTAACTTTGAGTCTTCAGTGCAGTCCGACCTATTACTGGAATTAGTAGTGACGTTGTTGGTTGTGGTTGTTGATGTTTTTGGAGGCTTAAGATGCAATAAGCTGCAGCCATTTTGCTCTAATAGAGATTTAATATCTTTCATTTTCGACGACGAACTGGTATCTGATATTACACCTGTTTCCTCAGTGGTGGGACGCGAAATGTTCCTAGTTACACCATCATCATAGTCCATGGAGAAAGACATTAATGTGTGCTTAACTGGAGGTTTATCCACTGCAGTGTTAACTTTTAACTTGGCAACCTTAGGTGGTGTTGACGGCTGTTCCAAGTGGTTCGCGAAGAGAAGACGACTTACATTCAGTTCATTGATGTCCTCAGCTAATGTAGCTTTTATTGATTCTCTAGTCACATTATTGGCGTTCTTCAAAAAAAAAAAAAAAAACGATATAAAGTGCTAGAGTTTGCGACTCATGGCAAGTTGTTAATTCACCTGAATTTGATCCATTACACGTATATATTTGTGTTGCGGCTGCACGGTACGTACATTATTGATCCACTTGATCTGTATCTTCATTACGCGAAGAATATCGTTATACATCATAGTTACATTGTTGACGCACTTCCTACAGATGTTCTTAGGCAGCGGATCGTTTTCGTATAACTATATTGGAAAAAAATTTAATAATAGTGTCACATCAATGCATACTCAATTGAGTCTCACAACTATTGGATAGACGGCTAGTATCTTGGTCACCAGCTGCTTACAGTTGCGGGGACTATATATGTTGATATTACTTATGTCTGCATAACCGCAGATGCGACATTTTTTATCTTCTGCAAAATCTTGAGGTGGCTGCTGCTGCTGTATATTCTGGAACGTGTAGCCGCTCATTTTGTGCTACGCATGCAAAAACAATTATCTTTTATATTTTTAAAAAGTGCTCACTTAATTTTTATAGCCAAATTTATTGCATTTTTGTAAATAAGTTTTAATTGCCGATGACTGACAAACGATGTAGAAAATTGTTCTTCGGTTCTTCCTTGCGAACGGCGCTGTCAAATTGGTGCGTATCGTATGCATAAGCACAAACAGGGATGGGAACAAATTTTTTTCGAAATTGTCACATGCCGAAATAAAAAATGTACTTTTTGGCACTATATTGTAGTACTATTTTTCTGCATGAATAATGAAATTTTTATATATATTGAATTCAAGAACCGTACCGGTAATAGTTTTATCAAATAACTCAGATATTAACAGTCATCATTTAACTTTTATTTTTCTCGACAAGAATACTTAGGGTATTCACAAGGTGTGCTATCATGTCATATTGTCATATTGCCCTAAAATTTTACAACTAAAATTTACAAGATAAATAAATGCTAGTAAGAAACAGCAGTTTGATTACGACACTTCAATAAACATAGCTTTCAGAGTTGTAATATATTAGTACTTTTTTTATATGGGAGGCAACAATAAAATGTTTAAACTAGTGTAAAATCTTAGGACAATATGACATTATGACATGATAGCACACCTTGTGAATACCCTAACTAGTTATCTTATGCCTTGTATTTTTTTCGGGCAAAAATAACGGCTACTTCCGACTTTTATTTTATAAACCAATGCAACTTAATGCAACTTTTATTCTGCTTTTTTGTATGTGTCAGCCTTTGTTTCGTCGATACTTTCGAAATTCGAAGTTAATTTTTTGTTATATATCAATAACAAATATAATAAACAAAGGCATGAGGTATAGGATTGTAAGTATATATGTATATAGATATAGTTATGAAATAACAATTATAGTCATTTGTTTCTTTTTTATTCCAGAAAATGGCAAAGTGGAAGCGATTGTCCTGTGGCGACATGTTGTAACTTCACTATCGAAGCGAACATCGAAGCCAAGCCCTCTATCTGGCAGTATGTTGTAATATTTTCGTTCGACAGGCGATTTGGTTTGTTTCGAAGTTATGTTCGATATATTTACTTCGCTTCTCGATCACTGCCACCAAAATAAAGTGATATTTTATCGCAAATATCGCCTGTCGAAAGTATTACAACATACCGATTTTCGATAATTTCGACAGCTTCGAAACTTTCGAAGTTATAACATGTTGCCAGTGGACTGCTGTAGCACACAAATGTCAAAATAAAAGCTAAAACACAATTACAGCCAGCATGAACGCAGTTCGAAAACGTAAAAAGTAGCTTTTTATATATGAGCATGAACATGGTGTAACAGTTATTTGTGGCTTTTATTGTTTGGTCAAAACTATCAGACAATTTGAATTTTTTCAAAGGCCGTTTGACCGACAAAAAAAGTTTAATGCAATTTTTGCCATCTCTTCAGCATGCACATTTTGAGCAATAAAACTTTTTTAGCTTTAATAGCTTCTTATTTGGTCAAGCAAGCGGACTTTGAGAAAAAATTTAATTGCCAGATATTTTTGACCGAAAAATAAAAGGTTCAAAATAACTGTTATTTTTGACCTAAAAATAAGAGTAAAAAGTAACAGTCATTTGTGACCGAAATAACCTGGCGTCTCCACAGGCAATTGTTTATATTTTGATACTTATGTCAGACGACGTATTGCCAATGGAGACCGCTCATTGCTCATGAAGAGCAATTTATGTCCCGATAAATATCTTGATAACTATTGCCTGCCATGAACTGTCAGTTTAGTAGTTTGACAGAAAATTTTTTCGTTTCGTTTTATTTACTTAGCAAAATTTGTGTTTTTTCCTTTTTTGCTGTTCTTCAGCCACTTCTTGAATTTTTTTAAATTTTTAAGCGTTTCAATGCAATTTGTGTTTGACGCCATCTCACAAATGCTTAAGGCGAATTAACACAATTCACCATCATTGTTCACTTTAGATGATTCATCTGATTTGAAAAATGTAAATTTTGTTTCATCTTTAAAATGAAGATGATTGTCATCCACCTTGAAGAGTGAAAGAAGTAGAAGGTCTTCCTACTTGTGATGAAAGTGAAAGTAAATCGAACTAATGCGTCATTCGTACTGAAACACAATTGAAAGGTTTTAACATAACTTCAAGCAGAAAATTTATATTTTTTTATTTAATTGCTGAACATCAATCATATTGCTCCATATTTTCGAAACGGCTTTTACTTATTTCATAAACGTCAATAAAATAAATCAGCCAAGAAATATATTTTGACATTCAACACTAATTTACACTTTGAATAATGTAAATTAAAAAATGATCAACGTTCACTATCATCGTTTTGAGTGAATTGTTTAAATTCGCCTTTATATTGGGGGTTGGAATTAATTTTAAAGGTTTTTTTTCGGTTTTTGAGCATTTATTTAGAAACAACGGTACAATGTGTATTACTCAAAGTATTGTCCATCGTTAGCTACAACATTTTCCCATCTTTCTGGCAGCATATGGATTCCGCGCCGGAAGAACGATTCGTCTTTTGAGGCAATCCACGAATCGACCCATTTTTTGGTATCCTCGTAAGAAGTGAAGCGCTGCTCAGCCAAGCCATGCGTCATCGATCTGAATAGGTGGTAGTCGGAAGGGGCTATGTCTGGGCTATAAGGCGGGTGGGGTAGCACATCCCAATTCAGTGCCTCCAACGTTTCTTTGACGGTTCTTGCAACATGTGGCCGTGCGTTGTCATGTTGAAAAACCACTTTGTCGTGTCTTTTGGCATATTCCGGCCGTTTAACCTTTAATGCTCGGCTCAATTGCATCAATTGTTGTTGGTAGCGTTCCCCAGTGATGGTTTCGTTAGGTTTTAGCAGCTCATAGTACACGACACCCTTCTGATCCCACCAAATACACAGCATAAACTTGGCGCCATGAATATTCGGCTTGGCCCTCGATGTTGATGCATGGCCGGGTGGTCCCCACGATTTTTTTCGCTTAGGATTATCGTAATGGATCCACTTTTCATCGCCAGTGACAATACGATGCAAAAAACTCTTCCTTTTATGCCGTTGAAGCAGTTGTTCGCACATGCAAAATCGCCGTTCAACGTCTCTCGGCTTCAACTGGTACGGCACCCAATTTCCTTGCTTTTGAATCATTCCCATGGCCTTCAAGCGTTTGCCGACCGTTGATAAGTCGACTCCCAATGATTCTGACAATTCTTGAAGGGTTTGACACAGGTCTTCATCGAGCAAAGCCTCCAATTTCTCATCTTCAAACTTTTTCGGCTGGCCCGGACGCTCTTTGTCTTCCGTATCAAAATCACCACTTTTAAACCGACGGAACCAGTACTCACAAGTAGAAATCGATGGAGCATAGTCCCCGTAAGCCTCAGTAAGCGTGCGTTGTGCTTCAACCGCTTTTTTCTTCAAATGGAAGCACAAAAGTAAACCTTCCCGCAAATTGCGTTTTGTTGGAACGAAAGTCGACATGTTCACAGAGAAAAAAATATATGTTGTTTACACTTCAGTGGAATGACACATACTGAAAAATGAAGCTTAGACAATGTGCTTTGAAATGAATATAGTCACAGGTGTGCCCGATGCGATCTATTGATAGTTACGCCATCTCTTAGAAAACCTTTAAAACTAATTCCAACCCCCAATATCAAGATATGAAATGCCCACACACAAAACTTTGTTTTGATATGGCTCATATCTGTCTGGCAAAATGACAGCTGATCGGCAAAAATTGATTACCTGTGAAGACGCCGGGTCTTAAATAAAAGGCAAAACATAACAGTTCATTTTTGCTTTTATGTTAACAGTCAGAAATTTAAGAGGCGTTAAATATTCGCGAAGCTGCTGCTTTACGATTATAATGATATATTTAAAAAAGTTAAGCGGCAACATTTTCGTTATGCCTTTTTCATCTAAAATTTGTAAAATAACAGTTATTTTTGGCCTGATTCAATTATTTATTTAAAATAAAAAAATTAAAATTAAAAATGGAAAACAATTTAACATTGTTAAGTAAATATAGTACTATACATAAGTACTATTTATTAGGATGATTTTTTAAACTATCTAACTTCGTATACTTCTAAATACTTCTTGTCGAAACAAATTTTTCTTCATCCTTAGTTTTTTTCTGCGACATAAATTTTGACTTTGCCCGAGGATTTTTGTATTTCATTGCCGAGGATTTTTTTCAGAGATTTTTTTATTTTTTAATTGGAGTTGAAAAATGTAAGTCCAAATTTTTTTGATCCAAGCCTCTTTATTAAAACATAATTAAGAACCTGTCATGAGTTTCTTGTGATACCACGTACACGTTAGAAGACATTCGGGTTCAAATTTTACCCACAGTTCAAAGCTATGAGACTTTTTATATCTAAACATTAGTAGATATTTCTTACTATGATCAGATTTTTTAACTTAATTTATAAGAATTTTAATATTTATTTGCTATTTTCTCACTTCGAACATGTACCTCCATTGCACATTCAATTTTTAAAACATAATCAAGTTAATCTTCAACGTAAATATTTTCAAAATACATAGCCCAGTGGCTTTCAACAAAATCTTTTTTTATTTAAGGAGAAACTAAATCAATAAGCAGGCAATTTATGCACATTTTGATTTAGTTTTGCATCGAAAATATTCTTTCAACATTTGCTGAAGAATGTGAAATAGACAAAACTCCCTGTGAAATTCTGTGTTAGAAAAAAGTGATGCATTGAATTCTTTTAAATTAGCTTTCACAAAAATTTACATGTAGAAGAAGCTTAAGGATTTTTTAAGGGCCTCCTAGAATTTTTTGAAAAACTAAAGACACTTTTATAAAATTTTTTGTTTTAAGCTTTATTGTATTTTAGACCAACATTTTGGTTTGTTTACTGTTTGCGCCCATCATTTTACTAAAAATTAATACTTTTCCAAAATCAACGATTAAACGCTCAAGAACTCTTTACTAAACCGAATTTTTTCTTTTTTCGGATGAACCAGTCTCCAGATATATTGCTCATCGCAAATTTCGACGCACTTTTCTACCTTATCGAGGAATATTTTTAGACCAAAATTTCAGGGCTAGATCTTGAATAGTTATACGTTAATAACGTAAAGCAAATTTTGGTCTCAAATAAAATAATGTTAAAAAAAGAAAATTTTAAAATAGTGTCTTTTGTTTTTCGAAAAACTCATGGAGGCCCTTAAAAAAAAGCAAAGAATGATCAAGTCGATATGATGATGAAATGCATGAAAATGTACTCAAAATTTCTTCGTGGTACTTACGTACTTTTTTAATAAAATTGTACTGAAAAGTAGAATTGTACTTAAAAACGTAGCCCTGAGCAGAAATAATCAAAAATGAGAAGAGTTCATAAGTTCCACGATTTTCATAGTCAATAGGATGGTTCAGAAAGAAGGTGCATGCATAAACTAAATAATAAAGTGGGCGACTATATTTGAGCCAACAGACGGCGCTATAAATGGGTTTTTATAACAAGTAAAATATTAAAAAGTAAATAATTGAAACAGCTGTGTTTTCTGCTGTGTGCACAGAAGTGAAATATAAGGAAATGGTGTTGCTTACTCATACAGCTTACGTGAACTGTCGCACCATTCGTAAATTGTGGGAGCGAGACGGAGCGTGTTTTTTTTGAAATTTCTGAGTTCCCTGGCATCTGATTGGCAGATTCCTCAGCAAAATATTTGAAAATAATTTAATTTAAAGCATTTTTAACTGCTTAAAAAGAGATAAAATCAAAGAAAAAACCACAAAAATAAATGCAACATGAGTGCGGTTAAACATTGTAAAAGTTCCCAAAAACTTAAAAACAATACGCTTCCACAGGTAAATTATATACACACGGTTTGAATTTTTTTAACAAAAAAACTTTATTTAGTTTTTAACGATATTTTTTTAACTTATTTGTATAAGATACACTCATGGACAGATAAATAAGAACACAACTTGCTTGTGAGTGCATTCACTGGTGATGCTTCATTATTCAGTACTAAATAAAAATAAATGACTTCATTAGTTAAAAATAACTTAAAATTAGTTAATACAATTAAAAAAAATAACATAAGCAAGTAAATAACAAAATATTTTTGCAAAAAACATATTTGGAACAAAATAGCCTTGCCAAATAAATAAGAACATTCAATGTTTGCTTACAGATTAAAGTTTAGGAACATTACTAGTACAAAAAAAAAAAAAAATTTAAGCTTAATATCCGGAGTGTCTTCCTTTGTTTTGAATAACTTTTTGTATCCTATTTAGCATTGATGAAATTAATTTCCTACAAGTTTCTATGGGAATTTTTTGCCATTCCTCTTTTACAAAACTCCATAATTGTGCTTTGTTTGAGAACTGCCTTTTTGATACCTCATTTTTTAAGACACCCCACAAGTTTTCAATGGGGTTTAGGTCCGGTGATTGACTTGGCCACTCAATCATTCGGATTTTATTATCTGTCAGCCACTTTTTTACTAACTTGGAGGTGTGCTTCGGGTCGTTATCTTGATGTAACGACCATATCAAGGGCATATTCTCGCTGGCATACGGTAACATTACAGTTTCCAAGATATCCTTGTAGCTCAATGCAGTCATAGTGTCGGTAATGAGATGTATCGGATCAACGCCATACCAAGAAAATCCTCCATACACCATAATGTTGCCGCCCCCATGCTTTACAGTCTTTTTTGTAAATCGAACGTGGAATTGTTTACCCTTTGGCCTTCGTACATTGCGTGCGTAATCATTTGAAAACATTAATTTGTTTACAAACACTCGTCAATCCATAGAATATTTCTCCATTTCTTTTCACCTTCAGTTCCCTTCCATGACACATGACTTTTGGCGAATTCTAACCTACTCCTTGAGGACGTAGCAAAGGGACTCTTCTGGATATTCTTCCAGGTAGATTTGCGGCCTGTAATCGCCTCCGGATGGTTCTTGAAGACACTTCATTATTTATTTCGCCAGCAATCTGCCTCGAAGACATGAAAGGGTCTCTTTTTACTAGCGTTACAATTCTATTGTCTGTAGAGTCTGAGGTTTTTTTGTTGTATTTTCCTCGACCATCATCTTTTTTTTGTGGCTTAAGAGCGTTGTGCACAAAACACAAGGACCGATCCAAACAATTAGCGATGTAACGGAACGTATGGCCCTTCGATTTCAATTTCTCAACCAGCCGCTTTTCCTCCAATGAACAGTGCTTACTTCGTCCCATCTAATACATTATTTACATTAATTAAACTAAATATTTCTCCTGCTATACAGAGAATTACAAACCTTTGGTAAAAAATCACTTCAACCCGTAGAATTTTGAAAAAAATGCTTACGTTCTTATTTATTTGTCCACCTGTTAAAGCAACTGGTTGTAGAAAAGAACGCATCAAACACAAATAACGGGATTTCCCCGTTGGTTTTTACTAGTATAATACGGCATTGCCAGAATCAAAATATAAATTTCATTGCGTTTGGTGTTTATGCATCGAATTTTTTTGACACATTTAGGTATTTTTTGTTTTTAAAAAATATGTTCTTATTTATCTGTCCATGAGTGTATGTGTTTATAATATTTTTTATAATTAGAATTTGTCTGAAAAACTGGTGGTTTCGTTTGAACGAAAGAAATACGTTAAAAAAAGAACTAAAGGATGTTTGTTTAGCTGCATGAAAACTTTAAATAGTAATGCAATACAGAAATATTGTTGGAATGAATTTTTTATTATTATATTATGGTAGATAATTTCATCCATCAATTTTCCGCCGTAGCTACGAGTTACATAGTCCATTCGACCAGTCCAATTTTTCACTACTTTTTCCAATAAATCTGGGTTGCCTGCACGTAACTTGATACAATCGAGTTTTTCGATACAACCGACAATTGCCAGCACAAACTTTGCTTCAATTGACTATTATCGATTGTATCGTCAGATTAGGCAGCACACAATTTTATATATAAAGTTTGAATCAAAAAAACCGTTGTTATCGTGGCGGCCGTAGCCTAGTGGGTAGAGTGCGTGGCCCCTAAGCTAAAGAACTGCGGTAGTCCGGGTTCAATTCCAGCTCAGATAGAAAGCTTTTTCAATTGAATTAATTTTTCTGTTCGGTCGTTACCTCTCTGCAGACGATGGCAAACCTCAGAGAGTAAAAATTATCATGTAAAGCTTCTTGAGAACATAAGCCGTTCGGAGTCGGCATAAAACAGGTAGGTCCAGCTCTCGATCATTTGTGATCAAACATTTAATAACACGCACAACACAATTGATCAATAGAAGCTAGGTCAAAGTCCTTCCAAGGGCTGAAATGGCCAGTTTATTTATTTATTTTTTGAATCAAAAAAATAAGTCGACAAGAAATAGTTATCGTCTGCGGCAATTTGTTCTAAAAAAATGGAACCAAAACCAAATATGTCCATTAATAACAAAAAAAAAAAAAAAAAAAAAATAAAAAAAATTGTGATTTTAACTAATTTTATGAGTGGTCATCAAGATGAAGCAAGAGGGATATTAAAATCTGCCCAAGGAAGAAAAACCATCAATTTTACAAGGAAGAAAAACCAGCGATTTTTACAAGCTAGAAGAAAAACCTGCTAAAATAATTCAAGAAAAATTTTCAAAATCTTCCTTCACTCATTCCAGCGATCGTTTTCAATCGTCCAAGCTATGAATGCGCGATACAAGAAAAATCTTCAAAATCTTCCGGCGATCGTTGGAAGATCGATTGATTTCGATCGCCTAAGCGATGAATGCGCGATTTAATAAAAATCTTTCTTCGCTCATTCCGGCGATCGTTGAAAAATGGCTGATCTAAAAATTTTAAAGATCGATTGTTGGAATATGAAGCAGGCTATTTTATGTACTTCTCCACTAAAAATAATAATCGAAAAATTAATTTTTTTTTATTAAATTGCCTCATGGAAACTGAAAATTTTCATACCAGCACGATTTTCGGTGGTGAATTTGTTTTCCCCCGATTTAACAAAGAATGTCCCCTATAAAACAACTTGTAACGTTCATCAAAGACGCTTCGCAACAAATCGCTGAGGAACTCTAATAGGGATTCGTGTGCCACTCTTGTCGGCAAATCGCTTAAGACTCCTTTTGCCGATTCGTGTGCGACTCTTCCCGCGAATTGCTAAGGACTTCTCTTGGTGATTCGTTTGAGACCCTTTCCAGCGAATTGCTTACGAACAATCTCGGTGATTCGTTAGCGACTCTTCCCAGTGAATCGCTTTCGAACCCTTTAGGCGATTTGCTTGCGAATCTTCCCGGCGAATCGCTTTCATGGCCTTAGCTGCTTACAGTCGGCGATAACCGGATGACTCCCAAATGAGCTCACCGACGATTGTCTTGTCTTCCAAGCGATTCACACGCGGATCTCAGGCGATTGAAAATGCTTGTAGGGATACGTTTCTAACAAGCTAAAATTCATGTGAATACCATTAAAAATACATATTTTATGGGCGTTTGAAAAAACATCCTTTTCGAATATGACGATATCGATTTTTTGGGGTCTCAAAAGAGTTTTCCGGCGGCTCCTTAACCAACGGGCCATAATCGATGAAACTTCGTCCAGAGTCTATATATGGCCCTAAACCTGTTTTACCTCCACTGATGCATTTTTGCACCTGATGCATTTTTGCACCACTAGCTGCATCACGTACCTTCACAGCCGTACCTGCCCATTTTAAAACAGCAAACGGGCTCTAAATTTATTTGAACATAAAATTTAAAACTTATAATAGTTACTATTGAAAAGCAATTTTCGATATTGCGATTGGAAATTTTTCCGGAATTTTCAAAAATCAAAAAAAAAAAAAAAAAAGAACCCAAATATTGCGACGCGCCAAGGGCGTAAAATCCAAGTAAATGACCGAATCGGCTCAAACCAAAAATAATGTATATTGTCAAAGGTCCATACTAATATAATCTCTACAGTGCCAGGTAATATATAACTTTTGCGCTCACCTGGAGAAAATTCTAGAGTAACTGGTGAAAAAGTAGTCTCGAGGCTTGGAAAAAGTAGTATCGAGAAAAACGGATTTCAAGTTTTTAAGTTAGGTTTCAGGCAGTCGAATGCTATGTTCACACTGAGAGCTAAGTATGCATTTAGAGCATTTACTGCATATATTTGTTCCTGTTACTCCTACAACGAGTAATGGGCCGTTCATAAATGTGGATTTCGTAAATGCGCATTTAGCTCTCAGTGTGAACATAGCATTACTGACAACACTTAAATGGCTATAACTTTAAAAATAATTAGAATTTCGAAAAATTCTTTTAAATAGATATTCTTGAATATATAAACTATCGAAAAAGTAACACTGGAATACTGCCTGAAATAGCAATCGTACAAAATGGCTCAAAATCATGTGCCAGACAGTAAACTGACAGGCCCTGACTTCAATCTACTTGTTACTCCGTGTTTGTGCACATGTATTTACTTTAAATTTTGTTGTTTTTTTATTTATTTATACAGCGAACAGAAGCAGGAACGCCAGTTATTAATTTAATTAATGTTTTAAATGTTATTAATAACGCTGGATCCCCATGCAAATGCATGTTTTTACTGGCCATCTTAAATTGGTTAGTTATCTTAACGAATCATGAAATTTCCTTTAAAATGGCATTCAATCGATAGTGGATATTAGTGCATATTTTTGCTTGTTTTGCAATAAATGCATGGTTCTGCATATTTTACAAAAAAGTCAAAAAACTTTTATGTTCACACGCATGTTTTTCTTTGCTTTTTATAAATTAATTTTATATGTATTTTAAAATGAATTGTTTTCTTTTTTTGTTAAATTACATATTTATTTTTGTACCGATAATGAAATATTAGAAAAATATGTTTAACAAGCTGAAACCCGGCGCGTTGCTGCCACGCCCCCTTGTTTAAGGCCCATAAAATGTTATCAGTGAAACTTCATGCGTAAATTGGGGTCGAATACTGAATTCCGAGGCCATAAAAGATAGTTTTAGCCATAAATTTTGATTGGAAAGAGATATAGTATAAGGGTTATTTTTTCACATAAATTATTTTTAAGACTTGACTTTTTTGTAAAAAATATAAAAACAACATTTTGGAAAAAATTAATTGCGCCACAAAATAAAACATAGAAGTACCCTTGTTGTTTATTGATGACAATAACAGTAAGTTAATTTTTGTAAAGTTTTAAGAAATGGAAACTGCAGCAAATGTTTGTAATACAGTGTAATCTGATGTTAGAATTTCAAAAAGTTTTTTTGACACTAGGGTGGACCCTAAAAATCTGTTTTGTATTAAATACTTTTTGTGTGCTGATGTGCTGATTTTGATGTACGAATTTTAAAAAGTTTTTGCCACTAGGGTGGACCCAAAATAGTCGTTTTTTTGTTTTAATCTCTTTGTAGATGCGCTGATCGTTGATTTCGAATCTTATGTTGGAATTAAAAAAAAAATTTACACTAGGGTGGACCCTAAAAACATGTTTTTTTGTTTTATACTCTTTGTATATGTGCAGCCAGTATTAAGGGGTCGTCGGTTTCAAACCTGATGTAAGAATTTCAGAAAGTTTTTTGACACTAGGGTGGATTTTTAAAATGGGTTTGCTGGATCTTAAAATTGTGTTTTTGTTTTATACTTTTTGTAGATGCGCTGGTCGCTGATATCGAATCTGATGTAAAAATTTCAAACAGTTTTTTGACACTAGTGTGGACCCTAAAAATGTTTTTGTTTTGTTTTATACTCTTAAGTAAGTTTTCAATCCAACTTTTTATTCAATTCAAGCTTCATACGAGGAACATGATGAATGTTAAATGCTCAACGCCTTGTTGCGTCATGAAACAAACATCGCTGGCAACGGAAGCTGCCTACTTTTATCTCTCATAAGAATTTGGCATTTTAATTTTCATTAAATAAATATTTTTTTCCTTAAATTAAACTTTTAGATTTGATTGTCTATTATATATAATAAAAATTAGAAAAAAATACAAATATACGCGCGAAATAAAAAAACCTTTTTGCACCATAACTGTAGATATTTTTACATTTCAGAAAAATTTTTAGGAACCTCCCCTTAAAATATATAAGAAATTTATACATTTTTATAAAATTTCGCTTCAAAAGATATTATCAAGAAGTCATCTTGAAAAATACGTAAACAAATGTTTTGCTTTTTTTTTGTGTAAATATAAATCAAAGTTAATAAAGGGTTAAATGAATGAAATTTTAAATTTTAAAATTAAAGAAAATTTATTTATTATTTTCTTAAGCTATTATGTAAAATAAATTTGGCTTTTAATACCTCTCTCTCTCGCTCTGACAGAATTTGCCAAAGTTGGAAATACTTGATATGGCTTTTAACAATTTGCCAAATTTTAACTTCGACTATTTTGATCAGGTAAGCGCCATAAACGATACCCCAAGGACATGAATAAATTGAGTTATGTAATTTCATTAAATAAACACTGCCCTCAGGTTGGTACACTCTCGAACCTAAATGTCAATGTCAGCCACAATCAAATTAAAATGTTAATGTACAATTCATCGTGGAGCGGCAGAAATGAACATGGTGAGTTTTTGCACAAATCATCCATTTTTCTACCCTCATGCGTGTTGGTCATTTATGGTTTGGCTGTAATATGCAGGCTCAATGTACCATTCGAATATTAAGATACTTGATCTCTCACACAACAACATTTCCATCGTGCATCCTGGCTACTTTCGTCCGGCGGAAATCTCACTCACACACCTACACATGGGCTACAACTCGCTGATGGTAATTAAGCAAATTATAAAGCAATTAATTCAATAGATTAAAATGAGTTTTTCCATTAAAAGAATGCTACACGCGATGTGTTTGGCAACATGCCGCATCTCCAGTGGCTGGACATATCGCACAATATGATACGTGAACTTGACTTTGATGCGTTTAAAAATACGAAACAGTTGCAGGTATTTAAAGCCAGTTTAGAAACTTTTTCAAAGAAGCAAGGATTGAAGTAAGTGGTATATATTCATACACATTTCAGCTCATCTACTTGGCGTACAACTATCTGACTGATATACCACAGGACATCTTCAAGCCCATACATGCGTTACGCGTCATGGACTTGTCACACAATCACTTGCGTGGTTTGCCCGATAATCTCTTCTATAATGGCGGCATGGAGAAGTAACTAAATTGTGTGTTTGTCACATTTCTAATTAATACTCTTGTTTGTTTTGTTCTCTTAATCGATGTCATGTAGAATGGATGTCTCGCACAATCAGTTATTGAAGATTCCCTCATCCTCGCTGTCATCACTGGCCGCATTAACGCTGTGTGAGCTGCATTTGTCAAATAATTTCATCTCAACAATACACAGCATGGATTTGTCAAATAAGTTTAGGGTATTGTGTGGCTTGTATTGTTTTGTTGTGTTACTGTGATTAACTATGGGCTTATTTGAGTCTCAATAACTGCAGCAATACTGCGCAACATATCAAAGTATCACGTTCGATACAAAACTCTTGCAACTATTGCAAAAGTCAAACGTTCTAGCGAGTAGAAATTTGACATTTGGCGCATGCAAAATGCAAGAACCCGGCAACATGAATATTTATACTGCGCAAAAGTTATGGAAGAAGAAAAGTAGGCAAAATGGTTATTTATTGCAATCTAGTAATTTTACATTAAATGGTAATTATTTATCATATTCATAAAATTTTGAACATAAAATTACACCGGTCTCTTCTTTAAAATTTCGTTAAAAACAACTTTCTCTTCCGCAAAAAACTTTCTTTTCTTCATTTTCCATATTTTAATCTTCCGTTACTAACATGCTGTTTCACAGACTGAACTTATACTTAAAGCTGTCTGTAGGCCAAAGTTGAGCTTATTTTAGTATATTTTATTTTTTTGTTTTGTTGTGTTTGTTTTACTATTGAATACAATAAAAACTTATAAATATATATAGTCCAAACATATGTGTTTGTTGTGAAGAAATTTCGGTCTGATAGATCTAGTGATTAAATTGCTGCAGTCAAAGAAGCAAAAATCGTAAAGTTATTACTACTGCTTAAACTTGTGCTTGAGGAAAATCAATCAGTCGCAGTCATAGCAAAAGCAAAAAAAAAATATCTGATAGACTGCGAAGCACTTCAGCAGTCGACAGTTTCAGCAGTTTTTGTTTTGATTGACTGAATCTGCTCAACTTTTGAAAGTCGAAGCAGCATCAGTTTTTCAACAGTCGTAGCAGACTGTTTTGCTTTTATGCTTTGTGCTGATACATTTGTTTGATCGCATTCGTGCCAATTTTTTTGCTTTTTGATCGCAAAACGCTTTTCGATTCGAACAATTGCTGTTTCTTCGACTTTAGATTTTTTACACAGATTCAGTCAATCAAAACAAAAACTGCTGAAACTGTCGACTGCTGAAGTGCTTCGCAGTCTTTCAGATTTTTTTTGCTTTTGCTTTGACTGCGACTGTTTGATAATTAGAAGCATAAGTTTTAGCAGCAGCAAAGGAAATGAAAAATATTAGAAGTTTTTAAACGCTGGATAGATCGATATTAGTAATCGTGTTATGAAATTCATGTTACAACCGGAAGGTTAATAACAAGTTGCTTCCTTTATCTGCAATGTTATCAATCGATAAATTTATTAAAAAAATCATTATGAAAGTCTCACGTTTGATTACAAAAGCAGCGCAAAATATATGCAATTTTTAGGTAAAGTATCAGCTGAGCATCTGTATCAAAGCTGCCAATGAGTAACAGCAGTATTGCTGCAATTATTGAGTGTCTCGAACAAGCCCTATATGTAATTGTATTTTGATATACTATGTATATCTTTTTCGCAGTCACTCCGGTATCTGGATATTTCGTACAATTATCTGCTACGCATTGATGATGCTGTCTTCGCCACGATGCCCAAGTTGGCGGTTCTAGATCTCTCACATAATCGTGACCTCAAGGTTATGGACAAGTCGTTCATGGGTCTGGAGACGTCCCTCATTAAACTGGGTCTTGAGAATGTTTCACTGAGTACGGTTCCTGAAATTCGTTTGAAGTATCTGCGCGAATTTCGTTTAGGCTACAACGAGCTGCCATCGATTCCACAAGAGTTGGCTCATAACATGAGCAACTTGCGCATGTTGGACCTGTCGAATAATGATCTGACGAATGTACCGCTAATGACACAATCACTGCCTCACCTAAGGTAATCAAAATTTTGAACAAATTGAATTATTTGAATTTTCGCACAACTGGCATTTTGTAAGCGTCCAAATTGCAGCGTGAATTTTTCGATGCGAATGATGAGTTGCGCTTGATAAAAAAATTACATTTTAGAATTTTTGACGTTTGGAGAGCTGCAAAATGGGCCTTTTTTGAACATTTTGTTTATGCTAAAAAGCAGTTTGCGCATCATGATGAATTTCCTAACAGACCCATTGTGCATTAGCTATCCAAACAACAAAAGTAGCAAGTAGCAAGTAGCAAGGTTCCATTGAACGGGTTGAAAATTATCACAAGATGCCAATTGTTTCAGGTGAATTTAGGTTTATTGCGAATTCAGACGTGAATGTTCATAGGCACTTAAGGCAAGGCCGGTCGTCTAGCGCTCGAAAATGTAAGGTGTTTTTAGGATTTTTTTTTTAAAAATTTAAAATATTAAACAACGATATTTAAACTTTTAACGTATTGTAACACTCATTCATCATAAAAAAATAATTTTTTTTAATTTAACAAATTGTTGATCTTGTCAAAAATCATGCTCAATGAGAAGCTTTCTAGGAAAAGGGGCATGGGCGGTGTTGTAGATTTTGACTTTTCTATTTATCTGAAAAATATAAACCAAGAGTATTATTAATCACTACGAGGCCAGCTATGGCACTAGAAAAAATATATTGAAAATTGACAGAATAACGCGCTTTTGAAAATTAAGTTCTTAAAACTGCTTGTTTTCTACCGGTTATTAACAGCCCTATTCTGGCAAATTAACAAATTGTTAACCAGTATTTTGACTATTTCTATGTGTTTGTTGTAATTTTTTTATTTCAAAACAAAATTTGAAGCTCAAAAATAAAAAATTTTGATAAAAATTGTCAACTGCTTTTCAGTTATTGACAATTTCATTAAAAAATTTTGTTTTTTGAGCTTGAAATTTTGTATTGAAAACAACAAACACATAGAAATATTCAAAATACTGATTATCAATTTGTTAATTTGCCAGAATAGGGCTGTAAGTCTAAAATATACGATGTTTTTGAAATAAAACTTTGATTCTAGTTCCAGCGATAGCCACTGATGTTATGAATAGCATATTAAAATTTCAGATGATTCGGCTGAATAGTTTTTGTTTTTTCTACAACACCATGCCGAAAAAGTAGTTTCGAGATAAATGAGTATAAAGAGAATGAATAAAGACAAAACACTGTGGCTGGACGACTATTAAAGCGGCTTTTAAAGTGAAAATAACGTCAGAAAGACTTTACTTTTGAAATATATATATAAAAAAAAAATTAATTTCATAAAAATTCTAGGGCTCAAACAATGCCGTTTTGATAAATACAATTCTGTGGTCAAAAGCACTAAGCGCTTAAGTCGACTTAAGACAAAACTGAGTTATTGATGTAGATGTGTTTCAAGCATATAGCTTTATAAGCACACAAAATCTGGAGCTTCTAGCATGACCCTAGCCAAAGTTATGACACAAAAACAAAAGACTCTTTCATACAATTCATATGGCGATTGAAAACTTTAACACGAGATTACTCGAAACAGCAATTTTTGACTTAAGCGCTTAGTGCTTTTGACCACAGAATTTGCGAATGATACGCGATCCAAATATTTGCACAGCACGATTAGGATAACTACTGATGCAATATTTGCTAGAAATATTGATGACATAACATCTATATAATGCACGTTTTATATATTAGATATACAAAATCAATAATTTCATAAACATTAACAAAAATAATTCAAAATTAATGTAAAATAATAATGTAAGGTAATAAAATTTACTGGTGGGAATATTATTGTTTTTAGTTAATATTATATCTGTGGTCACAAGAAATAATGACTAAACTCAAAATATCGTAAAAAAGCGATATGGAATTTACTTTATTGCCAATTTTTGGAAGTATGCATATATCCATTTTTTGCCCAGAATTGATCATCACTTATGTCTGCACATATTTTGTTTGTAACGGTTCATATATTGCAAAAAAATTGGTCATAGTTCGTGCAAGAAAAATATCGTTTTTTTACGATACTTTGAGTTTAGTCGTTATGCCTTGTGACCACATATATATTGAATTTTTTAATTTAAAAATTTTTTAATAAAAATCCATTAAATTATTAAACTTATGAAACTACGAAAAAGCTTCGCTTCTCTCGTGTGTCCAGCGACGAATCTGTTTTTTTTATATTGGCGTAATTATTAATTAGCACTATATTAAGTAAAAACAATGACAACAATGACCAGAAGAATTTAAAGATATAAGCAAAAATATGTGCTGGCGTTGCATTACAAAATACGGAAGTGATTTTTGATTTGCATTACAAAATTTGCAAAACTCTCTGAATTGGGCAAGACTTTTTGTATAAAACTTTTTTAGAAGGCTTTGAAATAACATAAGTTGATTTTTCCAAGAGAATTTAAAATTCTCCGGTTGTTTTTTATTAGGCCTTTTGATCTGGTGTTACATTACTTAAATCTCCATTGGGTAATTAAGTTATTAGGTGGTAAAGTAATTATGTTATTTAGTTATTTTAAAACAAATTTAATATATTGTCCTCTCCTTGCCTCAACCATTTCTTCATTATCTTTAGCCAATGCCTTCCATTTTTATAAAGCTTTTATTTAACTTGCTTCGTTCGTATGTATGTATGTATGTATGTATGTATGTATGTATGTATTAGGGAGTCCAATCCCGCAAGCTTTTCTCGATCCCGGGATTATCGGAATTGAAAATCTCAATTCCGGGATTAGTTCGGGATTGAAAGTTTTGAGATGTAAATAATTCAAAACGTTTTTAATACAATTTTTAATTATTTATTACTTGAAACTAAAAAATGTAAATTAATTCATTTAAAAAGCAACAAAAACAAAACAAAACACATTAAGGGTATCCACAATTGCGTGGTTTTCAGCGTAGTTAAAAAACTCCGTGGTGTTGTACCACACTTTACCGAGCGGTTTTTATATTTTTTCGTGTTTTACATGAAATTTTCCAAAAACCAAAAGTGAGGTAATTTTTAGTAGCCCAATGATAAGTTCAACGAACGTGGTTTTTAAAGTTTCATTAACAACTGATCGGTTTCCAGTTATTTTCTAATTGCAAAAATTAAAAAAGCTAAAAGTGCAAGTTGAACTTTTTTATGCCATATATTAATAATATATCAAATTGGATAGTTAATTTATTTGCATAGTAACAAAAAGCTGTAGTGGGAGGTTCCCAAGCAGAGAAGTGCACAAGCCTAATTGAAGTTCAAGCCTTTTCAAGTACTTGAATTCAAGTATGCATCCAAACTTGAAATAGCAAGCTTAAGCCAGCTTGCAAAAATACCAAACAGATACAAGCCATATTCATGCTTGCTCGTTGGCTTGGCTTGTTTAGACTTACTTTGTCGGGCAGAAGCTTGAAAAGCTTGAAATGATCGGCAAAAGCTTGTAAGCTCGCAAGTATCCAATTAATTGCTTGTGTAGGAAAAGCTTAGGCGTATTATGACTTTTAAGGGTTCTGTGGATTCCGTGGTTGGCAGTTTTAGGGGGTAGATGATTTCAGATCTGATGTCAGAATTTAAAATTCAAGATGGCGGATGGAGTTGCCACCTCGATTTTCGGGTATTTTTGCGAATTCTTTTAATTTTGAAATTCTGACAACGGATTTGATTTCGAATATAATGTCACAGTTTTAAAATTTAAGATGGAGGTTAGGGTTGCCACCTAAATTTTTAACACAGTATTGCCACCTAATCGCATGTATTTTTAAGAGTTTTAAACATAATTTAACAGTGTTAAGGAGTCACTGATTTCGAATCTGAAGTCAGAATTTTAAAATTCAAGACGGTGGATAGGGCTGCCGCATTAATTTTTTGTATTTTTATGAATTTAGGGGCTGGCAAAAAAATGATACACCAAAAATGGGTCGCTGAATCTGAATTCGTGGTTAGAATTTCAAAATTATAAAATTTGGAATAATAGGGCTGCCACCTAATAATATGTTTTTTTAAGAATTTTAAACATAAATAAACAGTGTTAGGGAGTCACTGATTTCGAATCTGAAGTTAGAATTTTAAAATTCAAGATGGTGGATAGTTCTCACCAGAGAACTACACAAGCCTACCTGAAGTTCAAGCCTTTTCAAGTACTTGAATTCAAGTATGTATCCAAACTTGAAAAAGCAAGCTTTAGCCAGCTTGCAAAAATACCAAACAGATACAAGTCATATTCATGCTTGCTCGTTGGCTTGGCTTGTTTAGACTTACTTTGAGGGCAGAAGCTTGAAAAGCTTGAAATGATCGGCAAAAGCTTGTAAGCTCGCAAGTATCCAATTAATTGAATTTAAAGCAAGTATCCAAAAATTCAATGAGCTTGTGTAGGAAAAGCTAAGGCGTATTATGACTTTTACGTTCTGTGGACTCCGTGGTTAGGGAGTCACTGATTTAGAATCTGAAGTCAGAATTTTAAAATTCAAGATGGTAGATAGGGTTGCTACCAGAGAACTGCACAAGCCTACTTGAAGTTTAAGCCTTTTTTCAAGATATTATTGTGGTAGAGGGCGGATTTGTATAACTTTTTCAACATTTCTGAATTTTGTCACGAAAGATTTTCGTGCCAATTTTCATAGCTCAACGATCACTCCTTCTATTTCTGGCCAAGAATGAGGGCGTTACACTGTGCGACGTTTGTTTAAAAAAAAAATTAAGATATACTCAAACATTTATTTCCTTCGAAAAAAATTATTGTTTAAAATAAACAACAATAAATGAAAAATAATTTAATAACATTTGCTGAAATTATATTTAAGTTTCGTACAGACGATTTCTCAGCGTGCAATAATCGACGCCAAAAAGCCGACTATTTAGGGCAAAAGTCGTCTTTGTTTGGCAAAACTCGATTATGGTCGAAATCGATTTACCCGTTTGCTCTCATATTTTCAGCAAGTCAGCTACTAAAGTTATTTTAATCAATCAGTTGGTCATATTTTAAGACGTTAGAAAAGTCTTTAGTTAACAGGTAACGTCAAATACAAAATATTTAAACTTAACATCTTAAACTTATCATTTCACCAATAAGAAAATCATTGATCTCATTTATTCAAACTTTTAGTTTCTTTAACTTTCTAAAAAAATTAATATAAATAACCGAATACGCAGGCTTTAGGTCAGTTTTAATTATTTATTAATTATTTGCAATATTTGATGCCAATGTTGTTTGGCTCTATGAAATAAGGCCCCAGGAAATAAAGCCCCAGGAATAAAGACCCCAAACTACAAATGAAATAAGGCCCAAAACTACAAATGAAATAAGGCCCCAAACATTTCTATACAAAACAACAACACAAATAAATGGGATGTTATTTCCTATTTTGGGGCTTTATTTCATTTTTGAAAAATGGGTCATTATTTCATAATGAAATAAGGCCCCAAAAATAATATTAGTAAATAAAAGGGCTTTGCGCAAAATGGCCCCAGAAAAAATGACCACAAACTAAGAAATGAAAAAGGCCCCAAATTTGGGGTATTTTTTCAACATGAACTATTGCCCCACCATATAAAATGAAATTTGGCCCCAAACTGAAATGAAAAAAGACCTCAAATTATTTCAGATGAAATTTTATTCAGGAATTAATTTTTATGAGGAAAACTATTAAACATATTTATTTAATGTATAAGTTTAAGTATAAAGTAAGTAAAGTTTAAGTAACTTTTTGGAGAATTTATCATTCTGGAATCATATATGGAAGGGTTTAATTTTTTGTTTTAATTTTGACTGCATGTTGTGCATTTATGAAAATTTTCCTAGGTTTTTCATATTTTAATAAAATGGTTTGCCATTCCGTACAGGGGCAAAACAGCATTTCGTACAAGGGCAAATCATTTTATCGTAATGCACTGATCAACTGAGGCTTGCTTGCTTAACACTCATAATCGACCACTTCTTTTTTTTTTTTAGTTTTTATAATGTAAAATTACATTAACAAACAAATACCGTTAAACATTCTGCTAAACATAAGAAATTTTAAGAGAATCTTCAAATTAAAAAAAAATTAAAAATGACCTCAATAAAAATTTAAAATTTGGTGTCTGATTTCATTATAAAAAATAGCCTTACACCAAAAAAGGAAAAATGGCAAAAAAAAAAAAAAGGAAATATGGCCCCAATTTTTCGTTCTGTTGTATTCAATATAAAATTTGGGGACTTTTTTCATTTTTTATTTTGGGGCCATTTTTCCGGGCCATTTTGCGCAGTGCCAATAAAAGCATTAATATTTGGGGTGTTATTTTGATTTTTGTGGCCTTATTTAATTTTTTAAATTAGGGCTTTATTTCATTGTAAAATAGGCCACCAAAAATTTCAACACTCCTTGAGTGTCAGACTTGGATACGGTTGATATAACAACTTTTCTCTTTTTGTTATTTAAAATCTATTGCATATTTTTCAATTGAAAAATTTTAAAAAATATGCCAAGTTTTGATACTTTTGTCGCATAGTGAGGACATAATAAAAAATTATAAAATAAAATGATTTGTGAAAAATTTCATGGTAAAAGAAGGACCAGTGAACATGTCCTTGATCAAAAAATGATATATAGATAAAAATCCACTTATAAAACTATAACAAAATATGAATAACGGCAAGACACCTGTAAAGCAAGATTTAACTATTTGGTAGAAGGAAAATTTAACGACGTTCGCACTTCACAAGATCTCTTACGAGAAGGAACTTTAATTGGACTCTATAAAGTAACAAAGTTTTCTTAATAAATACATATTTGTAAATTAAGATAGATTTACAAAACAATAATTATTTTAGTAAATTAGTTTTATGATCTATTAAATTATGAAATGAATTAAATTACGAGCTTTAGATCAAGTAAGTTTTTAAGAAGGCAACAAAAACAACAACAACTCTGTATAGAGTCAATCACTTAGCTGACTAGACAGTCTGTTTTGGATAATTATTTTATTTTATTATTGAGCTTATATGATGCTCAAACGATTTGGATTACAAATTTATAAAAATATTTAGTACTGGGGAATACTATTTTTCAAATTCTGTATAAGAATAATGAATTCTTAGAGATATTAATTCATTTATGTCAACAAATAAAAATATTAACAATTTTGGGGTGTTTTCATTTATTGTAGGGTAATTCTTCATAAGTTTTGGGGTGCTATTTCTATAATATTGATGTTTTTTCCCAATGGAACAATACCCCAATTTCAGGGTTTGATTCCGTTTTAAGATTTGAGGCCTTTATTTTGGGATGCATTTTTGTGGAGCCTTTTAAAAAACTGGCATATTTGACTTTGGGTCCTTATTGCATCATATTGGGGTTAATATCATAAGAAGTTGTTTCATAAGAAGAAGGCCCCAAAATTGGGGCTTTATTTCATTATAGGTTGGGCTTTATTTCGTCGAATTGGGGCTTTATTTCGTAGGGTGTTATTTCATAGCCTTATTTCGTTTTTGTTTTGGGGCCTTATTTCCTGGGGCCTTATTCCATAGAGCCATGTTGTTTGCCCAGTAAGCTTAAAAGAATTTTTATTATAAAAGTATGTGCTTTTTTCAATTGTCATAGTGCAAATTTTTTTTAATTATAAGTATTTTTAATATTTTTGGTCTTTGATAATGAACTCCGAAAGAGTTCGAAATATTGGAAATAATTAAAAAATAATTAAAACTGATCTAAAGCTTGCGTATTTGTTAATTTAATAATAAAATAAAAAGGTCATAAAATACACAACAGTAAAAATTAATATATGTTTTCTTTTTGCCTAATTTATATTTATTATAAATTTTATTAAATTTTATATTATAAAAAGTTTTTTTACATTATTGCTTTTTTTTAACAAATTCTATTAAAATAAAATAAAAATTTATTTATGAAATAAAATATTTTTAAAATATAACTGTTGTAATAAATGATGACTATTGAATTAAAAAAGTCTCTTTTTGTCTACTAATAACATAGTTTTGCTCTAAAACAGTGTCGGGCAGCTTTGCACACTTGAGATTGTGTTTGTGCAGTAAAATATGTATTTACCAGGGATGAAAAATGAAAATTTAAAAATGTACCTAATTTCCCAAAAAATATGTACCTTTTTGGGCGCGAATGTACCTAAAATTATGCACCACTGATTTTTAGATTTTATAGAAATTTTTTATTAAAAACTTAAATTCAATATATCAATATACATAACAATAACAAAAAATTATCGCTATGCGCTACTTATAGTATTATTCATTCTTTTCCTTGAGATCACTGCATTATTTTAGTCTTAAAACAAAGCTGTGAAACGATATAATTGCAGTACAATTTTTAGTGCATGCATTTTTTAAAAATATTTAACCAATGAATTGGTCTTCATTTAGCTCATTGTTTGGAAGAGCGTATTTGCTTAAGTTTTTAGCATCAAAACTGTAGCAGCTGCTTTCGTTGCATCTTATTAAATCTTTCGTTTGTAATGTTAAAGTTGCTCAAGTTCTCAATAGTAATTTATTTCTGCATTTTGATTTAATAGTATTTTGAATCGAAAAAATTCGCTCAACACAAGCGGAAGAATGTGGCAGCGCAAGCAAACCCTGAGCAATTCTAAATATATTTGAGAACATTAACTCATTCATTTCTTTTTTAATTTGACTTACTTCAACACAAAACTCTGAAATAGACAAATAATTTAGTTTAATAATTTCCGAATAATCAGCTAATGATTTATACTCCGTATTCATTACTTCTGCTTTTTAAAACTCATCTTCCGGAAATAATTTTAAAAGTATTGGTAAAATACTGATAGTTTTTCCAGAAACCACCTCTTTAGGTGCAAAAGCCGAAAGCGCTTTTGTTATTTCATTTTCGAAATCTATCCTTTTTCTCAAATCATCGCAAAACTTTATATAAAATTTTAAAACATTGCCTTTGAATTCTAAAATTTCTGACTCTTTCAGGTTTTGCTCTGTATAGAGTATTTCAGCTTATGTACCACAAAATATATTTGAAACAGGAACGTGGTCGCGTAAGTTTAAAAAATATATAGAACAAGCGTCAATATTTTCTTTTAAAATAAAATTACGACATATTGGTATATAAAGGCACGATAAGCGAGGAATTAAAACGTGAATGCGGGCTTCTTCCGCTTGCATTTCAATATTAATATCATTAATAAGTTTGAGAATATAAAATAAAAAATAAAAATAAAGTTTTATGTTCGGATCAGAAAGACTTCTGGCAATAAATTTGTTATTTTCATTAACGAACCCAGACTCGAAGTTGCAAAACACAAAGAAGTACTGCAACGTTGTCCACTGCTCTAAAACTCGATTAACCACCATCTTAAATCGCATACATTAACAAAGTTAAACCTCATTTAGGGTATTCACAAGGTGTAATAAATAAATGTACATAAAAAACCGCTGTTTGATGACGACACTTCAATATATATAGCTTTCAGAGTTGTAATATATTAGCACTTTTTTGTATGGAAGGCAACAATAAAATGTTTAAACTTGTGTAAAATCTTAGAACAATATGACGTTATGACATGATAGCACACCTTGTGAATACCCTAACTATGTATATAAAAATAAATAAAATAAACCTGCCGTGAAAGCCATCGCGTGGAGCTATAATGGAAGATTACATGAAGCTCGCTTCCAAAATCTTGTTGAAACATTAAAAAAAATCTGCTTTCCGGCTTGCACTGTGGCAAAAATGATGATTAATGTCCCGAATCAGCTTTTCAATTTCCGTAAGAAGGTCTAATGCAGCTGCCTGCGATGACAAGTTTAAATTATGACAAACTTCGCCGTTGACAAATATTTTTAAATAACAATAAATAACTTTTTTGGCTACTTAGTGGAAAATTCGTTCAACCAAAGGTGGAATGTACCTAAAATGAAGCGATTGTACCTAATGTACCTTTAAGGCCAAAAACGTCGGAAAAAGGTACAAATGTACCTATAATTTCATCCCTGGTATTTACCTCACCTACAGAACGATCAAAGCTTCAGTGTTCAAGCGAATGTCAAGCAGGTAAAATCTGCGCTTGCGTGTTCCTTGAATATATTATATTATACCTGTGTCGATAAGCAATAATAGCTTAAGACGATTTAAGACAGAACTGAGTTATTGATATAGTTGTGTTCAACGTATATATCATTATGAACACACAAAATCTAGAACTTCTAGCATGACATTAGCTAAAGATATGACGCAAAAACAAAAGAACCTTTCATATAACTTATATGGCGATTGAAAACTTTGAAGCAAGATTTCTGGATATATCTATATCATATCATATCATAACTATATCATATCATATAGTGATCAGTTCCAAATTAGTATAATGAAAGCATCTTGCGCTGTCAATTTAGCCTTGGCAAATCACAATAAGCAGCATAAGCACACAAGAAAACATATTTGTTTTTTACTATTAGCAGGCCTTTTTACATTTCCGTCTGCTTATCTGTGTCTCACATTATCCCTCTGTCGGTCTGTTTCCTTTTGACATTCCGTCCACTACTTATTAATTTAATCTCGCAATACAAATCCGAGCAAAAAAATGCCTAGTAAAATTTCTGCAAAAAGCGCTTTAGCACTATTTTGTTTTCAGTGTGAGCTTCAAAGCGCTCATTAATACATACTCAAGATGAGAAAGTATAGGTGTGCAAAGCTGCCCGACACTGCTCTAAAAGTAAATAGCAGGGCGCTTTTGGAAACCTGCAGGCGGGCGCACAAAATATAATTACGCTACTGTGTGTTACTTTCCACTTTCCTAAAAGAATTGCAAAAAATACGCTATTTTGCACACTGATTCATCCTAAATTCATGCACCAAATAATTGTTCAAGTGTTTGACTATTTACGTTACAATTCTTGTTTAGAAAATTAATGCTCTCCGGCAATCCCATCACATCACTGAACAACAACAGTTTCGATGGTGTCAATGAGGATCTCGAAATGCTGGACATTTCAAATTTCCGCCTGCATTATTTCGAGTACGGATGCCTTGACTCGTTGCCGCACTTACGTTCACTAAAGCTCACTGCTTATTCGCATCTGGAGCACTTTAATATTCCGCACTTGTTGCGGCATCATCACAATGTACGTGAGCTGTGGATTGAGGCGCCTCAACCATTCACGCGCATCATCAAAAAGGGTTCGGGCAGTAATCAGGAGATGCAGACGGTGCAAATGGGCATGCCAACGGATTTGATGCGTGAAATGGACGGTCATCTGCCCTCAAAATTGACAAACATTACATTTAGTGGACCGCAGTTTAGCACGTTGAATGAAAATATTCTAAAGGTTGGTGGAACACAGTTGAAATATTTTCATAGATATAATGTGTGTGTGTGTGTGTGTGATTGGGTAAATTTTATTTTTAGGGCATGCGTTCACCGTATTTGTACATGCAACTTTTTAATACCTCATTACAAGCGCTGCCAACAAATTTTTTCAAGAACATGGGTCGTGTACGCAATATTTCGCTGGACATTCGCTACAACAATCGCATGTTGAAGAAGATACCAAACCCGAATACCGGCACCGTGCCTTACTTACCAAATAGCGTGTTTCTGACAGATCTCAAAATGTCCGACTCGGATTTGAACTGCGACTGCGAACTAGGGTAGGTTTGCGGAGATCATGTGACATAAGCTCTAATGTTATTTCCATTGAATTCCTTGCAGATGGGTTGAGTTTTGGCAGCGCAAGCGTCGGCAATACATTTGCTCTTCGCAAACCTGGACTGACACCGTCTTTCGAACCTTTATGAATTCGCCCTGTCAAGTTTATGGACGTCACAATTGCGAAGAGCACGACGATGATCTTAGAGAAACGCGTTGTGACAACAAGGGTGGTCAACAGCTGATGGAGGTTAACTTGAACGTGTCCATTTTAATTTTGGTAATAAACCGTTTTTTTTTGCTTTAATCTTATAGTCTTTGAAATTCGACTTGGAATGTGGTTGGGACAATGCTGCCTGTAGGGAAACCTTTTTACTGCTCATAGCAGTTTGTCTGGCGCTTATTTTATGGATGTGACTATTGAAATTCGTCTATAAGACATCATCTGAATTCTACGATGTACTGGAAAAGGTCTACGGCGAGACTGTACTGTAGTCAGAAAAAAAATTGCAAAAAAACAAAATAAAAGATGAAGAAACCAATTAGATTAGATTGCAGTTTATAATTAAATTCTTTTATTTAGATATTAAGTGAAGTAACTTTAAGTTGGTAAATATATGTATGGGTTTTTTCATTGCTTGTAGCAAAGCTTCTAAGCTTTTAAGATTTTATATATTTTCGAAAATTTTTCAATATAGCTTATTCTTATCGATTTAAAGCTTGCCAATTTTGTTAATTGTATTGTTGTAGTTTCAGCTTTTTAATATATGTATGTTTTTTCAATTCAGAGTAAAGCTTAAGGGTTCAAAGTTTAAAACAATTTATTGAAATATAAAAGTTAACATTATATATATTGATACATGATTTACTGAACATCGCAAAAGTTTCAAAGGCTATTTTTTTACATTTACCTAAAAAACATATCGAAGGTTTTTTTAAAATACAAGTTAACATTTTTCAAATCTTTCTACTGGATCCTTATTAACTTGAAGTCTATTCATCTATTTTGTCCAATTTAAACAATTACTCACTTGTCATTTCAATAAATATTCTTTAGATTATTTTTCTGAACCCTTTGTAGCTTAAATTCAAATTAGCTTTTCGACTTTTATTGATAAAAATAGTTTTTATAAAGTATCTTTTATGTATAAGCAACTATAATTGCTTTTAAATGTTTACTTGTAAGTTTGTAAATGCTTTACATCTCTGCATATCTTATGTCTATATGGTTTTGAATGCCAATTTTTATTTTTTTACTTAATATTTTTCAAATCTTTTTATTGGGTCCTTATTAACTTGAAGTCTATTGATTTATTTTGTTCAATTCAAACAATTACTCACTTGTCATTTCAATAAATATTCTTTAGATTATTTTTCTGAACCCTTTGTAGCTTAAATTCAAGTTAACTTTTCGACTTTTTTTGATATAAATAGTTTTTATAAAATATCTTTTATGTATAAGCAACTATAACTGCTTTTAAATGTTTACTTGTAAGTTTGTTAATGCTTTACATTTCCGCATATCTTATGTCTATATGGGTTTGAATGCCAATTTTTCCAATCCCTTTTGTAATTTTTTAATCGGTCACTTAATACATAACTAGTAAATATGTTTATTCCGTGTTTAATTATTAAATTTTGTATAAACCACATTTTTAAAAATTAGCTTAATGTTCTAACCACATCTTTGTATTCAAATTTTAAAGCTTAAAAGCTTAAAGGTTTGTTCTTTAAAAATCACTTTCAAAGTTTTGCATAAATTCACTAATTCACTTATTTCAGCTATGATAAAAATTTAAAAAAAAAGCAAAAAATAAAAGTCAGCTCTGGCAAAACTAGTTGTTTTTCATTATTTATTATCATAGATGGGCACTTTGCAGTACCAGTAAAATTGCAGTAAAAATAAATTTTTACTGATAATGAAATTCAATTTGCATTACCAGTAAAATTTTACTGATTACTGAAAAAAATTGCAGTAAAAATAAATTTTTACTGATTACTGGGAAAAAATTGCAGTACAAATAAATTTTTACTGATAATGAAATTCAATTTGCATTACCAGTAAATTTTTACTGATTACTGGAAAAAATTGCAGTAAAAATAAATTTTTACTGATAATGAAATTTAATTTGCATTACCAGTAAATTTTTCCTGATTACTGAAAAAATTTGCAGTAAAAATAAATTTTTACTGATTACTGAAAAAAATTGCAGTAAAAATAAATTTTTACTGATTACTGAAAAAAATTGCAGTAAAAATAAATTTTTACTGATTACTGAAAAAAATTGCAGTAAAAATAAATTTTTACTGATTACTGAAAAAATTGCAGTAAAAATTTATTTTTGCAATTTTGTTCAGTAATCAGTAAAAATTAATTTTTACTGCATTACTAAAAAAAATTGCAGTAAAAATACATTTTTACTGATTACTGAAAATATTGCAGTAAAAATTTATTATTGCAATTTTATTCAGTAAGCAGTAAAAATTTATTTTTACTGCAATTTTTTTCAGTAATCAGTAAAAATTTATTTTTACTGCAATTTTTTTCAGTAATCAGTAAAAATTTATTTTTACTGCAATTTTTTTCAGTAATCAGTAAAAATTTATTTTTACTGCAAATTTTTTCAGTAATCAGTAAAAATTTACTGGTAATGCAAATTAAATTTCATTATCAGTAAAAATTTATTTTTACTGCAATTTTTTCCAGTAATCAGTAAAAATTTACTGGTAATGCAAATTGAATTTCATTATCAGTAAAAATTTATTTGTACTGCAATTTTTTCCCAGTAATCAGTAAAAATTTATTTTTACTGCAATTTTCTCCAGTAATCAGTAAAAATTTACTGGTAATGCAAATTGAATTTCATTATCAGTAAAAGTTTACTGATTACTGCTTCTAGTAATGCAGTAAATATTTACTGCAGTGTGCCCATGTATGTTTATTATGCAATACAAAATTTGTTAAATCAGAATCGATGAAAGTAAACAACTGGTCATTAATCCTAATGAGTATATTGACCTTGACCTAAAATTCAATCCACAAAGCAACGAACGAGCAAACAACACGTGCTCAAAATATTGTCACACATTTCAGATGATGGAGCAATAAAGTTTAGTGACCGATTGTATTTGAATTGAGTTCATTTAATAATGAACGCTTACTTCTGAATACTCATGACAGAAAATGTTAATGCTTTTGAATAATGAGTGACGAGTTCAAAAAGTGAATGAATGAACTCACTAAAGAATTTGGTGTTACTGATGGTTGGAGAGAGGGAGAGTGTGGTTTAAGGGCGGCGCACAGTGTAAGATTTCACTCCCTGGATTATCAAAATTCTGTAACTTTTGAAAGGGTGAAGATATTTTCGTTTAGTTTTTTGTTGGAAATCACAAATGTGGCTTTTAAAATATAAAGGAGCAATTTTAAGACTACCGGGAAGGGGCTCAGTAGGGTTGCCTCAAATTTAGCGCAAAAGCTAAAATTTGTATCGCAGCCTTTGTAACGGATTCTCATTGAGTGAAGATGCGATGATAGAGCGGTGGAATTATTCTGCAACATAAAAATGTTTCGTAACAAATATTTATGTTTCAGTTCTTTAAAAAAAAAATCTTTCTTTGCAGAGCATACATTCTTTTTTTTTAAAAAGGCCGCGTTAACCTTTCAAGTTTTCATCAAATCGTTTGACACCAAAAGTGTTCACATTGGTCAAATTGTTGGTCTAATAAGCAGAAATCTAAATTTTTGATTTTCATCAAACGATTTGACAAACAATTTTATGAATATGAACGGGGCTAGAGACTTTTTACAAAAGAAATCAGTATCGATATCACATTTTAAGGTGTAGCCAAAACACCCTAAAATTGTCCAACGGCTTGGGCATTCCATGTCGCAAGCAGTGTTGCCCTTTCAAAATTTTTTAGCGAAGTGAAGTTCTAAAAAAATTAAGTGAAGCGAAGTGAAATAAAATTTCTTCAAAAAGAGAGAGAAGCGAAGCGAAGCGACGAATATTTAGATAGAAAACACATAAATTGGTTTCAACTGTTGAAATACACATCTTTATGTTGAACAAAAAAGAAATAAAGTAAAACAAAATAATACACAAAACAATTTTTTTTAAGATTTTTACTGAGATTAAAACTCTCACTTTAAAGTGACTCATTTAAAGTGATATGGAAAACAATAAAAAATATATGGGACGCTGTGCGTAATGCAAAAAAAAAAAAAACAACGATGTGAATGTAAGACGATTTGCATGCTGGCTAAAACTTCATGACAAACTTGGTAAATCGGCGAAGACAACTGCAATAACTTTTTGTCGACACAACACGGCACAATTAATTGCATTAAATATTTATTTATACTTAATTCTCACAATAAAAACTATAGCACATCATTTAGCAACTCAAACAAATACCACAAATTCGCAACTATCAACAGCTCCGCTCTTCCGCTCACAATTTTTTGACAGAAGCAAAGAAATTCATTGTGTTGTCAAAAACTCACTAACACCTGGTTTTCTTACACCATGGACAAACGTGTGCTAAGAAAAAAAAAGAAAAGAAGCAAGCAAAGTTAAGTTTAAACAAAATTAAAATAAAAAAGGTAGTGGATGCAGTCCTGGTCTGTACACAGGTTACTATAAATTTAGCGTGTCAGTCCACGGCAATATGCCGCCTGGAGCGCCGGCTAAACATGCGCCACTGTAAAGCGGGATTCACTGACAACCTTCAGTAAGTTTTTTTAAAACGAAGTTTTGTAAATTCCCGCTGTAAAAATTTGTCTGTGATGACATTGTAATGCAGAACTGTAAGCGGAAACAAAATCTTGTTTGTGCTCACTTCTTGTTTGTGCGCACATTAGGTCTCTTCGCGTACTTTTCTGGTAAGAAAATTAAAAACGTCAAAAGTAATAAAATTGAGCGAGAATTCAGAGAGAGAAACTTCAACTTTACGTAAAATAATGAAAAATGTCTAATACGTCAGTTAAAAATAAGAAAATCTAAAATAACTCAGCTGCTACACACACAGTTACCATTTGACTTGAACGGAGAGAAAATGTAGAAAATTCCTCTCTATTACACAATTCTCTCAGTAAACGCTTTTCAGGCACTTTCTAGTAAAAACTTTTGAAATATTTCGTTTGCATTCGACTACGCGAACATACCTATTATTTTCCTTTCATTGTTTAAACAACAGTAGCTGCGTTTTTTTCATGGGAGACGTTTTTAACGCAACGCAAGGTGGCCATAGCAAATGGCGGATTGCATGTAGATAATTTCGTGTTGATTATGCAGACGTATGTACATCTGCTTAAAAACTTTAACTCAGCTGCTTCTGTTTAGCAAATGCTTTTTGCTATTAGCAAATTTACCGCACTAAAAACAAAAGAGAGAACAAAAAAGAATTGCGGGTAAAAAGACACAATTTATCAGCAAATTTACCGCACATAAACTGTTGCTATGAAAATGCAGCCATCAGCAGTGTTGTCACTTGCAAATTTTAAATAGTGTAGAATCCAAAAAAGCGGTAGATCTACCACGATTGTGATAGAAGGACAACACTGGCTGTCACAAGACCGTAGAGTAACTATAGAGTACCTAGAGTAAGAAATTGGACTTTTTATTTGTTATACGTTTATCTTAAGGTTGTGAGACAAGATACTGTTTTTATCTATAAGGTTCTTATGGTCCAGTTAGTCCCATTTTAGACAAAGCGATATGCCACCGATTTCTCTCACCGATATTCTCATTTTTGCTATTCTTGGGTGCGGGAGCTGAGGTGAAGGGTAAATAAAAATCGTCAAAAAAATCGGCCGTACCAGCGATTTTGCGTCGATTTGTCGCACTTACTCTTTCACTCCCATCAACAAAGCGTGAAATAGCAAGAAAAAATTCCTTGGCCGAATTCCATGTTTGCTTTGAATCGTATTCGTAACAAAAGAAAATATGAAAAAATCGGTGAGCGACATCGGCGGCATATCGTCAAATCTAAAATGGGACTTAGCCTCGCATGGCACAGCAGCACATGCAATGCAGATAAGCAGCTAGCTCACAGCCAAATAAATGGTGATTATGCAACGCATAGTCACATAGTCAAAATAAAACAATTAAAAAAAGAATACAACGATTTTATTTTAATAAATTAACCGCACATGGTCAAACAATTTTACAACTTCACATCTGCTTGGCCAAAATGTCAAATACATAGAAGAATACACAGAAATCAAAATGAATAGATCTTCTATTTTTATCCATGATTTAATTACTATAGGTTGTCCATTCATTTGACGTTTACTCACAAGAATGAAGATATACATCCGTAAAATTGAAGAGGAGAGCAAAAGAGTAATTTTTTAATGCCATCAAAGTAATCAGTTGCAGGAATATCATACTTTTTCGCAGTACTAAATACCCAAGGATACATTTCACTGCTGCTTTTTCTACTACGTTCTGTACTCCTTGTTTGTATTGATAGAAAATTAAAGTGAATTTTTAAAAAAGGAATTTCAATATTTTTTTTGTGCAAATATATTCCCACCGCTGACGGCTTATTGGATCCACTGGCACATTATATTTTCGAATTTCATCACCAGAATAAACTGTTTTGCAAATACCGTACGTTGAAGGCATTATTATTTTAATAATGACAACTTAATAGTTGCGATTTATATTTTAGTTTAAAAAAACGGCTCGCAACAAAATTTGAAAACAATTTTCAATAATAATTGTCAAAGCAATAATTATTATAAACGCAATGCACACTATTTCTTTTTTTCCTGCTTACAGCAAATATAAAATAACTAAGTACTTTAAAAAAAAATATGCAACAAAACACTGAAACATAACTTTTTTCATAGAAGACCACAAGACCCTGGTTGTCAGTTATATTTGAGAGAGAATATAATTTTGTTTTCATATTTACGGGTGTTGTCAAACGAATGGACAACCTATAATAATTGGATCATGAGGTTGTCCATTCGTTTGACAACAACCGTAAATATGAAAACAAAATTATATTCTCTCTCAAATATAACTGACAACCAGGGTTTTGTGGTCTTCTATAAAAAAAGTTATGTTTCAGTGTTTTGTTGCATTTTTTTTTTTAGAGTACTTAGTTATTTTATATTTTGCTGTTAGCAGAAAAAAAAAGAAATAGTGTGCATTGCGTTTATAATAATTATTGCTTTGACAATTATTATTGAAAATTGTTTTCTAATTTTGTTGCGAGCCGATTTTTTTTTCAATTAAAATATAAATCGCGACTATTAAGTTGTAATTATTTAAATAATAATGTCTTCAACGTGCGGTATTGGCAAAACAGTTTATTTTGGTGATGAAATTTGAAAATATAATGTGCCAGTGGATCCAATAAGCCGTCAGCCGTGGGAATACATTTTCACAACAAAATACTGAAATTTGCTTTTTAAAAACTCACTTAAATTTGCTATCAAAACAAATATGCAGTACAGAACGTAGTAAAAAAAGCAGCAGTGAAATGTATCCTTGGGTATTTAGTACTGCGAAAAAGTATGATATTCCTGCAACTGATTACTTTGATGGCATTAAAAAATTACTCTTTTGCTCTCCTCTTCAATTTTACGGGTGTATATCTTCATTCTTGTGAGTAAACGTCAAATGAATGGACAACCTATAGTAATTAAATCATGGGACAACCTATAATAATTGAATCATGATTTTTATCTATGTAGTCAGAGATGCATTTCTGTTTTTATCTGAGCATTGCTACGCGTTGCCATTTTGTGCATACTAAGATACATACAAATCCCACTAAACAGATTTAGATGTGACGCTTGTTAAGCCATACACTGCTTTGCCATGCGAGGCTAACTGGACGAGGCTAGCTTCGTTACGTGGTGCATAACCAGATACACACATAATCTCCTTCAATCTAATTCCAATTAAAATCAAAAAATTTTGTGAACTAAAAATATCTCTGACAAAAAGTAACGTAAGGCTAAAGGCGGGAAGCTTGAGACGAACAGCCAGAAACTAGGAACCATAAACAAGTAGCTAGAAATTATCGATTTTTGAATTGGTAGCACTTTTTAGTTAAGGGCTCCTACACACTGAACGTAGAGGCAAGTAGCACATATAAATAGATATCAAATTTATTTAGAAACCAAGTTTATAAAGTAAGTTTGAGGCGGGAGTAAAATTGTACCTCAAAAGGTACGATAGTACCGCTTGCGGCATTACTGAGAGAGGTTTCTCCTTAATGTTGAGAATTTTAGCATGATTTCCCAACGTCACATATTGACTTCGTTGCAACGTTATCAAAACAGCTTCATAGTTTTGAAGACAAGTTTTTACTGATATATAAAAAATGAAGGTATGACAAAAGTTAAATTTCCAAAAATTGTATAAAAGCAGAAATAATTTTAAGAAAAATTGTATAGATATCAAGTCCACTTGCAACATTCTACAACATGATTTCTTAAATTTATAGAAATATAATTTACAATACTTGTATATTTCATAGAAAAACATGGAAATTTTTCTTTTTTGTACACGTGATTAAGTGTATAAGTGATTTATTTTAAGGCTGCTTTTCTTATATTTCAAGAAACAATGCTTTAAAATTACTTACAAATCGAACGATTTGTTTTTCGTCAGTATAAAAATCATAATTCTCACAGAATGCTGTTTAAAATATTAAAAGAGGTGTTTTTTTGCAAAAATTCCAAAAATTTTCCAGGGATTCGATGAAAAATTTCTTAATTTCAGAGAAAATGTTTCTCGTAGTTATAGCCGATGCTTAATAAACGGTAGAAAATCTTACTAAAATGTAATAAGATTTCAACACAATTGCGCTAAGTTCCTTCAATTTAGCAAAATAGTTTGTAAATGATTGGATAATTTTCCTTAACTATTTCACTCTCTTGGTGTCAATTTGGATTGGTGTCAATACATTAGACCGTTATTAAAAAATAAAAAATAAATTTCTACGCACACTTGCTAATCTAAAGCATTATTGAAAGAAGATTTCGAACATTTTTTTTTACCGAACGTAGGGGTCGCGCATCGACATATTTCTTTATAACTTCGGTATTTATCGTTTGATCTTAAAGAATGATATGTCCACGTCTTTGTCTCAGAGAGACCTATTTTTTATCTCTAGAACTCATTAACCTCAGCTTACCCCTTATAGTACTGAACCACCGAATCACAATTTCTACCATATTAAGATCCCTTTTTGATTTTTAAAAGAAATTTCCACTAGAAATATTAAATTTTTTTTTAATTCTTTTGCAAAACGTTGGTCGAAATTTTTTGTTATACTGTAATATTTTTATAAAATATGCACCAAAAATGTTCTTATCCGAAACTACCTTCATAGTGTACCATTCTGAAGTGATACAATTAAAGCCCTTAAAAAATCATAAAGCTCTTGCAAAGAAAGTATATCAATTATCCCAGTAGAAGTATTTTAAAAAAATTAATTAATTATGTTATCTCATCGCCTCTGTGGTGCAGTGCGCAAGAGCGTGCTTGCACGGGTATCAAAGATTTCTGATGAAGCCTTTAGCAGGGCCGAAATTGTAATAAAACCAGCTAGTGATTTTTTCCTTTTCATATTGAACAAACGTTATTGTTGTTTCTTTGGAAAGATTCGTTAGAACAATTAATTGTTCTTACCTTGACCTAAAGCTCAATAAACGAGTTTGAACTATCAAACAACTAGAATTTGTATTTAAAATCAAATATGATTTAAACTATCAAACATTTAGAATTTGTATTTAAATCATATAAAATCAACAAAATATTGGGTAACTATTATTAATTTGCCATAATAGGGCTGTTATGCGATATGACAAAAAATTTAAAAATTTGGCCTACGTTTTGCAAAAAAATTAAAAAAAAAGATTTTAAAAATATTTCTAGTCGAAACAGTGAAAAATTTTTTGAATTAAAGTTTAATGATTTTTTACGGGCTTTCAATTTCTGAAATCAAAATGGTACCTTAAGATAGTAGAAACTGAGGTTCTGTGTGTCACTACTATAAGGGGTCAACTGAGGTCAATGAGTTGTAAAAACAAAAACGAACGACCCTACGTTCGGTCAATTTTTTTTCGAAACTTTGTTTCAGTAATGCTTCAGATTAGCTGGTGTGACATTTTTTTGCCTATAAGGTCTAATATACATACTTCAATTTTAGAAAATCGGTCTTGGCGCGAAATATAGCCCAATTTTCTAACGATTGCCTGCTATTTTTTAGATTTTGTGGACTTTTTTTTCTGAGTGTTGACGGAAATCACGCCCATTTTCTATACAAAGTGACGTCAGCAGTCTTATATAATATGCATGGCTTTGAATAAACAGTGGGGATATTTTAACTTTGGCCAAGTCGAAGATACTTTCTTACTAGTTTTTAATAGTTTCAGATAATAAAATGAAGTCTTTTGCCAAAATTATGTTTCGAAAATTCACAAGCTTTATTTTAAGCTTGAATAAATCGATGAACAGAAAACTAACATTAAGACTTGTTAAGTTTTTTCATACACAACATGGATGTTTAAAGGTTTGTTAAGTAAATATTTGGATAGAAGTTGGCATTACACACTTTTGATTACTGCCATTGTTCGCAAACACAGCAAATGATGTATTCGGGTTGCACACAACTAAGGATTAGATTTCAACAACAAACAATGATGGATGGCATTAAAATTGTGAACATGTAATGGCAGGATGATGTTGTTGCATTGTTAGCAATGTGGGCTAAGAGGGTTGGATATAAAACGCACCCCAACACAGTTCCTAGCACACATAAAAAAACTTCTAATATCCGTTTTACTTGCAAGCCAAGCAAGTCATCAATATTGGAAATATTTACCAACACAACTCAAGTGCATGCTAGATATAAGTTTGTGTGTACGGATAGATTTGACTTCTGCGCTTGTTATCTACATTTTCAACGTTTACTGGATATCTTTTAATGGGTCTGAATGTACAAATATTTGAAAGCATGTTCGAGACATAATCAAATATTCTATGTGTATAAAGTTGACATTTACTGTGATTTACTAGTTTTTGCTATAACATTTTTCAATGTTTCTACATACAGCTTTAGTAAATAACGCCACAAAAAACCCAGTAGTTCCAGTCTTGAAGAAATCTCAAAAGAATCATACACGATTTTTCTAGATCCTTGACGAAACATGCTGATTTGGCCATACATTTCATTGACGAAAATTTCATATGAATGTTCCAAATTCCTGCAAGACACAATGCTGAAACGTCGGGATTTATCATGCACGAACCCAATATCGAAATATTGAGGAAGTTTCGTTAAAGAAAAGTAGACAGAAAAAAGTAGACAAACGTGCTTTTGGACCAAATTCAACGTCGTGCGATATATTTGATAGGGGATAAAAACATTTCATCCTCTCTCATCCTCTCTAATGCAAATTGACTTAATGTTGGTTTCGTAATAGCCTGACGCCATCACACCGTATGTTTTACAGGTCCACTCGGGTAGCTGTCCAAGCCCACTCCTTTGCCATTGCCTTGATGCCACACAGAACCTCACGTTGTAGTGATAATTCGTTCTTTAGTCGTACGGTAAAGTTGTGGAATAGTCTCCCTGCGAGCATGTTCCCGTAAGTTCTGAGCTGTGCAAATTTAAAACAAATCTTCACCGAAACTACTCCATCTTTTCAACATCTAACTTACTATTACCCATCTTCCAAATCAACGCAATGCTCATACATTTATAAGAAACATCACCTTCACTCTACAAAACAGAAAAAAATGATACCAAATTGTCAAAGTCAGCAGCAATGGCAATGACACCTAAACAGTGGTGTCAATGAATATTTAAATACTATCGAAAACCATGGACAGTCCGTCCAAAACAATCGATAGTCACGATAGTGTGAAATTATCGATAGTTTGCGAAGTTTACAGTTTAGCCTCTGAACGATTTGGCGAATTACAACACAATCATGAATATCTTGAAGTTGTTGTAATAGAGTGGAAAAAGTTAGGCGCTGACAACCGCTACTTTGCATAATATTTTGTATGCATTTATTTAAGTCCAGCAGCTCATGCAGAAACTTCCTTTAAGAAATCATCACGAAAAGTTCGTCAATGATGCAATACATGAAATAAAGTTGCATAAAAATTTTCTTTTTTATTCCGTTCAATATTAAATTGGTTTTTTTTCTTATAACTTTGAGGAGTCGTAAACAGAAAATAATTAAATCTGAAGCAAATTCAGAGATTTGTAACTTACACGCTGAAATTTGAACATGTTTTTTATAATTTTAGATTTGAAAAAATTAAAACGAGAAGTGTATATTAAAAATTGTATAAACATATCACGCATTCCGTAAAAAAAGTAAACCGCAAAGTGAAAAAATCAACTTTATGCAAACTAAAATTTTTTTGTACCATACTTTAACACATATAAGGTCTGTTTCCGTACTCGATTAAAGTAGCTTGAAAGCGTTATTTTACAAATCGTTGAAACTCGCAAAAGATGAATAACATGCCAAATGTCACTCTCTATTTTATTACAATTACTTAAAGTTAGTACGGGAGCAGACCTATTATGTGCAGTGAGAAATAAAAGAAAAACATGTCTAAGAACGGCGAAGGAATGAGGAACGCATGTGGATCCGTTTCGAACCCATTGCGAGTCCGTTTGGATACGCATTTTAGTTTCTTATGTTTCGACGGACCCGTTTCGAACCCGCTACGAATCCGTCAAAAAAATGGTCACAACGTTAACATCTTAACGCAGTCTTAAATTTGTTATAAAATATTTTATTTTATTTTCAGTGGACTAGATTAGTAGAGGACAATACAATTGTGCACTTATTGTTATTTTAAATAACTTTTTTATATCATTTAGAACGCGCCAGTATTATTATTAAAATAAATTTTCATATCCCTATTTATATAAAATGTAATATGTACGAATGAAAGAACTGATTGTTCCGGTTTTATTCCGAACCATATATAAAAAAAGTACAGGAGTGAGAGGACTGCCGACCGAAGCGAAAACCTATATATAAAATATAAATGGAAGACGTTGTCGTGCCACGGACCGCCTTACTGCTATATAAGAATTTTCATGCTAATAGGGGGTTTCGGACTATGCTAATGTAGGATGGATTTGACAGGTCGGACGGACATGCAGGATGTGCGAAAGCTCATACTGCAGCCCATCCTACATGTAGGATGAAATCAAAAAGTTTTAAAAGTTCCGCTCTGATCTTGTTCTTCTCTGTGCATCCTTGTTTGTAGATTTCCTTGGTAATTGTTGTTGGCGCAGTTAGCCGGAAATTTTTTGTACGTGTTGTGAATTCTAATCGTGTAGCTACAGTTGGCATATGAAATTAGAATTATTTTTGTTAAGAGCTTATAACAATTTATTAAATTTTTTATATATTACTGAAACTATTTCTTTTAAGCAAAAGTGTTACCATATCAAAAATACATATATTTAAAGAAATTTATTTAAATTATTTCATTATTGATTAATATAAAAAATTAGAGCTTATTTATATCAATTTATATCATAACACTAACACAATATACATGTTCACCATATTTATATTGCGTTGTGTATTAAAAATATAATATTCTAAAATTAAGAAATATCTATAGCTTATAAATTATATATAATCCATATAAGAAATTAAGCTAAACAGTTTTAAAAAATAGAATGCTTAGGATAAGCAGACCTTAGTTATTCAATTACTACTGAAAATATTAATTATTTTGCAGGTTTAATACGTAATTGTTATTATATAAATATACATAAATATTCTTTAAATTTCCTCAATGAGCTAAATTGTTCATATATATGAATTATATATATGTAAATATGTAAATATGTAAATATATACATATATATATGTGTATTTCCGATACGGTAACACTTTTACTAAAAACAAATAGATTTACCAATATTATATATACTCTTTAATTCATATGTATAAACTGTTTTCTAAATTAGTTCGATGTCATATGCTGACTGTAGCTACAAATAAACATCCACAAAAAATTAAAGCTTACTGTACAACAATAACTACTTAGCAAATTTACAACAACAACGCAAAGATAATTACATGATCCCAGCGGTTGCGCAGCGTTAGAGGGGATGAACCGAATTGGCGGCGTATTTTCTGTTTGCCTGCTGTTTCGTTTATTTTTTTAATTTTTTAACAGTTTTTTAAGTTTACAATATTACAAGTTTACGAAATATGTTGCAAGTACAAGCTCTCGAATTAAATATGTCGCAAATTGATAAAATGCAAATAAAATAAAATATTTGCGCTAAAACACGACCGAAATGTGAAATGTCAAAATTTGTAATTGTCAAAATTTCGTCGTCCATTTGACACAGCAAAAAAGACAAATTTATTTCAACACACACAAATTTTATTCAACTTGATATTTTCTATCCTACCACGACTAATTGACATACAGCCATAGTAGACAACTCTGAATATAAAATGCCGCAGTGGTGAAAATAAAAAGCCACTGACAAATACAACAAGTGTGAAAATTGTCGAACTTTGTTTGACGATATGTAATAAAATAAGAGCATGCATGTAATTATTTGAAGGTTCAACATATGCCTTTACCACAACTTAAAGATTAAAATGTTAAAACACTCAATCCATACATTATTTTTCTTGTTTGCAAACGTAGTTCCAGCAGAAAAAAGAAGAAAAAGAAGAAGATGGATCCATTTTTAAATCTCACCATGAATAGCAGCTGTTTGAGTAAAAGCCAATTTTTCAAAAATGTTGACAAATACAACAACTCAATCGACTCTCCGTCGTTTCATCACCGAGGTCGTGAAGCGCGACTAGCCAACGGTAATTGTGTTTGAGGTCCATCCGCTGATGCGACTGACACAATTAAAGTACAGTTTTCAATAGAATCGAAAAGATTCGTAATTTGTGATGGCGTTATAAATCTAAGATTTGGCCAAATAATTTCCTCTTCAGTGAGGATTCTTCTTGAGCTAGGGAAGCCTAGCTTTCGGAGTAACCTAAATACAAAAAAAAAAAAAAATACAACAACTGAAGAAATTGCCAAACTTTAAAGGCATATATAGACCAATATAAAGCAAATTAATAATAAGTTTTTGTTGCAAACATCTTATTGCAACCTAACTTAAGTATTTATATACTAACAAACAGATTATATGCATTAATTTCAGGAGTTGCCAAGTGATTTCTTTGTGAGCTTGCGGCCGAATGACGAATTCCTTGGAAAAATACGGTGATGCAAACGAATGATTTACCCTCTACCAAAATCGTTCAACGCGCCTAAAGAAGTTTTCACTTCAAAAGTTTTCACTTCAAAAAAAGAGTCCGAAACGGGTTCGGTAATAAAGTCCTCCGTAACGAATCCAAAAATATGAAAAAAGAGATTCGTATTTTTGAGAGGAATTTCATACGAAAAAGGATTACTTCCGGATGCAGACTGAGATATGACATAAAATATTAAACGGAAAGTTTTGTCCACCGTACGCTACAAGAAATACCGTTTTCTTAATTGTGTAAAGCCGGCTTTAAAGAAATCAAGAAGAACACTTGCAAATGCAATTTTTAGAGTTGCTTTACCTGATTTAATCGGAGTTTTTCACATAAAATATGTTTTTTTACTTTTATTGATTGCGCACCACAGTGCGTTGAATGGAGACATACAGTGTTGCGCATAAGAATAGCAACAAAATCGGTACGCTGCTACAAAATCGTGTATCTTTTTAAATATTAGGGACACACAAAAATGATTATAGGAACCAAAGCATATATTCATACATCATATTAAAAACACACCATATTCAAATTTGGTTTTGTTTTCTTTATTAAATTTAAAATTAATGTGACTACATTCAGTTTGTCTGTGAGCAAAACAAAAGCAACATAATTAATATTTGGTGTAAGATCCATTATTCTTGATAACCGCTGCACATCTGAGCGGCATCGACTCTATTAAAGTAGATATGTTAGTATTAGGTATATGTTCCCAATTAAGTTTCAGGGCTTCATACAGTGCAGTCTTATTGGAAAACCTTTGACCAGAAACTTTTGCCTTCAAAGTCCCAAAAAGATTTTCAATAGGATTCAAGTCATTGTGATTGTGCCGGCCAATCAAGGACTTGAATTCCATTGCCTCTAATGTAATCTTTGATGAGCTTTGAAGTGTGCTTCGGGTCGTTGTCGGGCTGAAACGTTCACTGAAGCGACATATTTCACTCTGAATGTGGTCGCATCTTGCTTTCTAAAATGTCTTTATGTACAAATCGATCCATAATTCCATCGATTTTTTGAAATGGTTCAACTTCATTATAGGAAAAACAAGTCTAGACCATAATGCCACCGCCACCGTGCTTAAAATTTATTTTGCAGTTTCGGGCTTCAAGTCGTGTACCTGGGTGGCGCCGTACCGTGCACATTCCATCTGAATTAATCAAGGTGAACTTTGATTCATCGCTAAAAAAACGGTTTTCGATTTTTGAACGGTACAATTTAAGTGCTCTTTTGCAAGACTAAGTCTAAAAAACAATAAATTGCAACTTGTTGTCACAATTTCAGACAGAATTGTTTGAATTGTAACACCTCACCTTGTTTTTAATGCTTAGCTGTAAGCAAAGGTTTCTCTGCCGGTCTGTTATTTCTTAAATCGTTCTCAACGGCTCGTTTTCAAACAGTGCTGTGGTGGATATCTGAATCAAGTGTCCGAACAACCTCTTTGGATGTGGCAAATGCATTTCGTTTGAACACACCACAAATGTTCCTGTCATCAAGCAGCGATGTCTTCCGCGGTCGCCCTCTTTAATGTATTGTTGTTACGTCTTTTGTGAAGGTATATTTCTTTATTAATCTGCAAACTATTGACCGATTAATATCAAACTGTTTCACGTTAGATATTTGCGAATTTTCGTTTTTATATTCGGAAATAATTTTTAATTTAAGAGCTTCACAGTATTTAAAACGTGCCATTATAAATGGAACAGTCAATGTCACAACTAGCACAAAAAAAAACTAAACTTAAATGTTTATGACTTACAAACAACACGTGCTTTGCAATAATGAAACTTTTACCAATAATTATTGGAACTTTTTTAATTTTTTTTACATTTTTCAAGTTTTGTTGCTTATGTTTTGCTCTCAGACTTAAATGAATGTAGTCACATTAATTTTAAATTTAATAAAAAAACAAAACCAAATTTAAATTTGATTTGTTTTATATATGAAATATGAATATATGCTTTGATTCCTATAATTATTTTTGTGTGTCCCCAATATTAAAAAAGATAAACGATTTTGTTGCAGCGCACTTATTTTGTTGCTATTATTTTGCGCAACACTGTAAATACAAAATCAAAAATTTCGCATTTTCAAAAATTTGGTATGTAAACAAATCAGTGGTATTTCAGTGGTTAGTTCCTGAGAGTATTCTCTCACAATGAAGTGCTGGGTATTTGGCTGCAATGGCGAGATACGTCATGTTTATGGCAGTGCAAGGAAGATGAGCAAAAGAAAAAAACACAGCTAGTGTAAGTAAAAGAAGACTTCACAATTTTTATTTATATACCTTAGAATGCAGCTACAAATATCTTCAATTGGTAAATAATAAAAGTTGAATAGTACAGAGGATTTCCAGTATGTGGATGTCGCAAAAAAGGTTAATTTTTATTCTTAGACGTTTGGGTTCGGCAATCAATTAGTGATTAATTGCAACCGCCGAAGGCACTCATCGGAGAAGCCGATCGAGCGACCCGTTCGTGTATCGAGAATCAATAGTGGAACGTGTCGATAAGACAGTACAAAGAAAAAATCTCTTACTTTCAATAACCCTTAGGGTTGCGACCTAAACAAAAGCTAATGGCTCAGCGGTCAAAAATCAAAAAGAATTTTGTAAATATCTTTATAAATAAAATTATGCCAGATTTTTAAACTTTACCAATTTAATTGCAGAAAATATGGTATTTTTACATTTGGAAAGGGAAATAAAAATTTTTTAAATTTCGTGATATTTATAAAAAAAAAGTATGAAGAACTATTTTAAGGGATTTTCAGATCTCGAAAATTATTAGTTTTGCTAAGATATTATTTTGCTAAGAAATTCCTTCAACCTTTAATAGAAATCTTTAAACTCAAAATTTACCAAATTTTTGAAGGTAAAAAAAAATTTCGGCGTCATCGATTTCAATAAATTTTAAAAATTTTCTTAAAAAATGTATCTGTTTTCAAAGTTTTATTTGATCTTTTTCTTAAAAAAAAAGTTACGACTTGTTTTATAAGATTGGTTTTTGTGAAATTTGGTCAAATGAAAATAATGCACAAAAAATGACTAAAGTTAAAATGGCAAAAAAAGTCGGTCTCTTCGATTTTTCTAATTTTTTTTTTGTATTTTTGTTTGATGTATCTAATTTTTGTTAACAAAATTTTATTTAGACCATTCATTCTAAAATACAAATAAATATTTTTATGTTTCATGAAACATTAAAATAAAAAAAAATTTTTTTAGAATTATATTTGAGCTAAATGCCAAATAAGTTTATGAAGCAACAGGTAGCAACAACAACAAGTTCTTTGCAGAACAAACCACCAAGCAGACTAGACAGACTGTTTCATTGATAGCTACATCAACTCGTGTTTCTTTTTCCAAACGGAACAATTTGTATCAAAATCAATACAAATTAAATAGTCAAATTCTGAAGTTAGTTACAACAATTAAAGATCTCGGTGTCATTTTCGATTCTAAATTCACTTTCATACATCATCTTAATTATAGAATACCTAAGGCCTATTCCCTTCTAGCATTTATAAAGCGCAATAGTAGTGAATTTTCGGATTCATTATCAGAATTTAAAATTCTTTTCACAAGTTTTGTGCGATCCAAGTTAGAATACTCGAGTTTTATTTGGAACCCATTTTATACACTCAAAAATATTTGTGTGTAAATATAACTAATAACTGCGTCCATGCTATGAATTTTATACGTAGTTTTCAGACACGAATAGGATTCGTAGAATCGACGTATATTAGTACATAATACGAATATTTTATTCGTAAAAACCAGCCAGAAAAAAATTCTGTCTGAGCTGGGGTTTGAACCTCAACTCTACTAATAATTCGTACATTCTACTAATAATTCTTACGGTCAGTCTACGAATGAACTCTTTCTACTAATATTATTTTTCATTCGTAAATAGTACGAAAGCATTAGTAAATATTACGAATGTAATGAAAGAAATTACGTAGTTATTCGTAAGACAAATTTACGAATATTATTATTTATATGTACACAATCATTCGTACAATGCACTAATACGAATTGATTTAGTTTTGTTTACGAACATCATTAGTGTATAAAACAAATATATTCGTAGATACTACATCAGGCTTTAGAAAGATTTTACGAATGAATTCGTAAAGATATCACAATAAAAATATTTTGTATATTGTACGCATATTTGAAGAATGTACGAATATTTTGTTTACTAATATCATTCGTAGAAATTCTACTAATAAATTTTTTGAGTGTAATACTCACGTAAATTGCCTAGAATGCATACAGCGTAAATCTCTTAAATTTGCACTACGTTCTTTTAATTTAACAGAACCTTTTTCCTCTTATGATGCTCGATGTAAGCTAATAAATCTAAAATCACTAGAAAATAGAAGGACTACTGTTTCCCTCTTATTTATATACAATTTTATATCTGGCAACACAGATTGCTTATATCTTTTAAAAAAAATTTAACTCTACTCAGTATGTCTAGAGTAGCATGCATACACGAAAAATGCATGCTGTATGCAAGCAGAAGTATGACGGACAATGCATGCATTGTCATAAAAAAAAACAAAAATTATCCAAAATTGCTGAAATACTTCTTTTGCCGTTATTTTATGCTAGCAGTATGCGTGTTGTTTATATACAGTAGCGTGCATACTAAAATATGCATGCTGTATTGGTAGTAAGGCATGAACCCTGCATGCATAATAGTCTTGCTTAAAAAATATGAACTACCATTGTTCGTTAAAACTTTAATGAGTGCAGTTGTACATACTTTTTTAACAAAAAATAAATTAATATAATACCAAATTAAATTAACGACAGCAGCCTTTTTCTAATTACAATATTAATGACAATGTATGCATACAGTATTAATGGCAATGCATGCATAGAGTACTACTAATTTTCATGAATACAGTATTAGTGATTATGCGGGTACACAGTGCACATGCATGCATGCAAAATATCAAACGTATGCGTACATCATCAATGCTGTATGCATGAATGTACTAACTGGGTAATGTCCCATCTAGAATATTAAGACCTTGTGTTCCATTTAATGTTGGACTTCACAGGACAAACTATGCTTCAAATGCACCGATCGTTAGAACTTTGCGTGAATTTAATAATCTTTCAAATATTTATTTTATAGCTTTTACAGTATCTAAGTCACTATACATAAGCAATTAGCTTCAATTTACTTATTTATTGTTTCTGCTTATAACTAAATCAAATATCTAGTCAGTGAGGAGTAAATTCCATTGATTAATAAATGAAAAATGAGATGAAAATGAAAGTTTAATTGCATAAACCAGGGAATGGAAAAAAAAAACCGTTCCTAATACGTAGCGCTACAAAAGCAAAAACTCCGCAACCTTTACTTCGCTTTATTTGCATATAACTTTTCAACTTAAACACAAGCACAACCCCTAGAAGGCCGAAGAGAGAGACCGAAACATAATGGTAGCGTTGCTGTTAAAAGAGCTCCTAAAAGGATTTGCTTTGTTCTGATTTCTTCTCGCGGTCGTAAACAAAAACCGAAACAGTAACAAATATACCCCGCTTCACCGATTGTCATTCAGGGCTGCCAACTCGTTTTAATCAAATTCCCCAATTCTGGTGATCAATTTCCCCCATTTTGCAACCGATTCCCCTAAAAAATATATGTCCACCAAAACAGTCTTTATTCAGAAAATATTGTAAAATTTGGCAACACATTTTTAAAAAATAGCATAAAAACATAACATAGAATAGGTTATAAGAAATGAATAGAGTAAATCCTTTCAAAATTTAAGTATACACATTAGGGTGTCCCAAAAAAATCGTGTTTGATGTCCGTGGCTTTTCCACTTCCATTTGACTTTAAAAACACCTTCTGTGAAGTGCATCTCATTTGGTAAAGGCTTAGAGTTCGCGAATTCATTTTCTAATTTTCCCATACGATTTGTATGATAAAAATCAGTTTTGCTGGTAAATTGTATTTAGAGCTATTATCTTTTAAGCAAAATGGTTAAAAAAGAGTTCCCTCAAATTTTGTCTGTTATGACATATCCAAATTTCATTTTCATCTAATTATTATTTGGTGATCTGTGGCTCACTTCTTAGAGCTAACTATATAAATTAATACTTTTACTTAACATTATTTCATAGAAAATCAATATCTCTTAGAGTACTCCATTTTCATTATTGTTATTGGTCTTAAATTTTAGATAATAATAGTTGGAATGCACAATGAAGGAAAAATGCATAGGGTTGTTATATGTTTTTGGATTAAAAGTTATAACAAGTAGGTTTTTTGAATTTATATTTTTACTTTTTAATCGTTTTGGGTAACCACCATATAATCCGATGAAAATTAAATTTGGATACAAAGTGACTTAACCAAAACGGGAAAAATCTCTTTAAATATATTTAACAGTTTGCTTAAGACTTTATATATACTCTAATTCGGCCGTGGGGGTATTTTAACTTCGGCCTAGTCGAAGATAATTCCTTACTGGTTTTATTGCAATTTCGGCCATGCTAAGGGCTTCATCAGAAATCTTTGTGATACCCGTGCAAGCGCGCACTAGCGCACTGCACCACAGAGGCGATGAGATTTTAGGTGTAAATTTCTCAGTTTTTTCTCCTAAATAATGGCTCTAAATTTAATTTACCAGCAAAAATGATTTTTCCCCATACAAATCGTATGGGAAAATTAGAAAATGAATTTGCGACCTCTAATCCTTTACCAATTGAAATGCGCTTCACAGAGGTTGTTTCTAAGGTCAAGTCGGCCTTTATAGTCTAGTGGAGAGTGCGCTAGACTATCAACCCAGTGGTCGCTGGTTCGAATCCGGGTTCGGGCATGATCCTTTTCACTTTCTTTGTTCTTTCCTACATTTTAGAATTATGGAAAACTAAAAATCCACTACTACATTGTGAAAAATATATTATTAAAGGACAGAAACAACTGAGAACTGGAATTTAGCCTCGGCTAAAGCAATTCAAATTGTCTTTCACTTTTGTTTCGCCTAATCAATAATTCACGTATGGTTCTAATCAATTCCTCTAAATAAATCTATCTCTTTCCTTTCAGGTCAAAGACCAAACCATGTTTGTATAAGGCGCATGCCTACGTTCTCTGACCTTTAAAAATAAAAGAAATGGAAGTATTAAAGCAGCGGACATCTGTCAAAATAAAAAAATATATATATTTGGGACACCATTATAAACATGTTTTTAAATGTTTTACTTTTTCTTTAAGCATTTCAAGCATTTTTGTATTATTCACTTTTTTATTAAAGCTATACATATATTGCATATTTGCGGATAAGACTTGTGTGCAAAAATAAAGTCATTAAGTTATTTTTTTTTAATGTTAAAGAGATTTCAACGTTTGGGTAAAGTCACTTAGTATGGAAGTTAGGCGTGATTTTCGTCAGATTTTACCAAATATGTGGTGAATATTTCACGCTAAAGCAAGTGTGCAAAATTTCAAGTCAATATATTAATTTTTGTGGCATTTAAAGAGATCACTTTTGCTAAAATCCGTTTTACTAAAATCATTTTGTATAAGAGGTAGGCAAAAATCCTACCTCTTAGGCAAAAATCAATTTTATTCCGATAGCTTCAAATATAATCGTGTCGACAGACAGACAGATGGACATTTCTAAACCAACTCAAGAGGTGATGTTGATAAAAAATAAATATACTTTTTTATATCTACCACGCCTCTTTATTAGCGTTACAAAATGAGCGACAAAGTTAATACAGCCATTACGCAGTTCGCGTGGGGATTTAAAAACAAGTTAACTTCTTGTAATCACTTCTTGTGATCGTAAAAATGCTGATTAAATCAGTCAAAGCGAATGCCAGAAAAGGAAAGCAGAAGAAACGCATGTTGCCAGCTGAGGTTTTTAATGCAATGGAAATGTTCAGCAGTAAAGAAACTTAGCAGACGTTTCTAAGCATATTAATACGACAATTTTGAAATCTGCTATTATAATTTAAATGAATTTAGAAACAAAAGTATAATTAAGTTAATTCCCCCCAAAAATTAACTCATTCCCCCACTCCCCCATCGAGTCAAAACTCCACCCAAATGGGGGAACTCCCCCTGAGTTGGCAACCCTGGTGTCATTGCAGCTTCTACGACTTCTAAATTGACTCGGTCATTTCAAAAACCTCATAAGTCACAGAATTAGAGTTTTTCAGGAATCAATACAAACTGTTTCATGCACAAACAAACGAGTTTTAAAGGATTTTTTGTATACTTAATTGAGTATTTGAGTTGTATAATTATTTGACAAGGTAGTGTGACAGGTTTTTTGGCGATCAGGAGTTGTCAAAAAAGCTATACTCAAAAAGTTTATTAGTAAAATTTCTACGAATGATATTAGTAAACAAAATATTCGTACATTCTACAAATATTCGTACAATATACAACGTATTTTTATTGTGATATCTTTACGAATTAATTCGTAAAATTTTTCTAATACCTGAAGTAGTATCTACGAATATATTTGTTTTATATACTAATGTATTCGTAAACAAAACTAAATCAATTCGTATTAATGCATTGTACGAATGATTGTGTACATAGTAATAATAATATTCGTAAATTTGTCGTACGAATAACTTTGTAATTTCTTTCATTACATTCGTAGTATTTACTACTGCTTTCGTACTATTTACGAATGAAAAAAATATTAGTAGAAAAAATTCATTCGTAGACCGTACGAATTATTGGCAGAATGTACGAATTAGTAGTAGAGTTTAAAAAATTTAAAACCGAAATCGTTCATCCTTGTTTGTCGAAAATCTACAGAACATAAGTAACTGTATGACTGTACAGTGGCTGTAGCCTACTGGTGAAGTGCGTGGCCCGTAAGTTAAAGAGCCGGGGTTCAAACCCCAGCTCAGGCAGAATATTTTTTTGACGTAGAATTACGTCTTGCAGCGCTGTTTGTATGGGGGTCATTTTCACAAAATTTTTCAAAGTGATATTTGACACTTTGGGGTAAACCTACAGCCTTTAATATTCATCGTACAAAGAAAAAAACAAATGCCAAAATATCACTTTTAGTGGGAATAAAACGAAAATCTAATAAAATAGCAAAATCTAAGATGAAAAATTCATATATTCGTATGAGAAATGCACAAGCTGCTTAGCTGCAGTAGCTGCTTATGCTGTTTTTAAGGTTGTTGTTGTTATTGTTGTTGTGTTTGCTTGTTTGGTTCGTAATCACGTCGTTCGTTGTTGTGATGCTTTTGTTGTTGTTGTTGTTGTTGTTTTTTATTAATATGAATGTAAAACATACATACATAAATAATCATCAGTTGCTTTCATTTTTTTTTGTTACCCAGATAGCCAATCGGCTCGGTTGAAAACGGTGTGCACTTTTAAAAGCACTGAAGCGGACCGTTTCGTTGTCAGCAAACTATGCAATGTGTGTTTCATATAAGCGTACCATATATAAAGTTGTATATGAATGTTGATTTTCTATGATTTAATACAAATTCTAAATGTTTAATAGTTTAAATCATTCTTGATTTTAGATACAAATGCTAGTTGTTTGATACTTTAAAATCGTTGAAATTGCAATAAAATTGAACTTTAGATCAGGTAAGAACAATTAATTGCTCTAACCAATTTTTTCCAAAGAAACAACAAGAACAACGTTTGCAATATGAAAAGGAAAACATTACTAGCTGATTAATTAGTTATCTTTTTGACTAAATAGTTAGAGCAGTTAATTGTTCTTACCTGACCTAAAGCTCAATAAACGATTTTCAACTATCAAACAACTAGAATTTGTATTTAAAATCAAGAATTATTTAAACTATCAAACATTTAGAATTTGTATTTAAATCAAGGAAAATCAACATAATAAATAACAAAGTCATATAGAAAACTTTAATTTGTGTATTAATTTTATTCGTTTTTAAGCAATTGTAACCTTTTCCTGGAATGGTTTTTATTAAGTTGCAACAGTAAACTAAACAATAAACGGCAATTCAACTGCACTACCTTGATTTCAATACAAGATTCAATGCATATTTTAGAGTTTTTTTGGCGAACGGGTGAAAAAGAGAAGGAAAAAAGACAAGAACAAACGACGCATCAAGCGAATTTGACATTAATTTCAATTCGATTCTTGACATACATAAAAAAGGACTTTACAATTATATAGAGAACGGTTTAAAGGTACAAAAACGTGTCGTTTTCATACCGGAAAATCAGACGCTGCCGTTTTAAGTACCGTTTAGCTGGAACAGTGACATTCATGGCTTGTTGGGTTGTAATACAATAGAGAATACAGATGCACGTAGCTAGAGAGCCAGTATGTGGCTACAAAAAAATGTAGTACTACTAGCCAAGGTTGCCAGTTAAAATTTAAAACAATTCCGACAAAAAGTTCCCTTTTTGACAGTAACATAAATTAAAAAATTAAATACAATAAAAACTACCATGGTAAAGATAAAACAAAAAAGTTCCTACCAAAATAAAACAGTATCAAAAAAATCCCACGATCATTAAAAATTACCACAAAAATACCATGCGTGTTACAAATACCACCACAAATTCCATATGCATTTAAAATTGCCACAAAAATCTCATTCGCATTAAAATATTCCACAATAAGTCCCATATGCACAAATAATTTAAAAAACATTAAGAAATACCACAAAGAAACTTTGCTTACTAAAAAAAAAAAATGTAAGAAGAATATTACCAAACTCCCAAGGAAATTTAAATAATACCCCGCTGGATTTCCACGCCAATTAAAAAATACCTCACTGAATTAAAAATTTAATATGAATTCCCAGAAACAAAAATTTCTAAGGGCAATTAAAAATTACCACGAATGAGATTTTTCGAACAAAACTGGCAACGTTTTTACGAGCTGCTGGCATTGTTGTTTTGGTTCTGCATGTGTTGCAAAGGGCCGTTTTTCACTCTGCAATTCTATGAGCAATAATTGCTTGCGCCGCAAGTAGTTTGATGACTACTCGGGTTTAAAGGGGACTTTCGTAAACCCCCTCATGCGGGCGAATAATCCACAAACTGCTTGCGGCAAAGGCAATTATTGCCGAGTGAAAAGCGGGACAAAGACATCTTGCTACCAGAGCAATAATTGCTTTCGCCGCAAGCTAGAGAATTTTTGTGTGTAACGAGTGAAAAGCAGGACATAGTAAGCAAAATTCTGTTTATTTTCTGTGATCCCCTCTAACGCTGCTCAACCGCTGTGATCTTGCTCTTCTCTGTGCGTCGTTGATTTAGATTTACTTGGTAATTGTTGTTGGTTCAGTTAGCTGAAATATTTTTAGATGTTCTTAATTTTTACTCGACATGAACAGCTGTATTTGACAATTAGCTCCCTTTTCTCTGCTTTCTTCTTCATTCCTCTCCGAGCCGGCCCTACCTGGTTATTCTGCCATGAGTTGGAGTACGAATAAAACGAATGTTTATTTTCAGCATGTATGCATACTACTCTTCCCTGCAAATTTGCGCATGCGTTACTAAGCATGCGTTGTGCTTTAAAAACAACATTTCTTTTTCAAATACCATAATAAATTCGAATTATTTATATTATGCATTATATTTTTTTCATATTAAAAATTATTTGTTAACTACATTTTAATTTAAAATTACTTTTAAAATATACATATCTGTATGTATATGCTCTTTACTAAGGAAAAATAAATAATTCAAATTTACCCATATTTATTTCCATTAAATAAACATAACTTTGAATTACATTTAGTTTTAACCACCTAAACAAATGAAAAAGAACAACAAATTCATCACCATAAATATCAAAAGAAAACTTTTTATAAAACAAAACAAATTTTTACATGAATTTAGTTATGAGCATTTTAGATCAGGTAAGTTTAAAGAAGGACAACAGCAAAATATTTGTTTTTGAATAATTTTTATTTAGAAGATAAAATACTTTAAAACACTTTTGAAGAATATACATGAAAAAAACCAGAATTTTTCTCTTGTACTGTATAAAAAGCAATTCTACGTCTATACTTACGATACTATCGAAACTGTGTCTTTTTTTTCGTTATAAGATATTATGATCATTCGTAAATGTAACAAATGTATTCGTGTCCTTCGAATCCTATTCGTGGCTGAAAACTATGAATAAAATTCGTAGAATGAACGCAGTTGTTAGTAATATTTACGAGTTGTAGTTTGCTACTGTTGACTAGCTATGTGTAAGTCGTTGCTTATTTTTAAACTTTTCCTTGATTCATTATATTTATTCGCGAAGTTTATTGGAATGTTTTTAGTTTGCTGCGGTTGACTAGCTATGTTTAAGTCGTTGCTTATTTTTTTCCCATTTTTTTTTGATTCATTGCATGAAGAGCTAATTTTGACAACTTCCTATCACCGCTCGTGAGAAAAAAATCCAGTTTACGCTACTACCTTGTCAGTGATTGTACCATGCTAGGGGTTGTGCTTGTATTTAGTTGAAAAGTTATAAGCAAATAAAGCGGAATAAAGATTGAGCTTTTTTAAAAAAAAGCAGAATTGATCAAAAACGAACCGTTTGTTAAACTTTATTTCCATTCCGTGATAAAAACGTGCACAACTCAGGAATTATAATGTTTTCTGAAAAGTGGCTGCAGTTATAGTTCGACCACGCCCATTTTTGGTTGAGTTGCCGAGAGTAACCAAACGAAATAAATTATCATAATCATAGTCATAAAATCAATCTTTTTAATTAGCCAAACACGTGTCTATCATCTTATAATAGTAAAAATAAATGCAGTGTATTTCCATTCAAGAAATCTTCCGTACTGTGAATGTTGTTTCAATATCTTTTTGGCAGTGCAATAGCTTAAAAGCAAAAATTAAACTATCAAAATTCTTAAATGCTGTGTTTCTGCTCTTGTTGGTGCGTTCAAATTTTAAATGGACTCGTAACAACTTCTTCAGCTTCGCGTTTGTGCAACTTGCCAATGCCAGTAGCGCTTGTTGCACCTTCAGCACGTCCGCAGTAGTTAAGCTATTGGGAAGAGGAAATGTGTTGAATAAATAGTAGTTAGCAAAAATTTAAGAAAAAAAGTCCCACAGAAATAGACGTAAGATAAAACTGTAGACAAAACAATACAAAGCGTTAGCCTTGTGTGCCAAATTGCAGTAAATAGCTTTACATAAATAAGTGTATATGGTAACATAGTACTTTTCGCAACTTGTTGGGTGCCTTCGGGTTAAAGTCTACTCTATGATATTAACCATATAGAATTTAAATATATGATTTCCAACTCATCGGATTACTTTTTTCAAAGCAATCTCACAAGTTCATCAAAATTTCGCCTGTTATTAACATTCCTGCGCTACTGGTTTTCTTTACATGTGCTTCCTATCCCTGATTTAATTACCACTTCTTTATTATGGTTTTAGATTTTCTCGGACTTTCTGACATTCCAGCAAGTTTGGCATGCAAGACCAAGTTTTGTCATTTTTTGTTTGCTCTGCCAGACAGTCTTAAGTAATATTTTAACTCTATGAGTTTGAGTTTTCTTACCTGTTTTCCGATTAAGTATTCGAAACGTGGTTGCACGAAACTCCAGGCACCCATGTTGCGATGTTCTTCTTGACTCCAGATAAAGGCTGGTTGGTAGAAAAGGTGAATATTAGATTTTAAGGAAAATGCACGCAATGGATATAAATGATAAAAAGAATAGAAGCGACTATTTCGACTTTTGAACTTTTGGTAGGAGACCTTTAATCAACTAAAGATATACCTACAGTTGTTTGCCAACTTATTAGAAAAAGTTATAGTAGAACATAGTTTTCAAATTTTTTATTAATAAAATGCAATTTTTTTTAAACAGTATGTGTTGTAACATAGTAATGGTATTCACTACATTATTTAAGCCCTGCTAACTTGCTAAACTTAACAAATTTGTAAGTCCTGTCAAAATTTTGTATGGGAAAAGATTTAGCAAGTTAACAAGCTCAGCACCGTGTTTGTGTTGAGCAGATACCATTTGTTAAGTCGGAAACGTCAAACTTATTGAGTGTAGTGATGAATCGTTTTGGCAATGAGTTCTAACAAGTACCAAATTATTTTTGATTTGCAGTTTCAAAGTCTAAAAACTGCCTTTTATTAATAAAAAAATAAAAATTTTGTAAAGGGGTTGGTAGAGATTAAAAAAAAAGCAAAGGTAATGAGTAGCAAATGTATCAAAAGTGTTAACGCACTATAATATAAAAAATAAAATACATTTTTGATTACTGAGTACTGGTTACACGAGTTATTAAAACCACAGATTTCTAGCTGTTGAAGTCTGAAAGCTGATTTTGAAATATCAGTTTAGCACTTAATTGTAAAATGTCTTAGCAGATGCGTTCACATCAACAGCTGCTAACTTCAACAATTTAGCAGTAAAGCAGGAATTTTACTGAATACCATTATTATTTGATTATCCCATTATCAAACTAACATAAAAACTAAAGACAGTGAAAAATGTTTTTTTTTACATTTGGTCAGGCCATTTAATCAGAAACGTGATGTTTTTCTGCTTTTATGTATTTTGTTATCAATATTTGCTAAGATAACCTTTCTGCTTGATGACGGCTGGGCATCTGCGTTGCAAGGACCGTATTAGATTTCAACACCTTTCAACGGGGATGGCTTCCAACGCAACCTTTAATTTCTCAAATAGTTCACTAAAATTCGAGATATTCTGACCGCTTATTACCTTCTTGATGCCTACCAATAAATTCTCAATGGGATTCATGTCTGCGCTGACCACTCGAGTATTCTGATTGAGTCAGGGCCGTAGCCAGAATATTTTACGATTCCCAAAATATTTTGGCTGTAACAATAGCCGCTAGTGAGCTAAAACATTTTGCCTAAATCTCAAAAAATCACGTTTTTTGTAAATACATTGGCTTGCAGAATAGTTGTAAAAAAAATAAACTGTCATATTTTAAAGGCCGGAAAAGGCTCTTCAAATCTGCATCAAAAAATTTTAATGTTTTTCAATAGCATTAAAGATAACACTATGCGACAATTCAAGGGTCATGGAATCTAACGGAAAAGCGACCAACACAGATCGATGGTACTGATCTAGACCAACAAAACCCTAAAAGGGTTTTGCAAAGTTAGCTCGCTTTTAAAAGATATAGGCATTGAAAGTTTGCCTCTTGCAGAGTATTTTTTAAAAATGAAGTGCTCATAAGGGCGTATCAATTTAAAAATTATTTTTTTTAATTTCTCATTCTAAAAGGTCTTCAAAGTTCCATAGGGTGGTCTCCCAAAAAAGGATGTCTCTCTCTACCGCAAGGACAAAGTTGTTTTTTGAGAAAAAACAGTAAAAATTAACGATCTATAAATGCTTTGATTTTTGTAAAATTTTTATATCTTAAAGCAAAAGTAAATAAAGACTTTAATAATATCTCGCCAAGCAAGATGCCACTCTTGATTTTTACTCACAGCGTCCTGTGTGAAGGATATTCGAGTCTTAAGGCACACTCGAAATAGCACAGAACTTTTGATTGTTATCTGATTGTTTTTATTTTAGTGGTATTTATTAAAGAATTTACGTTTTCCTTATATTTGGTGTATTTAAAATTTGCACATTTTTTGCCTATGCATTTACTGTTTTTTGAGAAAAGCAAAATTGAACGCAATTTTTCAACTTTTTACAAAAAATAAATATAAGGCTTTATACCTCAGGCATCAGAAGTGGTAAAATAATTTTCGCTTTTGGAATTCTTCAGATATCTCCTTTAAGGTTATTACTTTTTTTAGAAACACATCTTAAAAGCAATTGTTAAATCAATTGAGACTCATCGAATGGCAGGCTCAGAAACTTAAAATTTTAGTTTAACATTTTGGCAAATGATGAGGTGAGGTGTTTTGACGAAATAATAAATTTCATGCTGAGCAGAAAATTTTTTTTAAAAAATCGAAACACAAAAAAAAAAAAATCGTGGTCTTAACCTGGTGTTTAAAAAAAATACTTTCAGACAGTGTTTCGTTCAGAAAAATTTTAAGAATCCAAATTCACAAAATTATCTTCGGAACCACCAAGAATATATAAAACATTATCTTAATTTTTTGAAAAACTTATAAAATTGCATTCAAAATACATTTCTCGAAAACAAGAAAATGCATTTGCGAAAAATATTGAATTCGTCAAATTTAAAGAGAACGTAAACACTTCAATAGATAACACCAACATTTAGAATCAGATAACAATCAAAAGTTCTGTGCTATTTCGAGTGTACCTTTGGATTCGAGTATCTCTCACACAGGACAATGAGGGTAGAAATCGAGAGTTGCATTTTGTTTGGCGAGATTTTCTTAGTGAAAGTGTGTATTTAATGTTGCTTTAAGATATATGTAGTTTTTCTTACAAAAATCAAAGCATTTATAGATCGTTATTTTTTACTATTTTTCTCAAAAAACAACTTTGTCCTTGTGTAAGAGAAAGACATCCTTTTTTTTCTCTTTATTTTTTTTTGTAGATCTTGACCACCATGCAACTTTTGAGACCACTTAGAGTGTGAAATTCGAAAAAATTGTAATTCGATACGCCTTAATGAGCACTTTATTTTAAAAAAATACTCTGCAAGAGACAAACTTTTAATGCCTATATCTTTTAAAAGCGAGCTAACTTTGCAAATTCCTTTTAGGGTTTTCTTACTATACACTAGTACTATCATCCTGTGTTATCCGCTCTTCCGTTACAAAAATGTGCTGCACAGTGTAATGCTGTTTTTCGTGCTTTTTTTTAATTTTTTTAATTTATTTTCACTAAAATTGAAATAACTTCATTATTTCTAATGCGATCCTCACTTTGAAGATATCGTTGGAAAGGTTTTAAGTGCTTGTATTCATGACAAATTTATACAAAAAATCCAAAATTAAACATTTATACATATTGAAGCCAAAACATTAATTACAAAATAAACAACTTCTCAAAAAATTTTGTAAGAAATGAAAAAAAAATCAAAAGGTTTTTAAATTTTAAAAAGTTTTTGTATGGAAATAAAATAAAAAAATATCAAAAATTAAGTTTTCTTTTTTGCAAATTCTACTAACACGTGCTGTTCTGTTACTGTACAATCACTGTGCTTGCTAAGGGATGCAGATACGTTCAAAAGGAGCCCATTGCATAACGGTTTTAAGAAATTTTAGGGATGAGAACGATATCTAACTTATCTCACTCAAATTAATAAAATTTTAAGGACAGCAGAACTTTAACATATAGTTCATAAATTTTGAAATCTAAAAATTCATAAAATTACTTAAACGATTGACTTGAAATGTTTCCTCGGGTCAGAGTACGGAAAAATGTAAGTCAACTTTTTATAACTCATGAGTGGGGCTCGGATTCTGTTGACCTGCAAGAAATGACCTAAAAAATATGACAAAAATTACCTAAAAAACGCAAACAATTACATAAAATATAAACAAAAAATAAAGCTTTAAAAATAAAACATTACTCAATTTTAAAATTATTTTATATAATTTTTATGCATAGCATTACAGTATATTACAAAAAACATTTTGAAGCTATTAAAATTGAAAAAAAACATTGTCTGGCAAAATGTTTTTGCAAACGGAAAAACTTCATTCTATTTCTTCACTGACGAGAGAATCATATTTAAAAGACGATATGTCATCGGATGTAAGTTCCTCTTCTAATTTAATAGCATTCAAATGTTTATCCCCTAACATTTCAGCAATAGAGCATAAAAACAGAGTTAATAAAAACTAGCATATCCTGAGTTTTTATCTAACCATTGTTTCATCTTTTTACATACCTTTCTTTCTTTTTTTCATCGAGGTCTATAAACAAAGCTACTACTTTTTCGAGAGATAATGTCTTTGATTGAAGGGACTCTCTTGTTACAGGAATATCTTTAAAAATTTGCATTTTTACATTTTTTAAAACAAAAAAAAAAATTCTTAAAAATTGCACTAAAATGACCTTAAAACCCGAAAAATGCTCTTAAAATTAAAATCGTTACAAAATTGCAATAAAATAACTTAAAAACCTCTAAAAATAACCAAAAAATGTCTTAAATCTAGTAAAAATTACCTGAAAACTAGAACCGATAAAAAACGATGAAAAATTAGGAAAAAATGACCTAAAAACTTTTCATATTTGCAATTTAGGAAGCACAGATGGACGTTCCTAATAATAAGGAAATGTCTTAGAAGCAGCAGAAAAAAGATGACATGCCATCGAAATCCTAGCCCTGCTCATGAGTAACTTCAAACATTCCTCAAAAATAAGTTCATATCTTTAACCCTTAACTGGTACATCTCAAAAACATTACACTAACTGGTCCCAGGGACCACACCAACTTAAATGCTAAAAAACCACAAAATTTAGTTAACAATGCATGTTGTTTTTTTAAGAACGTCTGAAATAAAGGTTTTTCTTCCTATAAAGTAAACATTTTTTTATTTATTTTGTATAATTTAATTGAATCGATTTGAGTTTAGAATATAATTATTAGAGAAATATACTCTTTTTTTGTTGTTCTGGTCCAACAGACGAGGAGTACCAGTTAAGGGTTAATTCGAAAGTTAATTGTTTAAAAACTCTTGACTGTAAAAGAGTCACAATGAAAGGGGCAGAACAATTAATTTCATTAAAACTTTTTTGTGCCGTAAATAACGAAGAATCTTTGATGCAGTGCCGCCATAAGCAGAGCTGAAGAAAACGCAGAACTTACAATAAGCTCCAGTTGCATGTTTGGAGTAAGCCAACTAACTCCAGCGACAAAACCATGGATGCTGAAATTTCAATTTTCGAGAACAGCTCGAGGGATAAATAAAATCAGTTGTTGACTAAAGTATAATTTAAAATATTTCTAGGCTGTTCGAATTAGAAAGGTTTTTTCAGTATACATGCACGGTTAAAAACCTTAGACGAAATTTTAAACTTTTTGGGATGACATATAGGATAACAAAAAAAAAGGTTATTTTTAATACAAGGAAAGTTTAAAATTTTCTAATCCAAAAAAATACAAAATTTACTCTGACCTTTTCATGATTTAAACACGCGTCCTCTGATTTGCTGGTTTAGCCACTACTACACTTCAATGTCCAACTCAGTTGTTAACAAGGTTTCGCTTATTTTGCATCATTACGAATGCAAGTTAGTTTCTTTCAGAAATGTCGGTTCAAGATCTAGCTAAATTAAACTAAAGTAAGGATTAAAACATAGTACTTTTTGGATTTAAAATTCCTTTACACCAAAGATTGGATTAAAAAGTAGTCCAAAATTTTAAACCGTGTGTGTATGTCATTGTTGTTGGCTTCACTGTTATCATCACAACCACCATCTACAAAACAATAGTGATGGTAATTTTGAATCTATCACGTTTGATCCGAAAAATCACGATACATTTGTTTTCACTATTATTGTTTACACGAATCAACTCATAACAAAGACACGTAAACGCAACTTCAGTATATGATTTGGTAAGTTTTTTTTAGAACATATTTAAGTGATTCAATCAAATAATTATTTAAGTGCATTATATATAATTAAAATTTCGACCATCTGGGGGATGGGGGTTTTAACCCCGAAAACCACTCTTGGCTGCGGCCCTGGATTGAGTTATCTTCAAGGAATTTTTTTTGGTCAATTTTGACGTATGTTTGGGATAATTATCTTGTTAAAATGTCGATAAATCGGGCCATTTCCGTTCAAGAAAAGCATCCCCAAACGTTTATCGAGCCGCCACCATGCTTTGCAACCGGTGAAACGTATTCTATTTACGTGTTTTCTACCCTCAGATCTAATGCTATTGACCTTAGCTTCAACACTCCAGAATACAAATTTCCATTGACTTTTAGTTCAACTCACATGAGCTTTCACAAACTTTAAGCGCCGCACAGTGTATCGAGGTGGACAAAAGTAGGTATGGAAAAAAAGGTTAAGGTATGTATGCAAATTTATAGCTAGGAGTCTCAGTAATGTGAATCTAAAAGGATTATTTGATATCTTTCCATTTATGGTAGTTATGGTCTTTATGCTGCCTTGAAAATTTTACGAAATTTCAGTATTTATAGTTTTGTTCTGTATATTTTCCAAAATCACAAAAAATTTAGTATAATTCATATACGGAACTTAAGCAAAAATATATTGTACAAGTTCTTTCTTAAAAAACACAATTTTAAACAAATAAAAAAAAATTGTTCACACACCATAAAAAATGTAATAAATATTCAAAAAAATCTAAATTTTTATATACAATTAAGGAATAAAAGCATTTTTTTAAGTATGCGTTAAATATGCCTTTCTCAGCACTTTTCAAAAACTTGATCTAAGACTACATTACAATAAGGATTTTATGACCACTTTTCTAAAGCGTGGTTTGACGAAAATTTATATGAAAATAAAAAGAATTTTTTTTTTAAAAATAAGCTTTTATTTAAAAAAGATGTGAACTCAAAGAAAAAAAACTTTAAGTGAAACTTGTCATATATGTATATAGTAGGTATATTCTAGGTGCAGAAGAACTCCACTCTTAGTTACTCATCATCATAGTATAAGCGTACGTAAATTGGTAAATTCTAAAGACTTACATAAATTTAGAAATTTTAAATACATTTCCCTCCTGCCTTGCATACGAACGAAGCAAGTTAAATAAAAGCTTATAAAAATAACAAATTTTTCATAAAGTTTCAAGCACAATTACAGAATATAAATATAAAATATGACTTTCTTAACACATTCCTAAAGTTTGGTCTCAGGCTACTTTCAAATAAGGGTTGTATGACACTTTTCTAAAGCATGTTTTGACGAAAATGAGCACCAATTGTGTATCACAAACAACATGACAAGGTGACGTTCGACATTTAAAACAAAAATAGGAATCAACTCTAGGCTTTAATGTGTAAAGAAAATAATAGTTAGAACTTGAAATTCTTTAGGGTAAATATTACAAAAATCAATAGGGGTATTCACGATGTGGTGTATTTGCCCTTGTATTGTGTATTTTTGATAAATTTGATATTTGTGGCAAATTTTGTTAAATTACAAAAACAAAATGCAGTGCTTTAAACACATCCCCGTAGCAAAAATACAACGACGAAACTCTATTTTATTCTTGGTAAATTTTGTTGTGAATTTAATCAGCTGATCGCAAATGCATTTCTACTCAACATTGAGGAAGCTATCTACAACGCTGTGAGTTTATTTATTAAAAATTAATATAATTTAGAGATTCGTTTAAAACTTTTTATGATTTCCTTTAGTTAAATGATGATTTTAATTAATATTTCCAACCAAAAGTATGTAAAAAATAAGCTGATTTTTTAAATACAATACTATATTGAAGGGTTGTTTCACAATAAATTGTAAGTATTGTATATTTTGTAAAAATTTATCACAAATACACCACATCGTGAATACTAAAATTTATCCAAAAAAATTGAAATTTTTTAATATATTATATATAAATTTAAGGATTAATAAAGTATATATATTCTAATACCTTAACTCGAGATGTTGCACTTTTATTCTTCATTTTGTATGGTAGGTAGCCGAAGCGAGCGGTAGATCTTGATGAAAATTCGTGTGGCATTTTATATATATGAAAATTTGAAAAACATTTGTTTAACTACATGCGATCATAACAGCCATACCACCAACTAAGGCTTCCAATCCCGGGATCCCGGTATCACGGACTTTTTCCAGCCCCAACAGTCCCGGAATTAAATGCCTAAAATACCGAGATTTTTGGGATCCCGGGATTGCCTTCAAATTGCAAAAATGAAGCACTTTAATTTGGCGTTTGAGTAAAAACTTTAAAAAAAAAAATTTAAATTTACCTCAAATTTTCGAAAATGAAAAATAATATGAACTAAGATTGTGAGCTTTAGATCAAGTAATTTTTCAAGAAGGCAACAACAACAACAACAACTCTGTATAGAGTCAATCACTTAGCTGACTAGACAGTCTGTTTCGGAAATCGCTACATATTCCTCTTCAGTAGTCTTTGAGTGATTAAGCTGTGATCAACTCACTGTTTAAACTATCATATGAATGTTTAGATTCTGGAATTCATGTGTAATTGAACATTTGGTTGTGAAAATAGCCACCTTTCAGTTAGAACACTAGCTTCTGGCGAAGCAAAAACTCGTTTCATTTCTATGGTGCATTTCGACAAACTATCGAACACCAATGAATATTGAAATAAATGAAGAAGCAACTAGAACAGATGGCAACCCTTGATAGAGTTGATGGCGGTGATCTATAAATAACCTACTGCTTTGAAATGTCGTATGATTAGCAGCCATACAATTCATAAGAATGAATTCCAGAATATGCACATTCATATGCTAGTTTAAACAGTGAGATGATCACAGCTTAATCACTCAAAGACTACTGAAGAGGAATATGTAGCGATTTCCAAAACAGACTATCTAGTCAGCTAAGTGATTGACTCTATACAGAGTTGTTGTTGTTGTTGTTGTTGCCTTCTTGAAAACTTACTTGATCTAAAGCTCACAATCTTAATTCATGTAATTATTCAATAGATCATAAAAACTAATAAACTTAATGAAAAATAATATATTTAAATGGTGGCACTCACGGTAATCTGCTTAAAAAAGCATATGATTATTTGATAACAATTTCGCCTACTAGTGTTGAGTCCGAGATATGTCTCTCTTCGGCTGGAAATTTTGCGACCAAAATTCGGTCAAGCCTGGGAGATGACACCTTAGATGCCTAAGTATTTTTAAGAGCATGTTTCCAAAGTCAATCAGCCTAACTAACAGTTCAAAGACTTCAGTGATTTTAAAAAATGTACCTTTTTAGCCGACTTCAAAAAGGAGGAGGTTCTGAAGTTGGTTGGTTTTTTATTTTTATTTTTTTTTAAATGTATGTGCATTGATAACTCCTAAAGTACTTGCCCGATTGTCGCAATTTTTAGTCAAAAGAAGAATTGGCGGTATTCGACAAAGGGGCGTGGCAATATTAGAAAAACTCTGTATATCGAATTATATTGACACTAGGATACTTAAATTTAGTACAGGGTAGAAACAACTATTACGAATTATTGTCAAAAAAGTGGGCGTTATTTGTTAAAGGGCGTGGCAATATTAGAAAAACGGTGCAACTCGAATAACATTGACACTAGGATACTAGGGTAGGCATAATTATGTAAATTCTTGGTCAAGAAAGTGGGCATAATTGGACAGAAGGGCGTGGCAATAAAAGAAAAATACTGTGTAACTCGAATAATATTGACACTAGGATACTGAATTTAGGTACGGGGGTAGGCATAATTATAAAAATGTTTGGTCGAGAAAGTGGGCCTTATTAAAAAAAGGGCGTGGCAATAAAAAATACTGTATCTCAGTTAATATTGACACTAGGGTACTGCAAATTGATACAGGAGTAGGAACAAATATTACAAGTTACGGTCAAGAAAGTGGGCGTTATTGGACAAAAGGGCGTGAAAATATTAGAAATACACTCTATCTCGAATAGTTTGGACACTAGGGTAATACAATTCGTTACAAGAATGTGTAGAATTATTACAAAACACTATGAAGAAAATGAGCGGTAATAGACAAAGGGCGTGTCACTTTTAGAAACACTGTATCTCTGTGAATATTGACACTAGGGTACTGAAATCTAGTGCAGGGGTAGTCACAATTATTATAAATTATGGTCAAAAAGTAGGCGTTATTCGACAAAGGGCGTGGAAATCTTAGAAAAACACTGTAGCTCGAATAATATTGACACTAGAGTACGGAAATTCGGTACAAGGGTAGTAATATAACACAATCAAGAAAGTAGTAAAGTCACTATAAGAAAAACACTGTATCTCGAATATTGACACTAGGGTACCAAAATTCGGGTAGCATTGTTATCATAATCTCATGAGCAGCATTGTTATCATAATCTCTAAAAAGGAAGAAATAAAAATTTTTTACAAAAAAAAAAATTTCAAAACCACTACAAAGTACAAAATAATTTTAAATTACTTTTCACATTAATTCTTTGTCAAATTTGATAATTTATTTATATATATTATTAAATTGGAAATCTAATTATTATATTTTTGTTTTCTATTTTATGTTATTATAATAAATATATTAATTTCTCCATGAATATAAAACCTTTAAAGTCGGCGCTAATATAATCAGACTTTTATAAAATAAACGCTCCGGCTTTAAAGGTTTTATATTCATTGAGAAATTAATACATTTATGATAATTATACAAAATAGAAAAAAACATAATAATAAGATTTCCAATTTAATAATATAAACAAATAAATTATCAAATTTGACCAAGAATTAATGTGAAAAGTAATTTAAAATTATTTTTTACTTTGCAGTGGTTTTGAAGTTGTTTTGTTTTGTTAATTTATGTTAGTATTATCATTTAATGAATAAAACTATAGATATATATAAAAGGCTGGGTCGATTTGTAAACCTATGTTGTCTGGGTAATTTGCGTATCGGGCATAAAAAGTTATTAAATAAAAAAAGGGGACGACAGGGATCTTACGCTAGCGACTTTACGCTATCACATCTTCGATTTAGTGAAATTTTTCTTTAGGAATTTATCACATTTATACATTTGTATACAAAAATTTATCGTTTAAAATTCCTAACGAGAAAAATTTACAAAATTCAAGGTATAATATAAACGCTGGTGCGTATTAGGGAGTCCAATCCCGGAAGCTTTTCTCGATTATCGGGATGAAAATCTCTATCCCGGGATCCCGGGACTAGTTCGGGATTGAAAATTTTAAGAAGTAAATAATTCAAAACTTTTTTAATACAATTTTTTGTTATTTATTACTTGAAACTAAAAAATGTAAATTAACTCATTTATAATGTAAGAAAAACAAAACACATTAATGGTATTCACAATTGCGTTGTTTTCAGTGTTGATATCAGTATTGATATCACACTTTACCGAGCGTTTTTTATATTTTTTGTTGTTTCTCATGAAATCTCTAAAAACCAAGCGTGGTAATTTTAAATAGCCCAATAATATGTTTAACGAACGTGATTTTTAAAGTTCCATAAACAACTAATGGGTTGCCAGTTATTTTCTAATTGCAAAAATTAAAGAAGGTAAAAGTGCAAGTTAAACTTTTTTATGCCATATATTAATAAAATATATAAAATTGGTTACAAAAAGCTATAGTGAGAGGTTCCACAACCACAAATTCTATTTTAAATGGTGCTCTTAATAGTGATTTTCAACAATGGTAAAAAAAACAATACTACTATACCACACAATTGTGAATACCTTTATTGTTACAAAAAAAGAACTTAAATAATATTAATGACTAGCCTTTATTATTAATTTAACCCTTTCAGTGGATTTGCCCAATATATTGAATACGCCAGAAAGTAATTTTTCTTTGTATTTATTTTGCAAAGCTTTTTTTTTTAAATCAAATCGTTTAGTTCTATGAAATAAAGATGAACCAACATGATAATAATAAATTTAGAGATATATTTGATATTCAAGTCAGTTGGATTTTCGATTAGTGAAGAAAAGCAAAACAAATTTTTGTTGACCTATTTTTTAAAAAAAATCAACCGGACATAGAGCAAATTTATGTTTTTTTATCTTTGTATGGCTTTAAGGATAAGAATATTAAGAGGGCTTAAAAACAAAGATCTAAAGGGTTGAGAAACCTTTAAGAGATTAAAAAAGAGACTTTGTGCCGAAAAGGAGCAAAACAATTTTTTCTTTGCACAAGCTTGTAAAACGTAAGTAGTGCAGGTTAAAACGAAAGGTATGTTTTTTGCATCTTTAAAGGACCTAAATGATCGGAATATTACCTCAAAAAATTTATTTTGTTCTTAGTTTAGCCAAGCCATTGAAAGTGTTAAAGAACAAAAAATATAAAAAGGAACAGTTTAAGGTATTACTATAGAAAAGTTACCCGTTTTTTGTACACCGTCTAAATGTTTTTTTTGAGTTTAGGGCAAATTAAGGTTGGAAAATACTTTTCAAATTAAATTGTTTGTTTTAAATTATTTTAAAAGTAATACATTAAGCTGATCAAATTCTATATTCAGATAAACTTAACCTGAAATGTTTGCATTCACATGAATATTTGTAATATAAATTTTTTATTTAAAAATCCCGGAATCCAGGAAAGACAATCCCGGGACTTAAAGTGGCTTAAATCGTCCGGGATCCTGGGATTGAATTCCCTAGTGCGTATGTATTTTTGACCATCACGGCTGAACCACTGAAGCTATCCACCTTATATTCACCAGATGTGTTCGTGTGGTCCTCCGAAAGTGGCGGCCGTAGCCTAGTGGGTAGAGTGCGTGGCCCCTAAGCTAAAGAACCGCGGTAGCCCGGGTTCAATTCCAGCTCAGACAGAAAGTTTTTTCAATTGAACTAATTTTTCTGTTCGGTCGTCACCTCTCTGCAGACAATGGCAAGCTTCAGAGAGTAAAAATTGCCTTGTAAAGCTTCTTGAAAACATAAGCCTTTCGGAGCCGGCATAAAACACGTGGGTCCAGTTCTCGGTCATTTGTGATCAAACATTTAATAACACGCACAGCAAAATTAATCAATAGAAGCTAGGTCAAAGTCCTTACAAGGGCTGAAATGGCCAGTTTATTTATATTTTTTTATGTGGCGCTGTGGTCGATTTTTATCGGTTTATAAATACACCTTTTTTTTAAAAATCGACCAGCGCCACCTAGGAGGATCTAAAAGAACAAAAAAAAATTTCGGAGGACCACACGAACACATGTTGTGAATATAAGGTAGATAGGTTCAGCCGTGGTGGTCAAAAATATATATATACTTGACTTTGTGAATTTTTTTTTCTTTAAGAATTTCTTACGATGAATTTGTCTATAAAACCGTATTAATGTGCGACCGGTTTTAGGTTGAATCGGGTACGAGGATTTCATTTCTGGCATGAGTTTGGTTCTAGGTGTGAACGTTTATATACAAACACTTTTTGAATTAAATTCCTAAAGAAAAAAATTCACAAAATTTAAGATGTGATAGGGTAAAGTGCACCCCTATTCTCCCCTAATTTTTAATAACTTTTCACGCCCAATCCGAAAATCGCCCAGGCAACGTAAATTTTTTACCTCCATACAAATCGACCCAGCCTTATATATAATAAATATATATATTCTCGTAAAGAGAATAATAAATAATAATAAAAATAAATAATATAAATAAATAATAATAAATTTAAAGAAATAAAATAAATTAACTTTTTGTAAAAAATTTAATTAAACTATGGTTTTTTAATTCCTTTGACAATTTTTTACCAAAAAAATTACCTGACTTTTATACCTTGCACACGAATTCTTTTTTTTGTTAAAAAATTACTTTTTATTCGTTTTTCAAGTCCCGGGATCCCGAAATTGCTTTTGACTCCCGAAATTGGAAGCCCTACCACCAACAATATTGGCACGTTTTATACCTTAAAATATTCGTTTCACACTCGTCCATATTCAACAATTTGAAATCGCATTGGCAGAAAATTAAAGTTTTTACAAGCATTTATGTAAAGTCTTGCTCTCAAAAGTGGATTTTTTTGAATTTTGCCATTTATATGGGAAATTGTGGCCAATCGAAAAAAAAAATCAAGATGATATTCGGATTCTACGGAAAATTTCACTATAGAAATTTTTCCTAAATTTATGGAGTAGTGTTCTGAGCATTTACCCAGTCACTCTTTACACCCAAACTTACTTTGGACACTTTTAAATTTGGCAAGTTCTTCCTGAATTTCATGCAATGGGAATGGACACAGAGATTCCAAGCGTAAAATTGCCGTATCTTGAATGCTATGTAACTGGCGGTGTTCATGCAGGTTGTAGTAATGTTTACCGCTGCAAAGGATAACCTTTCGTACTTGTGCTGGATTCACAGATGCGTCACCTGAAAATAATGTGAAATACAAAATGGAAGTTGACAACGCACCACACAGGCACACAAATCCTGGTACTTACCCAAAACATTTTTGAAAAATGTGCCTGGTTGAAAGTCAACATGTGTAGATGTTGCTGCTGACAAACGCAGCAAAGTTTTAGGTGCCACAATAATGAGTGGTTTGCGGAAGTTACGCAGCATTTGACGACGCAAAACATGGAAATACTGAGCCGGCGTTGTAGGATTCACGATGTTCACATTGACGTTGTCACCATCAGGTGAGCGCTGTTTCGAATCGGACATTTGTAGGAAACGTTCGATGCGACAGGAACTGTGTTCGGAGCCAGCACCATCGAAACCATGTGGTAACAATATGGTCAATGCATTGCTGTCCATCCACTTTGCTGAAGTAGTAGTAGAACAAATGAGAAGAAATGAATTGAAAAAGTGGCAATAGAAAGAAGTACTCTGAAAAAAAAACACTTTGTGTAAACGCAAAAGAGATGTGTTTGAGAGAAAATCAACATAGAATAACTTGACTTTCTGTGCTAAAAATTGCTATAATTTTACTCACTGAACCACAGTTTTAGGTTTGATAATTTTTCTTGGAAAATTTTTTGTTTTTACTCTTGAGATTTTCTTTTTTTGTGTCACAAAACAAAATATTATTAATTTTTTAGCGCCTATTAACATTCAAGAAATTAGTCTCTTTTTTTACCCCAATCGAGTTTTTAGTATATTAATATGTGTATTATTTGGCTTTAAGCTCAAAAATAATTCTAAAAAATTATATTTTTAGAATTATAAAAACCACATAAAAATTTCTGTGGAAAAAGATATAACTAAAAGTTAACTATAAATATGTTAATTTTTGATTCAAAGAAAAAAATATTTTTGGAAACCTTATGATAGTATTTTTTTAATTATCTACTAATTTGTGTTTTATAACTTAGTTTAAATTAGGTTGCAATAACAATTTCTGTATAGAACAAACCACCAAGCAGACTAGACAGCTGTTTTGCTAATAGCTACATCAACTCTTCAGCAGTCATCTGTAGCTTATGCAGTCCTCTCGCTGTGATAAGCTAATAGGCACAACTTTTGCTTAACCAAAGCGGAATTATATGTGCCTCTTAAAGAAGTGTTCTTCTACTATTTTGCAAAAAGCAAACGTTCTAGTGACTTCATTGATTCTGCCTAGATTTTCTGTTACTTCTTTTGTATTTTAAGCCTTTGATTATATTTTTTAAATTTATAAAACACAAAAAAATCTAGTCTAGTCTAGTCTGCTTTGTATTTATAATTATGTACAAAATTCTCTTTTTTAAAATTATTAAAACAACATAGTCAGCCCTATCATGAATAATTTTTCGCCCGGAATCGTAGAAGGGAGTTTTTATTTTTAAGATAACAGAGAAAGACATCACATTTATTTTTGCACCCATAAAAATTGACAGTTGATGAACAAAATTGGCATTAAAAATTTCCATAATGTTCTTGAATTTTATCTTAAAAATGAAAACTCCCTTTACCAATTCCGCGTTAGAAATTATTCATAATAAGGCTGAGTAATTAAAATATCCCATCGTTAAATTTTTTCATGCAAACACTGGTGAGAGCCCGATCTAAGACATACGATAACAACTTTAAAAAAAAAACTTTCTCGCGCCTCCTATGGTTTTATACCAGCAAACTGATGGAGCCTATATTGATTCGTGATAAAGAAGTAAGCAATGAGCGCAACAACAAATCAATGAAGTCACTTTTTAGAACTTTTGTTTTTGAAAAATAGTAAAAAAAATTGATTTGAATGGCAAAATGCACAAATAATTCTGTTTTTATTTAACAGAAGTTGTGTGTATAAGCCAGGGACCGCAAATAATAATTATTTCTCATCGTTGATTTAAAAAAAGCAGGCTCTGCCTTTTAAATTTTGATTTTTAGAATAAAAGGCAACATTTAACTATTACTTTCTGCCGTTTATTTTTGCTAGCATGAAATAATTATTATTTGCTGCTATTTATTTTTTCTAGCAAAAATAAATAGCAGCAGCTCTGTATCGAAAACTATGAATGCTAGGATAATGAAATCCGGCATATGAGACCATGGCATGATAATCTACATATGATGATAATTTGGGCAGGCCACGCCCCTTTTTTAGGGAAATTACAATATCTCATGAACCAGACACGCAGTGGTAATGAAATTCGGTATATGGTGTCGTTGCATAAAAATATAACTGTTCTAAAAAAATGGGCGGGCCACGCCCCTATTTAAAAAATAACAATATCTCATGATCCAGACACGAAATAGTAATGAAATTCGGTGCATGGTGTCGTTGCATTAAAATCTAATCATGGCATGATAATCTACATATGATGATAGTTTGGGCGGGCCACGCCCCTTTTTTAGGGAAATTACAATATCTCATGAACCAGACACGCAGTGGTAATGAAATTCGGTATATGGTGTCGTTGCATTAAAATCTAACTGTTCGGAGAAAGTGGGTGGGCCACGCCCCTATTTAAGGAAAATTACAATATCTCATGAACCAGACACGCAGAATTAATGAAATTCGGTTTATGGTGTCGTTGCATAGAAATCTAACTGTTCGGAAAAAGTGGGTGGGCCACGCCCTATTTAAGGAAAATTACAATATCTCATGAACCAGACACGCAATGATGGTGAACTTTAGCTTATGGTGTCATTGCATAGATATCGAAATGTTGGGAGGAATCGGGCAGCCACGCCTCTTTTTTAGGAAAAATTACACTTTCCCATGAACCAGACACGCAATGATTATGAAACTTGGAAGGCGTTGTTGTAATGTTAAAACTTTTTGTTCTTAAATAAGTTGGCAGGTGATTTCATTTTTGGGGAAATTCTAATATATCTTAGCGCAAATAAAGTCTATAAAGGTAAGTTAAGGAAGTCCTTATTTTAGAAATTGTTGAGCATTCGACTTTGTGTGTAGATGCAAACTTATTAGAATACTGGGACAGCAAAAAATATGACCACCCGTGGCTGTATAAGCTTGCCTGCATTGTCCACGCAGTACCTGCCACGCAAGTTTCTGTTGAAATAGCATTTTCAGCACTAAAGTTAATTCTTGGAGACTTAAGATATAATTTATCTAAAGAAAATCTAGCTTCAATAATGATGGTAAAATTAAACGATGTCAATTGAGGAATTCAAATGATTAGTTCTCTTACTTCTTATTATTATTTGAAGTAAGTTTATAAATTAATAAATTGTTTTTTGATTCTTTCATTAATTTTGTTTCAATCCAAGTAGGCCTCACTTTATTTTTAAAATAAGCTGGTATTCTGGTCGTTCATGATTCCCCGATTCCTCCTAACATTTCGATTTCTATGCAATGCCACCATAAGCTAAAGTTCATCATAATTGCATGTCTGGTTCATGGGAAAGTGTAATTTTTCCTAAAAAAGAGGCGTGGCTGCCCGATTCCTCCTAACATTTCGATATCTATGCAATGACACCATAAGCTAAAGTTTATCATCATTTCGTGTCTGGTTCATGGGAAAGTGTAATTTTCCTTAAAAAGGGGCGTGGCTGTCCGATTCCTCCCAACATTTCGATATCTATGCAATGACACCATAAGCTAAAGTTCACCATCATTGCGTGTCTGGTTCATGAGATATTGTAATTTTTCTTAAATAGGGGCGTGGCCCACCCACTTTCTCCGAAGAGTTAGATTTTAATGCAACGACACCATATACCGAATTTCATTACCACTGCGTGTCTGGTTCATGAGATATTGTAATTTCCCTAAAAAAGGGGCGTGGCCCGCCCAAACTATCATCATATGTAGATTATCATGCCATGATTAGATTTTAATGCAACGACACCATGCACCGAATTTCATTACTATTTCGTGTCTGGATCATTAAATATTGTTATTTTTTAAATAGGGGCGTGGCCCGCCCATTTTTTTAGAACAGTTATATTTTTATGCAACGACACCATATACCGAATTTCATTACCACTGCGAGTCTGGTTCATGAGATATTGTAATTTCCCTAAAAAAGGGGCGTGGCCCGCCCAAATTATCATCATATGTAGTTTATCATGCCATGGTCTCATATGCCGGATTTCATTATCCTAGCATTCATAGTTTTCGATACAGAGCTGCTGCTATTTATTATTGCTAGAAAAAATAAATAGCAGCAAATAATAATTATTTCATGCTAGCAAAAATAAACGGCAGAAAGTAATAGTTAAATTTTATGAAAAAAAATAAAACTCACAAAATAACTATTATTGCTGCTTTTTTCGGAAAAAAGGCATAATAGTTACGGTCCCTGGTATAAGCATATCAAAGTGGATAGACTGCAAAAACTACAGAATCACAGAAGCATAGCTATTAACGAAACAGCTGTCTAATAGCCGGTACACATTGACTGCAACAGTCGTCCACCGACAAAACGAAAACTTGCCGTCAGAGAGAAATGTCGCAGTATTCTCGACGACTTAATTATAATGAACGCAACTGCGACAATCTGTATTTCATACAAAACGTAAACAAACTCTGCTATGTTCGCTCTTGTCGTCTATCAAATTAGAAATAGATTGAAGTCTGCGGCAGCAATAATTGTGGTAGTTTTCTCTCTTTGCCGTGCCGTCTTTAAAAAATACATCTTCATAAGAAAACATGCGTTCTATTTTTTGACAATTGGCGTTCGTCGCTAGTTGCAGTCAATGTGTATCGGCTATAACAGCTCGTTTTGTTGTTGCAACCTGTTGCTTCCTGAACTTATTTGGCCTAAGGCCCATTTCCAATAACGCGTGAAATGCGTTGCGTTTTACGCTGCGGAAGCTGCGGAAAAAAAATCAATTTCCAATAGAACGTGTGCGTGAACATATGATATGCCGTACTTCTGCTTAGCAAAGCATAATTTTGAACAGTACCCGGCTCAGTACATTTTGTAAGTACAGTCCGTACCAAAAAATAGCATAACATTAAAAGAAGTGGTTAAAATTTTGCTCCAATTGGCTTTTGTACTAAAAATTTTAATATGGATATGTTTCTTGACATCTTCTTTCCAATCGTGCTAAAAATGTTCATTTAAGGAAAATGGTGCTCAGTACGTTTCTATATTTAAAAAAAATAGTATATACTAATATTTTTAACAAGGTTTTTTAATTAATAAATGTCAAGAAAGTTGTCTAAACAAAAAAATTCGTACATTTTTTAATGCATAATTTTCTTACCCTCAAGCAATACTAAAGTATAGTCTTTAATAAAAAATGGCGTCCTATTTTTGATATAATCGCAGTTTTAAGTTATCGAAATATAAATAAATTTTTTCACTAAGTCGCGAACCTTTTTTAACTTTTTGAATGTTACCCAATATTTCTTGATGGGAACTTAAGGATATACTAAAAAGTTTATCATTTAAACCGGAATTGGAGCCCAAACAAAAAAGTTTAAAAGCTATGTGAGTAAAACCAATTTCTTGGTGAATATAAGGATAATATGGAGGTTTTTCTTTGTATTAATCTCCAATAAAATATATAATAATTTTGTGGTTGGAGTTCCGTTTAATACTTAAAAAAATGCATTTCGTAGCAGAGGAATCTTAAAACTAAGAAGTTAAATGGTTTAAAAAGGAAAATTATGTACCTAGAAATCAGAGTCATATTAAGGCAACTCTTTCGAATTTTACCTTCTTTTTTTCTCTTGCTATCACAGAATCATACAGATGCTGAAATGGTACAAAACTTTCATTCTTGATCTGGATTAATTTTTGATATGAATTATTTACAGTAGAATTTATGGTTTTTGTTTTATAGTCTTCATTCTCAAAAGTCTGCCATGTATCCATCGTACCTAATATATATAAGTTTTAATCCGACTGAACATGGTCTTGAGCCCAAAACGCGATATTTCTTATACAATAATGAAAATCTTTCGTTGTTTTTTTATAATTTCTTTCTGATTTATGAACAAAAATAAAAGTAATCCTCCAAATTTTGTGGTTACACTTTGTCTTCTTATCATCGGTGATTGGTAAAAACGGATGACTTTTTAAAAATACAACAATGTTAGCGAATTTTTGCAAAATAGTATAAAAAATTAAATTTCAGAAAGAATTGATGCTATTTTTAAATGGACCGCCATTATTTTTTAAAACCAAACTTTCGGTAGATTTTGTAAACTTAAAAAAATATTCTGCATTTAAAAATATCCGAAAATGTTGTTTTCATAATTTTTTTCACATTAGTTGATATTTTGGGTGAACATACTAATTTTGGGTGATTTTTGGGTGAGGGATGTGAGTTTTTGTTTGTGATGATTTGATTGAATTTTTACAATCAGGACAAATTACTCAACACTCAAATAGTTGAAAAAAAACTTGAGGATATTTTGTCAATTTTGAGTGAAAAGAAATCGCACCAGTACCAAATACCTTGTAGTATGGTACCAATAGTTCGTACAGTACTATTTGGAGTTGCTCTAAAGTGAACAGCTGTTTCGATGTAAATAGCTGTCAAATCTTCACGCACGTGAATTATTAAATTTTTAGGAATATTTTACGCTGCGTGCACACGCACGTTGTTTATTGGAACCAATTAGGTATGTTTTCGTGCATTGATTCTTTGCGTAAATTTATGAAACGCATCTCACGCGTTATTGGAAATGGGCCTTTAAGCTCATATATAATTCTAAAAAAATTATATATTTTAGAATTATAAAAAAAAACGTAGAAAAATAGTTTTTTTTATGTACATATTTTAAAAAAATATTGTGTTACTTTGACGAACTCTCTCAGTGTTATTTTAGTTACAATATTTGTCAAATTTATAAAACATTTCTTTGATTTTAAAACAGTTTTTTCCAGTGTATGCATGATTGGAAAACAATTTCTTTTTTGCTTCAAAAATGTGTTCAAATTGCTATTTTTTTCATTGAAGAGTATGGAAATACATCCAAAATTAAGTGGAAATAACCCACATAACTAGGGAAAAATAGTTTTTAAAGGGTCCCTTAAGTTGAATTTATTAAAAACCCGTTCTTCTGCGAAAAATAAGTTTTCAAAAATTGTTATTAAACTTACTGAAATACTAAAAAATATATAAGCGATTCAACTTAGTTTTCACACTTTTAATTATTTTCAAAACTGCAATTATTTCAGAAAAATCTGCAGTGACCAAAAAATTAAAACTTATTATTTTATGATATTATCTAAGAGAAACATCAGAAAAGGTAACGCCAGTAACGTCACGACAGATCAAAAAGCCTAATAAAAAAAAAATCAGAGGAGATTTTTAAATTTAATCACTTGGAAAATAAACTTATATGATTTCAAATCCTTCTAAAAAAAGTTTTGTCCAACTCAGAGAGTTTTGCAAATTTTGCAATCCAAGTCAAAAATCACTTCTGTTTTTTGTGACGTGACGGCAGCAGAAACCAGCGTGGAAATTTTCACAACATGTTCATGAGAGAAGTACTCTGCTCCGCTGCGTGAAATTATCGCAACATGTTCCTGAGCAACATTTTTTCACTACAATTTAATTGTACCGCTCAGGGTTAGATTTTTCAGTACAATTGTACTTTTTCAGTACAATTTTATTAAAAAAATTACGTAAGCACCACTTTTAGATAATATACATGCAATAACAATAAAGTTCAGCTACTACAGCTTTTTCGCACTTTCTCCGCATTAGATCATCTTAAGAACCAGCCCAAATAACATTAAAATATCTCAATGATATCGATAAGAGTGGTCCAAAACAATCTAAAGTGAAAAAAATTTACCCACCATAATATGGGTTGGGCTCAGGGACAACACAAGACATAACAACTAGCCATGCGTTTACATAGATCTAATCATACATTAGTTTTCAATCTACTTTTGAGTTGACCTTTCGATAAGTTAACATCAAAAAAGCTACAGTTGTTAACAAAGGTACTCATGCGATGTAAAGGAGCAGTAGCAATATAATTTGTTCTACTAAAAGGTAAGTAAATTAAATTGTTAGCATTTCTACTGCTTCTACGATTAGTGTAAAAAATTTATAAGAGTTAGGAGTTCTGGTGAATCGAATACACCAGTTATGAGTTGGTGTAAATATACGATATCTGCAGACTTCCTTCTCTCATTCAAAGATTGCATTTTTAATAGTTTTAAACGATCCTCATAAGGAGGAAGTTTTAAAGTGTCAATTCCACTTAAGCCCCTTAGAGCAAACAGAATAAAAAGTTTTTGGATTCTCTCTATATGTTCTCTTTGGCCCAGCGTTTCATAAGCCCGAGCATAGAAGATGCTTTTTTACAAATGTAATCAATATGAACGTTAAACGTTAGCTTAGAATCCATGCATATACCAAGATCTTTGACAGCATCTACACGACTTAAAGCAGTATCTTTTATCTTATAATCAAAAATTAAATTATTCCTTATTCGCGAAAAGGTCATAGTTTGGCATTTACCTGGATTTAGAAACATATTATTTTTAGAACACCAAATTTCAAAGGATTTCAAATCAGACTGGAGCAGATCTGAATTGTCTTTAGCATTTATTGTTCTGTATATTTTCATGTCATCTGCATAGATAAGTAGATGACAGTGTTTGATGATGTGGGTTACATCATTAATGGCTAAAATAAACAGAAGTGGACCTAGGTGGCTACCCTGAGGAACACCTGATTCAGCAATAAATTCAGCTGACAATACGCCTCGAAATCGTATTTGATAAGATCGCTCTGTCAGATTCGCTTGAATCCAGCTTGCAAAAAATTGTGGAAAACCCATTAACTTTAGTTTTAATAAAATTAATTTGTGTGGTGGTTTATCAAATGATTTACTAAAATCAGTGTAAATACAATTGACCTGGTTACCTGAATAAAATGAATTTAAGAAAAACGTTGTAAAATCGAGGAGATTAGACACAGTGGATCTGCCAGTAACAAATCCATGCTGACGAGTTGTCATGACCTTCCCACAGTGAATTTTCACACGATCATACACGAGCCGCTCAAAAAGTTTTGGAATCGACGAGAGTTTCGCGATAGGCCTGTAGTTGTTTATATCGTTCTTACAATCTTTTTTATAAATAGGCCTCATAAAAGATTTTTTCCAAAAAAGTTGAAAAATACTTTCGCTAATTGATTTATTGAATAACATGGACAGTGGTTGACTTAGAACGGAACCACATCGTGTTAACACAGCGGCAGGAATTCCGTCAGGTCCAGCATTAAAATTCTCATCGATCAATCCAATATACTGTAAAATATCCTCTGAAGTAAAGGATATAGAATCCAAGGAAACACTGGGTGATTAAAAGAGTCTGAACAAAATGACTCTTTAAAGAGATTGGCAAATAGACCAAAAATTACGACGGGATCGTCTGTAAAACCGTCAGAGGTTTTAAATAATGAAGGGAATCCATCTGATTTTTTTTTGGTGTTTATGAAACCCCAGAATTTTTTTAGATCAGACGATGTTCTCAGCTTAATACTGTTTAAATAATTTCGATATAAGGTAGCTGAGTAATTTTTAAAATCCAGAAACAAACGCTTGTAGATTTCTAGGTCATTCAAGTCTAAGCTACAGACATATTTTTTCCATGCCCTAATCCTGCTGTTGCAAAGAATCTTTAACTCCTTTGTGTACCAGGGGTAAACACAATTTTTCGTAAATTTGAGGCTATACGGCACGGACAGAGAAAACATAGCAAAGTTTTCCATATAAGAAAAATTAATTGAATCATCAAGAGTGTTATTATTAACATATTCTAAAATTACATGAAGTTTACTTTGAAGTAAATGATTCAACTTAAAAAAGTCAGCTTTTTTAAAATTGAATTCATAAACTTTATCAATTGAGTAAGATTTTACTAATTTATCCCTGTCTGATTTGTACCATATGCTCAATGATGGATGGTATTCATCAACAGCAGCCAAAGCATGAGGGGCCCTCTCAACAATCACATTGTTACTGTCTGTAGTTAAGACCAGGTCAAGAAGTCTTTCACGACTATTAGAAATACAACTCACTTATTGTAAGTCAGAATATATATTATCAACAAATATATGTTCTTGGCGAGTCTTCGAATTAGATGCACAAAAATATGTATCATCGTCAGAAGATTCCCATTTCAAGTCAGGCAGATTAAAATCACTTAACAATAAAATGTCGTCATTAACGTCAATTATGCTTATAACGTATTCTATGCAATCTGCAAGGCTTGCATAAACTTCTACACTGCTCTTAGGAGGAACGTATGCATTAATAAGATATACATTAGAATTGCAATGTACAACCTCAACGCATATAAGTTCGATGTTAGCAGAGCAGGGAATAACAATAATGGAACTAACGAAGGAGTTCCTTACAGCTAATAAGACACCTCCACCGACAGCAGAAGTATTGTCAGCGTGTCTATCTCTTCTATAAACTTCAAAACTGTTATCAAACAATTCTAAGTCAGTAATACTTCCGTTTAACCAAGTTTCAGTCAGTGTAATCCCTTACATTTTGATAGTAAAGGGATAGCCTATTCAGTTTTTTTGGGATTGACGAGCGGCTTGAGTCGTCCCTCTAGTCTTATTTTTAGGCTGAAACTCTGTAACGAGTATATTATTAGTCCACAAATAAGGTTGCGTTCATAGTAAACGCTTTTAGCTTAGCCGAGAGGTTTAGCTGAAAAACACTTTGTGTATAATCATATGGAAAAAGCTCAAAGTGTTCATAGTGCCAGCATAAAGCTAGCATTAAGCTTAATTTCAAATGCTTTTCAGCGCTTATATCACCATCTCACTTGCTCACACAGAAAAATAATTTTGTTTTTTATGCTTTGTTGTAGAGCATTTTTAAAATAGGCACATGTTTATCTATTTTGCCTGTTAACAATATTTTCGTTGATTTTTTTTGTGCTAAAGTTTTAACCGTTGTTGTGTTGTTGTTGCGTTGTGGTCCTTTTGTGGTGCTTTTCAGTGTTATGATCTTGTGTATTCTATTTCGTTTGTTTACATAGTTTTCGTTGTTCTTGCTTACTTCTGGGGTACTTTTTGTGCTGAACTTTTTTCCACCGTTGTTATGCTTTGTGTTTTCAAGTTCCTTTGAACTTTTGTTTGTTATTGGTTTGATCTTTCATTGGTGATCATCGCGAATATATATCTTCAAAAAATCTTTCATTTACTTTGCAAAACGCAATTTAGGGCATTATTTTCCAAAGAGACAAATGAAAGCAAAGCATATCAGCCACAAGCATAAAGCGCGCACTATGAACACCAATAAGCTCAATAAGCTGCTTTATGCAGCTTTGAATAAGCGTTCACTATGATCAAAAAAAGCTTGACAAAGCAGCTTTATGCATCAGCTTCAGCCAAAGCGTTCACTATGAACGCGGCCTTAGAGTTTAGAACAGTTGCAAGCTCTTCAGCTGGAACTGTGAGAATAAAGGAAGCACGAAGACATTTTTAGTACAATTTCATTCACTTAGTTTTTTATCATATTGACTTTCAGTGCCTTTTTTGTGAAATTTTATCAACTTCACATTTTTCAGCAAATGTTGAAAGAATATTTTCGATTCAAAATTCAATCAAATCAAGGTGCAGAAATTGTCTGTTTGTTGACTCAGTTTCTTCCTTAATTAAGACAAAAGATTTGTTAAAAGCCACTTGGCAATGTTGCTATAGCATAAAATTTAAAACTGTTATGCATTTTGAAAATATTTCTTTTGAAGAAGAGGAAGACGCACATTTTCTTGACTTTTCTTGATTAAATTTTAAAAACTAAATGAACAGTATTATAGTTATTTTACTATCTATGTTGAATTGTTTTTAAATTTTTGCAAATTTTTTTTTTCAAATAAATAATTAAATATATCCAAAAGTTCATGGAGAAAAAAATTCATAGAGAAAAAAAAAATACAATTTGATGCCAAAAAGTTATTTTCCATCCCTGGTACTACTTATTAATTTTGAAGTCAAAGAGACAAATCCTATGAAGTATCCCTACTCACTCTCTGAGTCTTTCTGAGAAATGTTGCCATAGGAATTCCTAGCAACAAACTTTAATGCCCTGTTTAGGTAAAACGAAGTCTTCGTGGCAAGCTTCGTGACAAGTCTTTCGTTTTCCAACTTGATCGTCCCAAATTGTAGTGTGCTCTCATTATAAACACTGCCGACCCTAAGTTTCGTTGTCACAAACAGCAATATATTGAGTGACTAATAAGTTAGCACTGCATTATCGACGTGTGCTGCACTCAGTGCATGAGAATATTTTCATTACTCACTCAATATTGTTGACCGTGCCAATATATCATTCGTCAAACCAAAAATATGTAATTTGAATCCTTTCGATGATTCAAATTCATAAGCGAGAACGAAACGCAACATAGGTTATAAGTATATTAACTAACTAGAGAAGTATGACCATAGATTAAGGGCCGTTTTCTCAATGTCCGGTAAGGCATTAATCGGAACTTTAACTGGCGGTTAGCAAAAAAGCATTTTCTCAATGTTCGGTTAGGTCTTAAGTGCCGGTTAAGTTAACGGCAAGTTGAGGTTCCGGTTAGTTGCTAATCGGAAGAACAGCTGTGTAGCGTAAAAAATAATTATATATTTTATAATTAAAAATGGATAGAATTTCGAGGATTTCGTTTTTTTCTTACTTGAATTCGATCCAAAATATAAAAAGGACATATGCGCATAGGCGTGATTACGTGGAAGAGTAATGCACTTTCTTCATATGCACTGAAGTTCGACACTCTGTTGCGTTTTTAAATTATTTATTAATTAATCCTTGTTAGATATTTACAACTTTCACATCAAAAATAAAATAACAAACAAGCGTAAACAGCTGATATGCAGTTAAGCGTATTCACAAATGAAAAAATTCACAATTAATGACTTAACCGACACTTGGTGAAAACGAAATTGTTTTTTTAGTTATCGTACGGTTAGCTAACTCCCGGTTAAGAGGTTTTCTAACCGGACATTGAGAAAACGGCCCTAAGACTATTAAGTAAGTTTTGTAAAAATGTTATAAAAGAGCCGAGATGGCCAACAATAAAGCAGACTTTAATTAACTACACAAGCTGGCAGATCTCTGCTTTGTTTAGCTTATTTTAAACGTCTTTGTTTGCCTTGGACATAGTTCAAGTCGGCAAACACTGCAGCCTATAGCGAAGGCAAACTCTGCCGCTATAACACAATAATACGATCCTGAATATATCTTAACATGGCGATCCTAAAAATAATATAACAACATTTGATCTTTGTTATTTTTTCTTGCGTCGTCGTTCAACATTACGTTGCTTACGTTCTTGAAATACTCTGTTTCTGTTTTACAATAGTAATTTTGCTCTCGTCAAATTGTGACATCCGTTCTAATTTTTTTGCTTATAAAGACCCAACTTTACACTGCGGTTACGTCTTCGTTCGTTACTGAGTCAGCTGTGTTCATTTGTGTCTGACATTCTTCATACATGGATCTAAAACAGCTGATTGCCGCCTGTTGGACGATGCGTTGTGAAATAAACATATCGTTTGTCTTACCTAAACAGGGCATAAGTAACAAATTTCACGCAACAAATAAATGAATGTTGTCAGCGAAATTTAACGCAAGCAAACATAGTACTATGCTTTTGGGTCGATTGTTGATATGAGGGGTATTCCCGATTCAGTCCACTTGCCAGTACAGTTGAGGACTTGTGCACTTTACAAAAAGAAAATACGAGGACTTAAAAAATCTGCACAAGTATTTTTTTACTGTAGCCTTAAACTTGAGGACTTGAGCAGTTGTGCACTTGTGTGCATGGGCGTCCACAGGGAGGGACAGTGAATTTTTTAAAATATCTTTATATTAAATCAAAAAGCCGTAAGCTACAAATAAAAATTTTACGGGAGAGCCAAAAAAACTTTCTAAATTGTAATTGTATGTTGCGCTCAAACTTAGGGATTTTAGAAATTTTTTACTGGAAACGTCGTTTTTATTTGTAGGAGTGTACAATTTAGCAGGAACATGTATTTTGATAAGGTGCATCAACAATCAATCAAAAACTCGACTTTGAATTTATTGTAACTTACGGCTTTTTTGATTTTATAAGACGATATTTTCGTTATAAATGTCAATATATTTTGAAGAGAGCTCAAAAATACTTTTTTTTAAAGTTTATTTATAAATAAAGCTGAGCTTTTTTGTGCATGCATTTTTAAATAGAATGTTGTACCCGTCGCAGTGATAAGTTACAATACCATTTCATTAACCCTTGTTTCACAGGCACTTTTCAATACGTATTCTTACACTCTAAAAATTTTATGTGTAAATATTACTAATTGCGTCCATTCTATAAATTTTATTGATTGTTTTCAGTCACGAAAAGGATTCGTAGATTGGACGTAGTTTGGTACATGTTACAAATATTTTATTCGTATTTGTACAAAAACAAATGTATATTGTACGTATACAATTGTTACATTTACCAGAGCTGTAAACTATATGATCAATTTGATTTTATACTCAAAAATATGAATTAGTGAATAACGAAATTAGAATGCATTCAATAGATTCAAAATTGATTAATAAACAAAATTTTTAATTCACATTAATTTTTCAAAAAATGATTAATTATTAATTTCAATCATAAATTTTCGTTATTCAGAATAATGAATAATTTTTTATTCATTTGAAAAAAGAATGCAATACACAAGAATTTCAGAATTTTCAATAATTTTCATTCATTATTCACTTTTTATTCATCTGACCAGAATTACTAATTTTCTAATGAATTATCCTTTTTTTATTCATTATTCATTTTTTATTCATTCATTATTCATTTTTTGTCTATGGCTAGAACTAAAATGAATAAAAAATGAATAAAGAACAACAAAAGAATAATGAATACAAAATGAATACAGAATAACAAGGGAATAATGAATAAAAAATTAATAATGAATGAAAAATGAATAATGAATAAAAAATGAATAACGAATAAAAAATGAATAATGAATAAAAAAAGAATAATTGAAAATTCTGATATTATTTGTGAATTGCATTCTTTGTGAATAGCATTCAAATAAATATAAAAATTAATTCATTATTCTTAATAACGAAAATGTATAATTGCAATGAATAATAAATCATTTTTGTAAAAATGAATGTGAACTAAAAATTTTATTTATAAATCAATTTTGCATTCATTCAATGCATTCTTATGTAGTTATTCAGTTGTACTTAAAATTCTGAACATTAATGCCGATTTAACAGATCTGACATTTACTAATAACAAAAAAAAACGCTCTATCTTAGCTGTGGCTTGAACCATGGTTTTTTTAGCTTATGGGCCACGTACGCTTTCAGTAAACTGCGGCCACCTTGCAATCATAGATTTCATTATATTCGGAAATTGTTCAACAAACCAGGCTGAAATATTTCGGCTGTAAATTTTTTAAACTCTACTAATACTAAATAGTATGAAACCATTAGTAAATACTACGAATGCAATTTAAGAAATTACGATGTTGTTCTTACGAGAAATTGAGAAATAATAAGGAATATATTATTAGTCGAAGATCATTCTTCGTAGCAACAAATGGTAAGGAGCAATAACGCATATGAACTTGGACGATAAGCGAATTTATGTTTTAAAGTAATTAAACACAAGAAGAAAACAAAGTAAAATAAATTTAAAAAATCAAATGCTTTCCTAAAAGTCGGCCTAAAAAATCGTTTTTCCGTCATAAAGATGATCCAATTTGGATAATTTTTTAATTTTTCGTAAACTTAATAAAATTGCTAACTAACAATCTTGCAGCATTTAAGTTTGAGAAAATTGCAGCGATCTAGGTGAGGGAAAAGCTTCTGATTAAAAAGCGAAAACAAATTAGGAGATTCTGAATAAAGTACGATAATTTAAAATCATGCACTAATTTTTAAGAAAATCTAATGGCAAATTCTTTTTAAGAAAACGCTTTTACATTAGAATATTTTAAGGTCAAAAGTTTTTTCTAACTAAAATTTAAATAGGAAAATTTTTTTAGGTTACATTTTCTTTATGTGCATTCTAGACTCCTTTATGTCTTTGCCCCCCACCCCCTTCCTCTTAGAAGAAATCCAACGGACGCCCTTGCTTGTGTGCATTGATTATTTTGACAGCTTTGAAAAAGTGATAGTGGTTTGTTTGCGAAAACCCTACTGCACAACTGCACAGGCAAGTGCACTGAACCGTGAATACCCCTATTGCTTTTACTTTATATTCACTTAATTACTATGCAAATATAAAAAAAACCCTTTTTATATGAGACGCTCAAATCGTACGTAACTCCAATTTGGAAATGCCCATATGCAAGTTTCTGTTTTATCTTGGTAGCATTTGTAGTGCTTATTGCAATAACGCAATAAGCCACCAATCCAAAAAGGGTTATTTTCTGAGTGCCAATTAAGTACTTTTCTACCCAAAATGGTTCACAAATGAATTTAAAAAAAAATAGTTTGCTTTACAAAGTGTTTTTTCCCAGCACCTGTTCTTCACTTGACTCACTCACTTTCACCCGATAGTATAAAAGTATCAAAGATAATCTGTGCCCCATTCGCAAAATCTCCAAACTGTGCTTCCCAGATAATCAGATTATTGGGATTATCGATAGCCATACCATACTCAAAGCCAAGCACAGCTTCTTCGGACAATATGCTATGTGCCACTTCCAGTTTGCCACCACATCCACCTTTGAGTTGGTTGAGCGGTATGAACATCTCGTTGGTTTGTTGGTCGACAAGCATAACGTGTCGATGCGAGAAGGTGCCACGTCCCACATCCTCACCACTGATGCGCACATTATGACCCTGATACATAAGGCTGCCGATAGCCAGTGCCTCGGCTGTGGACCAGTCGATTTTCTCACCAGCATCTAGCTTTTTGCAACGACCCTCAATGTGTGTCTTTCGCAGGTGTGGATGCACAGTCTGCAAGAAGAGGGAGCAAATGAAATCGAAGGCATACATAAGTGCTGACACAAGTGCTGCGACACAACATCGCAACGACATGCTAAGCAGATTCATTTACAAAATTGTCTGGATAGGCAACACTTTGATGGCCAATGAAATTGAGTAGCTCGTAATTCAATCCAGTGTCCCAATAGGTAATCGCTGCTTCGGGTGCAGTCTGGATGTTTGACCATTGCTTTTGGAAGTAGGTTGGCTCCACTTTAAAATTGGGTGCCAGCTCAAGTTCTGAGTTAAGGTAGCTCAGATAGTTTTCACGCAACTTTTCCGCTTCTTGTGTCGTCAACACTTCAAGTTGACTTAGTTTTTCGGCATATACATCTGGCACGGATCTGTAAGGCAAATGAAGTATTATGTAATCAAACACTTTCTTTTATGTGGTTAATAAAACAAAAACATACTTGCGATTGTCTATGATTTGATAGATGCGTGGGTTGGTGAACTTTGGATCATCTAACTCATTGTGTCCCCAGCGTCTGAAGCAATTCATATCGATGAAGACATCCTTGCGAAAGTATCGCTGATAGTCGAACGCTAACTTTGACACCAAGGCGACCATCTCGGGATCATCGGCGTTCACATGGAAAACTGGCGCCTCAATTGTTTTGGCCAAATCCGAGGCATATGCCGTAGAACGTCCACGTTCACCGGGTGTGGTGAAGCCGATTTGATTGTTAACAATCAAATGTATTGTGCCGCCCACCTCGAAGTGTGGCACATATGCCATGTTCAGCATCTCCTGGTTGATGCCTTGACCAGCAAAAGCAGCATCACCGTGAACCGCCACGTTTAGCACCGTTGTCGCAAACGGCTTTACACGATCATCGCTAAAAGCACCATCACGACAGGTTTGTTGCTTAGAACGAGTCTTTCCCATTGCAACTGGATTAGCAGCCTGGAATTGAAAATAATGTAGTGTTATAGTGAAAATAATCTTGACACGAGACTTTGAGGGCGTGGTAGGTATTTTCGAAAGGCATTTTCGAATTGAGTGGCTTTTTACAATTGAGGACTGTCAACTCGAGCTAACAACTGCTGACCAATTAAACATTGAAGCTTCTCAAGGCATTGAATTGAATATATGTAGGGGAGTGTCTTCGGTTGTGGGACACCCTTCGTATTTTTTGACAGAAAGCAAATATCTCGGACTTGAGTGTTGTCAAACTTGTGGTTTATTACTCAGTTATTTTGATGAAACCGAAGTGAATACAAGCATTTGCTTACGTGCTGTGATAATTGAAAAAAAAGTCGAAAAAGATAAACATAACAGTCATTTTTTAATTTTTTGAGAGTGCGATAAGTTGACGTGAATTAATTTAAAAAGAAGTGTTATGCATAATTTTTCTAGTATTTTCATAGTGTTTTTTGATGAAACATAAATTTCTGTTAAAATATGTTTACAATATAATTTTGCCAGTCACTTTCGAAATGGCTACCATTCCCAGTTGTGGGACACCTCATGTAACTGGTTGTGGTACACCTTGTTTTTTGCACTTAAAGTATACGTTGGGTATGGAAATTTTTTTATATATAAGTGGGCGGTAAAAGGAGGTGTGCCAATTTTTTCTTAAACCATCTCGTACTCAAAACAAATTCACTGTCAAAATTTGAGCTCAATCGGACCGGTAGTTTCGAAGTCTTTTTATCTTTTCTGAAAAGTAGGCGTAGCTATAGTGGGACTACGCCCATTTTTAGTCAGTCACCGATAGTTATCATACGAACTTAATTACCAAATTTTAGTTTAATACGACAAAAACAATCTAAAATATAGCATTTTCATTTATTTGTGGGCGGTAAAAGGGGGTGTGGCAACATTTTCTTGGGTCCAGTCTCTTTCAAGTTTTAAGCATCTGAACAAATCACGCTCCATTTTTACCCGACTACGGCAAAGCAAAAGGAGAGGTATATGTGTTTGACCGGTATGTATGTATTTACAGTTGCGGTCAAAATAATAGTAGCGCCCTTATATTCATACAAGTTTGGATAAATAATACTAGTCTACGAATTTCGGTCCGGTAAGTCCATTTTCATTCCTATATGTACTTTCAATGCTCGTTCCAACTCCGTACTCAGTTTCCTCCTATATTGTAAAATTTTCGAGATACAGGGTGTTTCACGTTTTTGGCAAGTGTTTAGTATTATTGATCTCGAATCTAAACTACTCACCATAAAATAAAAAAGAGAATTTTGTATTTTTGAAAATTTATCAACTTTTCCATCAATGTATCAACCACTATCGTGTCATGTGCTGTAGTAAAGCTAAAATTCTGAGATTATCCAACGAAATATCAACAAATTTTGTATCTTTTGTTTTAGCGGAACTGTAACCGTCCAAATTTAAAATGTCTTTTTTTCATGTAAAAATACACTTAATCAACAGTATTTTTTAAATTCTAACTTTGGACAGTAACAGCTCCGCTAAAACAAAAGATAGAAAATTTGTCGATATTTTGTTAGATAATCTCAAAATTTTTTCTCCGCTACACGATGACACGAAAGCGATTGATATACTTATGAAAAATCTGATATTTTTTCTAAAATACAAAATATTATTTTTTATTTTATGGTGAGTAGTTTAGATTCTATATCAATAATACTAAACACGTACCAAAACCGTAAAACACCCTGTATCTTAAAAGTTTTACAATATAAAAGGAAACTGAGTACGGAGTTGGAACGAGTGTTGAAAGTACATATAGGAATGAAAATGGACTTACCGGATCCGAAATTTGTAGACTAGTATTATTTATCCAAACATGTCTGAATATAAGGGTACTGCTATTATGTTGACCGCAGCTGTATGTTCATCTGTTCCACTCTCACTTCTAAACTACTTATAATAATTTAACAAATGAGGTATCGTTGGAAGCGTTTTGATCGTTCGCTAGTTATGACGTCACATTAAATATAATATGGCGCCCTCTTGGAGACAGAAAATCAACTAAACCCCTAACTTCTAAACTACTTATCAGAATTTAACAAATGAGGTATCGTTGGAAGTGTTTTCCTCGTTCAGTGGTTAAAGGCTATGTGATGTCACATTAAATAGAGTAAACCGTCCTGTAGAAAATAGGAAAATTAACTTAGCCCCTATCTTCTAAATTACTTATCATCTTTTGATAAATCAGGTATCGTTGGAAGAGTTTTCTTTTACGACGACTTTATGACGTCACATTTAATTGAATGTGGCGCCTTCTTTAGGACATAAAGTCATGCACAATAGTGGCATATCTGTGGTCGTATGCCACCTATCCTAACAAAACATTACTTCGTAACAGTGGTAAGCGATCATAAGCTTTAGGGCAAAGTGGATATCTTCCGAATATCACTATGAATATGTATAAAATACAATAAAATATATTATGTGTAAGTTGTTTATCTAATAAACAAAAAACATTGAATAGTTTATATACAAAAATTTCAGAAGAGAACATTTTCTTGTTTCATACTTTTTAGAGCGTGATTTTTAGTAGTCGGGTTTTAGTTTTTTGAACTTATATATATAGATATACATATGGATATACATACTAAGAGATATATCAATAAAAAAAAGAGCTCAATAATATCTTTTCAATAAGCTAAAATTCATGTGCACAGTTGTTTAAAAAAAATATATCCGAAAATGACGAAATATCCGTTTTTTGGGGTCTCAAAAGAGTTATTAAGGAAAAAATTTCAAAATTTTGTAAAGTCAAAATGTGTAGAGTTGTGAACAATTAAAATCTTTATTATTTTGCCTATTTTGGGTCTGCATTCTGAAGTTATATTAAAAAACATGATTTTTTGGCCAAAAAAAGGTTTCAAGAAAACCAAAATCGCTTCATGGGGCGATTTCTCCATTTCTCCGATCCGAAAAAAATGATGCCAGAATCGTTTTTAAGAGTAGCTCTTACTTTTGAATTAATGTATAGTTGCCTTCAGTATTTCAGTTCTTAGTGAAAATACTTCAAAGATGTTTTGCGCAACTAAGATGCAAGTATTCCACAATCATTTATATTCAAAGCTATTATTCTTGTAGCACAAATATTTGTTTTCTTAGTCTACCAAAAATCTTATTTCGTTATTTGGTTAAAGAAAGGAGATATAAAAAAGAACAGTGAAAAGAAGAGGACAGTGACTGTTTGAATAAAAGTTATTTTTTTCGACAAAAAAGCATTTTGTTCATCCTTTTTATTAAATTTTAGCGTTTTAAAATTTTTTTCCTTCCAAATAATAGGATATTTCAAGATCCTCAAAATAGGCATTTGTTTAAGTGATGACCTCTTTACACGATCCAAATCTCTTACTGCCGAGCAAATTTTTTAGGTTAGGAATGCAGTTCGTAGCCCAATTTATGGATTTTTGCCATTTTTGATATACCCACCTTTGCCTTGTTTGGTGCACGTTTGCCCGGAGGAGGCTTTGACTGTTCCCTCGTCTTTGGTGTGTTGTGGTGTATCTATGCTTTGTTTTCGGCGCAAAAACTCATTAAACACGGCTTAAATTAAGTAAAATGTTATGTACCCACTCGGCTGAGATGCCTACAGCCTTAACAACATTTTATGGATTTTATTGCCAATTTCTATCGTGACGACATCTTTTGGGTCACCTGAACATTCAGCGTTACTTGTGCTGGTACGACCACAACGGAGTTCAGTAAACCACTTTAAAACCATTGGAATTGATGATGCAGAGTCCCCATCGTATTTATCAAGTCTTTCCTTGGTTTTGGTGATGGTTTTTTACACAAAAATAATGCTTGGTGAGAACTGCACTTTTCTCCATTTTTGTCTGTCAATAGCTGTCAAACAAAAACTAAATGACGCATCTTGCTCAAAATTTGACAGATAGTAGTTACAGATAGTAGTTGACAGGACCAGTATTGCATTTTAAGTTACTACGTGGGAAATTAAAAAAGTCAATGATACCTCAAACTGCCTACGTAATTTTCATTAAAAAATCTAGATAATCTTTAAGGCCCTTTCTAACTAGTTTGATGGAAAAATGAAAGTTTCTGAAACGTTAAAATAACTTTTGGATATTTGAGGATATAACTAATTTTTTCTTACTAGAATGTATGCTGCTTTCAAAATTTTTTAACTGGCTTTGAAGGCACTGTTTTTATACATCCAGAAGTGATAGAAAAAAAACAGAGTACGTCAGCTTTTTCAGACACATTTAAAACTCTCACTTTTCGCCAACCGAACCATTACCTATAATTCAGTGTGCAATAGATTTGGCACTAGCTTACCTCTAAATGCGACGGATTGCGCACCATGCTAAGTTTTATCTTATTACCAGCAACATCAAGTTCCTCGGAAACATCTGTCATGTTACGATAAAAACAAAATAACTTAGTTTAGCTCGTAAGATAAATGATTACAACAACTCACGGAAATGCGATAGAACATCGCCCATAGCCTGCACATCATCCGGAAACTCTGATTCGCCACGCAGCTTGTGAAAGACTTTAGCTGGCCGTAATTTCAATAAGATTGTTTGTAGATTTGTGCGCCCACGATGTTGCATAGCCACCACAATGTGTTCAATTTCAGCTGACGTAAAGAATTAAGTTGTACCATTACTAGAGCAAGATGATGTAAAGCAACATATGTACATAGCTAGCAAGATACTTAATACAAAAGCGCAACACCTTTCCCCAACTAACCCCATTCTCCTACCTTGTACACTGTCCTGCAGCAACTGCCAGTAGAAGGCCAACAAACTTTCGGAACCTTCACCACCATAACGTTTGACAGTTGGAAATTTCGTGGCCATAAAGTTATCCCATGCTTGTGACTTAATTAGAAGTTTAGCAATCTGAAGTTTAGCATCGACGCTGATTGACTGTTCGGACAGTTGTTCAAAATGTCGTGCCAACCACTCGCGCTCCTCGAGATTCTGCACATGTGGATGATGCAGATGTTAAAGATGAAGTTAAGTTGATAGTAAGTTACTGGTTCAGTCTCTTAGTAAATGGAATAAGTTTTTCTCTTACCTCAATATATGAAAATTCCACACTAACACCGGAACCGCAATAAGTTTGCTGCAACAATGCCTGTAATTCGTGGACTGTAGTTTTGCCATCCAATGTTGCAGCAGTGGCAGCAAGCAATCCTGCTGGTTTAACAAGTTCGCCTGGGTGAAGACCATAAAATTGCGGATTTAATTCCTCAATATTGCTGTATTCATCACAGAAAGAAGAATGCAAAAAGTCAGCAAAATAACAAGAGAAATATTTTATTTTTATTTAAAAAAGTTTTGTTAAAACTGCTGGCTCGTACCTATCCGGTTCTTTGATACGGATTGGATTTACTGCAGCCAATTTGTGACCATGTTTACGATAAGCTTCGATCCAACGATAAACGCTGCTCTGTGCATTTCGTGATTGAAGCACTTCCTCCGAAACTAAGTGAAACGAAATGAGAGAAAGCAATGATATTAAAAAAGATAATGAGTATTCGGTAGACTAAGAAAATGGATAAAATTTGTCCAATATGTGACGACCTAGGTGTTAAAGATATTGTTTAAATTTTCATTACGAACTTAATGTTTTTAGTATTATATTTCAACTAACGCAACCAACATACCCTATTTGTTACTGCCTTTATTGTTAAAGTAGTTTTTTTTACAATTCCTACTTCACATTCCTAACAAACCAAGATTTGTCAAAATAATCTATCTACTCACCTAAACATGATTGTTTTAGAGCAAAGAAAAGAAATATTCACATATATGTTTATCGTATATCAAAGAAGAAAAAAAAAAACACAAAAAGTGCATAGACAAAAATTGCATATACTTAAGCGGGACCGAAAAATTAGCTTGCCAAGATGTATTGTCCCAGAAAATCGAACACTTTCTCTCTCCTTGCAGAATCGTCAAATTAGCAAGTTGTGCCAAATTTTGATCAGCCTAAGAATAGTTTCAATATGAAAATCAAAGTTTGGTTTTTCGATGCAAATATCTCCGCTGTCCATTAATAGATTTCATTCAAGTTTTTTTGTTCAGAATTTCAATAAAATCACTTCACAAATATAGATTGAACTGTACCGTTAGGCTAGTGAATATATGTTTTATAATTATGTCAAAAAAGGTACAAAATATTGACTTTTAACTCATAAAATGACTCAAAAATTGTTTTTGTTGTAAAAATTAAATCAATTAAAAACTGCACATCTGGCTATCTTTCACATGACATAGCATTTATTTGCAAAAATTCTTCCAGCTAAGCGCAAAAATTATTTTACTGTTTTGCCATCAAAACAACAAGGGTACCTACCCCCCTTTGATTTTTTTCGCGAAATTTATTTTTTCCAAAATGTTGTTTTTATATTTTTTACAAAAAAGTCAAGTCTCAAAAATAGGTAATGTGAAAAAATTACCCCAATATCTCTTTCCGATTAAAAGCTGTGGCTAAAAATCAATTTTTTTATACCTGACTTTGGCACGATTACGATTTCCGTGGCCCCAAGATCTGAATAAGCATTTTTGAAGAGCTCATTGAGAAAATAAGATTCACCGAAGGATTTATCGATATATCGATTAGTTATTGAGTTATGCGATGATATGATCCTGATTTCCAATGAAAAAAACGCAGGTAATAAATATTTTAGTGCAATCATTTTTAGTACAACGAATTTTTCATAAAACATTGATAGCTAATAATGGGAAAAAATTATATGAAAATCAAAGTTTTTACTTTTAATGCCAATATCTTCGCTGTTTTTAATATATTTCATTAAAATTTTTTTTGTTTAAATATTCATTATATTTTTTAATAAAAATCTTTGTTTAGATGTTAAAATGTCCATGTTGTTGAAAAGTCAATTTTGCTGGCTTTCAGATTAAGTGAATATTTAAATTATTTTTAATTTTTAAAATACGTTTTTTGCACCCTTTCTTTCAAGTCAATTAGCTCACCGCAAGAGATGGAACCAGCAACAGCAAAAAGTTTCTAACGTTAGCTTAAACACAAAATTCAACATGTTTTTCATTATTCCAGAATTTAAAAATCATTTAATCGAGAAGTGTATATTAAAATGTTTATATAAATGACTCTCGAGTAACACCGGGTATATCAGCTAGTATAACATAAAATAATAACAATATACTTTTTCGATTTTCTTATTCAAAATAAGATATATCATTCAAACAAAAAAAAAAAAGACCATAAGAAATATAAAAATGATATTTTTGGGAAAAAACAGCAATGAATATGAATAGACAATCTTGACCACACATTTAATTGGTTGGAACAGAGTTTTAACAAATTATCAAGCATGAGGCTGGCTCAAAATATGTCAGCGACCACATAAAAAGCAATTTGAAAATCAAAAGTTTGTATTGTTTTAAAAGGTTGAAATGCAAGATGCGATATTGCGGTATTTCAAAATTCGGTTGCCATGTCCAAAGCTTCAATGCCTTAATGCTAATATATTATATTTTTATACTTTCTGGACTGTAGGGGGGAGTTTCAACCCTTAAAACCTCTCCTTGCCGACGGGTCTGACATGACTTATTTGTGAATGATATAAGAAACACCTTCACATAATGGTCACTTGCTACCATTATGCCATGAACACATTATTGAAACAAGTTATCATTATGTGTACCTGATTGTGAAGTCAAGACTATGTGCTAATTATACTATATAGAGTTTTATTATTATTATTAATCAATTACACTGTGCACCAAAAAGAGCCTTTTTTTTGTGAGTAAGAAACCGACAAATGTTTTCAATTATTTCCGGACTCCTAATAACGAATCTGGCACCCAAATTTTTCTATCACAACAAGATTTTGAGAAAACCTTGATTCAAAGTCAAAAATTTCCCCTAAGAGAAATCAACTTGAATCGTCAAAACTAAAAGTGGCACGCGATTTTTATATACAGCAAATATGTTTCTTATAAGTTTGAAAAAAATTGTCTTTCATGCATCCATCCCCCCCACACCCTTTTTACCCTTATTTGGGTTGGCAAAAAATCATCCCTATTAAAAAACATATAGGGTCTTCCAACAACAAAACTACCCTAGATCCATCATATCCAAACAATAGACCCAATAGACCAAATGCAAAATTAATTCAAACTGCTGAGATATGGACAATAGGGCGTATTGAATCATAATTGTTAAATCGATAAATCGAACCTAATAGTTGTATTGATATTTATGAAAAACACTTGAACAATATTACTTCTCTAACTGAAGTTCTCAGTTCCAATCATGGTATGGTCGTTATGGGTGACTTTAACCTAGGAAACATTCAATGGATCTTTGAAGATAAAATTCTTTTACCGTTCAATATAAGATCAGATACAGAATCATTTGTTGCAAGCTTCTTTCTTTCTAATGATTTTCGTCAACTAAACTGTGTAAGAAACGATTTAAATAGATTATTAGATTTAATTTTTATTTCAAATGATCTGAAAGCTAATTGTACAGAAAATTTATCACCAATTTTGAATAATAGCTTGCATCATAAAGCAGTAACGATTAATTTTAAGTTTTATGAGTACGATAAAATAGTCGATGATGATTCTTTTCGCTTAGATTTTTCCAAAGCCAACTTTGAAGCATAAATGAGTTTTTGTGGTACGTTCTGATTGGTCTGCACTGGAACTTATTGCGAGCGCATCAAATGCCTATGAATTCATCTGTTCGAAATTTTCACAGGGAATTACGAAGTTTGTTCCTAAGAAGCCAATCATTTTAAGAAATAAACCTCCTTGGCTTACAGCCAGGCTTGCAAGTTTAAAAAAATTAAAAAAATAAAGCGTTTAAGAAATTCCGTAGAACAAATTGCGAGTCAGACCGTCTGCGAGTTACCCAGCTTTGAAAAGATTTTGACGTGCTTCATACATTTTTATATCATCAATACATATCGTCGCTGCGCCAACAAAAACGGCTATGTGTTATTTATCGATTTTTTTTTTATTGCATATTTTATTGACACTATATATTGCCCACATTTCTGCATTCACCGTTTTTTTGTATCTCTTTTGGTTTAGAAGTGAACAAAAACACATATGTGCTCGCAGTACTAGAAATACTCTGAAAAAACGGGTATACGCTTACTTGTTTATAACTGTTTTTGATCGCAGGCGAAAAAAAGACGTGTGCTTTGATTTCGATTTAAAAAATAATTATAAAACACACAAAGGCTTTCGAATAAATATCACAGATTCTACTTTTCCAGTTGTTCGCATGTAAAATTTGACCATTGACCAAATAGCCACTATGTCAGAAGATATCTCTTTTATAGTCTAAATATGGAAGAATACAATGCTACTCTCAATGAAAAAACTGGAAATTGAAGAAAATCCGACTGCAAGTGGTAAAATATTACAGAGGGAAAATATTTTAAAAAATCGTAAATTAAGACTATTGTGTAAAAATATAATGTAATAAAAATATGTACCTATGTTTGCAAATATATAATAAAAAATTTAATAATTTTTGTATTCTCTCATTGGATCGCACTCAACGAAATTTGGATAAAACTCACTTGGTTCAGGTTTTATGCTGACAAATAAAGTTGTTCACAACTCTGACAATGTGTGCCAACGCATTGTTCTTTAGTTTAAAAACCGAAGAAATGCGTTTTTAACCATTTTTCATTAAATACATGTAACAATAATGGACCACAATTTTTAATTAAAAATTATCCTTCGGTAATGCTTGAGTTCAAAAACATATCTGCATTAAAAAATTTGCAAAATGTTATACATGAACAGTTATTTAGACATTTATTGATTAAATACCCTTGTTTAAAATATAATTTTTTTAAGAAAGCAACCTATTTAATACCATTGGCCTCAGATGTTCACTTTTTTAGCAAGATTGGAAACAAGATGCTCAGAAACACATCCTTATAAAATTTTTTTTTACATAAAACGCAAATTAAGCAGAACTTAAACACTTCTAAAAGTATTTCTAGGAGCGGGGTTTTTTGGCACGGGGTGTAAGAGGAGCAACGACCAGTTAACTAATCGAGTCCTCAACTTCTCCACATTTCATCTAGGCCAAACGGCAGTATTCTGTAAAAATTGCATACAATTCCATACCACAAAAAGAGAATTGAAGTCATGTATAAAAACAGCTATGTGCTTTAAAACAGCGCAAATGCTTACCACGTCGTAATGTGTAAAAAAAATTGTTTTATTTTTCCACAAATCAATAACATATTTCTAATATAATAGTATCCAAAAAAGAAATTCGCAAAATAATGTCCTTGGACACCAGGAAACAGTTTTTTTCACTTCCTGAAAAGTTACTGAAAAACACATAGCTGTTTTTGTTGGCGCAGCGACGATATTTAATATCGAGAGAAAATTGTTCTCGAACCTAAAATGCTTTTGGCAATACTTAAATTCTAAGCGTAAAACGAACGGTTTTCCAACTAGCATGGTATATAATGTAATAAAATCAAACAATACCACAGAAATTGCAATCTGTTTGCAAAATTTTTTCAAGAAGTCTTTGAATTCTATACAAACTCTACGAGCTATGTTAGCTCTTCAAGTTTTCAGTCACCAAATCGTATATTCATTGATAACTTTATGGTTTCAGAAGAGGACATAACCATAGCTATTTGGAATCTTAGTTCAAACTCAAAATGCGAAAAAGAAGATATCGCCCCAATATTTTTCAGGCGCTGCGTGGCAAATATAAGTAAACAATTATCAATTCTATACAATTGCTGCTTGAAAAATTTTATTTTTTTGGAACCCTGGAAAAGGTTTGTTTGGTAGATCCTATATATAAATCTGGTAACAGAAATGATATTAATAATTAAAGAGCGATTGTAAAACAGTGCACATTTGCTAAATTATTCGATTATATTATTAAAAATAAGCAGGGTTCAGAATATTCACACACCTTCACTCACAAACATTTGCTTGAAGCACACAACACACAATGTTATTTTCATTTCATTTTTGTGTGTAACGTAGTTATCGTGTTGTTGATCATCCAACATGAATTCTTCGTTTTAATATTTGCTTGTGCGTCACAAACTCAAACAATGATCGATCTCAACAATTCTCTGCACGCAGAGAAAAGACATGGTTGAGACATGATTACTACAATAATAATTTTTTTACTAAAATTATTGTATTATTTCTGCAAACACACATTTTTGCCTTAATAAAGTCATTATTTACTAATGGTTGTACCAAAAATAACATTATAGTTGAAATCATAAAATCATTGAAATCGTCAACATACTATGATTGCCTCAACTATTAGTTGCAACAAAAATGTTGTAGTTCTGTCAATCATGATAAATGTGAATATTATTATAGAGACAAACATATTAGAATTTTGAATGTTTGTCTGAACTATTCTTAGATTATTGGCAAACGAAGCAGAACATAACCAAAAATCGAAAGAATTTATTGTGTCTGAACAGTTTACAGGAAAAACTTTCAATTCATTCAGACACAATAAGTTTAATCGATTCCTGGATATGTGCTGTTTCGTTTGTCAACTGTTCAATTATTGTGTTTTGTTTTAAATCGCATTATCCTAAAAACAGCACGCAGAAAAGTGACATTTTCGACTTTAATTGTAGTAAACATATTTATTTTTACCTTAAACATATTTCGCAATTCTAACCATATTTTGTTTATCACAAATATTGCTATTTTTGTGACAATGCACTTAATGTACCATGTTTATGAATGGCATTAGTCAGGCGAGCGGTGGTAGCGGCTGTGGCCTACTGGTAGTGTGCGTGGCTCGTAAGCGACAAAGCCGCGGTTCAAACCCCAGCTCGGACAGAAAATTTTATCAAACAAATTTTTCAATTCAATTAATATTTCTGTTCAGCCCAGACAATCGCAAACTTCTGGATATATCTTAATTAATAGCTGTGGAAATTGGAGTGCATGAAAATAAAAAAAAATTAATTCTTGTTTCAATAATATTCTGGATTCTAAAAATAAATTCATAATATAGTTGTTGCAATCATTCTATTTTCGACCCATTAAGAGAATAATGATTGTTTCAATAATATTTTGGTTCCTACAAAAAAGTTCCTTTTCGAAATATGGTTGTTGTAATCATTTTATCATGATCAAAGAAAATATTATATGTTTAAGAACATGTTAGAAACAATCATAATCCGAATCATACTATGATCCTTTTAAAACATGGTTGTTGCAACTATGTTTTTTCTCTGCGTGTGTGTTTCAGTTTTACACTTATGTTTGCGTCAAAATGTTCATGTTGGAGAATTCAGGCCTTTGTCAAAACCAAAACAAAGACAATTTTTCCAACATGAATAAGTGGTGTTTGCAAAATTGTCTTTGTTTGTGTCGGTCATTAAGATCGATCACTACCGTCGTGTGGTGTAAAAAACAAATGCTGTTCTGGTTGCTGTGCAGCGTATTGAATTGGTTTTTGGCCAAGTGTAGCAAATTTCGGCGTCAATTAGAAAATATTTTAAAATATTAAAATAATAACCTAATAATATGTTTTTTCAAGAGATTTAAACGTCATTTATCAGTGTTAAGGGGTCGCTGATTTCGAATCTAAAGTCAGAATGTTAAAATTCAAGATGGTGGATAGGGTTGCCACCTTAATTTTTTGTAGTTTTATGAATTCGGGGCTGGCAAAAAAAAAAAATGGTACACCAAAAATGGGTCGCTGAACCCGAATCCGTTGTCAGAATTTTCAAATTATGAAATTTTGAAATGATAGGGTTGCCACCTAATATTATATCTTTTCAAGAGTTTTAAACGTCATTTATCAGTATTAAGGGGTCGCTGATTTCGAATCTAAATTCAGAATTTTAAAATTCAAGATGGGGGATAGGGTTGCCACCTTAATTTTTTGTAGTTTTATGAATTCGGGGCTGGCAAAAAAAAAATGGTACACCAAAAATGGGTCCCTCAATCCGAATCCGTTGTCAGAATTTTTAAATTATAAAATTTTCGAAATTCGATATCAGCGACCCCTTAACACTGATAAATGACGTTTAAAACTCTTGAAAAGACATACTATTAGATAGCAACCCTATTATTTCAAAATTTTATAATTTGGAAATTCTGACAACGGATTCGGGTTCAGCGACCCATTTTTGGTATACCATTTTTTTTTTGCCAGCCCCGAATTCATAAAACTACAAAAAATTAAGGTGGCAACCCTATCCACCATCTTGAATTTTAACATTCTGACTTTAGATTCGAAATCAGCGACCCCTTAATACTGATAAATGACGTTTAAAACTCTTGAAAAGATATAATATTAGGTGGCAACCCTATCATTTCAAAATTTCATAATTTGAAAATTCTGACAACGGATTCGGGTTCAGCGACCCATTTTTGGTATACCATTTTTTTTTTGCCAGCCCCGAATTCATAAAACTACAAAAAATTAAGGTGGCAACCCTATCCCCCATCTTGAATTTTAAAATTCTGAATTTAGATTCGAAATCAGCGACCCCTTAATACTGATAAATGACGTTTAAATCTCTTGAAAAGATATAATATTAGGTGGCAACCCTATCATTTCAAAATTTCATAATTTGAAAATTCTGACAACGAATTCGGATTCAGCGACCCATTTTTAGTGTACCATTTTTTTTTGCCAGCCCCGAATTCATAAAACTAAAAAAAATTAAGGTGGCAACCCTATCCCCCATCTTGAATTTTAAAATTCTGAATTTAGATTCGAAATCAGCGACCCCTTAATACTGATAAATGACGTTTAAAACTCTTGAAAAGATATAATATTAGGTGGCAACCCTATCATTTCAAAATTTCATAATTTGAAAATTCTGACAACGAATTCGGATTCAGCGACCCATTTTTAGTGTACCATTTTTTTTTGCCAGCCCCGAATTCATAAAACTAAAAAAAATTAAGGTGGCAACCCTATCCCCCATCTTGAATTTTAAAATTCTGAATTTAGATTCGAAATCAGCGACCCCTTAATACTGATAAATGACGTTTAAAACTCTTGAAAAGATATAATATTAGGTGGCAACCCTATTATTTCAAAATTTAATAATTTGGAAATTCTGACAACGGATTTGGGTTCAGCGACCCATTTTTGGTGTACCATTTTTTTTTTTGCCAGCCCCGAATTCAGAAAACTAAAAAAAATTAAGGTGGCAACACTATCCACTATCTTGAATTTTAACATTCTGACTTTAGATTCGAAATCAGCGACCCCTTAACACTGATAAATGACGTTTAAATCTCTTGAAAAAACATATTATTAGGTTATTATTTTAATATTTTAAAATATTTTCTAATTGACGCCGAAATTTGCTACACTTGGCCAAAAACCAATTCAATACGCTGCACAGCAACCAGAACAGCTTTTGTTTTTTACGCCACACGACGGTAGTGATCGATCTTAATGACCGACACTAACAAAGACAATTTTGCAAACACCACTTATTCATGTTGGAAAAATTGTCTTTGTTTTGGTTTTGACAAAGGCCTGAATTCTCCAACATGAACATTTTGACGCAAACATAAGTGTAAAACTGAAACACAGAGAATTGTTGAGATCGATCATTGTTTGAGTTTGTGACGCACAAGCAAATATTAAAACGAAGAATTCATGTTGGATGATCAACAACACGATAACTACGTTACACACAAAAATGAAATGAAAATAACATTGTGTGTTGTGTGCTTCAAATAGTGTTTATTGACATTTATGTTGGAGATTTCTGTGACATGAGTGAAAATTTCTGAACCCTAAAAATAAGCTTTTTGATAACATTGGCAATCTTATAGTCGACTGCCAACATGGATTCCTTCCGAGCAAATCGACAAGCACAAATTTGGCCTTGATTACAAATAATATAGCGGGCACTATGGAAAATGAGGATCAACTAGACGTCATTTACACTGACTTTTCAAAAGCGTTCGCCAAAGTTGACCACAATATTTTGCTGCATAAGCTCAAAAACTTTGGTCTGTCGGAGTCTCTTGTAAACTTTTTCAAGAGGATGACGTAAAGCTCTTCTCAAAAATTGCACATCCATATGATTGTTTTACAGCCCTATTCTGGCAGCTTAACTAAGCTCATCTCATTAACAAAATAGTTAATATTAACAATTTGTTAAGGTTTCGTATTCTGCTGCAAATTTAAAAGCTCTTTTCCTAACAATTTTGTTAATAACAGAAAGAGTCTTAACAACAAATTAAATGTATGTGCTTAGATAGAAAATTGCTGTAAAAATAATAAAAAAATACAAATTATAATAAAATATTGAGTTTAAATACATTAAACCGAAAAATGGAAGAATTTTTTACTTATTTTAAGTGTTGATAATGAAATCTTTCAATAGCCGTGGCAAATTTTTCAAGCGCTTGCAAAGTCACAAGCTGCACTCGCTAAACAAGCTGCACTCGAAGCATCTGTTTATATAGCGCATCTCTTCTTTCAATAGGCATATCGATTTTTACCATGCATGGTGAACTTTAAAAGCTTTTTAAGCTTTTATGTTGTTAATGATTTTTAAGAATACCAATATTTACATAACATAACAATCAGCTTAACAAGAGCTCCTTAACTATTTCTTGTTAAGCTAACAACCAGAATAGGGCTGTTAATCTGCAAAGTGACTTAACTATTTTTTATGATTGGTGTTTTTTAAATAACTTGCATTTAAATATTAACAAATATTGTGTCGTATCATACACAAAACGCTCAGTTCCAATTTTAGAGAATTACTCTTTAAATAATAACTATTTAAATCGCAAAACTGATGCAAAAGATTTAGGAATATTTTTTGATTCAAATTTAAGTTTTAAAAGCCACTTCGACTATATAATTTCAAAAGCAAACTCAATGCTAGGTTTTATTAAAAGAAACACTAAGAACTGCAAGGATCCTTTAACCATTAAATCACTTTTTGTCTCTCTGGTACGTAGTATATTGGAGTATTTTTCGGTCATTTGGAATCCTTTTTATAATGAACATTCTGTCCGTATAGAAAGAATACAGAGAAATTGTACAAGATATGCTCTTAATAAAATACATTGGAATGACGGTCTTCCACCATACGAAGTTCGCCGTAAATTGCTTGGTCTTCAGTTGTTGAAGATTCGAAGAATCTACACTGATCTAATGTTCGCTTACAACATCTTACAAAACAACATAAAATGTATTGAATTGTCCGCGTTTTTCATAATTTACAATGCACCAAGGAGTTTGCGCAACAATCGTATGCTGGAAGAAACATTCCATAGAACTAATTATGCTAATAACGAACTGTATAAAAAGCTGTATAAAACTGTGTAGCACTTATTGTTCAATATTAAATTTTGACTGCTCACAGACCAAATTTCGTTGAAATTTATTTGCGATTTTTAATTAATTAAGTACATACATTTTTATTGAAAATAGCTAATTATTGTAATTATTGCTATTGTTATGCATAGTCTGTAAGATATATTCTTTAGACCAAACAAATAAATAAATAATAATAATTGCTTTCTCGAATTTCACACTATAAGAGTTCTCAAAAGTTGCATGGGGTTGTCAAGATCTCCTAAAAAATATTTTTGGAAAAAAGAACATGTCTCCCTCTACCGCAAGAACAAAGTAGTTTTTGAGAAAAACAGTAAAAAATAACGATCTTATAATGCTTAGAATTTTGTAAGAAAAACTACATATGTCTTAAAGTAAAAGTAAATACAAACTTTCACTAACAATATCTTGCCAGACACGACGCCACTCTTGTTTTTTACCCACAGTCTCCTGTGAGAAGGATATTCGAATCTAAAGGTATACTTGAGATTGCACAATTATTTTGATTGTTATCTAATTTTCTAAATTTTTGTTGTATTGATTCAAATTTCAACGTTTTCCTTAAATTTGGCGAATTAATAATTTGCATATTTTTCGCATATGTATTTTCTTGTTTTTGAGAAATGCATAGTTGATCGCAATTATTTAACTTTTCCAAAAAAATGAATATAAGGTGTTATATTTCGGGCATCAGTGGTACCGTAAATAATTTTCTCAATTTGGATTTTTCAAATATTTCTGAAATTTCCGAAATATAGCATAAAATTAAGAAAATCAGACAACAATCAAAAGTTCTGAGCTATCTCGGGAGTACCTTTAGATTCGAATATTCTTCACACCTTACACTCTGGGTAAAAATTAAGAAAGGAATCGTATTTGGCAAAATATTTTTAGTTAAAGTCTGTATTTACTTTTACTTTAATACATATGTAGTTTTTCTTACAAAAATCTAAGCATTTTGACATCTATATTTTTACCTGTTTTTCTCAAAAAACAACTTTGCTCTTGCGTTAGAGGGAGACATGTTTTTTTTCCTAAAACTTTTTTGGGAGATCTTGACCACTCTTTCCAACTTTTGAAACCTCTTAGAATGTGAAATTCAAGAAAGCAATCTTAATTTGCTACTCCCTATTGTCCATATCTCAACAGCTTACATCATATAAGTGACAAAGAATTAATTTTGCCTTTTGGGGGTCTATTGTTTTGATATGGTGGATCTAGGGTAATTTTGTTGTTGGAAGACCCTATATGTTTTTTTAAGGGGATGCTTTTTTGTCTACACGTAATATTACTTTTCTCAATGGTTTGCAGAATAAAGCAATGCTAAAATAAAATATTTTTGAAAAACGTAAAAATAAGGCTGAAAAAGGAGGGGTGGGGGGGATGGAAGTACGAAAGACAATTTTTTTCAAACTTTTAACAAACATCTTTGCCATGTGCAAAAATCGCGTGCCACCTTTAGTTTTGACGATTCAAGCTGATTTCTCTTAGGAGCATTTTTTGACCTTGAATCAAGGTTTTCTCAAAATCCTGATGTGATGGAGAAATTTGGGTGCCAGATTCGTGATTAGGAGTACGGAAATAATTGTACACATTTGTTGGTTTCTTACTCACGTTTTGGCTGTCGCACTGTGTTATTTATATTTAGTATTAGATCGAGGCGTATGAGCAACATTATTTCATGCAAGTAATAAATAGTGCTCTTAAGCTAGGATATTTACTACGATTATTGGTACTAATTTTGTGAATGTGATATGCACACTACACCGGTTGACACACGCTTGTACACATTAGAAAAGCTAATAAGGGTTCTCATGTAAGCATGTAAACATGTATAGCTTTTAAGCTTTTGATGAGCGATAAAGTGTAAATAGCGTAAATGTCGACAAAATGGCAACTGCGGCTACGACATTATGACTTTTTTAAATTTTAAACCTTTTAAAAACTTTCATTAACATAGAAAAATAAATAAAACGTGTTCATATTTATTCCAACTACTTTAAATATGCAATGATTAGCGCCAAAGGCAGCCCTCATTCACACACGTAGATTTACATGCTAGTTTACACTACAAAATAGGCTCGGAAATGATGTAAACTCACGCCCATACAAATTTTAACAGATAGTTTACGCGCATGTAAGTTCACAAGGCTTACAATGTTTACGGGTCAGTTACATGCTTAGATGAGTACCCTTAATATATTTTTAAAAATGGTGTAAAAATCTTTCTTGTATCACGTCCCAAATATTTGAAAATTTTATTTCATTTTGTGTCATGTAATACGCTTCATTAATTTTTTGCTGAAGCAAATATTTTTAATGGTTTAATAATATTAATAATGTGAGGCCTTTACTTTTAAATGAAATTGCATTAATTACAATCGAGCTCCAAGATTTCAACTTTTAAAATTAGAATACAAAAATTTCCTAAGATTGAACACTATTTTTTTTTTGAAAAACTGAAAAAAAACTAAATTTTTAGGCCATTTTTGAACTTTAGAAGACTTTAACTCCTAAACCAATTTCGAGGGGACTAAAATTTTTCAGATTTGGATTTAGGAGGTCAAGAGCCATATCATTCGCAAAAATTAAAAATGTGAGTTGTCGCTGTTCTTGAAATGTTCCCTTCATGCTAAGGGAGATATTTTTCACCGGATATAACACCGCATTGACACCAATCTACTTATTTATTTTTCCATCATGAATCAGTTCTAGCAGCTTGCAAATTCCAACAATCGAGTAAAATGATATATCTATTCTCTGAATTATTTAAAAAAATTATTTTTTTTTATTCAAAACATATGAATAAATAAAGAGGTATATGTATATTAGATGTGTTTTGGGTTTCAAATATTTTTTTAACATATCCCAGAACCCTCAGAAAAGTACAAAAAACTCTCAAACTGGGTGGGCGTCACTAAATAACGTGAATTTTAAGAAGTATAAAATGATTGTTTGAAATCGAGTCTCCTATTTACATTTATGTCATAAAACTTTTGATTATAACATATTCTAATTGCTTTTATTCTTTTGCTTTTGAATTAGAAGCTTTGCTCTAGCCTAAATCGCGGCAAATTTCTTAAATTTAAATGCTGTTTGTAATTTTATTAAGTTTAGGAAAAATTAAAAAAAAATCCAAACTGGAGCATCTTTATGATAGAAAAATAAGCCGAATTTTTTGAAAACATTAATTTTTTTATTAAATTTATTTACTTTGTCTTCTGCTTGTTAGCAATGACTTTAAAACATAAATTTGCCTATCGTCATAGTTTAAATCCGTTATTGAATTAAATGCACCTTGCTTTCTGTTGCTACGAAGAATGATCTTCGACTAATAAGCGATATCATTCCTTAACATTTATCAATTTCTCATAGGAATAATTTCGTAATTTATTTTATTACATTCGTAGTATTTACTAAAAAATACATTCGCAGGTTGACCGTTCTCGCATTGGTTGACGCATTATTCGTAAAAGGTACGAAGTTTTAGCTGAGTTTAAAATATTTACAACTGAAATCGTTCAGACTGGTTTGTCGAACAATTACTGAATATAAGGAAATGTGTGATTGCAAGGTGACCGTAGCCTACTGGAAGAGTACGTGCCCCATACGCTAAAGAACAGCGGTTCAAATCCTAGCTGAACAGAAGGTTTATTTCGTGACTAGTTATTACGATCATTCGTAAATGTAAAGTACAATATAAATTTGTTTTTGTACAAATATGAATAAAATATTCGAAATGTGTACCAAACTACGTTCATTCTACGAATTCTATTCGTGTCTGAAAATTACGAATAAAATTCGTAGAAAAATTTTTCAATTTAAGCATAAGTATTGAAAAGTTTTTGTGAAACAAAGGTAAATGAAATGGTATCGTAACTTATTAGGCCGTGTTCCTATTACTCTTTTTTGTCGCAATTGCGACACCTCTCTCACTTTTTTTCCCAAAAGTGGCTGAGAAATACTGAATATTAAATAAATAAATGTATTTAAATACACACAAAATTCAGTATTTTACAGCAGCGTTTGTAAAAAAAAAGTATAGCAGTGAGGGGACTCTCGACCAAGGCTAAAACCTACATATAAAGTATTAGTATTCCCTGGAAGATTTTGTCCTGCCACGGACCGCTTTACTGCTTAATAAAAATTTTCATGCTAATCGGAGAAACTTTTTATATTTTCACTCCCTCAGACTTTGATTATATCTCTCAAAATATTTTTTATTCAGATAGCTTTTTTATTTTATAATTACACCAAACTATATTATTACATTTAAATTGAATATTGCTGATATAAAAATAAAATACAGGGAGGACTATTGAATGAAAAATAATCCTCATAAAATAAAGTAAATTTTCTATTTTTTATATATGATATTTTGTTTGATTGGTCTTGAAGTCTCTTTTAATGCCTGCATTTGAGAGCTTGCTACAAGGAAAATAGAAAACATAGAAAGCAAAGTGCTTCCTTGATTCGGTTCATCCGTACATCCGGCTCATCATTAATGCACATTATTTTCGTTTTTTATCATTTCATTATATTTTAAATTATGGGTATTAATAAAAAAACAGAGAAGCACACAAACAAAATATAAATTAAACTTATTAAAATAAAGTACGTATACATAGAATTTGTATATTTTTTTAAATTTCATTGAATTTCATTTACATTATTTCCACTGTTTGCGTCATTAATAATTGAATTATATTCTAAAAATGATACTATAGGCGTATGGTAGCTGAAATACAAACAAAACATTTTTGGACGATGCAGTCCCAGTCATGATAAAATAATTATTAGGTAGCCTGAACAACTACTTATTTTCTCACGAGCTGCGACCATCGAATTTCACACAAAAGAAAACAATATAAAGTGCGTGTGTCACACACATTGGCAGCTTTCAGCGGAGTCAGTAGTTGGCAACTGTTTTTTTAAATTTGAGTGAAAAACCTTTGCAATTGTCGGCCTTTGTAGTCTAGTGGAGAGTGCGCTAGGCGATCAACCCAGAGGTCCCTGGTTCGAATCCGGGCTCGGGCATGGTTCTTTTCACTTTCTTTGTTCTGTCCTACACTTAAGAATTATGGAAGAACTAAAAACCCACAACTTAATTGGGGAAAATGTGAAATTAAAGGACAGGAACAACTAAGGCCTGGAAATGCTTGCCGAGGTTAAGGCATCATACTAGCCTCGGTTAAAAGCAATGCAAATTGTCTTTCACGGTTGGCTCGCCTAATCAATAATTCACGTATGGTTCCATCAATTCCTCTAAATAAATCTATCCCTTTCCTTTCAGGTCAAAGACCAAACCTTGTTTGTATTAGGCGCATGCCTTGGTTCCTTGATCTTTAAAAAAAAAAAATAAAATGATCCATTTACAACAGGTGACTCCTCTTAAAGCGGCCAATGTGTGTGACACACGTTCTCTATTTTGTTTTCTTTTGTTTGACATTCGATGGTTGAAACACGAAATGTCACTCCTAATTATTACTTATTATACCATGGTCGCAGTCAGAGAATATGCTGTCGACATTTATAAAACTACAAAGGTTTTTATGTTGGTCATGAAACTCAAACACATGCTCTTTGATATTTGCCACCGGGTGCTCAGCAAATGCAGCAAGCATGGCAAAATTAGACAAGGTAGTGTTATGGCGGAGAGTCGGTGATCGAAATTGTCAAAACGAAGTTGACATTTCATACAAAATCTTCAACCAATGAGAGTGCAATATGAAAGCAAGAATTGGCAAAAATACCAAAACGGATGAGTTTGACAGTTATGGTCACTTAGAAAGAGAACACATTCAGCCCTAACACTACATTATCTAGTTCTACTATGGCAGCAAGCAACCATCAATAAGTTTATCAGTTGACAAATCGTTCCTTCATAAAGAAATCATGAAGGATATTTACTGTTTTTCTTTCAATGCATATGTAGATCTGTAGCTGAACTAAAATACGTTTACAACACAATTACCAAACAAAAACCAAATATTAAAAATTTTAAATTTAATTTATTTTAGCCTACAGCTAGCTTACATATACATTGAAAAAACAGTAACATTCAATGTTTCGCAGCGGAGCAAAGGGAGGGGAAAGAACGATGCGTCAGCAGAGGAACTTATTGATGGTTGCTTGCCATGATATAATTACCAGGTATTATTATTCGCTGAAAATCAGCTGGAGATAAACTGTCATTTTGGGCATATAGTGTCAAAATGTAGCGAGAGGGTGGAAACAGTGTTGCTTCTTGTATTAGTTCAAATCTGAAATCTGCAAACGATAGGGGTATTCACAATGTGGTGTATTTGTGATTAGTTTTTATAAAATATCCAATATTTAAAAGTTACTGTAAACGAATCTTTAATAAATTGTTGTATTTTTCAGCTAATTTTTGTGTGTAATTTTGTTTGGAAATATAAATGGAAATTGTCATTTTACTGTAGGAAATCATGAACAAATTTAAACAAAACACTGGCCAATTATCATAGTCAAAATAAAGTCGACTTTAAATTTAGTATAAGCTTTTTTGATAGTTTCAATACAATATGTTGTCAAAAAGCTAGCACTAAATTTATAGTCGACTTTATTTTGACTATGATAATGGGCCACTAATTATAATATTTTTTTTTAAATAAAATTTAAATATTTATCTTGCCTTTGCACTTGATATTAGTCGCGTGATAAGCAACAATTTTATTAGTTCCTTACATCAAAAATGAAGTAAGCATAAGAGAAACAATATGATTTAAAATTCTTATGTCTGACTTTAAAAATCCACATATTGCATTTACTTATACAATATTCTCCATCATAAAATAAATAAGTTAATTAAAAAGTAACACACAAAATAACGACACTTATAAAATTCAACAGAAGTAACTTACAGCAGAATAATCCACGACTTCAAGTTCATATGTAGATATCTGGGCAAAAGTAAAAATCCCCTATTACTTCGTGGTGTGTTTGCAGTACTTCTATTTGACACCAATTTGACACTATATGCCCAAAGTAACGAGTAAAAGTAGCGATTAATACTATTGTACCTGGTAATTCTATCATGGTTGCTTGCTACATTTGCTGAGCGCCAAGGCATATTAACCAGGTAGGCTCGATAGAATAGACGCTCTAAAAATTTGAAATCTTGTTCTTCTTCATATTGTGAATTGAAAGATCAGGGTCGCGTGCAGTATTTTGTTTGCTTACTTAATGCCTTAGTTCAATACATGTGTTAATATGGGTTGCCGTGCATACTTTTTGTGTTTAAATTTAAAAAATGTTATTTTTCAAATGCAGAATTAACTTTAGAATTAAGTACTTAAATAAGCACCTTAAAAGCGAAAAATAACAAAAAACTTTAGAAAATAAAAAACTATCAAAAACGTTGCAATAGTAATAACATCCCACTTTTATTTCAAGGAGTTCACTTAAAATAATTGCGAATATTATTTATTCGTGAGATTCCGATTATCAGGGCGCCAAGCTCTGAAAATGCTGTTTTGAAGTACTCATTGCGAAAATAAGATTCACCGATGGAATTATCGATACATCGATTTTTTAAAGTCATTTTTATTTTTATAAGATCCTTTAAGAAAACTGGCTATATTCTTCTTAATATATAACCGATATTAATGGTTATGCTTTATTGCTGCTATTTAGAGTTAATATAAGTTTTCACAAAAATTCCAAATTAACCAAATCCTTAGACTATTTCACATTTTATAGCTGTTTGTATGTAAAAGTAAAATATTTTCTTACATAAAACCGGTAATTTCTCAAAAACTACCGTTATTACTACGAATTATGGAGAGTAAATTATTGAAGTCTGAAAATTCATCTTTCATTTGGTGTATAATAATATGATTTATTTATTCTCGATTGAAATAATTTCATAATTGCAGAAATATTTTAGATTTAACTCGTACAAAAATCAAAAGAAGAACAAAAAAACAAAGAAGAATCATGATTTCCCAATTTATGGAATATTTGTTTTAAATCATGTTAATTCTGTTTTTATACCATATTTGGTGAATTTATACTGTAAAAACACCTTCGAAATTTGTTTATTTTTGTTTTTTAGAATGTAGAGTAAATTTTATCTATAATTTTGGGATACTTTGTCTAATATCTTGTGATATATAAAAAACTATATACATTTACATATCAACTGAAAGGTTTAATTATAGGCTTTTTGAAAAAGATATTTTTTTTTGCATATTAATAATACGACTTTAGGAGAAAATAACATAAAAAGTATATATAATATGAAATCTCTAATATAATGAAATTTGTTTCTAAAATAAATATGGTTTGTAAATTTTCTGATAGATAATTTAATTCCCTTTCAAATAACGTGTCAATATTTAAGATCGATTGGTTATTAGCAAAGATATAGATGATTTTTTGAATAGATATTTTAGAAAAAAAAAATTTAAAAATCGATATATCGATAATTCCTTTCGTATATCTTATTTTCTCAATGAGTACTGCATTTTCAAATCTTGGCGCCCCGGTAATCGCAACCGTGCCTTTTGATTCATTGCAACTACATATATTATACAAAATAGTTATGTAGAAGTATGCATACTTAAGTACTAAAGTATAACTGCAATAGTACTACATCTGGCAACTATGGGTGTAAGCTCAACTTTTTTCGATTCACATGATTTTGAATAGAATTGTAGGATTGTCGAAAAGGAATCAAAACAAACACAGAATATAAGGGGACTTTTTAAAGTCTCTCCGTATCGAGCCTACCTGGTTAATATGCCTTGCTGAGCGCCTGGTAGTCAAAATCCAAAAGCGTCATTTAGCTCGCTTAGTGCCCTCACGCATTAAGGGCCAAATAGACTACACAGACTGTTTGCGCAAACAAAACCAAAAATTAAAATATTTTTATTTTTGCGCAGACATCTGCACAAACCTAAAACAGCCAAATGCACTGTCGAACAGTCTGCGCGAACACGTTTTTTCGCAAATAATCTGTGTAGTCTGTTTGACCCTTTAACGAAGAGTGGAAAATTAAAAGCTTGAGTAGTTGTCAAAATGACGAAGTTCAAAAAAACGTCAAATGAAATAAGAATATTATGTTTTCAAATTAAGTTTTGTTTCAAACTTATGTTTCAAAATTAAGTTTCAAAACGTGTATTAAGTTTGTAATAATTTGAATGAAAATATTATAAAAACAGTGTACATAAAACTATAAAATGCCAACGAAGTGTTCAATTTGCAAAAAAGCAAAAAAAAAAAAAAGTTTAACCAAAAATCAACTGCAAAACATGAACATAAAGAAACTCGAGATGAACAGCTGATTTTGATAACTAGCTCGCTTTTCTCTGCTTTCTACTTCGTCGGCGAATTTCCTCTCCGAGTCGGCCCTACCTGGTTATTCTACCATGCTCGCTGTCTGTATTGATGACGAGAGTTACTCGAAAAATTACGATGACGCAAACCAAAGATTTACCCTCTACCAAAATCGTTCAACGCGCCTAAAGAAGTTTTCACTTCAAAAAAACGTGAGAACAATCGCGACTAAAACCCGGCTCTACAGCAACGGGTACAACATATTGTACTATTTGAAAATGAATAGTTTAGCTCTGCTTTGTTTATAAAATAACCCTAAAAAAGTATTTTTGTATTCTTGTCAAAATATATTAAATACATAATGAACATATCGTCATATGAAATCAAAAAAGCCATAAGTTATAAAAAATTAAAAACGACTTGTTCGGTCGCTTGGTGTTTTTAAGAAAACCGTACTTTCAGCTGATTATACACAGCAGCTAAAATTTGCAAGTTTATTAAATAATTTCATTTCCTATAAGTAAGCAAATATTTCATATTAGTAAGTACATACACTTGTGGTTTTTTAATGGTAATTTAATACCAGCAATTGAACAGCGAAATGTACAATTTTACAGAATGATTTTGTTTTGTTTTAAAAAGGTTACACGTTTTTCTTGTGAGAACGGAAGATAAAAAGAAAGAATAAAATGTCATTATAGTTTACTTTGCTCTCATTGACATAGATGCATTAAAGAGCAGCAGAAATTTAGGGTGTACATAGATGTAGTCAAAAAAGTATTTTTAATGAATTAAAGTAAATTATTAAAGAAAATTATGAATTATTTTAGTAAATCAATTCACAGCGTAACATAGCCCCTCCCGTAAACTTCGTACATCTGAAAGGAGTTTACAATTTAACGTCTAGCTTGGCGAGTTTTACCACAAGACGCGTAGACAAACCATTTTGCGTCTTCACAACGGCACTACGGACAGCATCATCCTTACCACGGTGCACATCAACGACAACTCCTTTCAACCACTCGTTGCGCTTTGCATTGTCGTCAGCGATTATGACGATGTCGCCAACGGTGATTTTTTGGGCCGAAGAGTCGAACCACTTCGTACGTCTAGTAAAATACGGCAAATATTTACGAAGCCAGCGCTTCCAAAACTCATTTGCTATCATATTTGTTAGCCGAAAATTTTTACTCAATGCCATACCACTGCTCTGGGGGCTCGCACGCTCTCTTATATTATTCGAGGATCCCACCAAAAAATGATTTGGTGTCAGCGCCTCTACCTCCGAAGAATCCAGTGGAACGTACGTTAGCGGGCGCGAGTTCAAAATATTTTAACAGAGCGAATAAGTCGCTCCCAAGCCCCTCCCATGTGGGGAGATGCTGGTGGTATAAACTCCCACTTAATCTTCGGATGTTGGCGTTCGACTTCACTTGATGAAATTTTGTCTACCTCCTCTGCTAGCACTTGGCCGGCACCCCTGAAATTTGTCGCATTGTCGGACATAATTTTGCAAGGTGTGCCACGACGACAGATGAATTGCTTCAGAATCAGTAAAAATGAGTCAGTAGACAATGACGCGGCGATTATAGCTCTCACGGTCATACACGTGAATATAACACCCCAGCGCTTTTCTTTGCGGCGACCAACAACAATGTCGAGAGGCCCGAAGTAATCGACGGCTGTATTGTGTAGAAAGGCCTTGTGAAAGCGGCAAGCCTTTCAACTGGAAGATCACCCATTGCGGGCGCAGTTGGAGTCGCTCGGCGAATTTTACAATATTGGCACGACCTCGTGTCGGCACGAACGGCAGCTCGTAATTCACATATATAAAAGGATTGCCGAATTTCGTTTACAACTATCTCGTTGTGCTGGTGATGATATTTGCGATGAAAGTAGTCGATTATTAAATGTGTTGTTTTGTTTTTTTAGGCAAAATGATGGGCCGTTTGACACTGATTGGTACGCTATCTATTGCATCGATTCTACCTTTAACTCGTGATAATCCAAATCCAAATGTATATAAATATGGGTATAGTTTATATAATGCGCTCTTTTTACCGAGATGACTATCGTTTTGAAGATGATACACATCTTCAAAGTATGCCTCTTCTTGACACATTTTGAATAGCAACATTTCAGCTGTCTCAATTTCGATATTTTCGAGAAATGGTTTGAATTCGTTGCATGCCGCAACTGGGTTGAATACTTCACGTAGAAAGAGTAGAATTATTAGCTGGCATCTGCGTAATTTTTCCCATTTGTCTAAACGAGTTGGATCTGCAGTTATCAACTGCAGCTTTGGTGTCTGCTTCTTCTGCTCAATGTGGTGACATAGAACTTCAGTTGCGTTATCGTGATTGCTAAATTCAGATGTAGGCCTTTCACTTTCGCTACCACTCAAGAATGGTGGCCCATGAAATCAGCGACTGTCGTTATTCAAATCGAGTACGTTGTTCCACTTTGTAGAGTCATCTGCGACGTTTTGCGACGATGGAACCCACCTCCACTCAGAGACGTCAGAGTCCTCAAAAATCTATCCAACTCTCACTGCAATAAACTGCTGAAATTTTCTGGCATCAGATTTGTTCCAGTATAAAACATCTTTTGAATCAGACCAGAATACGCGTTGGTTGATTTTGAGCGTAATCTCTTCGTAAATGAACTTGCAAAGTCGCAAGCCGAGTATCGCTGCCATTAATTCCATTCTTGGAATCGAGATCGGCTTTAGTGGGGCTACTTGCGTTTTTAAGGCGACGATCGAACATCTTATATTGTTGTTTCCGGCACGAAAATAGGCCACAGCAGCGTAAGCGTCGATGCTGGCGTCCACGAATACATGAAGCTGAACGTTGTTTGAGTTGCTTGCTAGCGCATAGCAGCGTGGGATCCGAACAGACGTAACTATCGGCAACATTTTTTGACATATCAACCACTTTTCACGCTCAGTTTCTTGAATCGGGTCGTCCCATCCTACTTTGGACCGCCATATCTCCTGCATTAAGATTTTCGCGTAGAAAACGAAGTGGCCAAGTAGACCAAGTGGATCAAAGATAGTCATGACGGCTCGCAAGACACCACGTTTGGTCGGATTCACGGTCATGTCGAATTTGTCTGAATTAAATTTTACAAAAAATGCTAATACGTCATTAGTGGGCTCCCACTACATACCCAAAACCTTTTCAAATTTACTTTCGGGTTCATCAAATAATTTCATTGAGTTTTCGTTGTTTTCGTTTAATCCATTAAGGACCCTTTGAGAGTTTGAGAGCCAATTACGTATCTCAAATCCGCCTTGTTTATGAATGGAGTGGACTACTCTAACCAATACCTTCATCTCATCCTCAGCGTCCACACTTTGCAGCCAGTCGTCTACGAACGTATTATCCAAAATTGCTTGTTCTGCAGTAGGATGCTCTTCGGCGAAGCGCTCGGCATTTTTGTTCTTGACGAAGTTTGCTAAAGATGGGGAGCATGAGGCTCCAAACGTCATCACGGTCATTGCGTAAACATCGATTGCACGCGATGTATCTCCATCACGCCATAAAAATTGTTGGAAGCGTTGATCTTCCTTGCGTACTCTGATTTGGTGAAACATTTCACGAATGTCACCGCAGATGGCAATTGGCTTTTCACAAAATCTGATTAATATGCCAACGAGTGATTTTAGCAAGTCTGGGCTTAAAGGTCTGGGTTATTAAAGGAACACAGAATTTAATGAGACATTGTCGACAGCAGCGGCTGCATCCCAGACAATACGGGTTTTGTTTTGGTTTTTATTTCTTACCGTAAATATTGGAATGTACCAAGATTGGCTGTCGTTGTTGATTTCGCTTGTCAGCAGCTTCCGAATGTAGCCATTTTTCTCATAGTCGCGAATTTTTTCAATGATAAATCTTTTCAGATCTTCATCGCGCTGCATTTTGCCTCTTAACAGAGTAGTCGCCTCCTAGCCATTGGGAACGAGTTTGGCAAACATATTTTGTCATGTTTCCATAAAAGGTCAGTCTCCCAGCGCTTCTCGTTACTTAAAAATTTTGTTTGGCTTTCCATGATTACCTTTGCAAGCTCATCTTCCTTTGAGCACGGTGAATTTTGATTTAATTTAACACCTACAGCATCCACAGAAAAATAATTTTTTAACATGTTGTTAATAGAAATGCATGAGCAGATGTGAAGAACTCGTTGGCTTTCTGTATTACCAGCTTGCTGCCGTCCGTACACCCCCATCCAATACTACACCGAGTAGCGATTAACTCGTCATCGTCGTTCTCTATGGTTTCAAGAGGAACACATAATTTAGCCAAAAATGATAGAATACAAAGATTGCGCCGAAGACAAGAAAATGAGTACAACAAAATTGTCGTTCTGCGCATGTACGTCATAATATCAATGCTTTTTTGGAGAGCGTTCACTTTGCATACGATTTCTACACAGATATGAAAATTGCATACATTTTAGTTTGTATAATTAAAATAAAAGAATTAAGAAGCAATTTATTGGAACGAGAAGAAGGTTAAATTATTAAGTACTCTTTTGCAAACATTATTTTTACTATTATTTTATTACAGCCAGTAAGCAGCTTAGTCAAAAAAATTTTTCTGAGAAACCAACTTCAGTGAGCATTATTTTTCGACTTGGATTTTATAAAAATGTTCATTACGAGTTTAATTGAAGTAGTTCAAACGTTCCCAGATATTTTATTTCCATTAATTTACCTGTGAATTGAAAGGACAAATAAATGATAGTTCCAAGTTTTTAAATAATGAAACAAATTTTGTTAAGTTAATATGTTTTTGTATTTTTGTTTTCGTTTGTGTGCGTTTTCTACAATTTCTTGGTTTAAATTTTGTATTTATTGCAAACATCAGTATTCTGAAAAATATTTGTTTGCTATTGTTAGCACAATTAGCAGCTGCACACTTAATTTTTTAAATTTAAAGTTAAAACTCGCAAATGAACTTCGATATATACACAATTAAATAAAACCCAACCGATCGCAGTACGTTTCTCAAAGAAATAAAATAATGTGACGTAGTCAACTGAACAGCTGGTTGTCAAACTCAATTAGCAGAAGTAACGGACCTGCGCAAAGCGTAATCTCTTTTTCTATCATTTTGTAATTTAGCATTGTCGAGACCAATAATAAGCCTTGACTGTACTGCATTATATGTCATAATTGGCAAATTTTTCAAATGATTGCTTTTAGTTAAAGTTTGCACTGGTAAATCAAGTTTATCGTACGCACTTTTTTCAACAATAACTTAGAACTGTGTTTACGATCAGATATGTACAAAGAAACTGTTTTTGATTGTTCTTCCTTTTGCGTTATTTCGCCAGTCCATTGCAAACACAATTCATCGATTGGACCCTCAAGCCCAAGCTGCTCAGCTAATTCGCTTTCAATTAAGGAGCAAGATGCACCTTCATCAATTAATGCATAGGTTTTAAGAGCGCAGCCATTGCCGAAAAGAGTTACAGGAATGTACTTGAAGAGAATCTTTTCCCTTGCATGAAAGAAAAGAGCTTGACTAAGACTAGTTGTTTGCTGTTGTTGTTGTTGACGCTGCTGCCATTCATTTCGGCTATGCAATAATGAGTTGTGCGGCATTTTGCAGTTGTCCACTCCACATTGTCGTTTAAAATTGCATCTCTTTATATTGTGCTTTTTAAAGCAGCGTAGACATAAATAGTTGGAACGCATGAACCAATAAGAGAAGATCACGCAAAGAGCCGTGCGAGAAAAAAGTAATTTTTCGTGCAACGTCATCGGTCACAAGCATGCTATGAAACTGTCAATTTGCATATGTTTTGCATGCAAAACTTGTGAAAACTCGGATAAAAGTGAAAAATTATAAAATTAATAAGTTTAATTCGCAAAAAAAGTGTTTGAATACTTTGTTTATATATCCATGCAGTAACTAAATGTAAAGAACGCTGTAAAAAGAAAAACTGCAAATAAATAGAATACAAAATTGGATGTTCACTTTGTTTTTATTATTGAACTGTTTTGTTCAATTTTCTTTTCCTCTGCATCGAATTGTTCACAATTTCTTTATTTAATAATCTTCTTTTAAAAAACATTCGTGCGCGGAAAAACATTTTTTTTATTTTGTTGTCACAAATAACATGCTCTGCACTTGTAATGTGCGTCTGCAAATAATTTTTGCTTATTAGCAGACCGTCGCCATTTACGTCGTTGAACACTTTTTCCAACGCAGTCATATGCGCCATGAGCTCTTCCGTTGGCTTGGCGAACCGCCTTCGCTTAAATGATCTACCTAACTTAGTGATGCTGCCGCTTCTTCTTCCAGCCTTATGTTCGGAACGTCTTTATTCAATTTGTGGCAGATGTATCACGCGAGGTTTTCCAAACCGCTGTTCACTCCAAGAAAAAGATTAAAAATATTGAATTCATAAAATTGTTAAATTTTACTTACTTGCGAATCACTTGCGAATATAGCTGCCGTATTTTCGCTTGAAGTAACTGCTCTGAAGAGCGGTTAGAAATAGAAGCGTCCCTGTTTAGTTTTTCTATTTCCTCTACAGGAAAAACTTCTCCATGACCAACGACTCCTGAAGCAGAGCACTTACGATTTTTTTGTTTTCGCGCTTTAAAATTCGCTGACATCGTTCTGCATTTGCTGGTTGCACCTCCTTGGTCATAACTGTTGGGACAGCGCCCGGCTTTAAGCGCATAGCTTTGCCAAAACCTATCGTAACATTTTTTAAAAGAATATTTACGTGGAAATGTAAAAGTACTTACCCATTTGAACTTGGACCCTTCTTTCGAAGTCTTCAGGCAGAAAATGATCTCCACGGATTCTTGCCATTGCAGTGTCGACATTTAGCCGACAAAAAATCTCCCATTGCTTACAAGCAATTTTTTCCTTGGGGAAACGGTAGAAACCAACGTATTTGTTTTTTTTTTTTGCTGTTGCAATTAATGCATGTCGCTACAGCACACTTCGTTTTAATATAAAAACACATTACATTTATATGATAATTCTTTAAAATTTTAACAAATAACATTCAACATCCAATCACTAATCGTAAACAAAAGATTTTGTGACCGATGACGTCAGACCCATCAGCTGTTTTTGTTTACAATATGGCGGCTCTTTTCTTTGCATGATCTTTATTTCTTGGTTCATGGTTGGAACGTATAAAATTCCACCTTTCGCTCACACTCAAGGCGATAAAATCGGGGCACTCAAATAAGCGATGATAGTTTTTGCATTTGACACATAAAATCTGTTGAGAATTAGCTCTGTTGTCGTCGATGACGTCATGGACTAGTACACGCTCTTTTTTATAGTTTTTCGATTCTGCTACTTGTGGCGAGAAAGTAGTTATTTGAGATGCACAAGTCGCTAAATTATACAGCCAGCTATCAAAAAAAACAATGTCAACTCGTTGTAATGCGATTCGATATTTTACCCAATCTAATTTTAAATCTGGAGGTAATTTATCTACGAGTTCGTTCAGAAGCATGGGATCGTTCAAATAGTCGGAGAGACCCATTGCCTTGTTGCATTGTTGTCCGATAATTTTGCACAGTCAACGCGAAATTTATCAATGTTTCCAGTCTCTCCCTGCGCACAGTGGGCTCGTTTCGTAAGTTTTTTGCAAAGCTTGATGTATGATCTCAGGGCGCCCATACAACATGCGTAACGTTTCGATGGCAAATTGGACTGTACTAGGCATCATAAGTTTGCCTTTAACAGCTTCTAGAGCAGCTCCCTTTAAACTGTCTTAAGTATTGCTAATTGTCAAGTAACGAAAAATTATTTGTCTATCTCTCCTTCTATTTATACTTCTACTGATATTAGGTTATTAAACAATTCTCTTCGTTTTGAAACTTGGGTTACAGTTTATAATGAATCCGATGCCTCTAAAGCGTATACTGCTTTTATTAAGCAACTAGTTAAGCATGTTGAAAGTTATACAAAAACTTTAAAGAAAAAGAATTGCGAATTGAAAAAAATTAAACCCTGGATAACGAATGACTTGCTTCATAAAATAAAGGCCAAAAACAAGCTATTTAAGCGTAAAAAAAGATTTCCAAATGATTCTTTAATTAATTCGTCTTATAAAGCTATTTGCAAAGAAGTGTCTAAAGATGTAACGTTATGCAAGAATAACTTCTACTGTAATGAATTCCAAAAAGCAAAAGGTGACATTCGAAAAGAATGGAAATTGGTAAATAATATACTCAATAAAGGGACAAATAGTGAAACCATTCAAACATTGTTTATAAATAATTTACCTGTTTCTAATTCAAAAATTCTAGCAGATAGTTTTAACAAATTTTTTGTTTCAATAGGCTCCGAAGTAGTTGCTGATAATGCTACTGATATGTCCTTGTGTTCTTGTTTGTCCAGTGAACCCTCTTTACTAAGAGTTTTTTCTATGATGCAATTTCTTCGTTTGTAGTGTATAAAATTATTATGTCGTTAAAAAATTCGAATTCTGCTTCTAATTATTATTTTACAAATAATTTCATTAAGAAAATTTCTTTTAATATTTGCGATGTTTTAAGCCATTTGTTTAATTTAAGTGTTGAGACAGGTACATTTCCGAGTGAAATGAAGATGGCTGAGGTAATTCCTCTCTTTAAGAAAGGTGATCGTTCCAATATTAACAACTACAGACCCATATCGCTTCTTCCGGTGTTTTCTAAAGTGTTTGAAAAAGCTATTAAGGCTCGTATCGTAAAATTTTTGGAAAATAATTGTCTTCTTAGTAAATGTCGATATGGCTTTAGATCTGGTCTGTCAACAGAAGATGCTCTTTTGAATTTTTGCTCAAATGTCTACTCAGGTTTAAACAATAAAAAGTTAACTGCGGCTCTTTTCGTTGATATAACCAAAGCTTTCGATACAATCAACCATGATATTTTATTAAAAAAATTGCATAATTTTGGCTTTAGAGGCTTAATATATAACTGGCTTGGTTCTTATTTATCAAATAGACAGCAGAAAGTTAAGTTTAAAGGTAACTTTAGTTCTTCATTGCACGTTAAATTAGGTGTACCACAAGGCTCGGTGCTAGGTCCTATTCTGTTTTTAATCTTCATTAATTCATTTTTTTCTCAGAAGTTCAAAAGTAGTGCAAATGCATTTGCTGATGACATGGCCTGTACGTTTACGTGTAACTCACCATTAAACCTTGCTATAGATTTAAATCATGATCTGGCAGTTTTAAGTCACTGGTTTAAAGTCCATCGATTGGTACTTAGCAATAAAACAAGAATTATGTTTTTTAGTGCTTTAGGTAAAGAAGTTGCTTTTCCACAATTTTACTTTCATGATGGCAGTTGTAAAAAGTTCATGTCTAGTAAAGATATCTGTTCTTCATCTGATGTTTTTCATACTTATTCTGAGGCTTTTTGTTGCTCTTATAAGTGTTTTAGTATTGAACCTGTTAATTCTTTTAAATACCTCGGATTAATGTTGGATAACAAGATGAGTTGGTCGGAACATACTCGAGCTTTAAAAAATTATCTAATGGCTGCCACTGGACATTTATTTTTGTTAAGACCTTATTGTTGTTCTGAACTTCTCAAGTCAATTTACTATGGTATTTTTCAATCCAAATTGGAATACGGTTTAGTTTGCTGGGGCGGCGCTTATGCTAACAAAATTACTCCTCTTTTTATATCTCAAAAACATGCAATACGTCTGATTTGCAATAGATCTCGCCGTGATAGAAGTCTGATTCTTTTTAGAACATTGAACATCTTACCATTAAAGCATTTATACTGTTTCAAGGTGTTAAAGATATTTTTTATCAAATCTGGGTATCTACTAAGTAGATACTCAATAAGCTATAACTTAAGAATTAATCTTCAGAATCTTGTCACTGTACCACAGTTTTCACTTCAATTATTTCTGCAGTTTTATACTTCAGTAGCTCCCAGACTCTTTAACAGCTTACCTTATAGCATAAGATGTATTCATAATAAATGTATGTTTCTTCGTAATGTTAAAACTTGGCTTTTCAGTCTTTATTACAATGATGTTGATTGTTTGTTCAGTGTTGGTTAGTAGTTAATCCTTTTTTGTTTTTTGAGCTTCTCCACTTTTTTTTCTTTTCTCATTATATATTTATTTTTATTATATATTTTTATTATTTATTACACTTCTTTTTTTTGTGATTATTTATATTATATATTTATTCTTTGAAACCACTTCACTTCACGTTATAATAATATTACGATTATGTTTAATTATTCAATTATTTACTTATGTAACTGCAATCGTCTCTAGTTCTTTGTGAGCTATAGATTGCAGATCTTTTTCATTCCAAACTACAACTTCTTATGTAATGTTATTAATGAATTTTTTGCCTATTTAAGTTATGTTGTGTATTTTAATGAAAAAGATATAATAAATGTTACTAAATGTTACTACTAGTTACATTTTTGGAGTCGAATTAAATTTTCTTGGTTAGTAAATCCGCATCTTTTCGTCGATTGCATATAGTTCGTTATGAATATTGGCCAGTCTTCAGGTTTTCCTGCAAAACTCGGTAAATCCTTACTGATGGCATGACGCGCTGCTATTTGCGAAGTTGATAAAGATATATCATTCGTGGTATTGTTCAAATTTGTACAAAATGACGAGGTTGGGAATTGTTGGCTTAATAATGGATTTTGGCTATTGTTGTGATGTGCAAAATTTAAATTGGTAAAATTTGGTAAAATTAAGGGGTTCGTATTGGGCTGCGTGTAATTAAAAGTATTGCCGTATGGAAAACTGAAATGAATTTAATACCAGCAATTGAACAGCAAAATGTACAATTTTACAGAATGATTTTGTTTTATTTTAAAAAGGTTACACGTTTTTTCTTGTGAGAACGGAAGATAAAAAGAAAGAATAAAATGTCATTATAGTTTACTTTGCTCTCATTGACATAGATGCATTAAAGAGCAGCAGAAATTTATGGTGTACATACAGTCATGTGAAAATAAATAGGGACACCTATATTTTTCTATTTGAAGCTGCATGAATTATATACAAGGTGCCCCAGATATAGCATTAATTCCCTCGGCTGGTGATTCTTCTTGATAAGGCGAGTATAACACTTTATGGAGCTTCCACCCACATTGTAAAACTTTCAAGATACAGGGTGTTTTACGGTTTTGGTACGTGTTTAGTATTATTGATATAGAATCTATACTACTCACCATAAAATAAAAAATAATATTTTCTGTTTTAGAAAAAATATCAGCTTTTTCATCAGTATATCAACCACTTTCGTGTCATGTGCTGCAGCGAAGCTAAAATTTTGGAATTATCCAACGAAATATCAACAAATTTTGTATCTTTTGTTTTAGCGGAGCTGATATTGCTCAAAGTTAGAATTCAGAAAAAAACTGTTGATTAAGTGTATTTTTACATGAAAAAAAGACATTTTAAATTTGGACGATTACAGCTCCGCTAAACAAAAGATACAAAATTTGTTGATATTTTGTTGGATAATCTCAAAATTTTAGCTCAGCTGCAGCACATGACACGAAAGTGGTTGATATATTGGTGGAAAGTATGATATTTTTTCTAAAATAAAAAATATTACTTTTTAATTTATGATGAATAGTTTAGATTCTATATCAATAATACTAAACACGTACCAAAACCATAAAACACCCTGTATTTTGAAAGTTTTATAATGTGGGAGGAAACTCCATAAAGTTTTTTACTTGCCTTATCAGGAGGAACCACCACCCGAGGAAATTAATGCTATATCTGTTGCACCTTGTATGTAATTCATGCAGCTTTAACTATTAAAATACAGGTGTCCCTATTTACTTTTACATGACTGTAGATGTAGTCAAAAAAGTCTTTTTAATGAATTAAAGTAAATTATTAAAGAAAATTATGAATTATTTTAGTAAATCAATTCACACCGTAACACGACTTTTTGATTGATTATGATCAATCTTATCAAACTACATGTTTCGCAAAATCCTACACTTCTACAACTTAAACCGACGTTTTTATTAACAAATTTCTCAAAGCCCTGAGTTTTAGCGGAACTTACAATTTAGAAAGTTTTTTGATTTTCTCTTAAAATTTAAACTTACGGCTTTTTTGATTTAATATGAAGATATATAAGAAATGATCATTGCTTAGGGGGGAGGCAAAGCGCCCCCTTCACCCATATTAATATGCAAACACGAAACTTGAGCCTACTTTTTACCGCCTATTAGACAACATATTCAAATGCAACTTATATAATAAGAAAGTTCTGGTTCATAGCATGTGCACAATATAACTTTTATTCAAATGTTTTGTCATTAAGACATGTAGGTAAAAATTAGAAATTAAAAACACCTCCATTAATTTTTAATCTATGACTTGGGACTAAAATTAATAAAAAATGAATAATGAATAACAAATGAATAATTAATAAAAAATGAATAATGAATAACAAATGAATAATTAATAAAAAATGAATAAAAAGTTAATAACGAATAAAAAATGAATAATGAATAAAAAAAGAACTAAAAATTCTGAAATTTTTGTGAATTGCAGTCTTTGTGAATAGCATTCAAATGAATAACGAAAATGAATAATTGAAATGAATAATTAATCATTTTTTAAAATGAATGTGAATTAAAAATGTTATTCATAAATCAATTTGGCATTCATTGAATCGTTATTTATTTACTTAAAATTCTGAATAGGATGCCGATTTTACTGCTCTACTATTAACATGCAGATCTCAATAATATATAAGTAAAATGTTCTATATAATTTTTTATGCTTTTTCTGACACAACAAATTTCTTTTTAAAAAAATAATGGTATTGGTGATTTTCGTTTTCATTGGACGCTTCGTGGCGATAATTTTTTAAAATCTCACGATTTACTTAAAAACTTCTGGCAACACTGCTTATCAGTGTTTCCATAAAGAGAAAAATACTCATGAATAACAAAAAAATACAAACAAAAAAAAACATTAGAAGTGTCGCACAGATAAATAAACAAAAACAAATCTTAGGCATGTCACAAGCAGAGTAGAAAATACATGTTCGACAATTAAGAGCAAATACAATGCAATGGCAGAAAATCTCTAAAATGTAAAGAAAAAAAACCCGCTGTTACTGAAAATAAATTTTCATTGAAAAAGATAAGCATGGGTATCTGAAGCAGTTGATGTTATCTCAAGTAATTTGTTTACTGATTAAACACAACATTTATTTCAGAACCCATATTTGGCAAAATTTATAAATGATTTTTTTAGACATTCACAACGAAAATACTTATATAACATTTTCTAGATGTGACAAAAATGTTCCGTTGTATCTAACTTCTGTAAATTTGTACCTTTAAAGTCTCGTTTAGGCAGTGGGCGGTAGCCGTAGACACCATTATCACTTTGATAGAACCGTGTTTGAATTTGTCCACATAACGAGTTTCCATTCACAGTGCATCTTAGATAGCGCAACATAGTTGTAATTGTAATTTTATGACTTGCAATAAGTTTTCAATTAAAACCTGAGTTGTTGTTATTGTGGGATCAAAATTCAATTAGAAAAATAACAAAAAAAAAAAAAAAAAACAAACAGCCACTTTAACGTATCTACAGCTTTCAGAGAGTATCTCGACGATCACGTCCACGTTTAACTGCGTTCGCGTACTCAACCGAAAGAACACTGAACAATCTCTATATGAATTTGCGGCATGTTGCGAACCGCCTAACGATCCTCCAAAAATATAAGTTTCACTGATAAGCTATACAACAAACCGGAGCACGGAAAACTGAGTGCAAGCGAAAGAGTTTAAATAAGACGAAGTGAGTGATTCGCTGCTTTATGCCATTCTCTTTGGTATTATTACCTTCAATTTGTATAAATGAGTAATTTTCTCTTATTGCTGGAAGTGCAAAGCAATATTTAGTCAACCTGCATCGAATGTGTTAGTTAGGTACTACGCTATAAAAGATACATGCCTGAAACGTCTTAAAAAAATAATAAAATAAAAATGGTTATTGTTATTGATGGCCGGAGCAACACTTAAGGTGCAATGAGTTTTTTACCTGCAGCCTTGGACTTGATTTTTAATTTTTTTTTTAAATACTTAGTAGCCAAAATATTTTTCCCAGTACTGCTAAAATTTTATCTTATATTTATATATATGGTCAATTTTTTTTCTCTTTAACGTTACATTCGAACGCATATTTCTGCAAACAGCGTACCGACTACAATCATTGGCATCCATAAGGAAGGATGGCAAACTTTTACAAGTTTTTAAGAGTATTGGATCAACCTTTTTGATGGTGTTAGTTTTCGGGAAGAATTCGCTACTGTGTGCTTATGAGAACTCCATAAATATAAATATATTTCGTTTGTAATAACACCACAAAAAAGGTTGATCCAATACTCTTAAAAACTTCTAAAAGTATGCCAGCCTTAAGGATTAAAAATCATATATTTCATACTCAAGTCTTCATGTTGTAACTAAAAAGACTTAAAGGTTTATTTTAATTTATTTCTTATTCATTCCATACCAGTATTAAGTCATTTTGCGATTTAATTCAAATAATTGAAATCATTTTTGATTTAAATCAAATGATTTAAATTTTTTTTTATCTTTTTTGATTTAAATCAAATAATTGCAATCATTTCAGATTTAAATGAAATGATTGAAATCTTTTCTGATTTAAATCAAATGAATGCATTCAAAATATAAATCAATATGATTGCTCCGAAATGAATTAAATATTACCTTAAAGCAATCATCAATGATTGCTTTCAGAATTAAATCTTAATGATTTAAGGCTAAAATGATTGCAATCAAAAAGTAAATTAATCACACAGATTTAAAAACAAAAATGGTTTAAATCTTTTACAGCTCTGCGAACCTGCAACTCCTCAAGCATTGGAAGCGAATTTTCAAGCCACTATTGACGCCATATGGCCCGATTTATTGGAAAAAGTAGTGAAATTGGACTGATCGAATGGACTATGTAAATCGTAGCTGCTGCGGACATATTCCGGTAATCATATTTAAGAAATAAATGACATGAAATTATCTAACAGATAATAATAACAAGCAATTCATTCCAATAATATTTCTGTCTTGTATTATTATTTAAAGTTTTCATGCAGCTAATAAAACACCATATATAACAAAGCCTCCAGGTGTTGCGAAAATTGAATTTTCTGAAAAAACTTCAACATTTTTAACCTGTATATAAATTAAATTGGAATAAATTTTTACCTCCAAGTATTTTATAAATATTTTTAAAGTTGCTGTACGAAAAATTGTACAAATACAAGAAATAGGGTAAATGTACAGTGTTGCGCAAAATAATAGCAACAAAATAAGTGCGCTGCAACAAAATCGTGTATCTTTTTTAATATTGGGGACACACAAAAATGATTATAGGAATCAAAGCATATATTCATACATCATATATAAAATAAATTAAATTCAAATTTGGTTTTGGTTTTTGATTAAATTTAAAATTAATGTGGCTACATTCAATTTGTCTGAGAGCAAGACAAAAGCAACAAAACTTGAAAAATGTAAAAAAATTAAAAAAGTTCCAATAATTATTGGTAAAAATTCCGTTATTGCAAAGCACGTGTTGTTTTTAAGTCATAAACATTTAAGTTTAGTTTTTTTTGTGCTAGTTGTGACATTGACTGTTCCATTTATAATGGTACGTTTTAAGTACTGTGAAGCTCTTAAATTACAAATTATTTCCGAATATAAAAACGAAAATTCGCAAATATCTAACGTGAAACAGTTTGGTATTAATCGGTCAATAGTTTGCAAGATTAATAAAGAAATATGCCATCATAAAACACCTAACAACGGTACATTAAAGAGAGCGACCGCGGAAGACATCGCTGCGTGATGACAGGAACATTTGTGGCGTGTTCAAACGAAAAGTATTTGCCGCATTCAAAGAGGTTGTTTGGGCACTTGATTCAGATATCCATCACAGCACTGTTCGAAGACGAGCCGTTCAGAACGATTTAAGAAGTTACAGACCGGTAAATAAACCTTTGCTTACAACTAAGCATAAAAAACAAGGTGAGGTGTTACAATTCAAACAATTCTGTCTGAAATTGTGACAACAAGTTGCAATTTATTGTTTTTTAGACTTAGTCTTGCAAAAGAGCACTTAAATTGTACCGTTCAAAAATCGAAAACCATTTTTTTAGCGATGAATCAAAGTTCAACTTGATTAATTCAGATGGGAGGTGCCACCCAGGTACACGACTTGAAGCCCGAAACTGCAAAATAAATTTTAAACACGGACGGGGTGGCATTATGGTCTGGACTTGTTTTTCCTATAATGAAGTTGAACCATTTCGAAAAGCAATGGAATTATGGATCGATTTGTATATAATGACATTTTAGAAAGCAAGATGCGACCACATTCAGAGTGGAATATGTCGCTTCAGTGAACGTTTCAGCCCGACATCGACCCGAAGAACACTTCAAAGCTCATCAAAGATTACATTTAACAGATTACAAGGCCGGCACAGACACAATGACTTGAATCCCATTGAAAATCTTTTTGGGATTTTGGAGGTAAAAGTTTCTGGTCAAAGGTTTTCCAATAAGACTGCACTGTATGAAGCCCTGAAACTTAATTGGGAACATATACCTAATACCAACATATCTAATTTAATAGAGTTGATGTCGCTCAGAAGTGCAGCGGTTATCAAGAATAGTGAATCTTACACCAAATATTAATTATGTTGCTTTTGTTTTGCTCTCAGACAAACTGAATGTAGTCACATTAATTTTAAATTTAATAAAGAAAACAAAACCAAATTTGAATATGATTTGTTTTTAATATGATGTATGAATATATGCTTAGGTTCCTATAATCATTTTTGTGTGTACCTAATATTTAAAAAGATACACAATTTTGTAGCAGCGTACTGATTTTGTTGCTATTGTTTTGCGCAACACTGTACATAAATCCGAAGTTTTGGCAATTTGTTAAGTCATTCAGGTGTCATATCTGTGGTCACAAGGAATAACGCCTAAACTCAAAGTATCGTAAAAAACGATATTTTAATTGCACGAACTACGACCCATTTTTTTGAAATATATGAACCGTTACAAGCAAAATATGTGCAGACATAAGTGATGATCAATTCTGGCCAAAAAATGGGTAACTGCATACTTCTAAAAATTGGCAATAAAGTAAATTCCATATCGCTTCTTTACGATATTTTGAGTTAAGTCATTATTCCTTGTGACCACAGATATATTTAATTTTTGGTGAAGTTTGATCAAGTTTTTAAAAAACGCTCCATAACTTTTAAAAATTCTATCAACATGAAAAAACATAATGATACAGTTTGCAATATAGTAAAATTATTAGCAATCTAAAAAAGTTCTTGATTGCGATAATTGTACACAAAGTGCTCTGCAATTTGTTTTACTTTCATGTGTTCCCTCTCGCTTGTATATCTTGTTTATCACGTACTAATATTAATATTTAAATCTGAAATATAGCGGTGATTCTATGTCAAATCGCCCACGTTTCTGACATAACTATTTTTGAAAATTATGAAACTCTGTAAAAAATATAGAAAACCTTAAAAAATAGAATTAGTGCTTGTATTGAAATAGCTGTAACTTTGAAACAGTAAGTTGTACAGAAGAAACGTGTACATATATTGTATGTATATGGTAATCTGGCGCGAAGATGCGAAGATCATTGAAATCGCCTCAAGTCGACTCAAACCTCCACGTGGTGTTTCCTGGGCAACGTCAAAACTGACAACCGTTAGCTTGGCGGCTAATCTCAGCGGCGGGCCTCCCTAGGCTTAAAATAGGTTGTGCGTCGGGTTTGAAGCCCACCCGTAAAAACCCATTTCAATGAAAACAAATAAGAAAAGAAAAAAAATGATCACCAAATCTGATGACGACTACCGCAAACGAAAAACTGATAATGATTTACGGATATGTACCTGGAATGTCCGAACCCTTAATTGGGAAGGTGCTTCTATCCAACTGACTGATGTCTTGGAAAGATACAAAGCTGATATCACTGCTATCCAAGAAATGCGATGGAAGGGACAGAGTTGCATTCGGCATGCACCCTGTGATATCTACTACAGCGGCCATGTGGAGAAGCACGAGTTTGGATGCGGATTTGTAGTTGGCAAGAGACTACGGCCCCACGTCCTGCGAATCACACCTGTGAACGAACGACTTGCCATAATCCGCATCAAGGTTAGATTTTTCAATATAAGCCTAATATGTGCGCACGCTACGACAGAAGACAAGGACGATGAGATCAAGGAAATTTTCTACGAGCGCCTTGAAAATGCTTACGAGCGCTGCCCTCGTGACGACGTAAAAATCGTGCTTGGTGACTTCAACGCTAAGGTGGGCAAGGAAAATATTTTTGGTCCAACAGTCGGAAAGTTCAGCCTCCATGACAACACCTCCGATAACGGAATGAGGCTGATTGATTTCGCCGCAGCACGAAACATGGTCGTAAGTAGCACTAGATTCAAGCATCTCAATATTCATAAAGCCACCTGGATGTCCCCTGATCAAAAAACCAAGAATCAAATTGATCACGTTTTGATCGACGGAAAGCACTCTTCCAGTGTATTGGATGTACGCACGATCCGTGGTGCAAACATTGACTCGGATCACTATCTTGTTGCAGCCAAGATCCGTATACGTCTGTGCGCAGCTAAGAATACACGCAACCCTACGAAGAGAAAGCTAGACGTCGACAAGCTGCAATCGAAACAGACAGCCGATGCTTTCGCCACTCGACTCTCACTCCTGCTTCAAAGCACTCCTCCAATCGATGATATATGCGCGCAGTGGACACACATTTCCAACTCCATGCGTGCGGCTGCTGAAGAGGTGATTGGCACAGAGAAAGACATCCTGCAGCCACCATAAAGCCGCGGGAGCTGATGGCTTACCTGCTGAAATGTTTAAGAACGGAGGCGAAGTTCTACTTAAATGCATTCACGAGCTTCTATGCAGAATATGGTCGGAAGAATGCATTCCGAACGATTGGAATCTCAGTGTGCTCTGCCCAATCCACAAGAAAGGCGATCCTTCTATCTTCGCCAATTACCGTGGGATAAGCCTTCTTAATATCGCATATAAGGTCCTGTCGAGCGTTTTGTGTAAAAGATTGAAGCCAATGGGCTTTACAATGGTAAACGAACTGATTGGACCATATCCTTATCCTAGTGTGGCTTCAGACCTGGAAAATCCACCATCGACCAGATTTTCACGCTACGACAAATCTTGGAGAAGACTCAAGAAAAACAAGTCGACACCCACACCATCTTTTTGTCGACTACAACACCGCCTTCGACAGCCCAATAAGGAAGCACCTGTACTCCACCATGTCTGAATTTGGTATTCCTGCAAAACTAATACGATTTGCAGGATGACACTGAGCAACACCAGCAGCGCAGTTAAAATCGGGAAGGACCTCTCCCCACCATTTGCTACCAAACGAGGTTTCAGACAAGGTGATTCCTTATCGTGCGACTTTTTCAACCTAATAATGGAAAAGATCATCCGAGCTGCTGATCTGAGACGTAGTGGCGCAATATTCTACAAGAGTGCTATGCTGCTTGCGTATGCTGATGACATCGATATCATTGGCCATAATACGCGCGAAGTCAGTGCAGCATTTTCCAGATAAGAAAAAGAGTCAAGTCGAATGGGTCTGGCAGTGAATGCAGGTAAAACGAAATACTTGGTGTCAACAAACAAACAGTCCCAGCGTCTTGGAACCTACGTTACAGTTGAAAATACCTCCTTCGAGGTTGTGAAGGGCTTCGTTTAGCTGGGATCCAACATCCAGCTTAACGACATCGGCATTGAGATCAAACGAAGAATAACTCTTGCCAACAGGTGTTACTTTGGGCTCAGTAGGTAATTGAAAAGCAGAGCCCTCTCTCGACGAACAAAAATCAAGCTCTATAAATAGTTCATCATGGCCGTCCTACTTTATGCATCATAAGCATGGACGCTGAGCAGTTTAGATGAAAAGACTTTAGGAGCATTCGAGAGAAAGTTTCTTCGTAAGATCTACGGACCAATCTGCGTCAATGGCGAGTACCGAATACGGTGGAATGATGAACTGTACGCTGACATCGACATAGTCAAGCGCATTAAAATCGAGCGGCTTCGCTGGCTAGGTTATGTTCAGCTCATGAAAGACGATGCTCCAGTGAAGAAAATATTCGATTCGGTACCCAGCGGCGGTCAACGCAGAAGAGGACGACCGCATCTTCATTGGAAAGACCAAGTAGAGGACAACCTGATGAAGCTTGGGATTTCCAACTGGCGCCAGCAAGCGAAAGACAAAAATGGCTGGCGCAAATTCTTAGATGAGGCCAAGACCAACATACGGTTGTAGCGCCAACTTAGTAAGTAAGTGTATATATTTTAAAGATCTTGAATTTGTCTTTTTGGTGGTATATGTTTTTGCAGCATTTTTATTAAAATTTTTTTTTAAAGTTTTTTCTAAATGAACTTGTTATTTATTATGTTGATTTTATATGATTTAAATGCAGATTCTAAATGTTTGATAGTTTAAATCATACTCTGCATACTCTGTGGTGCAGTGCGCTAGTGCGCGCTTGCACGGGTATCACAAAGATTTCTGATGAAGCCTTTAGTACGTTCGAAATTGCAATAAATACAGCTAGTGATTTTTTCCTTTTTATATTGAAAAAACTTTGTTGTTGTTATTGTTTCTTTGGAAAGATTCGTTTGTACAATTAATTGTTCCAACTTTGACCTTAAGCTCAATAAACGATTTTAAACTATCAAACCACTAGAATTTTTTTTTAACCTGAAATTTTCAGTCATATTTTTTATTGTGTTCGCAACAAATTTTTTATATTACAGTAGAATCGCGGAAAAGTTAACTTGCGAAAATAGTAATCGCTCCATTAAGTTAACCGAGATTCAGCTTCCACGTACTGCCTTAAAAAGTTAACTTTTGTGTTAACTTTTCTGAACGTATTAATTTTTCAAACAGTTGAAATAATCAATACCTTGATAAAATGGTATGAAAATAATAATGATGTAAATCATGTGCAGACTTTGTCAAATGCGCACGAAAATTGCCAAGAGTTTTTATACAAAAGAAAAAAAAAACGTCTCGACTGCTTCTTTAAACAAATTAATACATATTAAGTTCCTGCGCATGAAATTTGTCAGGAGTCACTGTGAACTTTAAACCATCCGGTACGAATTAAATCTAAGCATCTTTTTAGATGTTATGATTTAAACTAAGTCATTGAAATAAATTTAACGTGTTATTTTCGAAAAATATATGTCTATTAATGCATTTTTGTTAATTTAGAAAACTGCTTAGAAAAGTTAATAGTTCGAAAAAGTTAATTATCCTTGGGACATTTCGGTTAACTTTTACGCGATTCTACTGTATTAGCTTAGTGTTGAGTTAAGGCATAGATTTTAAAGATTAGCACGCAATTTTAAGTTGGGATTCCAACGATTGCTATTTTTAACGATTTTTTTAAAAAAATGACTTTATTGTTATACCATAAATTCCATATTTTTTATGTTAATACCAATTAATTAATGATATCTGTCAATATTGAAATAAATTAAATTACTATTAAGAAAAGCCAACAATTTATAAAACCAAACATTTTTCATTAAATTTTTGTTTAGATATTTAAAAACTGTAACTATTTTGCAGTTGATGTTACTCGCATTTGTATTCTTCCTTTTCCTTTTGGAATAAATGAGTCGTGGGTTAAAGTACCATGAACTATTTTTGCTTTAATAAACGTTTTTCGAGAATTTGAGCTTCTTTGCAGTACTGCTTGGATGAGAAAAATTTAACATCAATTTTTTGAATGTGTTTTAAAACCCAATTTAAAAATTTTGTGGCGGTATTTATAGGCTCGTCGGTATTTTGCAGACTAGCCTTTGCGGCAAGTCTTTGAATTGTACCTCCTAAGCTGTCACATGGCCCTTTGCCATGTGAGGTAGCAAAAAAGTGCCATTACGCAAGGATTTTAAAATCAATATTGTGCTTGCACAAATTTATAAAATTGTTTTTGTTTTTATATTGAGCTCCTGCTCCATCCGAGAAGCAAAATATTTCCTTTAGTGTCCCCAATTTATTATTTACTTACTTACTTAGGTGGCCATAGCAACCCGTCGTCGGGTTTCGGCCGATCTCATCAGCTCTCGCCAGGCGCCTCTGCTTCGCGCGCGCCTTCTCCAATTGGTTTCACCAAGCGCGGTTAGGGCTTCCTCGACCTGGTCAATCCATCGGAGGCATGGTCTCCCTCTTCGTCGTCGGCCTTCGGCCTTCGCCTCGAACACCTTTTTCGCTGGAGCATCGTCATTCATACGATGGACATGACCTAGCCAGCGTAATCGCTGGATTGCGATACGCTGAACTACTTCAATGTCGTCGTATAGCTCATACAGCTCGTGGTTCATTCGTATGCGATAGTCGTCGCCAACTCGAATAGGGCCGAAGATTTTGCGAAGAACTTTTCTCTCAAACACCCCAAGAGCGGCTGCGTCTGCTTGCGAGACAACCCATGCCTCAGCGCCATAAAGAAGCACAGGTATAATGAGCGTCTTGTAGAGTGTCAGTTTTGTCGATCGAGAGAGGGCTCTGCAACGTAATTGCTTACTAAGCCCGTAGTAGCACCTATTAGCAATTGTTATTCTTCGCTTTATCTCCAGGCTGACATCATTATTGCTGTTAATGGCGGTGCCAAGGTAGGTAAATTCCTTGACCACTTCAAAGTTATAGTTGCCTGTTGAAACGTGAGAGCCTAGCCGCCCCGCTCCCCTGCCAGCAGGCAGCATATACTTCGTTTTACCCTCGTTTACCGTCAAACCCACCTTGGCTGATTCTTTTTCGATAGCGGTGAAAGCAGCAGTGACATCTCTCTTGGTTCTACCGATGATATCAATATCATCAGCATACGCAAGGAGCTGAACACCTTTGTAAAAAATGGTGCCATTGCGATGCACACCGGCCTTTCGTAGGATCCCCTCCATGATGATGTTGAAGAGATCGCAAGATAGCGGGTCGCCTTGTCTGAAACCTCTTTCAGTATGGAAGGTTTCGGAGAGGTCATTTCCTACCTTGACGGAGCTGCAAGTATTGCTCAACGTCATCCTGCAGAGTCTTATCAACTTTGCAGGTATACCGAACTCAGACATTGTTGCGTATAGGCAATCCCGCCTCGGGCTATCGAACGCAGCTTTATAATCGACAAAGAGATGATGTGTGTCGATTTGCTTTTCGTTGGTTTTCTCCAGGATTTGGCGCAGTGTAAAAATCTGGTCTATGGTGGATTTACCAGGTCGAAAGCCACACTGATAAGGTCCAATCAGTGTTTTTGTATACGGCTTAAGTTTTTCACATAGTACGCTCGAGAGGACCTTATATGCGATGGAAATAAGACTGATACCTCGGTAGTTGGCGCAAATTGTCGGGTCTCCTTTCTTAAGTAAGGGACAAAGCACGCTGAGATTCCAATCGTCGGGCATGCATTCCGCTAGCCATATTTTGCTGATGAGTTGATGCATGCACCCTATCAATTCATCGCCGCCGGCTTTAAACAGTTCAGCTGGCAGGCCGTCAGCACCCGCTGCTTTGTTGTTTTTGAGCCGCTGGATAGCAACTCGAACCTCGTCATGGCTAGGTGGTAGAACTTCTACTTCGTCATCGTCGATTTGTTGTGGCGAACTGCATTCTCCATGGGCGGAGTTGGTGGGATCATCGCCCGTAAGCAGATTGGAAAAATGCTGTCTCCACAATCTCAGTGCGCACTGCGTATCTGTAACCAGATTTCCATTCCCATCTCTACAAGTGGATGCTCCGGGCTTGAAACCTTGGGTTAGACGCTTAACCTGTTGGTAAAATTTTCGTGTATCCTTCTTGCCTTTTGTACACCTCAATTTCTTCACGCTCACGCTTTTCTTGCTCCCTTTTTTTGCGTCTGAAAAGGCGTCTCTCTTCCTTCCTCTTTTCACGATATTTTTCTCGCACGGTTCGCGTTGCAGCTGACTGCAGCGTCTTTCTGTATGCGGCGTTTTTTGCTGCCGTCGCGTCACGACACTCCTGGTCATACCATTGGTTCCGAGGTTGCGGGCGCCGGAAACCAATCACTTCTTCAGCGGCAGCGCGCATGGAGTGGGAGATGTGCGCCCAAAGTCCATCGGCATCATCGTGTTGTGAGGTTGGTTGGTTGAGCTTAACCGAGAGTTGAGCGGAGTAGGCCTCAGCTGTCCTTTGTGATTGCAGCTTAGCGACGTCTAGCTTTCGTTGCATTCCTGTGCGTATGTTCTTTGCATTGCATAACCGCATGCGGATCTTGGCTGTAACAAGAAAGTGGTCGGAGTCGATGTTCACTCCCCGAAATGTACGCACATCCAGAACGCTAGAAGCGTGCCTTCCGTCGATCACAAAATGATCAATTTGGTTTCGTGTTTTTTGATCAGGTGACAGCCAGGTGGCCTTATGGATGTCGAGTTGTTGGAATCTGGTGCTACTTACTACCATGTTTCGTGCCGCGGCGAAGTCGATCAGTCTTAGACCGTTGTTCGTAGTGGCCTCGTGGAGACTGAACTGACCGACAGTGGGGCCAAAGACGCCTTCTTTTCCGAACTTTGCGTTAAAATCGCAGAGGACTATTTTTACGTCGTGGGCCGGACAGCGATCGTACACGTCCTCTAGGCTCGCGTAGAAAGCATCCTTGGCGGCATCGTCCTTTTCCTCCGTCGGGGCGTGCGCGCAAATTAAGGTTACATTAAAAAATTTCGCCTTGATGCGTATCGTCGCCAACCTTTCGTTCACTGGTGTGAACCGAGAAACAAGGTGGCGTAGTTTTCGTCTTACGACGAAGCCGCATCCGAATTCGCGCTTCTCCGCATGGCAGCTGTAGTAAATATCGCAGTCTGCTCGCTTAGAGCAGCCTTGCCCTTTCCATCGCATCTCCTGGATGGCGGTGGTGTCAGCCTTTATTTTTGCGAGGGCTTCCGCCAGTTGGATAGATGCACCTTCTCTGTAGAGAGTCCGGACATTCCAGGTGCATATCCGTAAATCATGGTCCGTTTTTCGTTTGCGGTGGTCGTCAACGTGTTTGGGGTTATCATCCGAGGCTGGTTCGATTTTCATTGGGCAATTTATTATTTAGTAATTTTATTAAGCCTCGCTGAAACAAATGCACTGCCATTGTATCGTGCTTTAAGCAATCGGAAATTGCAACATAACTTAAGAATTTTACTTCATCATTATCTTTATAATAAATAGAAAATGGATGCGGAGTTACTTGATCGTTGTTCCAGTGTATAATTTGTACCAAGTCCTATAGAACAAACGCTTCTACGCTTCTTTCTTAGTTTTCTGAAAAGTCGCATATAACTACACACTCTCCAATTTGCAATTCTTCTTTTTTTTTATTTAAGCAACTGCTCTGCTCCTTTGCTCCTTTGCTCCTTTGCTATGAAAGAGTGTATTACCAAGCGCTTTAACTTTTCCGAAAATTTCTCCAAATATTCATCTGTACAAGATATTATTGTTTCAAGTGATGTACGATCTACAGCTAACCATTGCTTATAACAAATATTATCAATCATATTATTTTCAAAAATTTGTTTCAATTGATCGATCAGATTTTGCACACCAGGGCAATTCTCGCATGATTGAAAAAAGCAATTAAAATTGGGTGGGTTGCAAATAATATAAGCAATAAAGTCTTTATAAATTTTAAACTTCAAAGAGTCATTTGTAAGTTTTGGTATTTGTGCACTGTCAATCATTAATTTGACGTTTTGATGAATGCAGCAAATACAAACAGAATGGGTCCCGCTAGCACCAGCGAGTATTCAGTTTTTAGGCCTCAAAGAAGCAAACTTTGAAAACTGAACTTTTAGGTCTGGGTGCTTCATTTTAAAAAAAGCATGGACTTCTTTCAAATTGCACAGAACCAATCTTTTCTGTTTTATGGTTTTTACTTCGTCAGTTTTTATCGTGATTTAGTCATTCTTTCCGGGCATTTCGCGACTTATTTCTGTCGATTCATAAAAGTCAAGAACACTTTTGAAAACCTTAAAATAAAACAAATATAATACGGCAACATTAGTTACACCAAAAGATTTGATCAATTGAAGGTATAAAAATTTATGTTGTAAAACAATCTTAACTTTTTCAGTCACAATGTCCGTCACAATATATTGTCAAAAGAAGTATGCGTATTCAAAGAATTATTCGTTGCGGTAACTTGTTAGTTTAGTTGTTTGCTTTACACTTAGTGTGAATACTCTAGAAATGGTTTCGCATTTTTTTACTGATCCGTATTCAGCACTCTTATGTTACTCAATAAGAGCTTTTTCAGACCCGTGTATTACCGATACGACTGTCGTAGCTGAAAGGGTTAAGAAGTTTAAAAGTGAAATATACAAAAACCTCTTCATCCAGAGTTTTGCCTGCTTTAGGATTTGGAGACGATAAAATCCCATTTTGCTTAAACAATTTTTTGCCATCTTTATCATATAATCGGATGTATCAAAGTGTTTATGAATTTCTTGAACAAACCAGTCCGCAAAAATAGTTAAAATTTTCATCCGTTCATGTAAAATAAAATTACATCACAGCTTTCTGCAACATATAAAACAGATTTTTTTCAAGTTTAACTATATGCTTCTATATGAATCGTGGGATAGCGTATGAAATAAATCTGATACATCAATAGCTTTCGATAATTTTATCAAAACTTTAACGCAACATGTTGGTCACTGTACAAAAAGTGTCATGCACACAGTTTTAAATAAAAAAAAGGCTTAAGCCATGGATGACCGCTGAGTTACTCCTAAAAATAACACTGAAAACCGGCTTTATAAAAAGTGCTTAAAAAATCCAACTATAGAATTTATTGTAAAGAAATTTCCAAGGAGACTGTTATAGCTAAAAATAATTTTTATTTAAATGAATTCATTAAAATAAAGGGAAACGTTAAAAAAGAATGGGATCTAATAAAAAACCTTCTAAACAAAAATAAAAAAGTTATTAGTATTCCAAATTTAAAAATAGATTACAATGAAATTTCGAATCAAGACGATTAAGCAAATATCTTTAGTGAATATTTTTCAAACATTGGAAATGCTGCGGTTTCTGATAATGGCTTGTGCAGTTCATTTCTTGCAATTGTCTAGATAAGGAAGAATTTCTTAATAATACTTTCTTTTTTAAGCCCATGTCATCTTTAGAGATTTACAAAATATTTATGTCTTTAAAAAACTCGAACTCTTGTACTGAACACAGTTTTTCTAGCATATTTATTAATAACATAATGTTCAACGTTGTAAATGTTCTCTGTCATTTATTTAATAAAAGTATCAAGGAAGGAATTTTTCCAGATTGTCTTAAAAAAGCTGAAGTAATTCCCCTCTTTAAAAAAAGAGATAAAACCAATCTAAATAATTACAGACCAATCTCGATCATTTCAACATTTTCCAAAATCTTTGAAAATGCCGTCAAGACAAGAATGCTAATATTTTTGAATAAATACACGTTTTTCAATAATAATCAGTTTGGTTTTAGACCAGATCTGTCCACTGAAGATGCTCTTTTGAACTTTTGCACTAATATATATTCAAGCTTAAATCACAAAAAGGTATCAGCAGGTCTGTTTGTTGATACAACCAAAACAGTTGTATTTGATACAGTTGATCACAACATTCTGCTGATAAAATTATACAAATGTGGTTTTAGAAGCAATACTTACAAATGGTTTTGTTCATATCTATCAAACAGAGTACAAAGAGTGAAAATATGCAATCATCTTAGTTCCTTTAGAGAAATAAACATTGGTGTTCCTCAAGGTTCAGTTTTGGGTCCTATCTTGTTTTTAATCTATGGGGCATTTCATGTGAAGCGGACAACAAAAAAAAAAAATGAGTATTCTGAAATTCGTTCACATTCCGCCAAAGTGTGCATGTAGAAAGTGTGATTGTAATCACACAAACATTTTTTTTTTATGAGGCCTGGTTGTTAAGTTATGGGCTTTAACAGAATTGGAGAATATGAAAAACTAATTTTTTTGAAGCACTTTTTCGAAAAAAAAAAAAAATAATTAAAAAAATATTAAACATAGTGATTTATATTGAAATTTAACGGTTCTTTTTTATTATGAAATCAAATTTGAAACTTGAATTTTTTTTCTTTAACCCTCATCGGTCCCTCGAGAAATACATCTAATCGGTCCCATTGTATGCGCGCGCATACACATACATTTTTAATTGTAAAAAAGCTAAAAAAAATTAACAACCATTTATGTTTTGTGATTTTTTATGTTTATTACATTGTTTACTATCATATTATTACATTTGAACTTCATAAAGGTAGATTTAGAATAAAATTAATTAGAATATTACATATATTAGAAAAAAAAATTGAATTTTTAACTTTTGTCAATTATTTGTAAATTTTTCGCATAAATTGAAATTATGTTCAGCACAAATGAAATTTCTACACTTTTCACAGCGTGTAGCAAAAAGATTTTTGTTATTTTTATATGTGCAGATGTAGCATCGGCCTCGTATTGATGTACTTCGTAAATGGCGAATCTCCCGAATTCTTTGAATAACACTGGAAGCATCATTACTTTGAGGTTGTTTTTTACGTTTAGTGAACTGTTTTTCAACGAGATTCATTTCAAGCTCCTCGATAAAAAGGCGACGACGAATATTATGGTTCGTTTTAGAATTTTTCCAATTCGCGAACAATGCAATGAACGTCACGAATGCATTCAACGCACTAACATCAAGCATGTTACCAAAAACTGCCATTGGCCACCGATTGACTTTTCGTTTGCATGTGTACGTAGCCACCATTTGATCCATAGTATCAACTCCACTCTTGGTTTTGTTGTAGTGATAACCTTCAATGATGTTAGGTTTCTTCTTTTCACTATTCTCATTTATGCTGACAACATTGTGGTATGTACTGAGCAATGTCACAAATCGGTACCGGCGAGGAACATATGACAACATAACTGCTTGCAATTTATGTTTATATACAACTTCTGTATGATAAATTGGCTTTTGACGCATGTCGAGTAGAACTGAAGGAATTTCAGTCCTATTTTTCCTTATTTTTCCCAAAATAGTCATGCGATCCTTATGTAAATCTTCTGCCCATTTATACGAAGAGAAAAAGTTGTCACACGTCACATTTCTGTGTAATGTTTGGACGCGTGTTGCTTATGTTGGATACGCGGTTTACGTCCAATACGCTGCTTACGTCGGATGCGCGTCTTAAAACAAGTTTACGCGTTTCTTTTAAAAATATATATTAAGTACGCGTTATTTTTGCCAGCGCTTAAGAACGCTGTTGGCCTGATTAAAAAAAAGATTTCTTTGCGCCGTCACTCGAAAGTGCATTCAGGCGCTTAGAAATAAAATAAAAGAAGCAGTTGGTTTAAAGCTCAAAACTTCAGTAATTTTATTTTTAGATTTTCATCGGCTTATAAAGCCAAGTAACAGTATTTTTTAACTTAAAATAAATACAAAAATTAAATATATATCTTATCTATATATATAAAATGGAATGTGTGTTTGTTTATTTGTTTGTTTGTACCTTATAGGAGACCAAACCTCTGGACCGATCTTCCTGAAATTTTCACAGAATTTAACTGGGACTCTGGTATGATTAATAGGGTACTTTTTTCGACCACGCCTACTTTTACGCCCACTTTTTTAAAATTATGTAATTGCTCCCATATAGTTTTTAACAGATTTACTTCAAATTGTATACACATTATACTCCAGGCGAGGTAGAAATAAACATTTCTTACGCCACGCTCCCTTTCACACCCCTTTTCACGCCAAATTTAAGTTTTAAACTTTTTGTTCTCTGCACAAATTTGTTCCTTCCAACGGATTATTTTTTATTTGGTAGTATATTGCTCTTAATACTGTTAACGTCACCATATTACTATGAACCATGCCCACTTCACCGCCCCCTTTTTTAATTCAGATACTTATACCACTAACAATGTTTGCTATACAAAATACTTTTTTGTAATATGTATTTACCTAAAGTTTTATATACTTTTTATCTACAGGTAAGGTAGCCATAGATTTTTTATTACCAAATCCCCCTTTTTCGCGCCATTTTACTTTAATTATAATTAATCTGCTTTCAATATGGTATATTTATATAAAAATGAATGTCTGTCTGTCTGTTTGTTTGTTTGTGCTTTATAGGAGGCCAAACCCTTGGAACGATCTTCCTGAAAGTTTCACAGCATGTTACTGTGACTCTGGAAGAAATAATAGGTTATATGAAGTTTTGATTGGAAAAAGGGGCGTGGCACCATTCATATAACCCAAAAATTTTAATCGCCATATATTGGCCATTTTTTGACCTACGTCGATGATATTTGGTACATATGGTATTGGCATAATAAGGAATACGTACCAGGAGAAAAGTGGGTGGGACCACGTCCCTTTTTAGGAAAATTAAAAATCGTAATATAGTCTTAACTACTGGACCGATCTTCATTAAATTTTCACAATAGGATATTCTTACGAAATAATAAATTCTTGACTCAACATCAAGGGCTTCCGAGACTGCTGTTCACAGCGAAACACGCTTAGAAATTCAGCGATCTCGAACCTCAACATCAAGGGCTTCGGAGACATCTGTTCAGCATGAAACACGGTTACGAAGCGACCGTTCTCGAACCTTGACATCAAGGGCTTCCGAGACTTCTACTCAACGTCAAACACGCATGCGAAGTGACCGATCGCGATCCTCTTTATCAAGAGCTGCCGAGACACCGGAGCAACGTGAGGCACACCGTCAACAAGATCGTAGTCGAAGATCACAGCATCGTCGAAGCCCTGCATCATATAGCTGATTGCATTCCACTACACATCAGAAATTGATTGCAGTGAAGATAAGTTAGTCGCCATTGGACCAATGAATAAAGTTTGCCAATACTGCAATGCTAAGAAATACAAAAATGAAGCACCTGGAATGTGCTGCGCAAATGGTAAAATTGCTTTACCCGAACTGCTTTCACCACCAGAACCACTACTATCGTTAGTTTCAGGTAAGAACAAATAAATAATTTGCCCCTAAGGCTTCAAAAAAGGAAGAAGAGGAAAAAATAAAATGATTATTATTCAAAATAATAATATTCCACTATATAGGAACAACAGCGGATTCCTAATATTTCTTAAGCAACATACGAAAATACAATTCGTGTTTTCAAATGACATCGTTTGGTGCGACTAAAGTGGTTCGAGACAACTTCATGCCAACATTTAGAGTTCAAGGCCAAATTTATCACCGAATGGGATCAATATAGCCAATTCCAGATGAAGATCCTAAGTTTTTACAAATTTATTTCATGGGACAAGCGGATGATAACGACCAAGTGCAACAGCGCGAGGGGGGTAGCGAGGCACACCGGGTTCAGCTAGTTTAATATAATTGTAACTAAGTAGAACATCAGTTTATGTAGTCATTGTAATGTAGTTATGTGGTGTAGTTATGTAAACATAAAGTGCAAGCGAGTAAGAATGTAAACAATAGTTATGTGTTTGTTTTGTTTGTTTGCTACATAAATGTGCTTAGGCTACGTTATAGAAATGTTAGTTTGTAGAATAGATCTTTATGTGTTAAATGTTTATAAATAGTAAGTGCATGGAATAAATGTGTTTAAGTTAGAGTTACAGCAATGTTTAGATTGAAGTGCACTACATTTGTCAGAAAGTCCTTCCACCAAATTCAAAACAACACGCCGTCCGAGATTACGTTCAGAAGTGGCATTACGATTCCAACCAACATAAATTTGTGTGTTGTATGCATACCAGCTTTTTGAGTCACATAGCACCCAAATTTTAATGCCATATTTCGCCGGCTTGGATGGAATATACTGACGAAATGGACATCGCCCACGGAATACGGAACTAACTGTTCATCTACGGTAATGTTTTTCCTGGTGTGTATACAATTTTCAAATTTTGATTCCATTTATCGTATACATTTCGAATCGGTGCCAATTTGTCACGTACAGAAGTACTTGTAGATGCAGTGTTGGCCATACGTTGTTCGCGGTCATCAAATCGAATGCAACCATGGATACACGAATGCAACCATGAACATTTTCAAAGAAATTGTTGCTTTAAATATTGGCCGACCAGTTTCGTCATTCTACAGCTTAGTGACACATTCACCGTATGACCGATACACACCAGAAAGCAGCAACAATCCAAAGTATGCGTGCAGAGTGTCCAAATCAATGTTTTCCCAATCGTCTTTGTACTTTCGCACACCATATAAATTCGTCATGTTCAAAATAATATTCTCAACCGGTTCAAGGAACATGTGAAATGCAGACGAAACATCAACTATAGTAGCAGCTGCTAATGCTTTTGGACCTGAATTATAGCAAAAATGAAACATAAAATGAACATGAACCCATAACAAAGAGAGGAGGTTTTTACCTAAAGTGAAATTTTCTGCACGTCGAAATGAATTTCTTCGATTTATTTCAAATGGTTGCGATGAATATTCAATTTTCTTATTTTTTGAAAAATATTTATTTTCAGGATTTGCTGCATTTTCTGCTGGTAAATTTTGCCCAAGTGGCTCAATGTCGTCTTCATCCGAATGCACGCTAACTTCACTTTCATCATTCTCCTCGTCTGATAATGCAAAATCATAGTCACTATTGCACGGAGATTCGCCCGCTTCGCTTTCCAAATCAAAATCTATTTCTAGTTCATCTCGCTGTCTTCTTTCACGTAAAACTCTATCCATTTTTTATCAAATATTTCAAAACACAACCAAAATTCAAATAAATCCGCAAACAAACTGAATTTCATAAAATGAAAAAAGAAGAGCGTGCTATAAATCCACACACAAAAATAAGTGGCAATTCCAGGTACCTGCTTATGTGCATGCGCGCACATACACAGAGACCGATTCGTAACTATAACTGCACAGGCAAATGCAGTAAGGGTACAAATTCAAAAATGGGTTTTTTTGGTTGTTCAGGCAAATTAATTCTACTTTGTAAAATACAAGATCATTCCGCTGAACCGTTTTTATTTTATTTAAGGTTAAAGATCAAAATTGTATGCGTGCGCATACAGGGGACCGATGAGGGTTAAAAACCATTTTTTTTCTCTTCTTATTTGCCATTTTTGGTTGAAATACTTCGAAGAGAAGCCATTTCGTCAAATAAAATAATATTAAATTCCTTAAAAAAACCAAGGTATACTTTCAGGCCATTCTTTTATCAATAATAACAACTATATAATTAGGCAAAACTGCTAACCTCTAGATATCATTAACCACTTGAATTTGACTGGTTATCTCAGCTTTACTGCATCCTTCTGTATCACGCAGCAGCACACCAACGACAAGCAAGACACGAGAAGCAATACTTTTTTCTATACGAAATTCTATTGCTTTTCGTGTCTTGCTTGTCTTTGGTGTGCATTTTCGTTACACACAATAAATCAGTTAATGCAATCTGAACAAGCAATGTCTTTGGTGTATTTTTTTTAAACTTTTTAGATGAAACTATTTGAAATAAGTCTTGAGGGTTTATGTTTTATTTTATTTCCATTATCAAATATAAACCTCTGCTTCAAAAAAATATAATAACCAATGCTTAAAAATACATTAATACATACACTGTCTTTCAAAATAATATTGCTACAATATTTAAGCATACCCTCAAGTAGTCGATTAAACGGAAAGCTATTCTATTCTTAGAAAAAAAAAGTTACTCATCATTGCTTAAATACCCGTAGCTTGTGGCTACAACAAATAACAAAACTTTGTCAGGAAAATTCTGGTGTAATAAATAAAAAATAAATATAGATAGCTGTTGATGCAACAATGATTCACACACCAGATTATTTAGACCACAAAACTGCAGAATTGAGCCAATTACAAAGAATACCTTTGAGAATTTGGAACACGACATTGTTTTGGGCCAAAACAATAAAAAAAGACAACAAAAGAACATATAAAGTACAAATTCACCATAACAGCAAAACTACACTTGTTATCAACGGGCATGTAAGACCCAATCAGAGATAAGATAAGCTTCGATTCCAAGATAACCACAGCATAATGTTTCACAACTCAACAGGTGCAGTAACGTTGCTCAGCAGCTACTCCAGAACGGAGTCGACGACGCCCCAACGAATCAGTCTGAATTTTCTGTGAAACCGTGTTGAAGGTTTTTTTGGTGCTCGCTCTTAACAAAAGCGGTAATAAGAAGTGGTTAAAAAACTAAATTAATACCAAGTCAAGAGATAAGAAAGTTATTTCTGTGATAGGACAGTGAAAAATAATTCGAAATGATGATGTCATCATTTTGAAAAGTGAACAAATATTAATTTTTATATACTTATATTGGCTTGTTTTTGTAATTTTTCTATTAATTAGTGCAAATCTAGGCAGAAAGTTCCAACAACGACAAACGAACGAACGAATCCTTTGAACAAAACTCGAATTAGGTGTGAAACGTGTGCAAAGAATGCGTTTCAAACTATTTTTGGCCAGCTTGCTAGCATGTGGCTTTATAGCCTATGTGATCGCCATTGAAACCACGCTATTGGACAAAAGCGAGAAAATTGAGAAAATTGAAGACGATGTGGATTTTGTGGATATTTTGAAAGACCCCACAAAACCTAGTGTGAAAATACCAATAGAGCTGACAAAACAAACACCAAAACTGACAACGAAGCCAGCGGCAGCACCAGCATCACTACCAGCAGTAGCAAGGCCAGCAATCAGCGTTGTTGTTGATCCTTTTAAAAATCTGTCACTAGTCCTTAAACAACGTTCCGGAAAATTGGTTAACGCTGATGACTATCTGGGTGAATTGGGCTATGATGTCTACGGTGACAGTGGCTATAACTGGGGTAAGTTAGGAAAGAATTATGTGAGATATGGTATTGCCATTTAATAATGGAGATTAATTTGGCGTCATTCATGCACTTTAATGGTTTTAAACTTAAAATGCCTTGTAATTGTTTAGAATTCTTTTAGGTAGCAATCAATTCCTCAAATAATTTGAATTCAGAGTTACTCATCTTCCGTTTGAGCGCCTTTATTACTAGCTATTTATCTTATCTTAAGCACAGATACTTATTTCACGTGCGTGTATGTGTGCTATGTTTGAGCATTAAGTTTGCTTAACCAAGTTAACTAAACATGGTGCAACATTAAACAGTCAACACATTTTTTCGCAGATAAGATAAGCATTTACCATAGTCTTTTAACACAAATATTTTGGTTTTATTTTGATATTATGACTAAAATTGCTATAAATTATTTTTTGCGTTAATATTGTTCTAATCACAACAATTATAAGACCAATGAATGCTTTAATTTACCGATTAACAATAAAATTACATTCTAAAAACCTTTCAAGGGCTTTCAGGACACTGATAGAGTTTTTCAAATTATCCACAGCAAATTTAACAAAAGTGTCAATTTTTAATGGTGATAGAGCATTGCACAATATGAAGAAAGTTATTATTATGTCTGATGACATTTTGTCGACTAAGTTACAGCTTATGATTCACTGAATTTATATTTAATATCTGAGTCAGCTTTTATTGATTGTATAGTTACGCTCATACATTTAGTATATCTAAGTGCCATTATTTTTATTATCTCAGTTCTTATCTAAGGTCTAACCTTAAGATAAGATTATAACAAAATGGCTATGATTTTTACCTTTTAAGGGCTCTGGTCAAATGATTTGTTTTACCCATTTTCTAAAACATATTTTATTTGGAAACACATGAAACAGAAATAATTAATTAAGATTCATGTTTAAAATATGCTTATTCTAATTATTTTTTTTTTGAGCGAGATTAAATATAAGGATATAGAAATGTGCGTTCATATGTGCAAATGTTACATCTTGTTAAATAACTTCAAAATCGATACCATGTTGAATTAATAATAATAAACCAAAATAAATTCAAACCAAAATAATTTTTATTTACAGGGTGGACCAGATTAACAGCCCTATTCTGGCAAGTTAACAAATTGTTAACCAGTATTTTGAATATTTCTATGTGTTTGTTGTTTTCAATACAAAATTTAAAGCTCAAAAAACAAAATTTTTTAATGAAATTGTCAATAACTGAAAAGCAGTTGACAATTTTTATCAAAGTTTTTTATTTTTGAACTTCAAATATTGTTTTGAAATAAAAAAATTACAACAAACACGTAGAAATATTCAAAATACTGGTTAACAATTTGTTAATTTGCCAGAATAGGGCTGTAAGTGTCCCCTTTTCATTATTTTATTAAAAATCCAAATATGATTTGTTTTTATTTTTATTTTTGTGATACTATTAAGAATACTTAAAATATTTTATTTGCCAATTTTCATTCGATTCTACCACCTCCTTCACGAACAACACTACGTAATCGGGAATGAAATGAGTTGCATGAGTCACGCACCATATCCATAGGAATTTCGTCCCAAATTTTAACCAAGAGCAACTTAAATCTATCCAAATTCGTGATTTTGGTAAAATTTAGGTCCTTAAGTTTTGCTAGCATATACCCCCAAGCGAAATAATCCAATGGATTAAGATCAGGTGATGAAGCTGGCCATGAGTTTTTATCGATGAAATCGGATATGTTTTCCCGTAACCAATGTTGGACCACATTTGCGCGATGACTTGGAGCCCCATCCTGTTGAAATTCCCATTGGTTGTTTGGAAAGAGTTCTTTAGAATTAGGCAGTAGGTGTTTTTTCAAAATTTCTTCCAGATAATATTTTGCGTTGATTTTTACGCCACTTTCAACGAAAACCAGGGGAAATTTTGTCGTTTTTGACATTGCACCCCAAACCATAACCTTTGGGACGTTTTGAAACCTTTGGACAGCTTTTTTATTTTTGGGAATGTCCTCCAATGCCACCGAATAAATGCGGTCGTTCTGAACATTAAGGCTTGGTTGCAACAAAAACAGCTTTTCATCGGAAAAAACGATGTTTGATGTTGCGTGCCGTTTCTGAAGCTCTTTGCATTTTTTCTTCCTCTCGTTCATATTTTTTTGTGTTATGCCATGCTGCCGAGTTTTCTTAAATGGTTTCATCTTCAAGTCATTTTTCAAAATTCTTACCATCGAACTTCGGCTTATATTATGCTCAGCAGCCATTTTTCTCGCGCTTCTTTGACCATTACGCCGAATTTTCTCTCTAACACATTTTATTAAACAACTAGTTCGCACAGACTTTTTTTGGTCCGTTTTTTTTTTATATCCACAGTTCCAGTTTCTTCAAATCTTTTTAAAGTACGTTGAATAAATTTTCGATTTATTTTACCGATATTTGGATGCTCACGAAGCTTTCGAATAATATCAATTTGTCTCAAGCCTTGATTATGCAAGCTTAAAATCAATTGTCTTTTCACGTCCATAGCTATTTTTATACTAAGTTACAGTTTAAAAAATGTACGTGTTTCAGATTAGTGCTCATTAAAATGACAAACATAACGGGATATATTGAAACACTTTTACTCAACTTCTTTGCAATACATGGCGCTTGAAAGAAAGGGGACAGTTATTCTGGACCACCCTGTATAATATATTATGCAGCATAGCTAGGGTTGCCACATGCTAAATTAGTTTCGTCTGGATTTTTCAAAAAAATGTCTGGATTTTTCCGTTTTCAACTGGACATTGACAAAAAATGGGCATTTTATAAAAGAATAAGAAACACATTATTTTTTATTGACTTATTTAAAAAAAAAATAACAAAAATAAAAGCTATTCATAACATATAAATGTAAATGCGCACATCAGAGAAAAACATAAAAACAAAACAATTCACTTATTTCTAAACAAGTTTTGAAAGGCGTTATAACACTGGCGTTATAACATTGGCCGTTATAACACTGGGTTTGTTAAAAAAAAACTAGTTTTTCCATAAATATTTAGTACTGGAACGGGCAAATTATACCAATTTATTGGCTTTTGCTTTTTTTAAAAATGCATTAAATGCTTTACAGTCTTCACTATAGTTGAGTCTTATAACTAGTTCAGATTTTATGAGATCAATTGCCATTCTATTTCTCTCCTTAGAATATAAGTCATTTAAAAGGCTAAACACTTTTTCGCAGTAAGCATTACTTATTGGTATTGAAAAAAATAAAGTAAGTGATTTTCCGTAAGTTTTTTATTTCCTCATTATCAAATTTAGAAAAAAACGACGACCAAATTTTATCGTTTGGTATATTTTTCGGAAGATTATCGTACGCATTTCGTAAGCAACAGTAGTCTGTGTATAATTCATCACTATTAACACTTTGCTTTAACCCCAAAACTTCAACTGTTTCTTCGAGTGCCTCCCACGAAATTAACTTCGATTTAAGACAAAATAAAGATAAACGTTTTTTAATAGAATTATCGCTGTAGTCATAGTGCGTTTCCAGATATTGCACCGCAGTTTTTAAAAACTTTTCAGCATCTTGCTCAAAAATATTCCTTTCATGGTCGGAAAGTTGCTTAATAATAGCTTTCGATTTATTTCCATAAAATGTATCATGCAATCTATTTATTAAGTTCTGCTTCAATTTTCTCATAATGGTATCCACATCAACAATAGCACAGTCGTCTTTCTCCGAAGCCAACACTGCTGAACGAAACTCTGGTAATACATTATGTATAAAATACAAATATGCCTCTGATATTCCCTCTTCAAAGCATTCCTCGTCTTCATTTATTATTTCGGATATTGTTAAATTTTTGGAAAAAAAACGCCCATAATTCTTTCCGAGTATTTTCTTCACCCTTTAAGAGGAAATATCTTTTTACAGCTGGACAGGCTAAAATAAGACGATCTACCGCTAGAAACAGCGAAAGCCATCGCGTAGGCACATGCCGAAGAAGATTTTTGTATTCCAATTTAGCAAACTCAAAACATTCTTTTAATTTTCGCGTGGTGGTCGCCGAAGAACTAAACGAATTGAAAGTCTTAATTACAATATTTTCAATATCAACTGACAGCGAATTAAGTGCATATTTTACACAATTATTTATTACATGACAATTACAGTTTGCTTTTATAATGTTTTTGTTGACTTCTACAAGTTTTTGAAAAACGGAATTGCGAACGCCATAATTGACTGCTGCATTATCTGCACTAAATGAAGAAATCTGATCTATTTGTAACGTGTTACTTCCAGTAATTCGCTTTAAATTCTCAAATATGTCCATAGATCCACCGTACGAATCTTCGTAAAAGTCTAAGAGTTTCTTACAAATTCCTGTTTTCGGGTTGAAATATTGTACAGTATATGCATAAAATTTTAAATTCCCTATACTTGCACCATCATTGGAGTGTATACTTGGAGTGCTATACGCTCATTTGCTCCGTACAAAACATCAGGGATGGACGGTATATTCCCTGCTATGATGGAATGGGGGGAAGATCTCATTGCACCTAGGCTGTGGGGTATATTCGTTACTTGCCTAGCGACTGGGTATGTTCCGAGAGTCTGGAGAGAGGCGAAAGTTGTCTTTCTTCCGAAGCCCGGAAAAAAAGATTATGCGGAGGCGAAGTCGTTCAGACCAATCAGCCTAACATCTTTTCTCTTGAAAACAATGGAAAGAGTGATGGTTGACTGTCTTGAGAGCACCTCGCTGATGCAAAATCCTCTGAGTAGATGCCAACATGCATATAGAGCAGGTAGGTCTACGGAGAGTGCTCTTCACGAATTGGTAAGAGTGACTGAAAATGAGGTATTTTCAGGAGGCTTTGCGATGGCCACATTTATGGACATCGAGAGTGCTTTCGACAAAATATGCTTTGGAAGGCTGCGGCAAGCCCTGACAGAACGCAATGTAAGCCCAATGATAGCAAATTGGGTGGAAAATATGCTCAAACACAGGGCTGTCAACATGCAGAATGGTAGAGTAAAGACTAGAGGTAGAGTAAGTAGAGGATGTCCCCAGGGCGGGGTGTTATCGCCAACCCTGTGGAACATAACTGTGGACTCACTACTGGTTAGACTGGATGAATCGGGCATACACACGATAGGGTATGCAGATGACATTGCGTTGGTGGTCCGCGGCAAGTTCATTGACACCATCTCTGACATCATGAAGGGAGCACTCCGAATGGTGGAGGAGTGGTGTCGAGAACAAGGCCTTACCGTAAACGCAGGCAAGTCAGACAATATTCTCTTTACTAGAAAGAGGGTAGGCCTGAGGACAGAACCACTCAGACTTTTTGGAGCTGAAATCAACATGTCCACGAAAGTTAAATATCTAGGGGTAACCCTTGATAGCAAACTGAACTGGAACGAGCATGTAGAAGATAGGATTCAAAGAGCCAAGAGGGTTCTGTTCCAGTGCAGACGCGTTTGTGATCTCAAATGGGGGCTAAACCCAGAGGCTACGAAATGGGTTTACACTATGATGGTTAGACCTGTCATCACGTATGTTTCGGTGATTTGGTGGACAAAAGTCAGCCAGAAAACCATTAAGAAGAGACTGGACAGAGTCCAACGGCTGGCGTGTGTTGGAATAACAGGTGCAATACGCACCACTCCAACAAGCGCAATGGAGGTTCTGTTAGGTATGCTGCCGTTGGATTTAGAAATAAAGAAAACAGCGGCGCTGTCAGCCCTCAGGATGTTGCGAAATGCTACGTGGCATGGGGCAACGGCCCTGCATGGTCATATTCGCATCCTTGATATTATACAGAGAGATGTTAGGGAGGCGTTTATGCCTATGGATGGAAGGCAGAGAGTAAAAATAACAGAAAAATGTTATAAAACTCTTATAACGGATGGAGCCGTTTGTGAAGAAATCGCTGGTAGCGATATCAGTATATTCACAGACGGCTCTCTGATGAATGGCCGGGCCGGGGCAGGCGTGTACTCAAAAGAGTTAAGCCTATCCTGTGTACTGAGGTTGGGGAGGTTTGTGTCTGTATACCAGGCAGAAATGCTTGGCGTAGTGCATGCGCTGGACCACCTGACAGATGGCCGGATCAGTGGCAAGAAAATTGTCATCGCTCTCGATTAGGTGCATGCAACGGACAGACATTACTTCCAGGTTGGCCATAGAATGTCTTACAAAACTCAATAGGTGTGCCCAGACGAATGAGCTCACACTTATGTGGGTGAGAGGACACTCTGGCATAGAACAGAATGAAGAAGCTGATTCTTTAGCAAGAGCAGGATCAGCAGAAGAATTCTGTGGACCAGAACCACGTATCGCCATAGGCGACAATATGGTGGCAGGCCTTATTAAACAATGGACGGACTCGGAACACAGTAAAAGGTGGGAAGAAGCTGTTAATTGCAGGCAATCAAAAGCGGCCGTGAAGTGGTCTCGTAGTGAGGCAGCAAAAGCTATCCGATACAATCGAAGGACTTTAAGCTGGCTTACTGCACTGGTCACAGGACACGGTCCCTTCATGTACCATCTCGGGAAGATGACTCTGACCGAGGACGATGCGTGTAGGTTATGCCTAGAGGAGCCGGAAACAGCAGCACACATTCTGTGCCAGTGTCCGGCGCTGGCAAACATAAGATTGACCACTCTGGGACGCCCATTTATTGGCGAAGCCGAGATTGGTCAACTAACCTATAAGGATATGCTTGAGGTGACAAAGGATGCTTACACAAGGAGCATGCTCACGTACGAGTACTCCGAGCAGTAGTACCCTTTACCCAATGGGGGACGAAAAGGGACCCACTGTGGTCTGCTTCGGCAAATCCCCAACTTATTATATTATTGCACCATCATTACCAATAGAAAAGTATAAACAATTTTTGATATCGGCTACGACCAGCTCTTGAGCGAAAGGTGCCAATACGTTTCGTGTAATTGCTGCAGCTTTTGTGCGGCCACATGAAATATGTGATGCTATTTTACTGTCGTGAAACACGTCTTTTACGAGTTTCATGTGGTAATCGAGACTGTTGAAACTTAATCCATGGATGACATATTGAAAAATCGATGACAACTCAGCCCAGGTTCTGACATCGTCTTCTGCAGGATTGTTTACTTTGGTAACAAATTTACTTAGGCTACCGGAAATTTGCTTAGATGACCTTATATGCTGATGCTGTTTAGTGCGAAAATGCTTCTGTAAACCTTTACATCCTTCGTATTTAATAGTGACTTATTGAAATATGTGGCTTAGTGAAATATTATCTAGACATTTTTTGAAAATCTGGACTCTGGACACGGGACAAAAAATCTGGACAATCCAGATGAATCCAGACCATGTGGCAACCCTAAGCATAGCAAATATTTAAACAAGTCATACTAATTTTAGCGCTGTACATTTCCATACAAAAATAAAAAAGTTTTAAAAATCCTCCACCACCTTGAATGTTTTTCAGGACATAATCATTAAAATTTTTTATTTTTGATCATTGTTTTTCAAAACCCGAAATGGTTTTTTCGTACTTTTGTTATTTGGTCAAGGGCATGGTAGAAAGGATCTTAAGGAGAGGAGTTTATAGCCTCAGGTGTCACTGTTTTTCCAAAGCCAGCTTAGAAACCCCAAAACTTTGACATTATTTTTGGATCAACTGCCAGCTTTTAAACAATAAGAAAACTTTTGCAAATAAAGTGTTTCTATAATTAGCTGGAAAACAGGTTTTAGTAAATGAAATATTTTGTACAACTGTCCTGAAATGAAATATAAATACTTTAATAAAAAGCCTTTTAAAAATTATCTCTTATTTCTGTGGCCACAAGGCATAACAGCTAAAGTCAGTTTTTTATACTTTTCAGTAGAGCAGTTTGAAGTTTTAAAATGTTCTGTGAAACATTGTGTAACTCTGACAACAAAAACTTTTATGCAAAATTGAAGGAAATTGACATTTTTATATCCGTTAATTTGCGCATCATTTACTCAATGGAAAAGGGGCGGAAATGGCAAAAACGCGACTTAGGTTGTTTTTACCTTTTAAGAAATGATCGTTTCCGTGTCCTATTTCGAATTAAGCTTTTATGCTTTGAGAACAAAGGCAAAAATAATTATCCTAAGTCAAATTTGTCTGTTATGCCCTGAACTTATAGTACAGTTCCAAGACACCTAACTTAAGTTTAGTCGTTATTCCAAATAACACTTATATGATCGAAATTTTTTTTATTGAGTTAAGCAGCATTTCCACAGTAAATTTTTTTAAAAAAAGCAAAACAAGGCTTTCACGTTCAAAATTGTATGCAAACATCAGAAAAATTTATTGCGGAAACGCGGTTAAAGAGTCTGATTTTAAACATGTGATTGGCGAATCATTTTATTATGTCACCTAATCAATTTTTTTTTCAACTCTTAAATCATCATCGGAACCAGAAAACAAAAATAAAAAAACTCTTGCTATTTCATATTTATTTTATTTGAAATTGTTAATATATCAACTCATATATGTTTTGAAATCGTTAATTTAAGAAAGTAATTAAAATTGTTTTTACGTAAATAACACAATTTGTGAAACCAGTTAAAGGAAAAAGAATTTAAATATATTATTCATTATTCATCATTTGCAACATTTTCAATAAAGTCAGGGTGTACATTTCGCTCATCCTCGCTTGAACGTAAATTATCGTAAAGCGTGTGGTAATCTTGATTTATGATCTGTTTGAGGTAAAGCAGCTCTTTTTTCAATGAATATACATGGAAGCGCCCTTCTAGTTGTTAAGATTTTCGCAGGAAATGATTATATACCTGTAGTATATCAAGCAAGTAGTTTTTTCTGCTCATACAAAATTTGTTCTCGACATTTTTTCCTGCATTCATAATATCTTTGTCAATCTCTGGCTTTGTTTTCGTTGCCAGAAAGTGTTTCAAATAACTGACCACTATTTCGTTTGAAAGTGCAAATTGTTTTATTACTGATCGCACGCGACCGTGTATTAAAAAACACATTTTCCTCGTCTTCTGAACTTCCTGAAATTTCCGAATTAGATGTTGAGCGAAAATCTGGATCTTTAATAGAATCTTTAATCATTAGAATCAAAATTAAATGCTTCACGATTTTCCATTTGCTGCAGCAATTCTACGTCTAACAAAAAACAATTTTATATTTTTTCGATTATGTATTAAAAACAAATAGTAGTTATAATTATTTTGTACCTTTGCTAAACTACGAAACTTCAGTTGATGGCTGGCTTGCGGTTTACCATTCCGACTGTTTTCGGCTGAGCTTGTTTTTTTATGAAAATTTCCTGAACTAACTAAATTAAAATTCGTATAAATTAAATTGTGAAAGAAGTATATATGTTTTACTTTTCAAGATTTCTCTAAAAATTATGTGAAATTTCAAGATGTTTGCAATTCTTTTGATACTTTTTAAAGTGCACTTGTAATACTGAAATTTATCCTTACGCTTAAATGGAGTTGTGACGATGCCTTAACTCATTTTGCTTCCTAAAATAATTTTGATTAAAAACCTAAATTGACTGTGCCATGGTTTTTATTAAATTTTAGATACGGAAAAAAGCTAAGTTATAGATATGCTTTATGATATTGTTCGATGTTCAAAAATTTCTTTTGGAATAGTGACCAAACTCAAAATAGGAAGACAAAACATACAAACTGTATTTTGCCCTTACCACTTAACTCAACTTTGGAACATTTTCTAATGATTTGAGAAGATCTAATCTCTACTTTAGCTGTTTTTCCCAAATAAAAATATTGAATTGGAAAATTTATTTAAAAAACTTACGAGTTAGACTGTTCTGGCAAAATAATTATTGCTAAAAATGACTTAAGTTATTTGCTTTTTTTTGCTGCAGCACTCGTAAATTTTATGCAACACGCATCAAATTTTGTTGGCATATAGATAATATAGATACGCATGTTGTGATTCCAATCACGTAAATAACTCCATTTTGTCCTAACTCGACTTTATCGATTAAGGCTGCCCGCATAGTAGGCAGACATGAGTAAGAAAACTATGTGAACAAGCGAGAAAAAAAAGTTATTTTTATCTCATTTCTTCGCAGGGCCTGCCTGCCTGCCTGCTTCGGCGCTTACTCTGCGGGCAGCCTAAGGCTTGTGACCACAGATTTATCCCTGTTTTGAAATTACGATATATCTTAAACAACGCACAATTTAAGTAAATATCTCCTTTTTTTCTATCCCTTTTTTTATATCCCTCAAAAAAATATACAAGCAGTTAACCCTCTAATGCCATATTTTTTGTTTGATTTCAAATAAGAATAATTAAGGGGGGGGGGGAAACACGAATCTGAAGTCAGTTTAAAATCAGGTAAAAATGTATAGTCCGCCTTGAGGCGGGGTCGGGTATTTACATGGTAATTCAAACGATTTAAAAGATTTTTATAATAACGCTTTAGTGATTGAAATTTATTGTTTTTCGTTTAATCAAAGGGTACAAATTTTTAATATCATATTAGGGATTGTTGTGAAAATTGAAAAAACATTTTTTTAATCATATGAAGTTTTTAATGTATTGAAATGCACTGGCAAGGACTTCTGGCCACGGAAAGCCACTTCATTTACATGTAAATGAAAAATCTTTTTTCTCCATACAATATGCTTCATTTCTTTCGAATCATTTCGAATTTCGCTAGCAATTCCATTAACTCTACCAGAAAATGAGTAACTTGAACCGTCATTTTCTTCTTCAAGTTCAACATCTCGGTGTCGCTTTTTGGCACGAGTGCTCTTAGCTGGTGGCACTAAAGCCATAGATTCAGCAGAAGGAACATTTTCTGGGTCACCTTGTTCAAGCTCAGTAATATAAGAAATTATGCTGAAATTTATGGCGTTTGTCAAAAGCTCAGGTGGATTGAGCAAGTGGTCTATTTCTATTTCATCTGCAGGGTAATGAAAATCCGGATCATCCATTTCATCTCCATCAAAATCACTTTCACTTTCTTTGTCATTAGTTTCGTTATCGGATAAAACACTTTCCATGAAGGCCGAAATTTCCTCTTCCGTCGTATTTGAGAGCTTATTTCGACGTTTTCCTTTAATTTTCACTGTAAAGCCTGGTTTTCACTAGGTCAGTTTTCAATCACAAATGTTGTCAATCTAATGGAAACGTATTGTCATTTGCATTTGTTGTCATATATGACCACTGATTGTCATATAAAATCACAAACAAGTGAGAACAGATAGAATTTTGCTAGTCAATCAAAATATCGTTGTATGACAAGAAAAAACATGTTGGCATTTTGTGTCAGTTGTTGCCTACAAAAAAAATTTGTTTTATTTTTTTTTTGTGTTTCACTGCTGGCAAAGTTTTTTAAATATAGTTATTTTAATTGGTTTAAAAGGAAAAGTGCACTTAAACAGGGATTATCGCCGGTGGCCGGTGTTGCTTTCAAGGGATTTGTTGCAGGACGCATTTTCGGGATTCAAGTTGTTGCGGTCGCTTTGCCAGGAATTTGTCATTTGCGCGAATCTTGAAGACGTATCTTGCGATAGAACGTGCCGATGGTGCCTTTTGAACCAACACCGGCCACTATGATAATCTTGAAATGGCGGAAGTCGAAATTAAAAATTGCTTATTTTACCAAAACTTCACTCATATTTTAGACTAAAAAAATAATCGTCACACAAAAAAATCCTTCTTTCATCCAGAGGACAATTAATTACAGTAAACCCCGCTTAATCGCATCACACTTAATTGATTTCCCCGCTTTAGTGAACGAAAAGCTGTGTCAATATTACGCTCCCATAAGAAATGTACGGTGCTATTCCCGTTTTATTAATTCTCGCTTAATTGAATTCCCCGGTTATTTGCTCATAAAAATTTGGGTCATTGAGTAAAGTCAATATTAAAAATCGCGCTTAATTGTTCCCCAAAAATGTGGGTCACGGCTGTGTGACTCTTTTCTTCACGTGATTTCCTACTAAATCTCCTGATAAAAACTACAAAAAAAAAACAAAACTACTTTTTACAAATTTAAACAAAATCTTTATTAACATTACAACCTTTTACATAAAGCATTTGAAACTGGCAATACCATCAGATCCTTGCAAAATGAAGCAAAATTTTTATATTTGAAGTTATTGCCGCCATCTCGTTGGTTGCCAATTGCTTCCCAGAAATGTTTAATTGTTTTTTCAGCGCCTCCAGAAGCTAATTTTAAAATGTCTTCAACTAAATGCATTTTACGATACTTTTCATCGACTGCCTGTAAAATATTATCTGTTTTTAGTAGAATAGAAAAGCGCTCCATCAATTCGACAATAATTTTTAATTCATCATAAGCTGCGACTTGCGGATATAAATATCTGAGTTCCTTTAAAAGAGCATAGGCAGTCGATTTTTTAGTTGAATAAATAACTGTATCATACAATTTTGACATCTTTTAAAAATTGTTTTGTTGTTACTTCTTTGATATTTCGGAGTCATGGAATGCGTTGCTTAACCCTTTTTTATTTTTTTTTATTTATTTTATTTATTTGATTCTAGCGCTAACAAGAGTTCACTTATAACTAGCGCTAACATTATCTAGAGTGGCAAACAGTTTGCATATTATTATTTATTATAAAGTTTATAAAGAAATATAATAGATAAAGAAAAATATTAGATAAACTAATTTAAACAATATTTTAGCTGTGTATTTTGAAGAACATAATTTTATCATTAAAAATTAATTCATTTCTGCATCATTGAACAATATTGGAAAAATAAATTGTAAAACTAAATGGATGAAAAATGATTTATTAGTTTGTTTTTGAACTGCGTTGCGTTGGAAGTAGTTTGGATGTTATGAGGCAGTGAATTCCAAAGACGAGGTGTGTAAACAAAAAATTGTCGTTTGGACGAAAGATACTTATGTTTAGGCAAAATAAGATTTTTTCCGCGGTTAGATTGCATGAATTTTAGTTTTTCAAAGAGATATTTAGGCTCAGAAGTATATATAATTTTATGTAACATGGTAAGAGCTCTTAAGTTAAGAAGGTTATCGAAAGTCATTCCAAAAATTTGTTTTGCAAACTGAGAGATATGATCGAATCGCTTAAGACCAAAAACGTAACGTGCAATATTATTGTAAACAACATTTAGTTTATGCCTGTTCATAGCGTCACAGTTTGCAAAGATTTCACAGCCATATAAAAGTGTCGGGACAAGATATGTTTTGGCTAAAAGCATTCTAATTTCCCAGGGAGTATAATATTGGGTCGTCCAGAGCGTACGTAGCATTCCATAAGTTTTACCAATTGAGATGTTGATGTGATTAGCCCAGGTCAATGAACTATTAAAAAGAATGCCAAGATTTTTTTCCGTGGGCACAATTTCGATGTTAGAGCTGTTAAGACATATGTACGGGCTATTTATCCTGTTGCTGGATGCTCTGCTTACATTCAAGCATTTCGATTTGGTGGGGTTAAGGCATAAACCATTGACCATCGCCCAAATATTTACATGCTCGAGATCTTCATTAAGCTTATCAGTGCATGATTTTATATCATTATCATTAGGCAAGCAACTAATGAACAGTTGAACGTCGTCTGCATACATTTGTATATGACAGTGTTGGAGCACATTAGGTAAGTCGTTAATATATATTGATCCTAGTATTGAGCCTTGCGGCACTCCTCTACTGACAGGTAAAAAATGTGAGTATGTAGAGCCAATATTCACGGCTTGTGACCTATTTGAAAGATATGTTTCGAGAAGAGTTATTGAGGGTCCTGAAAAATTAAACTTGCGTGACAATTTTGTACAGAGTATTCCATGATCAACTGTGTCGAAGGCTTTTGAGTGATCCAAAAGAACCAGAAACGTGAGCATATTTTGATCAAGGCTAACTCGAATTTGTTCTGTTACGTCTAACAATGCTGTTACACAGCCCCTATTTGGTCTGAAACCTGATTGTTTTTCAGTGAGTAGCCGATGTTACTGAAGATAATTATTTAGTTGTTTATGCATTAAAAACTCAAAAACTTTAGACATATACGGCAAAATGGCAATGGGACGAAATTCATTATCAGACTTAGGTATCGGTATGATTTTTGCTTTTTTCCACTCAGCGGGATAAGTAGAGGTTGCGAAAATTGTGTTGAAGAAGTGTGTTAGGTAAGACAACAATTTTGGGAGTAAGGCTTTAACAAACATTGGGTGCATATTATCAAGACCAATAGCATTTGATTTGATTGCAAGAAAACTTTCTAGCACATCAACTTGCGATACACAAGCGAAACAGAATTCAGCAAAACTATGAAGAGGGCTATTGATAATAGTGTAGTGGTTATTAATTAGAGTGGGAAAAGGAATGTCTATAAATTTTGTATTTAACGCATTGCAGTCAACAGTTATGGGTGTTCTTATGACATTTTTGTTGAGACCAGTCTCACGGATCGTGTTCCATTTATCTTTGCTTCCTAAAGCGGATTTAAACTTTTCTCCAAAATAGGCTGTCTTTGCTTCCCTGGTTGTCTTAATAACATTTCTTCTAAACTGCTTGAATTGTGCGTGCAGTTCGGGTGTCTTAAACCGTTTCCAGCGATTAAATGCGTTGTTTCTTTTATTTATTAATTTTATTATACTGCCTGAAAACCAAGGCGGTTGACCGTGTTTAATGAATTTCGTTTTTTTTGGGACATGCTTTTCGAAAAGATACGTAATGTTGTCCATCAACAGACGTAAATGTTCGTTTACCGTGGTCATGTAGAAAATGTCAGTCCAGTTTAGGGTATTCAGTTCGGCGTTTAGAGCGAAATAATCAATATTTTTAAAGTCTCGATACTCTATTTTTTGTTCATTTGTATCAAGCTGAAAGTTGTATGTCATGAAAATTAAATCATGCTTCGAGAACACGGGAGCTGAGATTTGGTCATATAGTAATACCTTTTCATGATCACTAACAAAAAACAAATCTAGTAAAGTATTGCTATACTTAGTGTAGTGAGTGGGCACGATAGAATTAACTGAGGTTAAGCCTAAAGCTTGCATATTATCATTTAAATGGCTTTCATTCAATAAATTACTATTAAAATCACCTGAAATTATTATATTTGTGTATGAGAGGCCTAAGGTTTCAATTTTTTGCAGAAATGTTTTCGTAGGTAGGTAACGATTTGGTCTATAAACATTTCCAATTAGAATTTTATCTGTGCCATGAATTAATTCAATAAACAAATATTCTATTGCATCATCTGAGCTTGATTTACAAACAAAATTACGTGCTATGGCTTCCCTTATATATATCGCTACGCCCCCGCCATGACCAATCCTATTAGCACGAAATGTTTTGTACCCGTTAACACGGGTTATGCTATCGTTAGGTTTTTGAAATGCATATAACATCTACCGCTGAGCCCTCAAAAATAAATCTAAATTCATCAAACTTGTTGTTTAAACTTTGTGCGTTTATATGGCAAATTTTCAAACCAATTTTTTGTTTGCATAAAATTCGAATGAGTGAAAAATTACTGTTCTTTGGATCTACCTCTATTATTATTTAATGTTTTTAACATTTAAAGGGTAAAATATTATTATTATTAGCAAAACCTCAGCAACGCAAGCATATACGCTAAAAAGGAAGTAATAATGAAAAAATTGTCCATCCATTTAGTATAGAAATAAGTTAAATTAAAATAGATATTAATAATTAAACAAGAGATCTTACAACAGTTTTTATGCACACAAACTAGTTCAAATATTCTACAGATATGACGATTATAAAATATTCTAGAGACATTAATATATATTCTCAAGATACTTAACGTAGCCGAGTAACAGCGCAACTTAAACAAATGTCTTGGTAAAGGTTCAGAGAAGATTTCTTGATTTTCACTCGCCTTACTCCGAATTGGCACTTCTCTCCATATTATTGTTGGTATTTTCATTGCAGCGAAACATATGGTTTGTGGAGTTTAGCTGATTATTAGTGTCTGTAGTGATAGATTCTGCTAGTGTGTTAAGCTTTTGCATTGTATCAATGTAAATTGGGTTATCGCTCGGCCTGAGCTTTACATGAACAATGCCTCGGCGAGTAAACGCTGCAGAGAATTTTTGCTGTTTTTTCAATCTAAGAGCTGATTAAAGAATAATTGAGTTTTCTCTTGTTAGCCCTTCGTTGGTGTAAATAGGCTTGGAACACTGAAACCCTGCGTGGTGCAAGCGCATGAAGTCTTTGCTATCGCGTCGAAATTTTGCTATTGAGTTAAGCACAAAATTTCTGTGATACGGTGAATCAAATTTCGCGATGATTGTAGTATCGTTAAGATTGTTCTTCGACGTTTTTGTTGGCTTGATGCGGTAAATATTTTTGATGTTGGGTGGTTGAATGTGGACCGATGCACATATTTCATTAAATATTGCATTGAGATTTTCACCTTCATAGTGTGGTATGCCGCTTAGTCGAAGATCACATGCAACGGCGTTGTTTTCCTGTTTGGATAGCTTGGCTTTTAGTTCCTCAACCTCTGCTTTTAGGTTTCCTACATCCTGTTTGAGTTTGCTGCTATCATCAACGTCTTTTTCCAGCTGGGTTACTCTTTCAGTAACAGAGCGCAGGCAAGAGGTAACTTCAGTTATATTTTGGCGGAGCTCAGCGAGAATTCTTTGTTCACTTTCTTCAAGTTTCTCTTTTATAAGAGAGGCGATCTGCTGGCTTTGGTTTGCAAGGCGCAGCTCAAACATCTCGTTCTGTTTATCAAACTTCTGCTCAATGAGTTTGCTTAGGAACGTATTTTGGTTTTGAGACAGTTGTTGATTTGAACCCTTTGACGACGAAGAAATTTCCGCTGGAAATGTTCAAAATTTTTTTGCGGATTCTTTCTCAGAAATACAACATATCAAGACTAAAGTGTTGTTAAAATTTAAAAATTGTTACTCCTTCTACGAGAAAAATCATGGGACATATGTGTCCCATTCGTCGTCAAAGGTAAAAAATTGGGAACAAGTGCATTAAATATTAAAAAGAATTTTGTCGTTACAAAAAGTAAGCATGAAAACGCATGCACTAACGTGTTGGCAAATTAAAATTGCAAAACAAAAACAAAATCGATTCTAACTATCAGTTGCTGATTGTTTGTCCAATAGTTTGCGTTCAGTGTGCATGATAATGCACGCATAAAACTGTTTCGCAAAGCACATAAAAGCGATTCAAGCTTTTAGTTTCTCATCAACTGTCGAATGCTGCAGTTTGTGCGTAAATTCATGTTTTTAGTTGTGCTTTGAAAACATATTTTCCATCTAATTATTTTAAACCATATAAGTTATTTTTGAAAATGAGCAGATTGCGTCGGTTTTATAAAACTGAGGATGAAATTGTACAGCTTTTGAACGCATCTGATAGTGAAGATGAAGAAAGTGTGTTTGAAGTAGACATCGCGGATAGAGCTTTTTTGGATTATTTTACGGATTTAGATAACGGAGCCGAAATCGAAATAGAAGGTATTCTGCAAACCGAAAAACCTTCAACGAGTAAAAATTCAAGGACAGATGCATTCATGGCAAAAGGTGTTCCCAAACCTAATAAAGATGCCAAAGATTTTTTAGTTAAGTTTCAGTGGAAAAAAGCCAATCAAAATTACGTTTCGCCAGCTTATACTGACCCTGATTACATATACGGGCAGGTTTTAAATCCAAAGGTAAGCGCTGATGAGGAGGTACCAACTGTTTTAGAAGTCTTCAGTGCAGTTTGTGATTTCAACATACTAATAGAGCACATAATTCAACAAACGAAACTTTATTGTGAGCAGAAAGGTGTAATATTTTCTGTAAGTAAAGATGAGTTGAAAGCGTTTTTTGGGATGATTATAGCAATGAGTATACACAGATTGCCAGAAATAAGATTGTACTGGACTACGATGGAAATATATTCAGTACCGTTTATTTCTAAAGTTATGACTCGAGATCGTTTCGAAAAAATTTTTTCCAGCTTACATTTTGTTAACAATGCTGAACATCCAAGCCGTGACAACCCATCATACGATAGAGCCTTTAAAATAAGACCAGTAATAAATCATTTCAACTCAGCATTAAAAAAAAATATGAGCCAAGGCAAATACCAGTCTATAGACGAACATATGGTAAAATTTAAGGGCCGCAATATAATGAAACAGTATATGAAAGACAAAGCCATAAGCTGGGGGTTTAAATTGTGGTGCCGTTGCGATGGTAAGAGTGGTTATCTATATAAAATAGATAAATATACAGGAAAAAAGGAACAGAGAGTGATTGGCATTGGCGAATCCGTTATTATAGATATGGCATCAGGGCTGGAAAATATGACGATAACTTCTTCAATAGTCCAATATTATTACATAAACTCATGACCAATGGAATTCGAGCCTGTGGCACTTTGCGAAAAAATCGTGCACAAAAGCCAAAATTTGACGCCGATAAATCTTTTGATCGTGGAGACTTCCAAAGCTTTGTGTCAAAAGGTGTTTGAATTATAAAATGGATGGATAATCGTGCAGTGCATATGGGATCTAATTTCATAAATACAATCGACACCGTTAGTGTCAAAAGACGCCAGGCTGGATCTGCAAATATAATTAATGTGACTTGTCCAAAAATGATTTCACAATATAACGCAGGTATGGGAGGCGTGGATCTTTTGGACCAAAAAAGGTAAAGTGTTAAGTATATTCTGAGTAACTTTTTAAGTAAGAAAGATTTATTTATTTATTTTCAGTCCTACTATGAGTATGATCGTAAATCGAATATAAGATTTTATCTTCGTCTGTTTTTTGATTTAATGGATTTGGGTGTGCAAAACTCCCACATAGTGTATGACATGATATCAAGAAGTAATTCAAAACCATTTATTATAAAACTTCTGGAGTTTCGCACGCAGTTGGCTACACAGCTAATAGACGGCTTTTGTAGTAGAAAAGTTGGTATTACCTCGACAGCACGAGAATCAGTTACAAGGTCAAGACTGGTGGCTGTACCGGATTTAGCTGGACATTATCAAACAAGAACAAAAGGAGGAGTCAGGAAGCGATGTGTTGTTTGCACAAAAAACGGAATCGAAAATCGAACAAACATAATATGTTTCGCATGTAAAAAACCAATGTGCTTTACTGGGGACAGAAATTGTTTTGAAATTTATCACAACTAAGTTCGATTTTGTTTAAGTTTATATGAACCATTTATAAAATCTTATAATTTTAAGTAATTTTTTTAAGTTTTTGTTTATGTTTGTATTATGTTTTTTACTGAATTGTTTGTGTTTTCTTTGTTTTTTAATTAAAAAATATTAATAACAAAAAATAAAAATGAAAAAAGTATACTTTATTTTTACCTTTGACGACGAATGGGACACATATGTCCCATAATATTTTCAGCTTCCCCGTGAAAAGTATAGAACTAATTTAAAATCCGTTGATCAATAAACTCACATAAGGCATTGGCACATCTAAAACCTTAATTTTAACATGAAATCCAAAGAAGACATTTGTTTTTTATCGAGCAACACCGATTTTTCCAAAATCTATTAAAAAATGTGACTGTAATGACGAAAAAACAAAATGGGACAAAATGTGTCCCATTCCTCGTCAAAGGGTTAAAACGTCGCTGAGGTTTTAACATTACGCGGAAATATACTTATATTATGCTCTGCCAAAAAGCAAACATCTTTAATTCAGCTCTCCTAGTTACCTGTGAAATTGTAGTACTTATAAATTAGCTGGTAGTCTGAAAAAATTTTTAAAATCTAGTAATTACCTGTGAGCGTCTTTTGTAGTGCTCGGAGTTTTTAATGTGCTTGGAGGTTGTTGCGTGGCCCTTGATGGATGTGAGGCGGCTCAAAATGGCCCAATCTCACGTCTTACAAAATGCACCTTCTCCGTTTCTTACTTAACACAGCAAACTTTTTAAGCATCAGATCGCTCCCATTCAGGGCGATATTTTATTTAAGAAAACATCGCAATGTAACCGTACCGTATTAATGTACCGTTTGCTTCAATTTAAATATTTCCAATAGCTTGTAAGGTTTGCCACATTGGCTGCAGTACGAAAAGTTGCAACAGTGAAGACAGGAGTGAAAAACTATCACGCGATGTAAATTTAAAAAAAAATACTTAAAACTACTATTTCTAAAAACTACTAAAAAAATAGCAAAGCCATAAAAATATTTAAAAACTACCAATTTAGTAGTAAAACTACTTAAAATGGTTACTCTGGGTCACGGCTTTCTGGGAAACGAAGGAAAATGTCACTAAGGGCCATTTTGTTCACAAAGGGCATAAATATGATTTAATTCGGGGATAACTATCTCTAGGTTAATTCTATACCAAGCGTATAAATCGGGAGATAAAAAAGTGGTTTTGTTCACATTTTATCCTGGCTTTATGCTTAGAGCATAAATTCGCTCTCAGTTTATATCGATTTCCATTGGAGTGTTAGAGTGTTGCTCATTAATTAAAAAATGTGTGGGGATTTTTGGTTTATTTTTGCGAATTTGGGGGCTGGAGTGAACACTAGGTAAAAATGGATCGCTGATTTTGCATCTGATGTCAGAATTTAAAAATTCTAAAATTTTCCTACGCATAGGGCTGCCAAACATTTTTTAAGAATTTTAAACATGAAGAAACAGTATTGGTTACTGGTTACTTCTTTCGAATCTGGAGTCAGAATTTTAAAATTCAAGATAGTGGATAGAGTTGCCACCTAATTTCTTGTTTCTTTATGCGAATTCGACGCTGGGAGAAACACTAGGTAAAATTGGGTTGCTGATTCCGAATCCGATGTCAGAATTTCAAAACTCGAAAATTTTTCTACAAATAGGGTTGCCACCTAATAATGTTTTATTTTAAGCATTTTAAACATGAGGAAAGAGTATTGGGGCTTACTGATTTCGAATGCAATGTCACCGTTTTAAAATTTTAGATTTAGGTTAGGGTTGCCACCTAATAATATGTATTTTTAAGAGTTTTAAACATCATTTAACAGTGTTAGGGTGGCACTGATTTCGAATCTGAAGTCAGAATTTTAAAATTCAAGGTGGTGGATAGGGTTGCCATGGTAATTTTTTTATTTTTACGAATACGGGGCTGGCGCGAACTAAAGGGTAAAAATGGGTCGCTGAATCCAAATGGTCAGAACTTCAAAATTATAAAATTTTAAAATAATAGGGTTGCTTTTACTTTTGAAAATACATATTATTAGGTGGCAACCCTATTATTATAAAATTTTATAATTTTGAAATTCTGACTACGGATTCGGATTCAGCGACCCATTTTTACCCTTTAGTTCGCGCCAGCCCCGAATTCGTAAAAATAAAAAATTAAGATGGCAACCCTATCCACCGTCATGAATTTTAAAATTCTGACTTCAGATTCGAAATCAGTGTCTCCCTAACACTGTTAAATGATGTTTAAAACTCTTAAAAATACATATTATTAGGTGGCAACCCTAACCTAAATTTTAAATTCTAAAACTGTGACATTGTATTCGAAATCAGTAACCCTCAATACTCTTTCCTCATGTTTAAATGCTTAAAATAAAACATTTTTAGGTGGCAACTTTATTTGTAGAAAAATTTTCGAGTTTTGAAATTCTGGTACTGTGGTTCCTCCCATTAGATTTTTGTTTCCTCTTAAATTTTTCAGTGTTGTGCTCAGTGCCTCAAAGGCTCTTTTATGCGGCATAGTACTTTCGATTATATATAAAAATTGCTTGTTTTAAAATATCGCACAGCGGGGTCTCGGAGGTTAGAAGATTGAGAGGTAGTTTAAAGTATATTGACTGTAATGCCTCCCTCTAACAATGTCAAATGAGGCATACTATATTTTCAAAGTTTATTTTTAATCCGTAAAGCCATTGGTATAAAAATATATACTTTTAACCTTAACTTTTGATTGAAAAGCGATATTGGGGTAATTTTTACACATATATTATTTTTGAGTCTTGACTATTTTTTTTTTGACAATATAAACCCAACATTTTAGAAAAATAAATTTTGCCCAAAAAATATCTTTCTTGTTTTTATGACAAAAACAGCTTTTCAATTCTAGCTCAACACTGGAAACATTTTTGAAAAGGATTGTTATATCATATGAAATGTATTAAGAAATACAACTTTTAATTGTTTTTATCTAATACATAAAAATGAATGTTTGTTTTTTTGTTTGCTCGTTCGCTATGCGCTGCAATACCGTTCATCCGATTGCGATAAAACTTTGTCAACTTATTGCTTGCACTAACGCGAACAATATAGGCATATTTAAAATTTGCCACACCCCCTTTTACCGCTCACAAATCAATAAAAATGCTATATTTAAGACAATTTTTGTCGTATTAAACTAAAATTTGGTAATTAAGTTTGTATGATCACTATGGATAGCTATACTTAAAATGGGCGTGGTCCCACTATAGCTACGCCTACTTTTAAGAAAAGATACAGAGACTTCGAAATTACTGGTCCGATCGAGCTAAAATTTTGGCAGTGGATTTGTTTTGAGTACGAGATGGTTTAAGAAAAAACTGCCACACCCCCTTTTAGTGCCCACAAATATATAAAAAATTCGCGATATCAAATTGCTTTGGAGTTATGGGTCGCAAAGCCTCGAAATTCGATATTCAACCACAATTTACTCATGTCGTTCCACTGATGACATTTTATGGGAGTTAAACAAGGGGGAGTGGAACGTCCGATACAACCAAAACTTGCGATATCGAATAGTTTTGGAGTTACAGGTCACACAGCATCGCAATTCAGTATTCGACATCAATTTATGCATGCAGTTTCATTAATAACATTTTATGGGCGTTGGAAATGGTGGAGTTTCACCTCCCCCCATGCAACCAAAATTTGTGCTATCGAATAGCTTTGAAGTTATAGGTCGCACAGCATCGAAATTCAGAACTGCAGTTCACATGCAGTTTTACTGAAAACATTTTATGGCGTTAGACAAGTACAACCCAAACATGCAAAATCGAATAGCTTTAAAGTTATGGGTAACACATCGTCAGAATTCAGTATTCGACCTCAATTCATACATGCAGTTTCATTAATAACATTTTATGGGCGTAGGAAAAGGGGGACTGGCATCTCCCATACAACCCAGATTTGCGCTATCGAATAGCTTTGGAATTATAGGTCGCACAGCGTCGGAATTCAGTATTCGTCCCGAATTTACACATGCACTTTCATTGGTAACATTTTTTGGTCGTTGAACAAGGGAGAGTGACACCTCCCTTACAACCCAAATTTGCGATAACGAATAGCTTCTGAGTTATTTGTCGCACAGCGTCGGAACCCAGTATTCGACCTAAATTTACACATGCCATTCAATGAGATTAAATTTAAATTAAAAAGATTCAATCAATGAGATTAATTTTTATGGGCGTTTGCCAAGGGACCTCTTGTTTGACCCAAATTTGCGATATCGAATTGCTTTGGAGTTATAGGTCGCACAGCGTCGGAATCCCGTATTCGACCTTAATTTACACATTCAGTTTCATTCATCACATATAATGGGCGTTGGCCAAGGGGGCGTTGCACCTCCCATACAACCCAAATTTGGGATAACTAGCAGCTTTGGATTTATAGGTCGCACAGCATCGAAATTCAGTATACGACCTCAATTTACACATGCAAGGGAGCGTGTGCAGCAACGCGCCGGGTTTCAGCTAGTTTTTAGAATAAAAAACCTTTTGAGACACTTTTTGAGTAAATAGTTAATATTTTGGACCTTTTTTGAAAAAAATTTAGAAAAATATATTCACTTACTTAACGGTACAATTGAAACTATTTCTATTTAAGCAATTTTAAGCAGCTATTGAGAAAACTTTTTTTTAACAAACCATATTAAAAAAACAGGGCAGATATTGGCATCGAAAAACTAAACTTTAATTTTCATATAATTTTTTCTTATTCTCAGGAAATGATGTTTTTTGAAGAAGTCGTAATACTAAGAATTTCTATAATTTAAAAGATATGAAAATGTCATTAGTGTCAAAATAACTGACATTTTTTTAAATTAAACTGGATAGAACACCTTTATTCAAAAGTATTCCAATAACAAAATTAACGTTAGTTAAGAAAGGGCAGAAGAGGCGTGGTAAAAACTTAGTATGCCACAATATAATCTAGAATTCAGACGATATGTGTACCAAATTTGCACGAAATCAATAGAGCGGCTTATATTTTATAGACTTGAAACTATTTTGAATTTGCTGACAAATTTAATAACCGCATTTATTTTTGCAGGCTGAATTTTAGAAATCCGGGAAAATAATTTGAATATGGGAATTGTAAAAGTAAATTAAATTCGTGTAGGATGTCAGTTTTTATGTTAGTTCAAAGTATACCCATATTATATATATTTAACCCTTTCTCTTCCGAATTTTAATGAATTTAGAAAAATCTTGAAACTACTTTTTAGAAATAAATTTCAGCATTTATGTGTGAAAAACGTAAATGAACAGCCCTATTCTGGCAAATTAACAAATTGTTAACCAGTATTTTGAATATTTCAATGTGTTTATTGTAATTTTTTGATTTCAAAACAAAATTTGAAGCTCAAAAATAATAAATTTTGATCAAAATTGTCAACTGCTTTTCAGTTATTGACAATTTCATTCAAAAATTTTCTTTTTTGTGCATCAAATTTTGTTTTGAAAACAACAAACATATAGAAATATAAAAAATACTGGTTAACAATTGCTAATTTGCCAGAATAGGGCTGTAAATATATTCGAAGTTCTTGGTAATATAAAAGATTCAAAATAAACCTGTTCTTAGCACTTAAGGGATATTAGTGGTAAAATTTCCAAAAACCCCTTTTTAGTGCGCGTCTGCGTAACTAAAGACATCAGCTTACCAAATTTCATCTAGCTACGTCTTATGGTAGGTACAGGGCGTGTTTTGCTGATGAGCCAGCCAATCAGGACAAAGTGTTTTATAAATATAGATTATATTGCTTAATAAGAACATTATCTTTGGTTCTTAAATTTTGTATCTTACATTGACAAATCTTAGCGCTAAAATAGTTACTCTTTACATATATCTTTGAAACTAAAAAGAAAACACATGTCACAAACATTAAATCCTTTACAATTGCATCGAAATCTTTTGCTCGTACTCTGCAATTCTTAAGCGTACCGGCATAACCAGCGATAAGTCTTCCATGAGGGCGTGCATCTGTATCTTAGTACCTGAGCTAGCTGCTGCATTAAATCTCGATGTTGTGCCTCTGAGTTTTTCGGAACTTGGCTTGCGATGCATTGAGTTCTTGCGCTGCAGACCGTTAGCAATATTATTTCCTGCATTCAGATTTAAGCTTGATCTGTTGACTTGACGTGGCTCACGCCAAAGTGTGTAGAGAGCATTCTTCGTGGCTTGGTTGGATTCGTCAGATTTTGCTACTGGTGGTGTAGTAGTAGAAGTACATAAAGTGGCGAAAGATGGCATGGATGAGGAGCAGCTTGAGGCAAAGGAAGAATGGTGTTGTTGAGTGTTGCCCAGAAAGGGCTTAACAAGATCTTCCAAATTAACTGACCATTTGTTGGCAGTAGTTTTAACAGATTTAGTTGAATTGCTGCCCGATACTGCAGCTGGCGTTAGTTTTGTTGTAGTTGTTGCCGTTGCGGCATTGCTAGTATTCTTCAGTAGCGCTAAAAATTTATTGTTAACATAGGTTTTGGGTTCAAATGTTGGTGCCAGTTTATTGAAGAATGAAATTTTTGCTTGCACTGTTGTCGGAATTTGTTGGCTTACTTCTTCGGTGAACACTTCACATTTCTCTGCAATATCGTTTGTAGGAGCACTCAAAATCACATTTGATTTCTGAATTAATTCATTAAAGCTGTTTTGATTGAATGTTTTATGCGCAATACTGATACTTGCTACTTCCTCGCGGGTGCTTGTTTTTCGCTTGGCCTGAGCTAGCACCCTTTCACGCAATTCACAGGACCAACGCTTCGGTGTAGCATTCAGTTTAGGTTTTAATTGATGCTCAGTTTTTGGCAGTGGCTTAAATTCGGTTTTACTGCAACTTTCATTGTTATCTTCGTCAGAACCTGATGAACGTTTGGCCTGTGCCAACACTTTTTCACGCAATTCACAAGACCAACGCTTCGGTGTGCCATTGAGTTTGGGTTTTAGCTGTTGCTGCTTGATTTCTATCTGCTGCACTGCTTCGTTTTGGCCATAATTTGTTTTATTCTCTTGTGGTTGTGCCGTATGAGCACTGAATTGTATAGGCATATTTGCTTTATTTTCACTAGCAGCCTCCACATAACATGCACTTGTATTGCTATCCACTGCCGTTGGCCATTCATCATTTAGTTCAACATCCATTTGATGTCGTTGCTGGTGATGATGCTGTGATGGCATGTTGTAGTCGTAAAAACTAAAGTTGAAGGCGGTAATTGTCATGATGTATTCGCTTCAGGACTTAATTTAAACTATTTGTTGAATTCGTTTTGGTAGCAGCTTTAATAGATGCACAATAAAGAGAGCTGATGGAATTTCTAGAAACATCAAATTGTAACAACGACTATAAAAACAGGATGAATTATGGTACCTGAGCTCAGATTCGCTTCTCGTGTATATTTTCACAGCAAAGTCATAACCGATAATCGACTTGCATAAAGCCGACTTTAATTTGGTGTAATTATGAAATAAGTATTGAAAAGGACATTTTTCAACCCTAACGAGAAAAGGAATCAGGTAGAAAAAATACATCAATTCTTCGAATGTGTTAATTTCATCTTTAAGAGTTAAAGACAGTTTTAAGAAATTCATACACTGATATTAGATATTTTATATTTAGTTAAGTGTAAAATTTGATTTAACATACTTTTAACTCCTTCGTTACCTATCTTTTTTTTAAGTGTTCCGACCAAAAAGATCGTCTTTATTTGAGTTTTCGTGCATATGAATTTGTAATGCGTCAATAATAATGAGTCTTTAATCATACTGTAGTAATTTCAAGCATAACTTCAAAATAGATACAATTTTATTATGTATCTATAATTTGAGTCTAATTTTTTTTTCAGCATCATTCATCAATATCTTATAAATAATTTCATTTAACACCATTATCCAATATGTGCTTGAATTAGGGAAGTCAATCTGAAAACAAAAGCCGGTATATCTAACGATTTCAGCTCCTTTTAAGCCCGCGATGTTCCATTCGCAATCCCGGGTTTCTAATATTTAGAAAATTGTGTGCAAACATTTTCAAATATACAATCTTTCGTATCCAATTGAATAGGAAACAACTTCATCTTGCACTTTCAAAAGAAATTCTTAAGATAGCGATTATGAAAATGTGATTAATTTGAGTAAAACTTCAAGAAACATCTATTTATTGATATAAGATTAAAAAAGAGGTGCGTCAATTTCTGTCAAGCAATCCAAGCGCGTCGGAAGCTAATTTCATCTGAGGGGGCAGTACAAATGGGGGGGGGGGCAGTACAAATGGTGGTGCAAAAAAAAATTCACCAAAATTTCTTCAAAGAAACATGAATGTGAATAAACAAATTTTTTATTTTAGTTTAAAATAAAAAAAATATAACAAATACAAAAAATATTAAATATATTTCATTATTTTTAAAAGTTCTTCCAATTTTAATATTAGAGATCATTCTTTAAAGGATCTTTCATATGGTAATATGAAAATATAAGAAATAATGGTTGCTTTTATAAAGCAAGACTAGGTATATCTTTTACATGGTTTAAATGCAATAAGGTACAAAAAGTTATATCAATTTAAATTATTCCAAAATGTTTCTTTCTGTCCTTGCGAGAAACAAACTCTTTCACCACCTCCATCGAATTCAATTCTTCGGTTTTATCTTTGTGAATGTGTATAAGTGCCGCATGAGTGAGTCGTTTCTGTGTCATAGTTGCTCGAAAATACGTTTTAAGTCGTCTTAGTGCACTAAAAGAACGCTCAGATGAAGCTGCTGATGCAGGCACAGTCAAAAGCAAAGCAATAAGTTTTTCAACTTCATTTAATAGTTTTTTTACAGTATCCGAATTTTTCGCAAATTGGGACACAATGCCACTACAATTTCAAGGTGTTTGGACAGGCAATTGCTTCAGCAATTTCATCTGCAAAAAAGTCATCTGCATAAAGATCTAGTTTTGTTTTTAGATTTTTTTTCAGAAGGCACTTTTCCGTTGAAGGCTTCGATTACAATATTTTCCAACGATTCCAGGGTGTCAAGATCTGTTTAAATGTACAATAAGATTTACAAAGTGCCAGTTTACACTAGCTTCACTCAACCGACTCACCGAATGTTAAATCAAAGTGAGTCGGTTGAGTGAAGCTGGTGTAAGCTTGCAAAAATAAAAAAAAGTAAAATATCAACCTGTTTGATCGAATCTAGCCGTTATCTCATTTGAGGGAAGATCTAAAATTTCGAAATAATCTTTTCGTAGCCGATCATATAATGGCAACTGTACTGAAGGAACCGGATTTGATGTTTCTTCAAAGCGTCGAGGTGGATTTTCATCAGCTAATTCACAGTAGGGGCTTTCGCATGGTCCAAAATATTGGACCAACATGGCAGATTGTACAACATGTAGTACCATGCGTAAGCTAAAACGATAGCCGAAATTTTTGGTTTTTTTCTGCCGATTGTACAATATTGTACAATTATGTAAAATTACTGCTCAATTGTTAGGGCATCTAAAAGTTGCTTAGCTATTAGCCGGATGTGTTCTGCTTGAGAGCAATTAATGATGTTGCTTTACAAGTTGGATCGTTCGAACGCTCAATCAAATAGGCCCATTAGTTTTCCATCTAACTTATCGTACAACATGTCGTCCAATATGGAAAGCCCCTAAGAACATGTCAAATTTTTCTTACCAGAGTTGCAAAATTAACAAGCATTAAGCTACATACTTAAAGGTGTTTTTAAACTGAAGTGGTGGGTTTGCAGTAGAAACACTACATTTTGTTCTATCTTTTTGCAAACACAGAGAAAAAAAATGGTTAGCCGCAAGCATGCTTATGAAGAAGAGAGAAAAAAAGAGGAAAATATATAATATAAAAATATTATCGTTGTAAAAAAACTGATATTTTGAATAACTTTTGAAGTTTTCCTTTTAAATTGTTTATTTAGCTAAAAAAGTGGGGGGGGGAACTGCCCCCTTGCCCCACCGCTTCCGACGCCAATGAAGCAATCTGTTAATTTTTGCGATTTCATCCAAGCAAATTAACAAAACGGAGCGTAAGAAGCTTCGTTTTGCAAACTTGAAGTTTTTTCTTAAAGAAAAAGCTCTTATTTTACGAACTATTTGAAATGTAATTAACAGAAAAAAGTATTTGGATGAAAAGGAGATTATAAATAAGGTCGAATCAAATTAAAATAAAAATATTTCCACTTTAATCTCGCAATATCCCTGCCATTAAAAGAATTATTTTTTTTGCTTTATTGTGCACTCAAAAAAATTTCCAAAAAATCTAGGAAAATAGCACCCAATCGTTAGAAAATCGGGCTTCATTTAGCGCCATGGCCTGTTTCTGTAAAATATTCTGTAAAATAAGCATATATTTTTTGTTAAATTGACACCAGAAGTGGGAAATATTTCAGGAAAATTATCCAATAATTAAACTGCGCAATTGTATTGAAATCTTATTACATTTTAGTAAGTTTTTCTACCGTTTATATTTTCTCTGGAAACAACAAATTTTTCAACGAATCCCTGGAAAAATTTTGGAACTTTTGCAAAAAAAAAAAAATTTTTTTAAGATTTTAAACAGCAGTCTGTGAGAATTATAATTTTTATACTGATGAAAAACTGCAAACATTATTATTATTATTAACATTAAATTAAATTGAAAAATTACCATTATTCGGATACTTGAACCTCGGCCGCGTGAGTGTAAGTGGATCAGCTTATCCATTCGACCATCGCAGTTGTTAAGCAATCGTCGCTTAATTTGTCTAATTAAGAATCGTTCGCTTTGTAGTAATTTTAAAGCATATTTTTTAGAAATATAAGAAAAGCATCCTTAAAATAAATCGCTTGTGGTGTACAAAAATAGAAAAACTTACATGTATTTCTACAAAATATCCAAATATTGTAACTTATATTTCTCCAAATTTAAGAAATGATTCCTGTAGAATGTTGCAAGCGGACTTGATATCAATACAGTTTTTCTTTAAATTATTTCTGCTTGTACACAATTTTTGGAAATTTAACTTTTATCATACCTTCATTTCTTATATTTAATTAAAAACTTGTCTTCAAAACTAAGAAGCTGTTTGATAACGTTGCAACGAATATAGAAAAATCCATGCCTATGAATTGAAAAAACAGTTTCTTAATTTAAGGGAAGCAGATTTTTTTTGAGTGTAAGCATAATTTTGCTACTTTTTCTTTTAAACATTCTGACACAACAAATTCTTTTGTTTTGTTTGTTGACAGATCACATAAAGCATTATCCCCAAATCAAGAAAAAATATGCAGCACAATTTTTTTTATGCAATTTCAAATGCTCTAGGAAGCTTAAGAAATATATTTGTTCGATCGTTTAAAGCTGAGTTCTTATTTTAAGAATTGTGAATTGATGAACTTACGAATTGCTTTTTGTAAATCTTGGCCTCCATGGCATACTAGTTAGAGTGCGTGTCCAGTAGCCTATAGAACCGCTGTAACCCGGATTCAAATCCTATTTGAGACATAATGTTTTTCAGTTTAAAGGCCCAGTTATAATAGACGTAATGTAAAGTAACGTAATGTTGTCAACTGTCATCGTGACGGGACGTTATGTAAGAAAACGTTGTAGCAATTATAATAGGCAATAGCCAGGCAATTGTTTGTAGTAAATAATTGCACGTTCCTGTACAAATACAATTAAATCTTCGTCACCCATAGCTGTGGTTACATAAAACTATCACATTAATAATGAAAACTCAACAAAAAGCGTAGTTCAACAATATAAAATAGCGCAATAATCGAATCTAACCTCAATGTTTAGTTGTTCTTTGAACAGACGTAATGTAAAGTAACGTAGAAATCGAAATCCAACGGATGTTTACGTCCCGTTACATTACGTTACTTCTATTATAATCACTTGTATAAGAAAAGTAATGATTGAAACAGTAAGTGACAGAACACACTGCTGCAGTGGCATTTCACTACATTACGTTACGTCTATTATAACTGGGCCTTAAATAATATTTCTTTTCGGCCGTCACTCTCTTTCTCTTTTACTCTCTCTCTCTCTCTCTGAAGACAATGGAAACCCTCAGAGAGTCAAAACTGTCATGCAAACAACATAAGCCATAAATGAGTTTGTATCTTCTCGGTGCTTTGTATCAAATGAGCAATTTGGTTTTAAAAAAGATCATAATACAATTCACCCAATCAGCAGATCTAAAAACAAACGACTTACAAACAAACGTAACAAACAGTCAACTGGTATTATACTTCTGGATATAGGAAAGTCATTCAATACAGTCTAGCATAATAGTCTTATTTTTAAGCTGGCTTCCATGAACAAACCCAATTCCTGTGCAAGCTCGTATTCGATTATCTACATACCAGAATGTTTTCGGTTTTGGTGAAATACTTTCTTTCTTCTACGAAAAGTATTCCAGCTGATCTGACTCAGGGCTTAATACTTTCCCTGCTATTTATGGGCTCTTTACTGCAGATTTCAAGGTCCTTAAGGCAGGGCAGGGCGGTGGTCTAGCGCTCAAAAATTTGAGGTATTTTTATGATTTTTTTTTAAAGGCCTAAGTAATGAACAACGATATTCAAACTTTTAAGGGTAATTGTAACATTCATTCCAATAAATTTTTTAATTGAAAAATTTTTGAATATGTTTAAAATGGCGTAGATTTTGACTCTTCTATTTATCTGGAAAATAAAAACCAAGAATATTATTAATCACTATGAGTGCATTTATAACCGGGGCTCAAAAAAAGATGAAATGTTGAAAATTGACGGAATGACGCACGTTTAAAATTTAAGTTCTAAAAACAGGTTTTTTATTTAACGGAAATAAAATTTCAGGTGAATAGTCTTTATTTTTTCTACAACACATTGCCGAAAAAAGTAGTTTTGAGATAAATGCATGCAAAGAAAGCGAAGCGTAGACGAAACACTGGAAATAATGTCAGTATCCTAACACATATCTGACAGTTTATTCTCGAAAGACTATACTTTTGAAATATCAAAAAACAAAATAAATCATTTTCACAAAAATTCTAAGCCACCGACTGATGAATGTAGCCTACTAAACCGACGATACAGCTCTGATCACATCAAGTAAGCTAAGAAGCGCACTTTTGAAAAAAATGTGGAAAAGCCTTGAGTGATGCAGCAAATATTTTACAAAATGGAATATTCAAACAAACCAAAATAAAACACAAGATATTTTAAAGGGTAATTTTTTGCTAAATGGTAATCCAATAAGAGCTTTCTACTTTGTTTTCTAAATAAAATACATAAAAATCAATGCATTGAAGCAAATCTTTATTTGGAATCATAGTTCGGTTCCTACAACTCAATGTTTAAAAATTATCTCGTTCAAATGTTGGCCACGACTAGCTCTTAAATGGCCCATTCTGTAGGTGCAATTTTAAAATTTCGACAAAATTCGAGATCAACAACAAATCGATTATTCACTTTTTTCACGAACACTCTCTGCTACTGCAGAAAACTCCCAAAATTACGGGTTCTATGCACTCTGGTTGAGTGCTGAATGCCCAATAGTGTAAAATTGGTTCGAAATTTGGTGATGGTTTGGAGGCTCATAACGACCAAAATGATGTTGAAGAACTCAATAACATTCTCTAACTGATGACTGATTTTGGAAGTAAGTTTCCACAATTAATAAATGTTGTTCAGGAGTAAGTCACACAAACGTCATATGGACAAGCCATGTGACACATAACAGCTGTCAAAACAACTCAGTTGAAAAAGGAACCTCGTATTGGATCACCCTTTATTTGTTTGTTCAATGTACATTTTTTGACACCTCACGCGTGATTCATAACATGTGGCGAAACCAAAAATGCTCAGTAAGGTTTGCCATTTCGCCATGAATTGACTAACGAATAGCGAACAGCGCTTGCAAAACATTGAATTTTATTATCGAGCTCTGTGAGAAATATTGAAGATCCACTCTTTTATGGAAAAATTGTCTTCAGCAACGAAGCTCATTTTTGGCTCATTTAGGCTCATTTAGGTACGTACGTCAACAAAAAGAATTGCCGAATTTGGTCTGAAGTGCTAGTGAAGTCAGAGGCATGCACTCTAAAAACTGATTGAAAAATCTCTACAATAAATGCTGTGAAATTTTACGACATTTATTGGCGAATTTGTAAAAAATCAGCGTCTTTTTCTAAAATATGTATATACTATTCACGCTATTTGAGCGTGTTTTCGCTTAGGGAGTCTAAAAATATGCATATCTCTCTACTTTTCACGCTATTTTAGAGTGTTTTTGCTCAGAGAGCCCTAAAATATATATATTCTTTACTTTTCACGCTATTCCAGCGTGTTTTCGCTCAGAGAATTCTAAAATATGTATATTTTTTACTTTTCACGCTATTTCAGCGTATTTTCGCTCAGAGAGTCTTAAAATATGTATATTTTCCCTACTTTTCACACTATTTTAGCGTGTTCTCGCTCAGATAGTCCTAAAAACGCTCCAGCAGCGGTATTTTACGCTTGTCCTTAAATAAACACCTCTGCTTTAAAGTCATATGATTTCAAAGAGTTTATTCGAACAAGTGTCAATTATATACAGCTTAAACAGTAGATTGGTCAGAGCTTAATTACTCAAGCCTACTGAAGTACGAAAGAGTAGCGCCTTCTGCTGAACTATTGCCTCTATACAGAGTTGTTGTTGCTGCCATGTTCAAAACTTACTTGAGAGACTTCACGCATTTCTAGCTTTTGTTTATAAGCGCAGACATGATTGGAAGAAATAATTTTCGAAGAGAGTTTTTACAAGAGAGCGAAAGAAATAATTGTAGGTGAGAGGATTCACGCATTTTTAACGATAAATATTTATAATTTTGCTCTATGGGATTTAACGACAATAAATGTAGGCAATCAGTTGCCAGCAATTATTGTAGTTAATTCTCGTGAAATTTTGTTAGAGTGCAGATCAAGATCTGTCAAAGCACCTTGAAAAATGCACTGTTTGGTGCGGTTTGTGGGCCGGCGGCATCATTGGACCGTATATTTACAAAAATAATGAAAATCGCAAAGTTACAGCCAATGAAGCAAGGTACTGTGCGATGATTACTGACTTGATTTTGCCCAAAATGGAAGAATGTGGTTGACATGTGGTATCAAAAAGATGGTGCCACATGCCACACGGCACGCAATACCATGAACTTATTGAGAAACGAGTTCGGTGAACAATTAATTTCACGTTTTGAAGCATTCCATTGGCCGCCAAAATCATGCGATTAGACCCCACTAATGGCCGAAATGCTGGAAAAAATACACTCTAATAAAATTCACGAGAATCAACTACAATATTGCTGGTGGCCTACATTTATTTATTATTTGTCCCATAGAGCAAAATTATAAAAACTATAATTGAAAGTTTTCTATATGACCTTGTTATTTATTATGTTGATTTTCTATGATTTAAATACAAATTCTAAATGTTTAATAGTTTAAATCATACTTGATTTTAAATACAAATTCTAGTTGTTTGATAGTTTAAAATCGTTTATTGAGCCTTAGGTCAGGTTAGAACAATTAATTGCTCTAACGAATTTTTTAAAAAAACAACAACAACAACAACATTTTCAATATGAAAAGAAAATTTCACTAGCTAATTTTATTGCAATTTCGGCCCTGCTACAGGCTTCATCAGAAATCTTTGTGATGCCGGCGGGAATCGAACCCGGGCCGTGACCGCCGTGCAGGCGCATTAGCGCACTACACCACAGAGGCGATGAGATTTCAGTGTCAGCTTCTCAGTTTTTCTCCCTTGCATATTTCCTGTTGTTGTTGTATTTTCGCTTTACCTTATGTTATTAATCTTGTATGATTTAAACTATCAAACATTTAGAATTTGTATTTAAATCATGGAAAATGAACAAAAATTAGAATAATTATCTCTTTCGCGCTCTTCTAAAAACTCTCTTCTAAAATTATCTCTTTAATCTTGTCTTATGAAAAAACCCTAGAAATGCTTTAAGTTTCAAGTAAGTTTTGAAAAAGGCAACAACAATAACAACTACAACTATGTATAGAGTCAATTACACAGCAGAGGGCGCTACTCTTTCCATATTCAGTAGGCTTGAGTAATTAAGCTGTGACCAATCTACTGTTTAGGTTGTATATAATTTGACACTTGCTGGAATAAACTTTTCAAAATCATATGACGTTAAACAGCAGTTTTTATTTTTGGTCAAGCGTAACACCTGCTTTAATAGCGTAAAATATCGCTGATACAACTATTTGTTACAACTGTATGATACAAAATTCCAATAAAAGCTTTAAGTTCTACTATATTTGTAGGCACATGATACTGCTGTAAAACTCGGTTAACAATTCTCTGGGAAGTGCGTCTTTGGCCTTTCAAATTCTTCGTTTATACTATTCACTAATATTTTCAACATATCCACAGAAAACAGCAACAAAAAGACATCGAGTGGCGTTTGAATATCAACTGCCTCTAATTTTGGACTGGTATTAAAATTAGGTGAACCACTCGAACGGCAGCATACTCGACTCTGCGGAACCTTAGATAATTTCTAACCTGTGATTGCTGTAATGAAGCGCCTCGGTTCACTTCTTCCTCGTAGACGCTCAGATGAGTCCAACAAACCACGTTGCTTTGACGTAGATTTAGCTTATATTTCTGCTGCCTCCTCTTCTTCCTCTGACATGAGGTCATTGATTCGCACGCCAACCTCCTAGTCCTTTTCTTCTTCTTCAACGACTGAAAATTCAATGCATGTGTCGCCGTCGATAAACAACGCACAATCTTCAGAGCACTACGTAAATTGCAACGGTCGAACATCTTAAATTTCAGTTGAAAAACAATAGAAAATAAATCAACTTTTCTTGGTACGTGGTACCTGGTTCATATATAGGTAATATATTATTCCTTACCATAATTCCGTACATAACTTTACCTTACAAAATTTAAAAAATTGCTTTTTAGACGACAATAATCGCAGGAAAGTTGATTATCGTGGCATTTGGAAATTTATTTTACAACGCCAAAGCCAAATGGGTGCAAATATGACCTAAAGTAACATTTCAGTGTTTTTAGCAAAGCAGCTTTGGAGCATCCTACGACAAGCTACAAGTCAACGGTTACAATAATACATAGACATAATTGTCCTGCAATATAGAGGTCGCTTAAGTGCGTGTCATATGAGAGAGAGATATTTGAAATTTATGGTGGGCTCGATTTGCACCCCTGTGGGTACAGAGGGTTAACGTTTTGTTTTTAATTGTTTTTACTACATAAAAATTGATCATAGATGATAATTTTGAATAAAATTTTAAGTTGGTTTGCACTCATTTATATGGTTTTCTTACTTGTCCCGACCGTTACAATTCCTTGCAGGGTTGCCAATTCATACCATTTGAATTGAAGACTCCTGTTTAGAAGGCTCGATCTCTAGACTCTGGCTCTCACAGGGTTTCTCCGGCTTTCGCACTTTAAGATTTAAAAAAAAAAAATTACAAAATTTCAATGATATAAAAATTTAATATATAAAATTAATTTTAAAAATTTTTTTTTTATTATTGCGGGCTTAAGGTCCAAAAATTTTGGACCTTAAGCCCGCAATAATAAAAAAAAATTTTTAAAATTGAAACAAAAGGTCGGTAAATGAACATTTAATATAAAATTAATTTTTACATTTTTTTGGAGCTAAAGTTCGTATGCACTTAAACACTTTAAAAGCATGCCAATAAAATATTATTCTTAATGACGTAGTCGAAGTGGAAAAGCTTAGTGTATTTAAAAAATTTTACAATTTTACAATATAAATACTTCGTCCAAAGAAAATTACAATAATATTTTAACATTGCTTTTAATTTCTTTTTAATCATATTATTGATATGCAATAATAAAACAATTTATGATTGAAAAAGATTTATTTGTGAGTACCGAAAAAGTGCATTTCTATGGTTCATTTTTAACAAATTTTCGAACAGAAAAAAGTTAGTTTTTGAGAGGCAATTCAGTCCGGCGAATGAGTTTAAAATGTTGTTTTTTATGAGTGACGAAAAATAACTTTTCAACAGTTTTTTATTCAACTCGTTTCCGAACAAAAATAAAAGGACAATTGATGATTTTTTTTAAACTCATATCTGAAGAAAAGAAGGTTCCCTTTTGAGAGGCATTTTGGTCTGACTAATGAGTTCAAAAGAGTTCATTTATGAATGCGGAAAATTAATTTTTCTACCCGAAAATATTCATAAATGAAAGCAAAAAAAGATAGTTTTGGTTCACTGGTCGAAATTCGTCCTTTTTACTGTGACTTTGCGACCAACACTGTAATATGAAATCGCTTACGCTCTCAGATGAGCGTAGAAAGAGATAAAAAGGACTCTCTTTCTTTTTTCAGTTTGCCGCTCAGTGTTAACCAACGACTTTTCATACAAAAATACGTTGCACTGAGAAAATATACAGTTTTCGAGATATCGTCATAAATTGTATGTCAAAATAACGGGTATTTTTCAAAATTTATCTACTGTTTGTAAGAAATTTTACCATCCCTATATATTTTTGCACATGTTACTTTAAAAATATGCATACCTACTGTAGGGTATCCGTAAGAGATAGCGAAAAATGTCTGTAAGATTTTTTGTACACCTCAGCAATGTCTAAAATTTTCTCTTATAGATTAGCTTTTATTTAAGAAATTATACTTGAATGCTCATATTTCAGATCAAAGGTCACAAAAAGTATTCAGAGCACTCCGTCTCCGGACGAAATTGTTCCGAACTGTTTTGCCTACGCCTACTTATATATAGATTTAATAGTTCCTATTAAAAATAGAAATGATTTTATTCTAAAATATATCGGTCATTTCGTGCAAAACTGTCACAACTCAAAGTTTAGTATTTTTCAGTAGAGCCTTATGAAATTTTGAAATGACATCACAAAATTGTGAAGAATATTTGTATTCCTTTATATTTACTACCAAAAATATCATAAATTTTTCATTTTGCGTCAATAGTGAATTTTCAAGCAATATTTTTGGAAGTGTCTGTTTGAGTTGTGACATTTTAAAAAACTCATTTTAAAAAATGTTTCATTTTGAGTTGTGACGATTTTGCTACAATATGATAATATTGATGTATAATAATATGAGTTGGTACTTTATTACTACAAAAAATATTTGGTTACTTGCTTGGATTTTCAATTTTAAAAAAATGGTTTTTGGTATAATAAGTAGTTATTGTTGAAAAATTATGCAGAAATTTTAAATTATTTTTGGTATAAATAGCAATGAAACGTTTTGGATACAAAAAAGTTAAGAAAACGCTAAAAGTGAAAACGACACAAGTATCTGTAAAACCGTCAACTAACAGCAAATTGGTCTTGAATTCGCTCAAACTGAAGATATGATAACAATGCATATTTCTGTATATTTAACTCAAAAAACCCAAATTTTGAGTTGTGACGGTATTGCACGATATGTATTTACAAAAATTAATTTAATTTCAGAAAATAAAAAAAAATATATATTGAAAAACCTCCAAGACTTGGCAACACTGACTCCTTGTCCCGACCATTACAAGCTTCACAAATTCATGTAAAAAATATGGCAAGTCTTGACGAGTTTCTTCTTACAGTAAATTATAGCAGCACTTCTCAGGTCTTTCATTCAAAAAAGTTTTAGTTTGAGACCTTTGGCTTCACTGAATTTCAACGTTTTATCTTCTTTTGAAAGGTAAGTGAGTTTGCACATGGTCCGACCATCACTCTGATTCGAAAATGGATTTAACACAGCTGCGACTAAAACTGAAATTTTTTCAATTGCCATATTTAAAAACATTTAATTTATCATAAAATTTCATATTACAGTTTTGAAAATTGTTGCAAGTAACGAAATGTATAGCGAAAGAGTACTCAAAAGTTTATAAAAATGTCCCAACCGTTACCGTGGTATGGCCGATAGGTATTTTTTTAAGATCGGGTAAAAATTGGTAATGTTATAAAAAAGACAATTTCGTGTCCCCCTAAAAAAATATTTATGATACTACCTCTTCTCCAAAAAAACTCTTTTTTCTATTGGGGTGATCCACCTTAATGCACACAGACCTTCGAAAAACTTCAAATATCAAGGAATATGACAGTCTATTTCTTAAGAAACTTAACACCCTAATTAAGTAAACTTATTAGGGGTCGTCCATTGATTACGTGTGGTGTTTAGGGGGCGGGGGGGTTAAGCTGAATCTCATTCACTCTCACGTGGGGGAGATGGTGAGTTCTGGCAAAGATTACGTAATTTTCCTTCAGAAAATTGGACCCACTTCTAAATAGTTCGGAACTAGTTCCAAAAAGGACCAGTACTGGTTCCTCTTCAATACCCTTTTGCATTAATTTTCTTTGATTTAAATACAAATTTTAAATGTGTGATAGTTGTAATCATTGTTGATGTTAAACACAAAATCTAATTGTTTGATAGTTTAAAATCGTTTGAAATCGTTTATAGAGCCTTTAGAGGTTAGAACAATTAATTGCTCTGACAAATTTTTTCCAAAGAAACAACAACAATAACATTTTCAATATGAAAAGGAAAACATCACTAGCTGATTTTATTGCAATTTCGGCCCTGCTACAGGCTACATCAGATATTTTTGTTATGCCACCACCTGGGATCGAACCCAGGCATGTATCGCCGTGCCAATGCATTTTAGCGCACTGCACAGCAGAGGCGATGAGATTTCAGTGTCAATTTCTCAGTTTTTTCCCGTTCATACTTTTTCGTTGCTGTTCTTTTTTGCTTACTTTAGTTTTGCATGCTTGAACTATGAACCGTGCTAAGGTAATGAGACGGGGGTGGGGAGGGGAATTTATACTTAATTGTCAACTGTGTCTAGGTTAGAGGTTAGAACTTTAATTTTATGATCTAGGGGTTTTGTGTCCGAATCACAAAACGGTTGGAAATATTTTTGCAAATATAATTTTGTCGCTGAAGTATATCGTCGCTGAGCCTGTAAAAATGGTTTTATATTTTTCAGAAATTTTTCCGGAGAGCAAAAAAACTGATTTTTTCATATCATTTCTACTATCGCGAGCACATAGCTGTTTTGAATACTTCACGGTTAAAAATTTTGGACAAATTTTTAATCCAAACCTTAAACCAAGGAATTTTTTATCACTATTTTTTAATCCAAACATTAGTTTAATTAAGCTGGGACTCAAGCTCACATTCCTGAAAAAAATTACTTGCATTTGTAATGCTGCAAAATAAGCGAAAAGCATAAGAAATGTAAGAAAATCTGTCGTTTTATCTGTCAGTTTTCTCGTTCAAGTTCTCCAAATTAAAAAAAACTGTTACTCGTAGGAACATTTTTTGCAGCATTTTTTCAAATCATATTAAATTCATAGGTCACACCTGCTGTGATTCATCTGTAGGTCGTTTTTGGTGCAATTGGTTTTCGCTTGCAATTTTAATAGCGAAACGATATTCAAATGATACGAAAAAACACATTTTAACTTTCCGAAGTTGATTCAAGCCTAATCCCTGAAAATATGCAACAAAAATTTTGTATGGATTTTCCACATTTTTTACACTTAAAACTTTCTGCGATAAATTCAAATTCTCTCTTGATTTTTCTTATCACTCACCTAATACTCACAGGACACTTCACTCTGCCATTGGCTATAAATGAGCTTAAATGAAAAGAACAATTAAAATATTCCTGGTCGTTTATTTAATCCATGTGACTAAATTCGCCCATCTAAACTAATCCTGTTATAACGGTCAGTGATTTTCAGCACAGGAGTTGCATGCTGCCAGGAGTTGTTTCTGAAAAGGTAACTATAATGAAGCTTAGTCAGCAAACAGTGAGCAAAAATAACAACTGCAATAACAACACTAATTTAAAATACAACTCAGTTGAAATACCCAAGCGAATTCGAACAATTTGTTATGTAGATACATGATTTGCAATTATGTAGAATCTGAAGTGCACATTAGCAGCATATAATGGCTAATATGTAGTAGTATTTTGTGCCAGAATTAATTAATGACATGACGGAAAGGCGGAAAAAAGTTTGCTCGTTATTTAAAGCTAGCAAAGCAAATAAATTTTATGGTCATGCAAGATATTTTAGCTTTTTGTGGATTTTAAGTGATTGCAAAAAATAAATGCTGATTTATCTAATATCTTTTCAGATCCCAATAATCGCGTTGCACCACCTGATTTACCAACACATGCCGCTGGTGGCTATGTTATTTCACCGCAACGTCTCGCAGAGATTCGCAGCTACTTTATGTACTGGTACTTCGATCAGGATATGTATGGCGGACGCGGTGACTATCAATTCGATATTCATGCCTCAATGACCCAAGTGCACAAGAATTTGAATTTCCAACTGCCATTCTTTGGTTTCCGTTTCAACTATACAAGGGTAAGTTTTTTCCATTCTATACTTTATGGAACCACTCTTATCTTTAATCTCTGTTGGTTTTAAGGTATCGTTGAATGGTTACCTGGAGTTCTCTGATCCACCAGAGTACTATACCTACCCTTTGGTATTTCCGGTTATTGATTGGCCCAAGCGCAATGATCCTTCCTTCATGGGTATATTTTTTTCAAAGTGCCGCGTGGGTCGCATCTACGCCACAGATATTGATCAACGTACGCCAGGCGTGTATTTCAGGTAAGCGATGCCATAGTTTGTTGCAAGTATTGTGGGTTTTTAAAAAAAAAAAAACAACTATGGATTCAATAAATTTTGCTGCTCTTATTCCCGTCAGTGCGCTTTAAACCACACAACTTCAAAACAACAGCTGCAAATGCCAGAAGCAAATTTATATAAGTTTGTGTACTTGTATCTGTGTGCATGGTTGTGCCTTCTTTATGAGCAATTTAAGCACGTTCTGTATGTGTTGTGGTTGCTAGCTCAAATATCAACCATTCTAAATGAGTTTTAAATTTCCAAAATAGACCATTGCACCGCACCCATGTGTTAGCAGGGTTGCCTCAGCAATATTTTAATTGATTTTTTCATGAAGTGCACAGTACATAAATACTTCGAGCGTGTGTGGATTTCAATATTTGAATTTATGCTGTCGGAGATGCAAATAATATTTCTATTTGGGTCAATAGATACCCAGTCGGAAAGTAGGCGAACATGTCTTGAAAGCGATCTATCTTTTCTTATTGCCTCAAGTATTGAAAAAAGGCACTAATACCTTAGGAGATGAACACGGCAGCTGCAAAGCCATGTGTTGGAAAGAAAATTCGACAAATGCAAAAGTAAAAAAAAAAAACAAAACGAAACACCTTTTCGCGGAATCAGCTTCTCGCTGCAGTTAATGTTGTAACATTTTAGGGCCAATTTCACGACCATTAGTTAAACACTGACCAGAGGTTAACTAACAGAATTGAGTTTCACAATCAAAGTTAACTAATAGGTTAAGCCACCTTTGGTGGTGGTTTAAACAATTAGTTCACTAACAGCTGATTTCTGTAATTAACCAATTGGTAAACTAATGGTCGTGAAACTGGCCCTTTGTTATCATTAATTAATTTTAAAGTGAACACCTGTTTTATTAACCGGAAAAAATAAAAAATTTTGTGCTAGTTAAAAGAATAAAAAAAGGAAAATGCTTTACCTTACACCAAAAATTTTATATTTTTCAGAATAGTGTATCTAAATTACTTCGCAGCATAGTGTAAGGCGAAATAGAAAACAAAAGTGGAAAACGAAAACAAAATATCAAAAGAAGGCACTCAGATTCTTGACTAATCATTTTTTATGTGCTCGATACAAAAAAAGATATGGGATTTGGAAATGAAGGGGTATGATCGCCGAGTCTTAAAGGATGTGTCGAGAAGCTATCTTGGGATGATCGCTTTTCCTACTGGGATAATAAAAGTATCTTCACTTTCCCTGAGAAAACGTTATGTATTTGAATTTGTATTGAATATCTCACAACTTCGCAGTGTGTATGTATGTATTATGTTATGGGCCAGAGGATAAATGAATTTTTTTAAGTATTATAGGACCCCGGGAAAAATTTGTAGTCAGAGAACTATATAATATATAATATAAAATATATACTATATAATATATAATATGTAATATATAATATATAATATATAATATATAATATGTAATATATAATATATAATATATAATATATAATATATAATATAATATATAATATATAATATATAATAATATAATATATAATATATAATATATATATATAATATATAATATATAATATATAATATATAATATAATATATAATATATAATATATAATATAATATATAATATATAATATATAATATA